>JAMPIQ010000003.1:9224386-9972226 GCA_024699855.1 Aphelenchoides besseyi | reverse complement strand
AAAAATGACGACTAACGATATCAAAAAACAGAAAATTCACGAAAAAGAAGTCGGGGAAATGAAGAACGACGAAAGTTTCCCGATTCGTCGAACTCGGTTTACAGTTTTGCACGAGCGGAGAAATCTTCCAAACTTCTAATTGGAGAGAAATGAATGGCAAAAGCATTTGGCCGTCTTGGAATCGATGCTGAACGAGAAACTAAAGCGAAAAGTGAATTGAGAGGCTGCTCGATTACAGAAACTGGAAGAAGATCAGTGAAATGGAGGATCGGACCTTCCCCTCAGGTTTGTATACGACGCAAACGTGACGACTCGTTAACCGGATCAACGGTCAAGCGGAGCTCCGGACAATCGCGAGAAACTACCGAGCAGTGCCATTGGAAAAAGCGATCGGTTCCCTACACGGACGAACGAGTCTCAAGTTCCGACGACTCAGTTAGGTCGTTTCTTACTCACAGACTTACCTCGCGGTAATCTGAGTTTGAATTTGAACGAGATTGGCAGCGTTCTTTAGAACGCAATCACATCTACCGAGACGTCAACAATCACTGAGCTGTTGGCCTCAGGTCATATTCTTACATGAAATTGGACAGTAGATTGTTGGCTGATTCGAATTTATTGAACAAAATTTTAAGTTTATTCGTTTATTGGTCGGCAGATTTCACGTCCGTTTTTCACAATCAGTAAATTGATTGACTCCCAATTTACATCAACTAACACTTGTAAAATGTGTACTTATTTGTGCAAATTTCAACGACGGAGATCAATTGTTATGGACAAAACAAAGTTTTCGAATTTGAGCGATTTCTGAGTGTGTTTAAGATTGTAATTCTGCTCTCGATCAATTTCAGCTTTCCAATTTCATATTATTGTAATCTTCTAACCTCCTTAACTGGCATGCCAAATTAGAGCTTTCCATCATCAAAAGGAAGAGCTGCACAAACTTTTGCAATTTTGGACGATTTTTGACAAATTTCTCGGCTTCCAAGCGCTTTCATTCCTTTTTCGGGTATCCGGTGTCTACAATTTTGTGCATCTGGGATAGCCAGACTTTTAGGCTTTCTATTGTCATAATATAAGCAATGGTTGTTGCCAAATTCTCCGAGATACTTCGATTTGCGCGCTGGACGTGTCATAAAAGGGAATGGCGGGTGTTGTGTATTTTGGCTCATTGGCTGATTGGATTCCGCTCATATTCACAGGGTTTAGCGTCCAGTAGTGTTTGTTGTTGTTCTGTAAATTACACGCTTCTACAGTCATTGGTTATTGAGTTACAATCGATGGAAATTGGCCTCTCCGAGATCGACTTTTGAGTCAATCAAACTCCGACATATCGCAATCCTACCTTTTTCGCTTACAAATTTTCTTTTTTTATTGCGATAACCTTTGAATCGTATTCGATGAAATTATTTGAGTTTCGGTTTCTTATTCCCGTTTAGAACATTTCTCTCAAAAAAACCGTACTTATTGAAGGAGGTTGGAGGCAAAAAGGCAATCCGCTAAGCCTGGTTCGAACAGGCGACCTATGGATTTCCGACCACTCATTTACAGTCCATCGCTCTTCCAACTGAGCTATTAGCGGCTTATCGAATCGCAACGAAAAATTTCGTTTGTTCCGCATTTTTGCTGACTAAGCGGTTGTTCCGCTCCGTTTGAAAAAAATCAATTGGTTCGATTTGACTTTTTGATCTCTTTAAACAATGTTGTACTTCGGCCATCGCTGTCAAGTGAAAATGTCGGAGTTTAAAAGCTGCAAAGCAGTGAAATGATTTGTTGGGCTGGATGTTTGGTGGCGTTTTGACACCAATAAACTCGAGATCTAACCACACAGCTGCCTACAGTTTGCACGTAAACACTTGAAATCACGCTCTCGTTGTAACTTAAAGGATTGTTTGTTTGTTGCATGATTTCAGCTCGTGATTTCAAGTGTTAACTTAAAAGATTGCTCGATCACTGTTTGTCCTTTTGATCACTATAACATCAAATAACGTTATACGAATTATTATTAGATTTGTTGTTTTGTTTCCGGTTAAATGAGTTGGTTGGGTCTGTTTGCCATTGCATCAATTTGCTATGGTTTGATTTCGGTTGTTATTCAGTCGGTTAGTGTTGAATCGATCATAGTAAGTGGGCAGATCACTTGAGTATTAATTGTTTGTTAAGGGTCGAAGACGAATATCAATGAAAAGATATCCAAGTAACAAGTTCGCTAAACCGATGAGTGCCAGCTATCAAAAAGGACGCTCCACGTATCATCGAAAAAGAAGAGGAACGGCTCGCAAGTTTTATCGCAGATAACCGTATGCTCATTTCTATTCAATAACAATAAAATTTATTGCACAATAGCCAGGTTCACCACGTCTTTTAGCACGTCAATCTCGTTTTCTTCTTCTTCATCAAAATCCAGCATACGCTCATTCCACTCATCGTCGGCAAATGAAGACGCTGAGTTGCAATGATTGAAACGCAACGACATTGATATCCGAGTTGGTTGTTTTGCAGTTAGCGGTTGATGATCGAAAATCACGGTCATTTCTTCGTACTCATTTTCATCGTCAATAATCTCTAGTTTCACGTTCCATTGCGTAGCTAAACGTTCCAACTGTTTACGCCAATTGACATAACATTCTTCCTGTGGTCTATAGATCGGGTGTTTGAGTATGAAACTTACTCGCCAAATCAAATGAACGGACGAATTTAATCGAATGTTTCGTAGATTCTGAACTCCCGTTTTAACTGCCATCTCGCAAATCGCAATCGATCGTCGAATGTTCTCGGAGATTATGCCACTCAACTTAGAGAGAACATCATTAAGTGACTGAAACGGCAAAATTGGAACGAAGTGGCTTGCATATTGACCTCAAAGTCGTTGTAAAGAACGTTGTTTGTATCTACTAAATCAATCGTCGTGTGTTCATCGATTATTCTCGACAGGCAGCTGAAGAAGTTTTCACATCTCTGCGCCAAAACCTCAGGGTCAACGGAGTTCAAATGGGTCTCATGTTCAATCGCATCGTCGAGTTGGTCTCTACAATGAAAACAAACTCCAAATTTGGTCTCGAAAACCAGCTGTTTAAGATGGTGATTTACGGGTAAACTAAAGAAGACATTTGAGAAATAGGTTTATATTCAATCTTACGGTTCGGACTTGTGAAGTTCCTGCAGAATGAATTGAGAGGACAAGTGCAATTGATAAGTTTGAATGGAAAAGACAGAAAAGTAATCTGAGAAGTTAATATCAATCGTTTGCATCTGGTCATTAGTTACCTGAATCTGTTTGATTAAAATACACTTCCAAATAATCCAGGGGTTTAAAGTCAATTTTCTTCTTTTCTTCCAACTGTTGAAGTCGTCGGATAGCTGCAGCTTTTCGGCTCGAAGAGCATTCGATTCGACGAATAAGACGGAATGGAAACGAGTCGATGAAAAGCTCGAAAGGTTGGTTGGTGTAAAAGTTTCCGACTTTCAAATTTACGTTCTTAAGAGTTGATAGACCTAAAAATTGACAGTTAGCCGATAGTTTCTAGGTTCAGAAACTTGCCGCCTAATCCATAAGTAAACTCGATCAGCTCGTTGACTGGTGGTGAGTTGCCGTTGATTTCCAAATTCAATTCTACGGGCGCTAAGAGCCGGAGAATTGAAACCAAAAGGCATGAATTTGGCAGCTTAACGTTCGCACAACCGACACCCAAATGATAGATCTCAATGTCGCCCCAATGAACGTGAACTGAAAGACAACCAATTTGGGTGCCGCGTGTTATTGAATGCACGTAACGCTGGGAAACAAACTAAACGAACTTGTGATCTTTAATGTTAATGAAACAAACTAGAAGCTTCGGAGACTGGCGAAAACGAACATCTTCTGCTTCGTCGTCAAACCAACCGCCACGATCGTATTCAACAAATGTCCACAATGCAATCAACGATTTCTTGGACAGCTTCGGAGTTTTTGACATCTTGCCCTTCAAATTAACACACTTTTTAGTGCTAATACACGAACCAAAATGACGAGCGTCCACTCGTTTGTCTCCGTCGGAGGTTTGCTTTTTTGACGAAAGAGATGAATCATCGCAGTACGAAGGTTGCGAAAGTTCTCGGATTAAATTTGGATTGAATTAGAGCACCAGTGGGTCTACTAGTTATGAGTTGGAATCGAAATGATCGATTGGAGACATCAGGCGAAGTCCTCTTGTGATGGTTGATGTTCATTTTCAATTTTCAATCATGAACTTGCGGTTTGCTTCAACTTTGTGGTTCCTTTTTGATTTCTCGTATTCTGCTTTTTACGACGGTCGTTATTTCGATTTTCATAACTTGACGTGTAGGTCTTTATCCTCGGATTCATTGCAATGTTCTTCAGATGCGGAGTGTATTCCAAGAAGAAAGTTTTACGCGTATTTTGGACCGAGAAATGTTTCGTTGGACGGTCGATCGTGTGCTCGATGGTCGGAAGTGCGAGCTGGAATGGAAGATGTGATGCACGGTTATTATCAATAGTGAGTTTGCTTGGATATCCAATGAATCTTTTTAGTTTTTTTCCCACTGAGTACGAAACTCACTCGCAGTGTCGAACCGTTTTGTTGGATCAGTACGAACGAAACTCGGACATCAACAACGCTTCTGCTCACTCCTTCATTGACACAGAAGGCTGGAAAAATGGTCCGTGGTGCTATGTCAAGGTTCCCGAATCGAAATCTCGAACATCGTTATGGTTCGGACGTTTTACGTCGAACTACGAACCGTTCAGGTGTTTCGAGTTTTGTGCCGATCAAATCGATCCAACAACTTCAGGTAACAAAACAGTTTTTTCTTTGTAGCCGGACTTTAGTTCCCGAATCAACTTCGCATCCGTCGTCTGAAGTGCCGTTTCGTTACACCTATCAAGTTGGTTTGTTGGATCATTTGACTGATCGGTTTTTCAATTCATTCGAATTGGACGATGTTTCTTACTACACGGTTTGTTGTGTTTTGTTTCGATTGTAACAGTTATTTCAGAGCAAACATTTTTCGAAACTGTCGATTGGATTTGAGATTCGTCGACATTACATTTTCTTCTTGCTGGTCACTTTGCTTTTTCTTGGAATCGGAGTGATGGTTGGTAGTTGGTTGTGGCGAAAGTTTCGGTCGAACAAAAAAGAAGAACCGATGATGGAAACGGCAATCGAACTCTCCGAAACTGCGGTTGAATTCCCAGTCGAAATGATCGTCAACAATCCACAGCCAATTCAATCGGCCGACGAGATTCGAACGCTCACAAATCGGAGTGCCGATCAAGCCCCAGTCCCGACACTGCTTCCCGATGTGAATCAGAATAGAAAGTCAATGAAATAGTTTTTTTGAATAAACGCCGTTATTCGTCTCGCAGATCGTTACGTTAGAATTGCGTTTGTGCGGCGATCCCGAAAGATTGTTTCGGATTGAAAGTGAAAGGCGATTGAAAGGGTTTTTTGCGCATGAAAAGAAATTAGGGCACACGCAAATTGCGTGCTAGAAAGCGAAAGTTCCGGTTGAGTAAGAGAGAAGATAGAAAGGTGGTTGAGAGGAAATGGATTCTGATTTGGAAGGTAAGAATGAAGTTCGTCGGACTCCCGCTCTGTCATTGAGATTACGGTCCCTTTCGTTTTTGGTTTGCTCTTCGAGTCGGTGAACAAAAGTCGATTACTTATTGCAAGTTGGTTGTTTGTATTTTTTGTTTAGCGAACGGACGGTCGCCTCTTGTTTCCGAATTGGTTTTCACTTTCACACCCGCACCTGGAACTTTGTTATTTTTGGGTGAGAGGGGGGAGTATACCAACTGTCGAGATTTGTTCTTCGATTCTTTTTCGTCGACAATCTCGACGCTTCTGGTTATCTTCTTTCGAACCATTGCGCAACGTTTTTTCGTGTCCCTCAAACCGGTCGGAGCGAATAAGTCGGTCACTCCAGGGCAGTTTACACTCAATCAACCCAATTCCATTCGATGTGCATCACAATCAAGAAACACTAATTAGATCTTCTTCGTTGTGTTCATCATTGAGAAATTGCGGATAATTGCACAACAAGAACACTGAGTGACCAACTTCGATTACGCCATTTCGTTGCGATCACGTGTGGAAAAGGAGTTGTCGGAACACTCATAAATAGCCGTGGGATGACCATTGGATTCGTTCTCTCAATCTTTGCGTTGTTTCGTTCCACTGTTCTTCCCATCGTCAACGATCGTACGGTGCAAGCAATTTCCATCGACTACTTCCCCTCCTCTTGATCTTCATTTGGACCGTCTCGTCTCTCGGCACTATTGCTCAAAGACGGTGAGTTCAAATAGAGAGGAAGTCGCTATTTAAAAACCATTTTTCTTTTCGATGTCGTGGATTTTCTTTTTCATTCGCGGCCTTCACCTTCATTCCCCTCCCCACAAATTCGATTACCTTGACCCAAAGCCCCCCGACGGCATTGCCCCGTGTATATGTGAGTAGATCCGCGCATTGCGGGATAACACCGACTGATACCCAACGAGTGGGATATGTGAAATCAAAGACGGTAATACACGGCGTCGATGTTAACACACGTGAAATGCTTGCCGCGCTCGAAACGGAAATCCGCTCTCCCGTAAATCGTGGAATTTACGGGCGATGGAAAACGAGTCGATCACTCCTAACAAAAACTCTGTGCCTTAGGGCATCTTGGTCATCCGCATTCCAGCGATTGTAGCGATCGAGCCGCTCGACAACCGAGCACATACTTTGGTTGATGGTCGCAATGTTACATACGACGGTAATCGAAACTCACTTATCATTTGTTCCTTCATTTGGCCTTACGGTAAACATATGAGGGTTGTTTATGGCGACGCTTCGTATTCAAATTCAGCTTCAAGGCCAAAAAGGGAACGCGCGTCCGAAACGTGAGTTTGAAGGACACACGTGAGTGTTTTCGAAAACAACGTCGAATGACCAGTTTCATTGAACGCCGTGAAGGTGAAAACTTTCGAATTGGCTTCAACTCTTCAGCGCTCCGGGAATGGATTTGAATTTTCTGGGAAATAACAATTCCTGGCCTTTCAAATGATCTTTGATGGGCCCGTCGGCTTATTTGAAACAAATTGCCGAGTGACCTGCGCGAATTTTCGAATTTCAAATGGCAATTCGATTACACCCGATGACACGAACTAGTCCCGTTACAAGTCTTCAGGACCGTTTCTCTCGAACATCTTTCACCCAATTCGTTCGGCGGAGAGAAAGTTGTTCATTGCTACCGTAAGAATTGAGATCGTGACAACGAACGAAAAGTTTTTGCCCAATTCCACTTATCGTTTCTTCTTCGAACTCAAATTTGGCGGATTGAACTGTCTTTCTCGTGGACATCAATTAGTGAAACTCAAAAATCTGTACTATAAAAGGACGTGAATGAATGAGCAAACTCATTATTTTTATTGTTTGCACGGTTGTATTTGACTCACCATAAAACTTCCGAAAACGATCGTTCAAATGACTCATCAATCAGAGAGCGGATTACGTGATGAAGAGTTGTAGCGAACGGTGCGTTTTCATGGCAACATCTTCTTGTGCACGTAGTCCAAATTTATTGGTCCAGTAGTCAATTTGCAGCTCATTGAAAAGCATCTCAAACATTCGACTGCACAAGTCCCGCCCCAAATCTTTCTGCCGTTTATTTCGCCATTGAAACCTCTCGCATGCTCGATATGACCCAATTCTCTAGTTTCGCTTCGGGCGATTTTGTTTTGAAGTTCACGGGCAGCGTAGAAGAGGTGACGTTTTTTTTCTTGTTACTCTCGCGCAGTTGTTGATGTCGATCAGTGAGTCAGTGGGTCAAGAACGAATGTTTTACTCGGATAGTCAGCTGTTTTTTTAGGGAGAGTATGGCAGTTACCATAGAAGCCATTGCTTTCCACTGTTGTCATTTGAATGCTCACTGATCTGCTTTCTAATTTCGGTTGTTTTTCTGACCTTGTTGTTGCGGTAAGTGTTCATTAGTGGGTGTGTAGGCGCGGATTTACCGCTGTTAGGATTTGCGAGAGCCAGCGCCTCGGGCTTCTTCGGCGATTTTTTGCGTTCCCGAAACTTCAATGCCACGTCAGAAATCAAAAGGTGCATGCCAATTAGAAGGTTGGAGCCGGAAATCAATTTCCGGATTTCGCAAGTGCCGGTTCTCATTGTTGGTTCGCAAGTGATCGTTGATATCGTCTGAGTCAACGGGGTTGTTTTTGCTCCGATTTATTTTTATCCCGATCCGAGTGTCCATTCCACTCATTACCTAATGACCCAAATCGCGTGTTTACGAGTAAACAGAACGCTACGAGATGTTGATTCCATCGCTTAGTGGATGATGATTGAGGGACGGCAAATGCGGCTCGGAATTCGACACTTATCATCTTTGGATAATTGGTCCAAATGTGATTTTTAGTTAATCCATCCTCTCTTTTAACTCAAAGTGAATTCTTGGTCTTCGTAGAGATTACGTTTAATCATCTTTGAATAAACGGATTTCGCTCTTGATCAAAAAGCTTAAAAATCGTTCTGAAGTGTTCGATTGCTATTTGCGGCACACAAATCCCTATCTTCTACTGTCTTTCAGTAGCCATCGGAAACTCCTTGGCCGTGTTTTCAATTAGGAAATTGATTGGAACAGTGATGTTATTTGATGGATTTCTCGAATCCTTCGAAGGTCAGGGTCACTTGTCGATCGAATTTGGCGCGTAAACAACAACGAAGTTTGCGTGCATTTCCGCAAAGTCAGAAGTCAAATTCGTGAGTATGAACTTCGCGAATTTCAGGAAGCGAACGTCGGCAATTTTCGAAATCGTGTCGATTGGCACCGTGAATTCTGGTTGCTGAGCAGGTTGGCGGGTCGTTGAGTAATTTGACGTTGTGTGCGAAGAAAAAACAACACCTCTACGGTACGCATTGTTATTGAACGTTGATTCATGACCTAATTCCGTTCCGACTCTCTCAATTGACTCAACAGCTGAGAACGGACTCCGCCCACAAACGAATTCGCGGCCTTCACCTTTTAAATTTGGAGTAGTAGGTTGAGGACGGACGGATTTGTTCGTGCCATGCGGATGTCTTCGGGGATTGATTGGAAATTGAGGTTGCGATTTGAGAGTATTTAAGGGACGGATGATCACGTAAGTTGTTGGAGTTAGACTGAAACTTGTAGTGTTACGGTTATTGGATGGCTGATAGTCGAGGGAATCAATTCGGGTGGTGATTTCAGTCGTTGGGTTGTTTAACGATTTTGTTTAAAACAAGCGAACGCTTCTCGAATATTCATCTCGCGAAGACACCCGCTCCGATTTATGGACTTTCGGCTTTGTCCATTGACATTGAGAAGCTGGAAACAACAACTGACCGTTGTATTGTACTTCTGTTTTTGGAGGTGACTGTTCGTGCCACCATTCCCGCACTGAAGAGATGCAACAACGTATCTCTGCCATCGGGTTTGCGATTTTCATTTCGTCGGCGCGACTTCTTTTTTTACGAAAGGACAAGGCTAAATTCTCGGTGTGCGAGACGGGGCCGTAGATCGAAACAAGAAATTCGGTGTGTCGTGTGATCTATTCTTCGCACCAACAAAATAGCCATGACCTTAAACTCTCGCCGAGAGAGAGTTAAACGGCACGAACGTTCACTATTCAATCATCACGGTTTATGATTTCACTTTCGCTTCTGCGCCGATTTCTATCTTCAGATCTTCGGTTGGGGGGCCGTTGAGGTTTTCGAATTTAAGCGCCCCGATTTTAATCCTCGTGTCCGTTCGTGCGCTAACTCGTGCCGCACGAGAAAGTGGAACGTCCGGAACTAATGGCGATTTCCCTCATCGCAATTGCACCAGACGACCATTCAGCGCCGTCAATCACTTCGAACTGACCAGTGAGTTTGCCAAACGTCAATTTACTTTCTCGGCTGCAAAAACAGCTTTCCGCTGTTCCCGTCGACCGCATTTCGGCGGTTGAATCCCGCGCGAAGAACCTTGAGATCTTGTTGCTACGAGTTGATGGTGATTGTACCGACCGCCGAGATCTTGAACCCCTCAAATGGAGCAGCAGACAGAAGCCGTTGGACTTAAGATGCTCGGATGCTTTCGGTCACGAGCTCGTGAGTTTACGTAAGCGATTCGTAAGTTCGAAGAAGGGTTTTCGTGTCGTTCAACGAGTTCATTAAGATCGGAAACACAAGAGGAACAATCAGCGTTGCAATTGACGAGAATCGATCGTCTGAAGATTACACAACGATTGCGCGATGCCGAGACAGCCCTTGGGCATTTTCCATCTTTTTTCGTTGTCGTAAAACACTTTTTCTTCTTCTTCGTCGTCGGTGTTGCGGATTAACGACTTTCGCTTTTTTGCGCCCCAAAAACTTGCGCACCGAATCGCTGGAAAAAAGTTGTTCGTTCCGCCTTCGAGGTTTTTTCCCCCATTCAAAAGCACTGAAAAACAGCGGACGGTCACTCGAAGGGCGCGGTACTCCCGACTGGCAACACAGCCCTCCCACCACGATCGTTATGTCATTTGCCGCCCACATTCGGAACGAAGTGTTGAGGAGCTTTATCATTGGGAAACGTGTTCTTGTACTTTCGAATCTCGACAACTATTGATGTCGCTTCTGAACGACATCATTGGTGTTATGTTCTCTCTGGCGATGCTTAGAAGCGACTAATTGGATTTCGAGTTTCGTCTCGGGATTTGTCGTTGAGTGCGAATGTTGAGCGCAGACATCCAAATTGCGTAACTCGATCTCGTCCGCGCGTGCTTCCATTCAGCAATCGAGCCGTGAAGTCGATGATGAAGCTGCGGAGAGTTGCGTTCGATCACTTTGCGTCTTTTTGTTATTGTTTTGTCTCGCGGGTGTCTGAGAAAAATTGAGCAGAACTGCAATGGATGATATGATAAGAACGACCTTTAGCCCTCACAACGTTCTGTGTCGGGGCGGATGTTACAAATCGAAGAGTGAAACAATGGGAATCTCGTTCTAGTCTGTCATCCTTCGAATTGATTACTTTTGTTGACAAAAAAGCATCATAATCTACGGGCTTATCAATTCGAGAAACGAGGCCACGCCCCTCAACCGAATTTGCCCATTAAAACAAGTCCCGATCTTCTCCGCCTTTCGATGAGGAGCGCAATTCCCGTTTTCGACTTCCGCTCGAGCTTCTCGTGTTGCCCATCAATTGGCGTCCACGAATGGAGAGAGCATCTCGACTTCCATTTTACGATCGTAATCATCTCTTGATTTGGTCCTGGAAACGGGTTTCACATTCGAGCTGATCGTCTTTGATAATCAGTAGCTAACAATTGATGTGTTTCTTTATCACATTTAACGTAATGCACTGATTAATGGCGATCTACGAAGTCTACTAACTTAGTTTGTAGATTCTTTTTCAGATCACTCAAGGACCCAGACTTTGTTTCGCTTAACAGCCGTTCATCAAACAAAAGTGTTTTGGTCTCGGTAGTTAACGACGCACGTTTTTGTTTTGATCGTTGATTTCCGACTTCAGACTTCGTGGTGCGATTTAAACTCGTGGCTTTGATGGAACTTGAAGTTCGTAGCGTTTGATGCGATAAAAAGATGTTCGTGTGAGAATTCTTTGTTTCCGGGTTTTATCCACGAGTGTTTTACGTCGTCGATTACGTCGCTTAATCCAGGACTTTGCGAACTGAGCAGCCAACTGACTCAGCGCGATGTGCTCGCGAGTTTACTGGTCACTTGGTTACGTGATTTTCGAGCACTTTGGCCGTCCGGTTTGTTGCACGATTTCGAGCAGATTTCAATTCCTCCTCGGCCCGCGTTTGTTTGATTAGCTGACTCTCGTTCTCCCCAAAAAATTTGCGCAGTGAAGTCGACTCGACTCACGTGTTTTCGTATTTCGATCCACGAACCGGAAGATTTCGTGACTGGTGAGTGGACAAACGCGAATGTTCGCGCGAATTCCAAACCGTGGGGAGCACTGGGCCCCGCGAGTAAGGACGTATCAGTTCTTTTTTGTGGCCACTCGGGGTTTTGCATCGTCCTTCGCGTCGATTCGAAGACGTGAAACGTCGTTCGAATTGCGCATCCCGTTTGGCCCAATGCGCAGATTCTTAAAATTTTCCCGACTTGCTGCGCGCTTCGGGGCGACAACTTGCACCACGTTTCCCTTCGCTTACCGGCTCCGCCCACGCTGCAAAATCTCGTGCTGTCCACTAACATGAACGGACGTTCGCTCACCGTTGGGCGGTTTTAAAGTCGGACGTTTGAAGCGACTGGTCACCCCGAACAAAACAAGGGAATCGGATCCTACAAAAGCGGGGACTACGAAAAATTTTCAAACTGCGCGCCGCCGACGTTTTCACGCAAAAAATGGGATCAACGTTTGGGGCGTAAGGAGGCGGACGCTTCGCTTTTTTCGATTTTCTTTTTTGCTGGCACCTGAAATCACGACCCAACACAACGCGGGGACCGCCCAATGGGATAAAAAGCCGGCGCTTCGATCGTCGAAGTGACCAGTCGGACGTTTTTGGCGTGTAATTTTCTTAATTGGCTGGAACGTGGAGTTCGTTGGCGTGTCGTGTTTTCGCGAGGATTATCAGTAGTGAAGTTTTTTGGTTTTCAGTATCAACTCACTTATCAAGTTCTAACTACTTGGTCTTTCAACCCACACCTCCGGTTCCCGTTACTGTTGAGCTTCGAAGTCAACAGTTCCTGTCAGAAAACACCACTCATACGAAAATGCTTCCCGAACCACAATCACCACGTACTGGCTTGGCATTGAGCGACTTGCAATCCACATCTTCTGGACAGACGTACGCGATCGGTGGCGGTGGAATCAGGTGAGAAGGCCGGTTGATGAATGTGATTTGAGTGTTTTGAATTTAGTGGTCTTGCCATTGCATCACATGGCTCGAACTGGTCAACCCGTGGAGTTGGTGGATTGGGTGGTCTCAGCGGAAACAATGGAGTCGGATCATCGCAGGTTTGTTTCGAACTGAAAAATCGATGAAAGAAAAATGATTCGGTTTTTGTAAGCAGCTACCTAATCGACACATTTGGGTCATCATTTAAAAACGAATTTGTCTAAACGATCGGCGTTGCGCTTCAGATTTTTGACCATGACACAAAAGTCCGTCGTTTCCCGATTTGTCTTGTAATTTCAGTTGTCGATTATTACAATCTCTAACTGATTACAATTCTTAGTTGAGACGGTTTTTGTCTGATCTTTCATTTCAACTTTTGATCACATGGTCATTAGTCGATGGGTCATCAGTTGGGAAGTGACCACCGTAATTGATCGCCGCCAAAATCAACTGAAAAATCAACAAAAAAAGAAGTCGACGCTTTTTCAAGGTCGAGACGTTGGGCGGAGTTGTTTTTGGAGGCGCGCAAGACGTCTTTTTTGACCTGATCCGAATTTTCGGAATCCGCACACCGACGCAAATTGGACGGTGCCACCGGGGGAGAATCTCGGTCAACGAAATGCCCGCGCCAATTCGTACGTTTTAAGAGCAGACGTACGAAACCTCGGACGTTTTGTCTGCGCAAAAAAACTCTCACACACCACACGATTGCCGTCTAAACGATTTGCCCTTTTCAGAACTTCGGTTTTGGCTCTAGTTCATCTAACAACCTCTTCAACAACTGCAGTTGCTCATCCAGTGATTACGGACTCTTCAAGAAATGAGCTCCGACTTGTAAGTAGTTCATTCACCCCAACAGCCTCATCGTCTTTGATTTCAGAATTCCAACCAAACGATCTCAAACATCAACATTTTGTGTTTCTTTCTTAATCCGCTCGTCCATTTTCTCTCTCCTGTTTCCAACATCCATCGGTCAGAGTGCTAGTGCGCTCAGTAGGAACTTTGCCTCGATTGCCGTCTCTTCATCTTCTTCGTCACCTCAACCACCGTCCGTTCATTATTATGCAAACGACAACCAACGATTTCAAATCTCCGCTTCATCGCCCGCCTTCGAATTGTCGCAACGTCGTCAGTTTGCCGACCGATCATCTCAGCCAAAAGAAACATCGGTAGTTGAAGAGAACTCACTACCGTCTTGCTCCGTTATTCCGCGTCTTTTGTGTTGTACAAGTCGAGTGTTGGCCAAATGTTACGACGGCTGTGTCGTTTATGTTCGTCAACGTTGTCAACACAAACTTCGACAGATCGATCACTTCAGTCAAACCGACAAGGTTGTTGATCACGAGGTTTGTTCGCGTTTTTCCACTGATTAAATTAACTTCCAATGCTTTAGATCAGCCAGCCATCACCTCCAGCAGCTTTGGACAATGACGCCGATTTGCTTCCTACTGGACATTTGAATCCGCCGGTTCGTTTTGTCTCAACGGTCAATCAGCCGGTACTTCAACCGCCACCTTCAAACTCTCGTTCTTCACCTCCGAAAGCTCAACCCTACATTTTCGATCGTGATATTGAATTGCCAGCAGCCGGCGGGTTCATTGAGCCGCTTATCGTCGACACAACAAACGTACCATCGACAACAACCGAACAGTCGATCGAAAGTCAAAAGATGGCTGAAATGTTACGCGTACACAAACCCAAAACCGCTAACAACCAACCAGTTGGGATCTTCGATGCGTACACACAAAAACAAATCTCAACAAATGAATGCGGAACAGCCGATTCACAGCCGCCGTTCTTGCCTTGTACCCCACGACAGCTAACTGATCGGGTGTTTGGATTGTGTTGTAAACAACAAGTAAGAACATAAGGAAATTGAAATCGTTCTTATAATTCGCTTTTAGGTTCCTGAACAATGTCAATCTTTGTGTTCCTACGAACATCGAGAACAAGTCGCTTCGGAAGCGTTGATTCGCGCGGTTCAAGATGACGGTTGTGATTTGAAGTGGTTGAGCACAATTTTGTCATGTGCCAATCAAGATCACGACAATCGAGCTTGTTGTCAACATCTCGGCTTGGCAAGCGCAGAATTGGGAGTTGGTGATCGGTAAGCGTAAATTCGCAAGCAATTCGTACTTATTTTGTGGCTTTTAGTTGTCTACGAATGTGTTCGGTCGGCAGCTCGAATGTGCAAACGATTGGCGCGGTCGAGCAGAGCGATTTGGTCTGCTTGTCCAATTGGAATGTGATCATGTACTGTGCCAGATCGGCTATTCGAGTCGAGGTCTCGGAGTCCTGAATGTAGCGACAATTCAACGGCAACTTCATTTTTTAGTTTTGGTCACATGAGTCCGAAAATTTTCATTTCTATTCTCGAATTTTTTTCTCAACACAAAATGTTTAAATGTTTGATTAGTCGATTTGGGATCTTTGTTATTCACTCCAACATACTCATACTCACTTCTCTCGCAAACCCACGTGCAATCGCATTCTCGTAACTATGTTTTCCATGGACTACACACTGTTAGTTGAAAGCGAAAGTTCGAATCCTCTTCAATTCGTTTTCTATGATTCGAATTTTGGCCTCTTCAATCGATTCGATATCGTGTGTGCTGGACACTTTCGCTGTTTTGTTGACTTTAATTTATATCTTCTTCAACTCTTATCAACTACTCCCGTCCGTTCAAGCTCCCCACCACATCTCATTACTTCAATTGCTCCATTTAATTTAAATGCTCATGTTCGTAAATAACAAAAAACCTTCGTTGCGGCTGGTCCCGTAGTCTCGTTTTTGTGCATCCGAATGGATCCAGCTGCAACATTGCCTGTGCGTAGAGCTTCTAATCCAAAAGTCGAATTCAAACTTCATTCATCATCGAGTCTTTCCCCATCGTCTTCTATTGAACTCATCAAAAAAACAGCGCACACCATCGAATTTTCTTTCTTTTCATCGGCCGAGACTTTGTGCAATAATATGGGAACCTATTCCCATTCCACTTTTCATCCTACCAAAATGTGCTTTCCGTCAGTTACGAAACTGAATTCTTTATTCCAATTAACATATGTCACTCTACCTATTCTAAACTGTCTTTCAATTCTGATTCTTAGCTTCGACGTTCAATTAGTCACCACTTTGTATCATTCTAGTAACCTTAGCATTCGTTCATCCAATTAAGAGCCTTTTCGTCTTTCACATTCTATCGCCTAATCCTATAGATTAGTGATTTTCCTTTCGTTCTTAGTACAAAACCAACCAACCTGTCTTTCATTCACCTACTGATTGCAACCAGCTATCAACTCATTCTGCCCACAGTGTCTTCGATTCCAAGTGTTCGTCTGATCCTACGTTCATCCGCACCCCGAGTTTGATGTTTGATTCGAATGAAAAATCACAAAAAAATTGTTCTCTTATTTTATCCAAAACTTCTTTGTTACTTCCCGTCCACATCATACGCATTCAAGAAAGACATATTCGTATTCCCGCATTTGTATGTGTGTAGTCAAGCTAATCGTTGTACATTTTTTATTGTGTTTAAATAAAAAACAAAATCAACATTTTGACGATCATTTTTTTAACAAAAGTCGGTGGTGTGCGAATGAACGAAATCGTCATAATCGTTTTCATCGTCGTTGTGCTGCTTTGTTGTTCTTCGGTTGCCACTCTTCAAACTTACAATCGCCAAACGCAAGTTCATCGTAGGAACTTCGCTTGATCGTTTGTTTTCAGCATTCGAGAGACCTACGATGAGAATGGCAATCTGATTCAAGTAATCACAACAACTCAAAGAATCTGATTTCGAGTAGTTGAATATTTGAGTCCAATAAACTCGGTGGCATTTCCAACAGTCAATGGGCTTTCATTTTGCTGTAAAACTTGGGTTTCAAAGAAAGTTTTGGAGACGATAATTGCTTTCATTTTGTCTCATTTCAAATCAGTTTGGTTGTCTTTTAAGAACGGGAATGAGTGATCTTCTGTACATTATGATTTTCGTCGGCATCCTCTGCTGTTTTTGTTTTTCGATTGGCGGCGGGGGCACCTACTATTATCAAACGGTGTAAGTGGTTGTCATCAACTCGCGAGTTCATTCTTTTGTTTCAGAACCAGACGTGAGGTTTACGATCAAGATGGAAATTTGGTGGAAGTCACGACTACAACCAATGAGCGTCGTTAACTTGAAATCGTGGATTTGTGATCCAATAAACTCTAATGTTGTTTGAACTATCGCCTGAATGACTTCGATACTAACAAGGAAAGTACACGAATTTACCCCGGCATTTCGGAACGAGCGATAGCTCATTCGAAGCGCCTTAAAAAGTTGCTGTTAGAAAGCTGTCTTCGTTTTTTTCCGAATAGCACGCTACAGCACGCTAGAACGCTCCAAAGTTCGAGCTAATTTCATTACAATTCATTTTCAGAAATTGAGTCAAAGAAAGTGTGCTGCGGTGGCCGAGCGGTTAAGCGGTCTACCTGCAGAAGCTCTTTTTTGCGGGTTGCGATTTCGAATTCTTCGATTGTGATTTTAAGTGCTTGCATTGGATCTACCAAAACGACCCCAAAAAGTGCAAAAAAGTCGATTGGAACCCTTGCAGTCACCTACCGTTCACTCTTTTCCTCTTTTTCCCCTTCTGATTTTCGAATGCAAAGCAGGAACTGCACTTGGCAATCGGCGAAATCGAACCCGCGACCCCCAAAAGAAGAGAGCTTTTGCAAGCAGATCGCTTACTCGTTGCGCCACCATCGCACATTTTCTCTTGTCAATTATCTGGAAGACTATAGTTGGGTCTAAATTCAAAGCGTTCTAGCGTGCTGTAGCGTGCTATTCGGAAAAAAACGAAGACAGCTTTCTAACAGCAACTTTTTAAGGCGCTTCGAATGAGCTATCGCTCGTTCCGAAATGCCGGGGTAAATTCGTGTACTTTCCTTGTAAGCTTTTTGTTGATAAGAAAATGATTCGGATTCAGAACTTTATTTTTTCATAAATAACTTAAACATTGCACGGGATTCTAGAAATGCGATAGAAATTTTTGTGGGGTCGATAGGAGGAAGAAAGCCAATGGAAAATGGACGGAGATGTTGATTAGAAGCGGACTGTTAACACAAAGAGTTTCTATTGCTTTCAAGTCCAATTGTTTGTCCATCAACTGCTGATCCGGAAGCTGTTTAACCGCGGTGGCGACGGCTAAAAGATGAGATTAGAATTGAAATTTTTTGATTAGAACTCACTGGTGTGATCGGCGGTGTTTGCGTCCGTGACGGCTAAAGGTTGGGATTAGAGCTCACTAAGCATCTTATGTCTCTTACCGGTGTTTGCGTCCACGGCGATGACGGCGATGTTTGTGTTTGCGGGCAGCACGATCTTCGCGATCAACGTTCGGGGTATCGGTGTTTGTGGCGACATCTCCGACAGCCGGTGCAAGAGCATCCGACTTCTTCTCTTCAGCTGCCGAAGCAAGCAAGAACATGATGGCGAAAAGAGCGAGGATAGTGAACCACTTCATTTTCTGAGTTGGCAAGCTGAAAACAATTGAAATCATTTGAGCAGAGTTGGAAAACTTGATTCTCAAACATGAGTAATATCGCAACGCTTATAAAAGTTATACAGTAGTAACCGAAAAGCTCGAATCGTGCTCTTCGTTGAAACAATGAAAAGAAGAGAAAGCTGAATGGATGCTGGATTAGACGCGTTGTTGAGCTTTTATAGTTGATCAGCAATCCGAGAAACGCGTTAATCGACGAGTGTTATGAATGTAAGTAGGCGGTCGATTGAAACATCGAAGGGCGTGGTCGATGGAACGGAACTCCAAGTGTTTCTGTGGACAAAACGAGATTTCCGTCCTCTGCTTATCAACAATTGTCCGCCTCGTAAATCTTGATTCCGAGCAGATGAGAAAAAACGTGACGAATCCATCAGTTCAAAAAATCAAACGTTTACTCCCGTCTCCATTGATCTTAACGCGGCGATTAGAAGTTTCTTGATCTTCGTTTTGTTCATTCACTGATCTAGCAAAAGAATCGATCTGGAAAACAGGATGAGGGAGAAATGAGGAAATCTGTGAAGTGTGTGTATCAGCAAACAAAAACTCCCGAACCGGACCTTCGTCGCTTATTCAGATTCTTATCAATAAGATCGGGATGCAATTCACGACATGCATTTTGAAGCTTATTCCTTCAATTGCATGTGACGCTTTTGCGAGTTGTCAACGAATAATGTTGTCAGTAAACTTCAGCTATTGATAACCTGCGACGCACGTGAATAGACGTCGCTTTATGGTATTTAAGACCATGAATGTTGGATTATGATATATCCAGATTGTAACCTTTATTAACCGCAAGCAAATGATTTCTCGAGACTTTCACACTTGATTCATTGCGATATCAAATACATGTTCATCTTTGTTTTTTTGCGCTTTTCCAATCAATCTCGTCGCTGTCAGTTGCCGTCGATGTTTGTCAGAAAAATGTTTCGTGTGCATTCGCTGAGTAAATTTCGGATCTGCACTGAAAACCAATTGGGCGTAAAAGTTTGAAGATAAAAAATCAAGAGCTCTGGAGAGAGTTGAACGTTGATTTGTAAATTAAAACTGTTTCCTACACAAATTTAGTAACAAAAACTTTCTGGTTTCATAGCAAAGAAATCATATGATCGGCTAAAGAGCACAATTGAGCGTTGAAAGAGTTGACAAAACAAAGCAGATTGACATGAAATAGTCGTTATTCCATCCTCGCTCATACCCACGGACACTCGCACAAAACTGAAGAGTGACCTGAGGATGGGAACGGAACGGTCAAACGATCCGAGTAGTTGGACTGGGAGTCTGCTCTTCGATTTCTCCGCTTGGCCATCCCACGCACTAATTTCATGCACTAGTTGAAACGTGAACAGTGCATGATATTAGTGCGTTGATCGACCAGTGGAGAGAAGAGCAGAGGAATGAGTAGAGAAGGAATGACTAGGAAAGGAATGAGACGATGGAGTGACTGTTTGGACTCATTTCCAGGGTTTATATGCTACTCGAATGAGCCCGTCGAAGCTGCAGAAGGCGGTACCCGCAGTCAAATATGCAGTCGCTACTAGTGATAGGAACTGAGACGGCGGTTGACATCTCTCGGTAGACAAAAGAGAACAATTTCATTAATTGATCGGCGTTCCAATCATATTGTTTTCTCACTTCCAGGCTTTCCCCGAGGTAATTCTGAATTTGAACGCGATTGGCAGCGTTCTTTAGAACGCAATCACATCTACCGAGACGTCAACAATCACTGAGCTGTTAGCTTCGGGTCATATTCTTTACATGAAATTGGACAGTAGATTGTTGGCCGATTCGAATTTATTGGACACACATTTGAAAAAACACATAATCTTTTAGGTTTATTTGGTTCTTTTATAATTATTTTGACTCGGGTTATCGATCATGTCTTTGATGGCGTTGCCAACTTTTTGCTCGCCCTCATAAAGAACAAAATGTTTTCACGTGAGCATGTTCGCCCAAAACTTTCGATTATTTTCGGATCAAACTCTTAGATACGCTCGAATTTCAACAGCTGAAAACTCAACGGAAATCGTCAAATCCACTTGATAAGAGCAAAAATCTGAACGAAAACTACTCACTCAGCAGTCGAGAAAAATAAACGTGTAGCGAAATCCCAAAATCAATTTTGAATTCTTGTGTAAAAGCTGAGCCATTAGTTTTTCCAAATGTCAAGTCCTTAAACTGATCGAGCTGCTGACTGTCAATCTGTCACAGAAGGAGAGTTGATTTGATGTTTATTGGAAACGTTTAGATTGAATCTAATGTCTACAGGCTTTCGATCGTTTTTGCCAGTGGAAGAGGAACTCGTTGATTACTTCAGTAATAATTTCGCTAGACGGCTTTTTGGAATGTCATTCTAAAGGTTTTTGTTTTGTTCGGGCGCTTAAAAGATAAAATGCTCTCGTGCTAATAACAACAACCACAGGTAAACATGATAGCCAATGGAATCATTTTGGAGGCCTATTGACTAACGAATTCAACAGTTGACGATCTTATTGCAAGTCGTAGAATTGATCATAAGAACGAAGTAAACTAGCACTAACAAGTTTATCCAACACACCACTAATTTAACTGCAAAAAACTTTTATTGACACATTCGAGGTTCAATTATTGAGACGCAAATAGTTTCGATAGCGATTTAATGCCCACTGTTTCAGAAGACGAGAATTGTATCCGGTACTGTAGCTGAATTGAAGCATCTAAAACGGCTGCTCAGACAACGAGCATTCGCATTGAACTCACCATGAAGTAAAAGGCAAAAAGACCCAAACGATATAAAATTAACGTCCAAAACCAAATTTCTTCGACATGAGCAAAGAAAAAGAAAATGTAATTGATTGTTTCGACGAACGTGTGAATCAAAACCACAACCTAAAGTTCAAAGGTCAGAAAAGTCAAAGCGAAATACCTGAGTGAACATAAAGAAATAAGCGAGAATATTCGGCCACATCAAGTCGTTATAGTTGATCCACTCGGGAAAAGTGAAAGTCAAATCGAGAAGAACCAAACTGCTGATTGCAAAGATCGGAATGTACATGAACAGAAGCAAGTCGACAATGAAGTGAGGGACGTGAATAGAAGCATTCCATAGTTCTGGTTCATTCATTCTTTGATAGTCCCAATCTTCGGCTCGAGTTTTCAAACGGTAAAGACCAATGTACATATAAAACACTGCAATTGCGTAGTAGATGGCCTGAGAATTGAAAATTTTTGTGGTGACAACAAACAAACTTACGCGTAATGGAATAGTCGGTGAGATCCCAATTTTGAGGCTCCATAGGAGAAAGAAGTTCAATTCGTCGTCTTCGCGATTGAGATGTATGGAAGCGACAGATTCGTTGTCTTGCAGGAGATTAAAGACTTCGTCGTGATTTGGATATTCGTTCTGCAGGCGATGATCGATTTGAGTGTTCGAGGGCTCGATTGGAGCAACGGAGTGTAAATTCGTAGACGATGTGCAACGATCAAGAATCGGACTATCAATTGGACTGGCGCTCAAAGTGGAAGTGTCATTTTGTGTCTCGTCCAACTCTGACATGGACGAAACTTCATAAATTATGGGCAAATGCACTCCATTTTGATGATCAAACGGCGAGTAGATGGACATTTGGTTTGCCAAGAATTGGAAACTCTGCCGACAAATTTTAACCGCTGAGTTTCGGAATGTAAACCGAAAGCTCGTGGATCAACTTCCACTTGAATGCAAATTTGTGAACGGCTGGATAGAAAAATTCAACAGCCGACGAACTAGCAGTAAACATCCAAACTGGTTACGGAAACTTTATTTTGCTACACAGAGAAATGACATTTTTCCAAACAACTTTCACTCTTGTTTCGCACACTTCTCGCTAATGATCGGAAGAAGCTTCTGAATCATGCTCAAGTTATCCTCTTCCACTTCCATCGGACGACCCTGAAAACCGTGGACTGAAAACATTGAAATCGACGAAAAACAAACGTTCGGTTGTTGGATTTGCTGCTCCAACTCCTCTGCGTATTTCTGCATTGGACGTGCAATTTTGTTGAGTGCATCAGCTGGCAACGGATGCGACTCAACAAATTGATTCAAAACGTCTTGGTTGTTCGTGGCTCCAGCTTGACGCATTGCCAGCATGTCATTTGCGGTAAACGAATCGATCGGCCAATGGAAATCCTTCGATGCATCTTTGGAGTTCGTCTGAAGGTCGGAAACAAATGAACGTTTGTTCGTGTGAACACACCATATTTTGATTGTTTTGACGTGAAGTTCCGGGTATTTGATCAAGCGCATTCGGATCATCTTTCGTTTCATCCATTTTTGGTAAAGTGTTGTCCGCAACTTCGTCCGGCAATTTGGCCGCCGCCTTATCTACAACAACATCCGGCTTCTTAACCGGTTCACGCTCCGAATTCTGCTCAATGATCATCCAGTTCTTGTTACCGCCATATTTGTCCGTTGGTGCATTGCTAAGTTGGGGCACGGTTGGCTTTGCGGACCTCTTCGACTTCTTCGATTCCACCTTCAATGACTTCAATTTCGGTGGTTTGTCGGATTTCACGTTCTCATTGGCAGGTGGTTGTGAATTCTTTTTTTGGTCCTTCTTACGCGAACAAGAACTACAGATGGAGCTGGCCGAAAGCAGAATCGCCAAAACACAACTGAAGTAGTCACTTACGACTTGAATGCCTAACTCGGAACCAACCATCCACTGATCGTAACCCAAAGACGCCAACCAGTGACCCCCCAAAGACTCACGTTCGCATCGTCGACATTCACAAGAACTGCATCATCCTGCAAATAACAAGTTAACGAACCGAACAATTTGCACTCACAAAGTTAATCTTCAAACCCGACAAATCTGCGTCCTTGGGATTGTATTCGATCTTCACTTCAAAACCATCTTCCACTCGAGTTTTAGTAACAGTGCAGCCGAATTTTTGTTGGACATTGGCGAACGACACTCCGCCCCTGCTGAACTTGCCACTGATAGGAAACTCGGGACCGATATCCTCTGCAAATGGCCACTCACACGGATTTTGTAAGACAAAACTCACGGCTAATATGAAGATGTCCGTGGTTACCATCATGCGAGATGGAACCTGAAAGTTGGCAAGTTCCAACCTTCAACTCGATTCTATAAAACAGCGAGTATACGTTGAACCAAAATAACTGACGATGATGAATCGATCTTTGCGCCTGAGTAGGTCATTTTGAAGTGTATATCCTCGCCTTTAACTTTGATTTTGGCTTTGATTGATTTCTTGCAATTGCTTCCGCCAATTTCCCTGAAAAGACAACCTTATATGCCTTCAAGCATGTCGCTAAAAGAACTTACACTGAACCACCATCACCCTTTATGCAATCAGTTCCGATACCCGAATGAGCTTCAAGTGTCAAACTCAACAGCAAACCGCAGATGAAAACGAAGCGACGGAAATCCATTGGTCGAAACGAAATCGTCGAGCAGACAAACTTCACGAGAAAGACCAATCAAATGAGCAGAATTGAAGATAGAACTTAGACAGTTTGGGTTTTGTTGAATTGCTAATTGATTCATAAGGTAAAATTTTAGCGTTTTATGCAAAATTGGTTCAACTTCGAATACGACAAGATGGAACAAGTTGTTTTATTTCGATTCAAAGTATAATAAATACGAACTAATGAACGCTCAACCGAACAATACTGATCCCAAGAGACCTCCAACACCTAAACAAACAAAATGGAAAGTAACTGTGAAGTCAACTTACCTCCGCCGTAAAATGGTCGTGGATTCAGGGCATTCGGAGCGTACATTCCCGGACCAAACATAATCTGAGGTCGTGGAACCGAATCGACAACTAGTACAATAACCATAAAAACGAACATGACCCCGACAACAAGCTTCGAAGTGAACATAACTGGAGAGTTCGAATCGAGTAAGATTGTCTGGTGGCTTTTAAATGCCACTGCGAGGTTGTTCTACTCGGTTCTTGCAATTGATCGAATTGCGCTGTTGTTTACATCGTTGCGTACGAGCTGAACGTGAAGAACGATGGCAATTTCGACAGAATTCGTGAGTGTCTGTGAGAACTTTTTTCACACCTTCGCGTCTGTCTGTTCAGCGAATTGGCACGCTGCTTATGAGATTGCGAAAAACAATGTTATTGGTCAAGAACTTTATTGGAATTTCTTAACGCTCATGAAGAAGACCGTGAATTTAGTTTGCTACTTTCACTTACAAAGTTGCAGCCAAAAAAAGGGTTTTTGGGCGGATGTTGAACGGTTCGAGAAAAGTTGTCGGCGACCAAATTGATTCAAACCGGTTTGTCGTAATCAACACTTTCCGTTTCTTCTTCCACAGCCAACTGCCATAAACGATGACTGCACAATATTGTTGCCCTCGGGGCTTTTTACTCGTTTACAACGCCAAATTCTTGGCTGCAACGTTCGGGATGGAAAGTATAACTGAACTGTAAGGGTTGGTGATCAGTTTTAATTGCCAACATGATCGATGTCGTCTGTCAGCGATGTCGATTTGGTAATCCGAATGCGGAAAACCCTAATGGTCACACACAAGCGAATTGCAAGACTCCAAACGTTCGACACAAGCGGATTGATCGAACTCAATCGGGTAGAGATTAATTTTGAAGGGGCAATAGACTGCGGAAATCGGGTCGCGCGTTCATTTGCGCTCTTTGTTCATAAAACGACGTTCATGAGTCGGATAACCGAATCGTTATTACAACAACTCGTCTGTTAACGAAAGGAATCGAACTTTGACTCGAATAATCTTCGATGCTTATTGAGGAACTTCGATAGGAAACGGTTAAAGTTTGAAGACGATTGTGTTCATTGTCGTTGAAAGCGAGTGAAAACAATGGGTAATGAAAAGGAGAGGGTACTCGAAGAAATGAGCCATCAACCCCGACGTCGCTTAATTTCGGGTAACTTTTTCCCCGTTGTCTGAAATTTCGTTGTTTCGTCGTCAATTTCGCTCAAAAATTATGAGCAATCAACTCGAAGGAATGTGATTCAGCACTTTAACAAATCGATTATCCACAAACCAAACTGATAAGTTCCGATCGGAAACCACATTTAAGCTCATCACTTTTCACTCATTCCATCAATCGATTAACCTCTGGAGAGCATTCAGCAAGCTCAAGTTTATATTCTGATTTGTAAACGCAAAATCAAGAGTTGGGAGTTCGTATGAAAGTGCAATTTCGTTTGATTGGTGGAACTGATTTTCGAATCGTTTGAGTCATTTGAACGGTTTTACAACCAAATCTGAACGTTCGACCATAACCAATGATGCACAATGAACATCGCCGTTCAGGTCACGCCCCATTCTTCTTTTTTGATGCTCCAGGAATATGCAACGGTCGTGTCCCGACCCTTGCGCGCAAATTACAACGACAATCAAACCGGCCGTGTGATTCGGCGCTTTTTTTCTGTTCGTTATGGAATGTGCAATACGACAGGAACGATGAAGTCACTCGTTTTTTCGTTTACCTGTTTGTCTCCGCCTGTTTTTCCATAACGTCCCTCTGTTCGTCGCGCTCCTTTCACCTCCCTTCTACACCGCCCTTCTTCTCGCCTTCATCACACACGCCCCCACGTTTCAAAGCCATTGGGGACGTTGGAGGAGAGCGTATAAAAGGTGTGGGTTGAGAGTTTGGAAGTCATCCAGTTCGTTCACATCATGGAGCACTCCGATCCAAAGCAAGACCGTGAGGTTGCGGAATCACTTCGACGTATCGCCTTTTTCGGTGTTACATTGTCGACTATCGCAACATTGTTGTGCGTTGTGGCCGTTCCATTGGTCTACAACAATCTTCAACAAATGCAAGCGGTCATGCAATCGGAAATCGATTTTTGTCGCTCACGATCTGGAAACATCTGGAAAGAGGTCACCCGCACTCAAGTCCTCTCATCGGTGAATCCTCGTATCGCTCGTCAAGCCGGCTATGGGTTCGTTTTTTTCGGATGTTCCAGTTGTATTATAACTCATTTCAGCGGTGAATCGAGCGCCGTTCATAGCGGTGGTGCCGTTCAATCCGGCGGTGGATCTGGTGGCGGTTGCTGTGGCTGTGGAGTTTCACCACCTGGACCACCTGTAAGCTTGTAGAATTGAAAGCCGTGTATGCAATCATCAATTTTAGGGCCCACCTGGACCTGATGGTCAGCCAGGCCAAGGTATTGTAATTAATTGCTGGAATCAAACTAATTAACAAATTTGTAGACGGAGCTCCAGGCTCGCCAGGAAATGGCATGTGAAGAAAAATTGAACAAAGCTAATTTTATATTCAGATGGTGCCCCAGGACAAGCTTCACCACAACAAAGTCAAGGACCATCATGTGTTCCAGAATGTCCAGCAGGTAAATACAATTCTAATACGATCATTTTAAAACCTTCGAATTCTAGGACCTCCCGGACCAGCGTAGGCGTAGAATCAACTATTTAGTAATCAAAATGATGCATTTTTAGTGGTCCAGCCGGACCGAAAGGACCTAATGGAAACGCGTAAGCGATATTTTTAGTATTATATACATTAAACTTCTTTATTCCAGTGGAGCTCCCGGCCAAGACGCACAAGGAGGCGGACAAGGACCACCCGTAATATAACTTAATACAAAACGTTTAATCAAATATTATTTTCAGGGACCACCAGGACCACCGTTTGTGTCAATGCGGTTTTTTAGTAATTGATTTAATGTATTGCAGAGGACCTAATGGACAACCAGGAAATGGTAAGTATTAATGCATTCGTGTATTGAAGCTAATTCATTTCATTTCAGATGGACAACCAGGACGTAAGATTAAGTTTCAAGATTGTTTATTAATTGCCTGTTAAGAACCCGGAGCACCCGGACAAGTTACCGAAGGAGCACCAAAGACCGGTCCACCCGGGTTTGTTTAAAGAATGATGCATCAATAACAATTCAATTTCAGACCCCCAGGACCAAACGGACCTCCAGGGTAGCGATTTAAAACATTTAGGCATCAATAACTCTCTTCTTTAAGACCTCCTGGACCTGCTGGCAATGATGGCCAACCAGGAAAGTAAGTTTCCATCAACCGATGTGCTTTAATAACAATTCAATTTCAGCCCCGGTGGCCAAGGACCTCCTGGAGATGCTGGATCCGATGGTGGTATGTAACGGTTTTAGTGGACTTCTCAATGAATAACTTTTTAGCTCCTGGTAACCCAGGACCTAACGGTGAAGCCGGACGTGAGTTTGATTGTACCTTCAATTAAATTCGGATTGTTTGTTTCAGAACAAGGAGAAAGTGGAAATAAGGGTGGATGCGACCACTGTCCAGTTCCACGCACAGCTCCAGGCTATTAAGTCATATGGGCGTCAAGACGACGAGAATTTGGTTGTTTCACACAAGTTCATTGACATTTCAAAGTTTAGCGCTTTGATTGTTTCAATTGGTTGTCTTTTAATGCATCAAATAAAAATCACAGGCTATTTTCATTTGGTTGGCTTTATTCGAAACTATAATTATCAACATCAATTATATAAAAGCAACCGTTGAAAACAAAACCGATGGATTCCGGATAAAACAGTTAGCTATTTACTCTTTCCCGTTGGCCTCTTGTTGGAATAAGACTTACATCATGATGGGTGGTTGTATTTACATTTGTCGTTTTGAGTAAGCAAAATTGTTTGCAAAGTCGAGACTTCGTGAGTATTGGTTCGACAGCAAAAACGTTTCATGCTTTTTCTGGCGAAAACTTATCGTCAACTGACAGGATACTAGATTGAAACAACTGACTTTAAGATTCAATGTTTTTAGAAGTTGGACTATGATCTATAATTTACAAGCTTATTTTAAAGTTTGTAGCACTTAGGCGGGTTGAATTCAGAAAAACTGTCTGGAATAATATCAAGTGGAGTCGTTACATTCTGACCGCTATTGTCTTTCAGTTGTCTTTTCATGAAATAAATCAACTCTTGCTGTTTTAAATGATGATGTTCTTGTCGTACAAAAGCTGATCCAAATGGGGTTTAAGATCCAGTCTAAGATACAGATACTGCTATTATTCATCTTGAGCATCTTGTGGTTTTGCATCTCGGTTTTCGTAGACGCTATTTTCATTCAAATAGGCTGTTGATTAGGAAGTTCAAACAGCTAAGACTATAGGCTACTTGTTCATTCGATTCAAAGCTACGAGTCGTTAGACAGTGTTTAAATTTGTTGCATCTTAATATTTGCTTTCCTCTCTCACTTAGAAAGAGGCCGATCGCACAAGAAAGCAACTGCTTGGAACCTAATGAAGGTTGTTTCCAACCTAGAACCGAACTCAAAACGATTTTCATTGAAAAGTTGAGACAGAATCGACGAGAAAGCGAAATGCAAAAGTTAGAATAAGATGAGATTATTGTCTGACGGTTTTCAAATCGAGGGATGATCCACAAAGGCGCATGTTGTAATTTACTTGTACCCTTTCATATTCCTTAGCTTAGGAACATCACCGACAAACAAAAACTTGACATTCTGAAGTTACTTGTTTTCGAAACAATATTATTTAGTAAAACCAACCTCATCGTCTTTTGTATTGTCGTCGTTCTCCAGTGAAGAAGTTTTCTCAATTGCTAAAAGTTGCAATTTTGATCTTAGTATTGAGTTGGTTTTTTATTTGAACTTGGCCCGCTTCATCTTCTTCAACAATTGTTTCCAATAAGTTTAGACCTGTGGCATATTCTTCAACATCCAATTTTGGTTATAAAGACGGTAAGATCAACATTTTAATCGTCAAATTACTTTTAAAAGCAAATTGTGTTGAATTGGTTGATCGATTAAGAGATTGCAAGGTTGCTTACATTGCTTGAGTAATTTTCGATGCACAAGTTTATTTAACGCTTAAATTTACTCCAAGGTTGGATAAGAACATTCCGTTTCGATAAACAGATTATGAGCGTCGGTGATTCCTTCGTTTTCTGTTGACACAATTCGAAACCATCCATTTTCTCCCCACGGCATCCCCCAACTATTTCGACCGATCCAATACTTCACACCGTTCTCATCAACTCCAAAACCAGCAACTTCAATCAAATGATTTATGGATACACTGGTTTCGTTGTTCATGTAAACTCCGCCACTGTAAGCTTCAAAAGCATCATCGACAGCAATTCCACAAGCAATCGGTCCATGATGATAAATTTCGGCTTTCATCTTCTCTGGTCCACTCTCCAAATTACCATAACTGCTGATTGTGTAGGTGGTGTAGTTTTGAATCGCATAACAACCTTCGGTAGGTGAACAGGTGTAACAGCGGGCAAGTTTGTCACAACCTAAAGTTCATTAGGACATCAATTCACTACAATAACATACTTCCGTCTTTTGCTTGATACGGATTACAAGTTTCCGGCGGGATTCCTTTGTGCTTGAGTGCGTATTCGTAAACAACTTCAGCATTACCACCATGACAACCCGATGACGAGCAGCTCAGAATGGTTTGGATAGAAAGCATCGGTTGAGTTCCCGAACCGTTCTGTCTTATATATTGCCGATCAGCGATTGCATGAGTAGCCGCTAAATCACTAGTAAGTAGTTGTTCGAAATAACTTGCCATGAGCCCAACAAGAACCGCAGTAGAAAGGCAAATGCTGATTGCGATCTACCGTTACCAGTGATCGACCACCAACATTTCGCCAATCCCAACTTTGCGGCAAGTCGTCGAAATTGTATCCATCGGCATGATAGTTACGAACCAAATATCTGCAATCTTCCAATTGAACTCATCACTTGTCTCAACTAACCGTAATGGGGTTTTCGAGGGTATAAGTCGTGATTCGACAAGAAACAAAATAGCTGCGGAAACCAGGAGAAATCTCATAATTTCAAATGATTGAAAGATGGTAATGCAACACGAACTTGCTCTTTTTATTCCAATGATTGTTTTCTTTAAATTGTCGACATTTTGGAGCGTAAAAGTCATATTTTGGATTCTTTTGTTTTTTATTTGTGATAGCAAAGGTAAATGACGAATGTCTCATTGTTCAATTAGACATACTGATTCTTCTCGAACTGATATACATGCCGCTGTTGAATAGCGTCAACAGCGATTACAATTGAAGATTAAACACATTGATGTTAGCATAATACAATAAATGGAAATTGAAATAATCTCATAATTGTGATCTAACTTCGCTTTGTACATGATTGACAGTTCGATCTTGACAATAAATGAATTCATAGACTTCGAGTTTATATCAATTAACACTTGTAAAATGTTTACTTATTCGTGCAAATTTCAACGACGGAGATCAATTGTTATGGACACAACAAAGTTTTCAAATTTGAGCGATTTCTGAGTGTGTTTAAGATTGTAATTCTGCTCTCGATCAACTTCAGCTTCCCAATTTCATAGTATTATAGTCTTCTGAGCTCCTTCACTAGTGGGCCAGATTGGAGCTTACCATCATCAGCGAGAAGAGCTGCGCAAACTTTTGCAATTTTGAACAAATTTTGACATATTCTTTGGCTTTGAAGTGCTCTCATTTTTCTCCTAGTAATCCGGTGGCTACAACTTTAAGCACGTTGAATAGCCAGATTTTTGGGCTTTCTATTGTTATAATATAAGCAATGGTTGTTGCCAAATTCTCCGAGATACTTTGATTTGCGCGCTGGACGTGTCATAAAAGGGAATGGCGGGTGTTGTGTATTTTGGCTCATTGGCTGATTGGATTCCGCTCATATTCACAGGGTTTAGCGTCCAGTAGTGTTTGTTGTTGTTCTGTAAATTACACGCTTCTACAGTCACTTGTTTTTGAGTTGTAGTCAATGGAAGTTCATATTTCGGACATACACTTTCAAGCTAAAACCTCAAGGTTGACATCGTTGTTTGTTGTTATTTCAACTCAGAATATGAATAAGAGTTTATGCATCTGACAGCTGTAGAAGCGAAGTGTTATCACCGTATGGCCAAAATCGTGCACTCGAATGTAAAACTTCATTTCGACATAAGAACGCGAATGGCTAACAAAACAAAGATTTACAAATAAATGAAAGAAGCGATTGAAATATCCTTATGATCTTGTACTTAACTCGACGATGAAAGTGAAAACTGTCATTTAACTGAATTCCATTACAATTTCCTTGTGTACGAGATGATAATCCCGTTGAAGTGATGGAAGACATAATTGATAATCCGAGTCCAAAAAAGCTATAAAGTAAACGAATAAACTTAAAATTTTGTTTAATAAATTCGAATCAGCCAACAATCTACTGTCCAATTTCATGTAAAGAATATGACCCGAAGCTAACAGCTCAGTGATTGTTGACGTCTCGGTAGATGTGATTGCGTTCTAAAGAACGCTGCCAATCGCGTTCAAATTCAGAATTACCTCGGGGAAAGCCTGGAAGTGAGAAAACAATATGATTGGAACGCCGATCAATTAATGAAATTGTTCTCTTTTGTCTACCGAGAGATGTCAACCGCCGTCTCAGTTCCTATCACTAGTAGCGACTGCATATTTGACTGCGGGTACCGCCTTCTGCAGCTTCGACGGGCTCATTCGAGTAGCATATAAACCCTGGAAATGAGTCCAAACAGTCACTCCATCGTCTCATTCCTTTCCTAGTCATTCCTTCTCTACTCATTCCTCTGCTCTTCTCTCCACTGGTCGATCAACGCACTAATATCATGCACTGTTCACGTTTCAACTAGTGCATGAAATTAGTGCGTGGGATGGCCAAGCGGAGAAATCGAAGAGCAGACTCCCAGTCCAACTACTCGGATCGTTTGACCGTTCCGTTCCCATCCTCAGGTCACTCTTCAGTTTTGTGCGAGTGTCCGTGGGTATGAGCGAGGATGGAATAACGACTATTTCATGTCAATCTGCTTTGTTTTGTCAACTCTTTCAACGCTCAATTGTGCTCTTTAGCTAATAGACTGGGACTCATTCTTTCGCATATCATCGTAAAACATTACGATAAGCAGATATGCTCGTAAAGAAACAAACTTTAGATTGTCAGTTCTCTTGTTAGAGAATTACAGGAAAATATCGCGCGAAAAGATGAGGTTGTCAGAAGAAAGGAATTCCGCCGACTTACCAGTTTCTTCGACTTCCCTGCAATCGCTGGTACAAAAACTATCTGAGCACAGTCGTCCGTGTGGCAGGTCCAATGTGAGTGGATTATTGTTCTCTTGAAGAAATCACCGAGGAGGCTGAGTGGTGTGTAGTCGGCTTCAGAGTGGAACCACAACAGCTCACACAAGCTTGACCACCATCTTTCGTCATATTCACTTTTTGCTATTCGACTTTCACGGTGAATATAACCGCTCGATTATACCCAGATGTCTGGAGATGAAGTTTTTTATTCAAAAGAGCATTGGCATAAAATCAAAAAACAACTACAAGATCTCAGTTCACAAAGTTCTTCAACTTTTCATTCGTCAATTTTCATTCGAACGGTCACACACCGCACTCCAATGCCTTCAGTAAGTTCCGTCCAACGATTCGATCTTATTTCCCTGGTTTAGCGTTCTCGAACTCGCAAATCGCGTCGTTTCAACATTTTTCTTCGACGTACTCCATGTACCGCAATCTTAATTGGTAATTTGATTACGTTAATTTTGTTGTCATTTACCGTCTTTGCTATACGTACAATTTGGCTTGCATTTGAGGTTGTGATCTTCAGTTTGACTTCCAATCGTGAGTTTTCAGCAAGACATCCATCGTTTTGACAACGACGATGTGGTAATCACAGCACGAATCAACTTCACAAAAACCAAGTTCAACAAAGTTCTCTACTCATTTGCCGACTGTCCGTACTTGCCGTTGGAATACGAGCTCTGGCCGTGCGAGAATATGCCACGAGACAGCGCATTCGGGCGAGTTGTTGATCTTGAGTTTCTGAATTAAGTCACGGGATTTCAGCAGAAATGGTCATTACGATGTGTCTCTGTGGTTAAATCGAAAGTTGAATCGAAATGCGATGCTCAAAAGACAACCGTTGTTGCAAAATTTGACCAAATGCATGAACTTGATTGAAGAAGTAGGTTCAATGGGTTGTAATCATTCATTCACTTCTTTCATGTCTTTTGTCACGACTCATTAGAAGTACCGTCGGCGTTGTTCGAAAGTCAATTTTCCATTGATTCGTGTCCCGGCTTCAACGGTATCACCTTGCCAGACGACAACTACACGGTAAACGGTCATGTTTACGTAGGTCTCAATCTTCGTATCAACCCTCAACTCGTTTTAGGCGCCACGAATTAATCTGGAACGCATTTACAGCGGAGTTCGAGGCAAAAACATTTTGGCATCAGACTTAATAGTCAGATGTCCGATTTGTGTTTCAACCTTACCTTTTCAGTTAGTTCACTGAATCCTTCCTTTAACTCCTAATTTCAATCACTGTTTTCTAGCTTCAGCAACAATGAGACTTGTTTTATGAAATGGAAAACCGCAGAACGTGGATGGCCGCTCTTCTACGATCAATGCGATTCACTTCAGAACTACGGCACGAATACCACCGAATGCCAACAAATTACGTTGCCGATTCTGAGCAGTTCGGACATCCTGAACACAACATTTTCATCCGATGCGATTACTCTTCTGTAGTGTTTTTGTACATAAAATGTGTCATGTAATAAACTATCTGAACTCATTGACCTCAAAGAACTTGGCGCATCTTAAATAATGTCAAACCACTTGACCTCAATTCGTAATGAAATCGTTTAATTCGTTTGAAAACCATTATTTTTGAGGGTAATGGATTTAGGTGTCGACAACAGTGTTGATTGTGCTGAGTTGCGTGAACGTTTGTTTGCTGGTGCAACATTGGCATCATGTCTATTCGCCTTTGTTTCATGCTTTTCGCTGATCATTGCCGTTCCAATGTTGTCCGAAAATGCGATATCGTTGAGTGAGCGAATGTACGAATCGGCACGTCAATGTAACGTAAGTTAACAAATTGAAACGTCTTTTACATCTTTTTAGGAATCAATTGAAGAATTACGAGTTCGAATCGATTCGTGGCGTTTGATCAACGAAAGTTCCTCGCAATCAACAACCGACAGAATCATTCGTTATGCTCCATACACTCAACAACAATCAACTCCCTATGTTTATTCGTCAACATATGCTCAGTACCCGCAAAAATGCACTTGTACAATTGGGCCAAGAGGAGTGAGAGATTCGATTTGATTGTCTCTGATTCTTATCTTTCAGCCTCCAGGACCTTCGGGAAATCCGTTTGTTTACGTTTAACTCATTTGTAATGTTATGTTTAGCGGAAGAAATGGCGAGAACGGACAGCCAGGTATTTGAAATTGAACGATGTTGATCACAAGTTAATAGGACCACCTGGAAAACCTGCCGTATCGATTTGTCAACCAATACCCGAATGTTTACCGTGCCGTTTGTTTTGTAAATGATGACAATCAAAACATTGATTTTTGTAGCTGCGGGACCACCGGGAGCAAAAGGCGTTCAAGGGTTTGAATAAACTTAATTGATTGTACATATAGTCTTTAGACCTCAAGGTGATGTTGGTATTGTTGGACCAGTTGGGTAAATTTGAATTTTAATTAAGTAAATTTGGTTATAGATTGCCAGGAAAACGTGGTGCCGATGGAGCTTGTGGCTTACCGGGGTTGTTTAGTGTTTTATTCAATCGCTTACGAGTTGCTTCAGACCGCCGGGATTGGCGGGAATTACTGGATTGAAGGGAGAGAAAGGGGAGGCAGGAATTTCGCCTTTTGCGTGAGTTTGTTTCTCATAATACAGGTTTGAATTTTGCTGTATCAGAAGTCCTCCAGTTCCAGGCTTACCGGGAGTAAAACACCTTTTGGTTCGTTTAATTAACTTCAATTTTAGCCAGCAGGAATTCCGGGACCAAGAGGTTTGGCAGGTGTGTTTTTAGATTTACAATTCGTTTTAACGTCTTTTGTTTAGGACCTCCCGGTCCTTTAGGTTGGTTATTGAATTGCCTACTTTGCTAAACAAAGTTTAGGACCAACTGCTGAAATGTTGCCTGGGCCGAAGGGAGAAAAAGGAGCTCGGTAATCGAAAAATAATCATAAATCGAACTTCCTTAATTTATAGCGGTCGCGATGGAGTTAATGGATTGCCAGATAAGTTCGATTTTTACAATCTTGTTTAATCAATTTTATTTTACGTTTACCCGGGCTTCAAGGCCCTGAAGGTGACTAGAAAAACCCGAGTGTCGATCTAATCAATTGTTTCAAGGACCACCCGGTGAACCAGGATTTTGTCCGAATTACTGCGCGGTTTGTTTCCATCAATTCAAGTCATCTCTTTGTTGTTCAGATTGATGGTGGCATCTTTTACAACGTGGCCGGAATTGCGAAACACGACAGCGATTCGATTAATGATTCAAATGTCAGCGATGGCGGTTCGTATCGGCGAAGAAATGCACATTAATGAGCAAAACACGCGTAAGCCAACATCCGAGTTCAATCGACATTTCAAAGTCAACGACCGAATAACTCAAAACTTCATACCTGTCCCACTGGTCTTCGGTCGTCTTTTACCATAGGGTGATTGAGGAGTTAGAAATAAACGAGTTTATTCCATTTCGTTACAAAATGATTTAGGAAATTACACGTGTTACGTTAACAAGAACACGAGGTACATTAAAAAGACGAATAAACTCGGGATGATAAATGAGAAACTTTAGAACCCATAGAATAGATTTAGAAGATTTTCTGTTAAAAAATTGACGATAAGAATGTTATGTTAAAATTTGTGATTATGAATGAGTTTGTTGTTCACGATTGTCCGTAATTCTCGATGATCGATCGAATCCATGCGGTAAATTCGCGCTCTCCGTTCTCCACATCGTGGCGTTTGTAGAAGGCGGTTTCCATCAGAACGCGAAGATCGGCACGACTACGAACCTCTTTGACCAAACACTTTTTGTTCACGAACTCGACAAAGGCATCCGAGAAGATTTTGTTGGGTAATAGCGGTGGATCCTGCAAATAAGGCGAGAATGACAATCAGCTCAAGACTCCACTCACATTGTTGACGATGTAATCCAACAAATCGAAGATCGACATCATTCGTGGCGGTCGTCCGTCGTCTTCAGTTGTTTCGTCCACCGGATATTGAAGGTAAACTTGTTCGGGTTCAATATCGAACATTCGCGCGTATTCGTAACGTGACGGTGCTGGAATCGGAAAACGACCGATTACCAGTTCGACCATCGACAGTCCAAAGCTCCAGATGTCCGATTGAATGCTGTAGCGTACTCCCGTTAAACGTTCAGGCTAAATGAACGATAATGAGTGATTTCAGTTTCGTCTTACCGCCATGTAAGAACGCGTTCCAACAAATGAGTTGGCCATTGAGTCGATGAGCATTGTCGAGACGCCGAAATCGCACAATTTGATTTCGCCTTGACTGTTGACCAAAATGTTCGAGGGTTTGACATCTAAAGTGAAGTCAGAAAATGAAATAAACTTGAAGTTGTACCTCTGTGAAGAATGTGAAATTCTTCTTTTAAGTAGATCAATCCTTTGATCACCGCCACAGCAATTCGACCAACTCGCCGCTCCTCAATTCGTCCGCTCTTCTTCATCACTTTGTCCAATGAAAGACCGTCCATATATTCCATGCAAATCGAGATGTCGTTGACGTCAGTGAATGCTCCATAAAAACCTAAACACTAAGTTGAGAAGCTAATGAAAACTTGGGAATACTTACCAATGATGTACGGGCTGTTGCATTTGTGTAGAACTTCGAGTTCTTTCAGAATTTGAGTTTTGACCGACGGCTTCACCTCCAAATGAACCAACTTTCGTGCCATCGTGAGTCCGGTAGCTTTGTGCCGCATCTTGTGAACCACACCGCCGTTTCCATGTCCCAACTCGCATACCCTCTCCAAACTTTCTTCACAAAGTTCACCAATCTGCTTCTTCAACATCATCCACTTGTTCATACGCTCCATCTGCGGTTGCGAAAGGACCAGCGATTGAAGGCGTTCGTCCAACTCGATCGACTCATTCAACGGATTGGTTGTCGTTGATTCGTCGCCGCTGCTTGTAAACTCTTCGCGCACTGTTGGCGGCAACGACAAATTCAACGGATTCCGGTTCTTACGCGTAGACATCCTGAAAACAGGGGAATTGAAGTTTCGTAGTCTTGGCTTTTAAGGTGAACATCACGCTCCAATTCGCACAATTTTTTCATGGCTCATCAAAGCGCGTGGGGCCAAAAACGTTTGTTCCGCAGTCAACTCACTGGATAACACGATTGAGCCAAAGGATGAGCCTTCAAAGCGTTGATAGGACTCCCGGAAAACCGTCCAGCTTTTGAACGTAATTTCGCGCCGCTCCACCCAACTTTACCGTCCTCGCTCGACACGTCGAGATCGCCGGAACAAAAGTGAATTTGAGCGCGGAATCAGACAAAAGCCGCGGCATTCATCTCATAAATTTCGGCTCCCACGCACACGAACTTTGAACGTCGAGAGCCTCCGCGAATTTTGATGGACGACGGCGCGTAGGTTGTTGGAATCTTCGGGCGACGCCAAAAACCGAACCGTAAGAATGAGAACTTTAATTAACCGTCCTAATGAAACGCAAGAGAGAACGTCGGGAATTCGTTTTAAGCGTTTTAATCAAATCTGATTATACGGCACGTAGTCGCGTGGAAGGCGCTTCGACGTGAAACCCACGCAAAAAAGGTCGTAAATGTTTTGGGCAGCTAACCGTCCCGGAGAGGAACGTCGCTGCTCATATTTTGGAAAACGCATAAAAACGGGAGGAAGAATGCAGTGACTGCGCATCTGCTGATGACAAAAAAGCAGTCCACAGATGCAAAACGTCGACGGATGAGCAAGAAACGCCGATGTTGAGGACTGAAAAGAGTTTTTTGCGTTCTCGGATAAAACCAACAGCCACAAAATGCGACCATTCGAAAGTCAGACAAACGACGCAAAAAAGATAACCGGACGGTTTAATGAGAAACATTTCGCAGCGAAGGCCGAGGGATCAGAAGGCAAAATAAACTTCAACACACACTCCGACCGACGGTCATCAACGATTCCCACGAACGTCTTCGGCGTAATCGGAACGTCGCGCTACAAAAAAAGTTTTTGTATTTCGATCAAATCGCACCCACCGAGTTTGTACGCAACCGAAAATGTCAAGTGGCTTTCACATCGCATGAAACCGTCGAAAACATACCGTAGGAGCCGCTAACCGGTGATTCTATTTTGGCAGAGAACTTAAAAATGCAAATTGCCAAAAACATTTTTAATTCGGCGCCCACAAACGACCTTTGGCTTTGACCGACGGGACTTCGCGGATATCACTTCGATCAAAAAGTGTCATTGATTCGAACGGTTTGGTGAACGTAATCGGAGATTAAATAAAGTCGCGCACGTCAAATTGAGTCCTCATCAAAAGTTCTCGGAACATCACGGGCGTCTAGGACCGTTAACAGTTTGGGAATGGCGACTTTGAGCCCCACAAGTCCCGAAGATGTTTAATCCCGTTCTCCCGGTGTATGAGAGTCAATTTTCGTCGAATAATTTCGTTCGTTTAATAATCCCCGAATTAGTGAGAATGCGCCAACACGAAACGGAAATGCGAAGATTGTAAATAAGTGGCTATGAAGCGGCGAGTATGCCAATGGTTTACAATAACAGAAACGAAAGCTCGAAGGACAACAACCTCATATCGCTTCCTTTGCTCATAACCACCCTCTTAAGTTTCTCGAATCCGATTCGGCTTATCCATTCATTCGTCGAAACTAGATGTTTAAAATCCCCAAAATAAACCCTACGAGAATGTTCAGTGAATGAACAAGTCAACGGCACAACCCGAACAACTGGATTGTGGTTTGGATGCCCGTTTTCCATGAACTCGTATGACAAATACAAATGTTGAAACTGTGGTTCGTCCGACCCGATTAGAAAACGACAATTTTGGACACAAATTTTGATGACATGACCGATTACGTAAACACGTGAATCCCACAAACTCACTTGATTCCTCTTCTTTTGAATGCCAATTTCAAGTCCATGATCGCAAGCGAATATGTTACTAGTCAACCGATAGCGGAGAATACGGACACGATAGAAACACTGAGAATTGACGCCAATCAAAACCGACAACCGAAAACGTCTGAGATTCAATTGGGGCGCAGTTTGCTGATGAAAAGCCACCAAATCGATGGTCAGTTCAAAGATCTGTTTTCCGAGCATCCTACTCCTCAGTCTCATCATTTCGGCTATTCAGTTGGTTGAACTTCCGGTGCGCTGTTGAAACTGCAATCTTCTTTCACTTTCGATCAGAATCAATGTTGTTAATCGATTCTTGTGCTGCTCAATGTCTCGCGCATTTGCCTCTAGATCCTTGACGACATTTGCTTTCTGAACTGTCATTCCTGACTTGAAAACGTCGACAAGAAGACATTTTGCCAGACGACTAGTTTTCCTGTTTAGTAATCAGAGAAACCGTTTTGATGATGAAAAACATTTGGTAGCAACTTGTAGACTCGAAATCGTTTATCTAACATTTTAATTATTTGCTGAGCAATTCAAAAAAACCGATTTCATAACTCCTTGGGTGCAGTTGGATTTCGAAATCGTCGAAAACCAAATTGTTGAGACTTCATTCAATCGAGTATTCACGATTCGTTCGGTTTCTGAGTCTTCAAACTGCTTTGTTTCAGTTCTTTCACTCGAAATGTCGAACAACAGCCGCGTCATTATGAAGACTTCCGATGGCGGTCAAACGATGTTTACTCGCGAAGAAGCTCGACAGTCCGGTTTGATCACAGACATGATCCAAAATCTCGGAATGAACGAAAGCAACGAAGACGTGATCGTTCCATTGGACAACACGGGTATCACGCAAGAAACGTTGCAGAAAATTGTGGTGAGTTCTGGACGTTTTCTGGTGTGTCGAATTTGCTTTGCTGTGCAGTATTTGTGATGGGAACTTTGGGCCAAAAACTCAACTCTCTAACAACTTTTTGCTTTGATGTGCTGTTTAATTCTGTTTCTTTGATTTCCAGAATGTTCCAGGAATGGACGAAGAAGTTCGCGGATCACGAATCCCACGATTCGATAGACAAACCGTCGGATCGAGTGGAGAATATCGACGTCGAATTGGAAGCCGAAACCTTCCAGGAAACGGCAAGTCATCTGGAGGCGTCATGGCAACACGAGTTCATAGCCAATATGGATTCGGATCAAATCTACCACGTGCTAACTGCGGCGAACTATCTTCAGGTGTGGTTTCCATCTTCGACATCTTTTAATGTTTTTGTAGCACGAGAGTCTTCTGGAAGCGATCACCTCGTACATAGCCCACATGTTGCGGGGCAAAACGTCGGAGGAGATTCGAGCGATGGTGGGAGTGGAGGAGGACTTCGATCTCGAGGAAGTCGAAGCGATTACAAAGGAAAACATTTTTTTGGCCGATTGATTATCACCAATTTGCTTGTTTTCGGTGTTTTCTTCCTCTTAACCGTCTTGTTCGCTTACACTTTCTTCTGAAACTTCTTTTCGGGTAAATCGAAGTGCAGTGTTCTCGTTCTTTCACATTTTAATTCTTGTTTTAAAATTTCTATTTTTGTTGTAAAATCGATGTTGTGAAAGTTTTCGAATAAAGAAAGAACCTTCGCTTTTTCAATGACATCGATCAAATGGACAGCAAAGTGCGGGAGTGAGTGTAAAGGAAAGGTCGACTGATAACCTGCGCGACCACCGAAAGTTTTCGTTTATTGATCGAAAACTTTTTTGCTGATCCAAACAGAATGTCCGACAATAACCAGGACTTTGTTGTTGATGTTCACGATGCAAGTTGCTTATTGTGTTGCGAGAAGTAGTTGCTGTTTCAGATGAAAAAGTTTGTTGTGGAGGCGATGAAAACCGTTGGAACTAATCTTAATCACGCCGCTCAATTGGCGGACACGTTGATTTTGGCGGATCAACGTGGACATTACTCTCACGGTGTGAATCGTTTACACGTTTACATCGAAGACACGCTCGGAAACGTCGAGAAAACTGGTACACCAAAGATCCTGAAACAAAAAGGCTCAACGGCGTATGTTGATGTGAGGGTTTGTTATTTCGATAAAGTAACTTTCGACGTCTTTAGGGATGCAATTTGTTGGGACCGGTGGTTGGAAACTTTTGCACACGAATTGCTATCGATTTGGCCAAAGAACATGGAATCGGTTGGGTGGTTTGTCGGGGATCAAATCACTACGGAATCTGCGCTTCTTACACGTTACAAATGGCAAAAGAAGGACTGATTGCAAGTTGTGCGATTTGTAACCACCAATGTTAGACGACTTTAGGGAATGTCTTTTACCAATACTTCGCCGTGTGTTTATCCGAATCGATCGAGTGAACAAGCTCTCGGCTCCAATCCGATTTGTTGTGTGGCACCAGCAGAGAATGGAGACAACTTTGCATTGGACATGGCAACGTGAGTTCTATTCGAATGTTAACATCCAAAACAAACTTTACAGATCGACTGTCGCTTTTGGAAAAGTTAAGTTCATTCGAAAAACATAATCACCAAAATGTTTTAGGTTGAAATTGCAGAAACCAAAGGACATCCAATAATCCCAATAGAGTGGGGAGCCGATTCTTCCGGTTTCCCAACCACGAATCCCACTGCCGTCCTTCAAGGTGGTGGACTGTTGCCGTTGGGTGGTCGGGAAGATGCGGGGGCTTACAAAGGCAGTGGTTTGGGGATGATGGTCGAAGTGTTTTGTGGTCTTTTGGGCGGTACACCAGCGGGCAAAGACTGTAGACAATGGAGAGAATCTCACAAAGCCGCAAATTTGGCTCAATGTTTTGTGGCCATTGATCCCGATTGTTTTGCTTCTGATTTTCCATCTCGAATGCAACGGTTTCTGGACCAAAATCGTCAGCTGAAACCCGTGGAACCGGAGCTTCCAGTTATAGTGCCCGGTGATCCCGAACGCATGGCCGAAAAACGCAACAATGAAGCCGGTGGTTTGGTTTACGGTCAACGACAAATCGCCAAACTGGTTAGGTCCGATTCATGATCTTAATGGCGTACATTTTAGAAAACAATTGCCGAAAAATATTCAATTGAAATGTTTCCGATACGGCAAATTTGATTGATATAAAAAGTTGACTTCAAATACGAACAAATTTTATTACGATCTAACAATCAAAAACATTCCATTGACAACATGAATGAACGAAACAAGCGAAACACGATCACTTCTTTGAGGACGCGACAACAATCGTCGGCTGCGAATGTTTCGAACGTTTGCTCGATTTCGATGGTGCGTTCGATTTTGCCTCTTCGCCACCGTCACCGCTGAAACGAAATCAAAACCAAACCATTAGAATTGGACTTACAGTTCAATACATCCGCTGCAGACGCCGCTCAAAACCATAAGGGTCAACGATAAAAAAGTAAACAAGACCATGATACAAAAGGTGGCAGACGCGAATAGCAGGTAATCATGGAAAGTAATCTCAATGAAGCAATCGTCTAACGGGCTGTGAACATCCTCGCAAACAGTCCACTTCTGGTAGTAGTCGTCTTCGAACATTGCAGATTTAATGGTACAGAACTAAAGAACGCCGATTAGCAAGAGAACTGGAAAGCAAGAAAATGATTTCAAGAATCTCCAGTATGTAAATTAAGTGTTATTTTTGAGCAGCTTGAAATCAATTCAGCGATTCTTGCATTGCTGAATGTTTTCCTTTCAAGTTCTCGTACTCTTCGTTTTTCCAGCGCTTACAATCGTTAATAGCTCCAATTGCTGCTTCTTCAAAAGTGCCAATGACATGTGAGTTGAATTGTTTTGTTCTTGTAACTATGATCAACTTCAGCAACTTTGACGGCAGTTGCAGTGGAACGAGATCGATTTCGGTTTACGTTCTGAGTCCTCAATTGGAAATCCACTTCCGACTCTCATCCTCAGCTAAACAGTCGAGCAAGTGAGTTTTCGATCTATAGCTTAGAACAAAGATTTGAGATTGAAATTGGAAATCGGTGGTTGCAGTTTCGATTTGATTGTTGACGACAAAACCAAATTTGAAGGACAACAAGTGAATGTGGCGGCAGTTCGTCCCGAAGGAATCGACTTCGACGATTTAAACTTTACTGCTGTTGCAACAAAAAACTGTGCTGTTGACTTTGTTGCAGCTATGCACGAAACTTCACGCTTGTATATCACCATCACAAACAGTCATTCGGTTGCCGACTTGTCAATTCTATTCGAGGTCTGACCATTGAATTTCTTCTTCAGAATTTGTTCTTTTAGGAAGCTTCTTTTAATCTCCAATACGATCAGGTAAGCTAACATTTAAAAGACAATTACAGTTCTTGCTTTCAGCTTAAACAAATCGATCCGCCATTGAAAGCGATGAGCGATGAACAGATGGCTAAATATCTCAATGAGTTGCGAGAACAAGAAGAACAGAAAGAAACTGCTCCAGTTGGGATGACAACAATTCACGGTCTTTTGATTGGTAGTTTCGTTGTCTACATGATCGTTTTCGTTCATCTGCTCGAACCGGACATGAACGCAATTGGAATCGGAGATGTGGAAGAGGACTTTCAACCGTCTATTCAACTGCATCCCGGCTTTGTTTCGTTTAATGAGTTTGTGAATAAACAAATCTCATAATTCTACGATCCATTTAAGTTGAACATGTTTTTGAGCATTTGAGCTATTTCTTGTGTAACCTTCAGATTTTCAATCAATTCCGGGCAAAACGCTCAACTCTCACTGTATTGGACAACTTCAAATGGAAATATTTACGCAATTGATCTTCACGATGTGAGTGTTTAACCAGTTGAATTCTTTACAGTATTTTGGTTTCATGGATGTTCGTTCGACTTTGACATTCGCGATCAACTGGAAATCGATGATTGTGGAAAATGGAACCGCGTTTGTTGTCGTTTTCGGTGATCTGATTTTCGTGTCGGAATCCATTATGTGGATTAGCCGAAATTGTTTTCTTGTGTAAATTGGATTGATTCAATCAAAGCAAACGAAGATTAAAGCTATATGGCATCTTAGAGTTACTGTCAATCCGACCTCAAGCGGGCTTTTAAGCGATACTGCATACACGTCTATCTATTGTGTTTTACGCGTCGTACTGATCAATTGTGTTGAGTCTCGATAGAAACTCCATTCTATGATTTTGAATTTACATGTTTTCGTTAATTTGTTTGAAATAGGTTGTCGATATCAATGGGGCCGAATTGAGATTCTCGTTTATTGGATTTTAGTGCGAAAACTTGTTGGACTTTCGCTTGTTTTTTTTGAGCTCTCAGTCCAATAATACAGTCTTTGAACTAGAACACAAAATCGACGAGATTCACCATTTTACGAATGCACACGAAACGATTGAAAATCGGACGAGAGTATCGAGAATACGAAAAGAATTGCTGAATGATTGAAAGACGAGATTACGAATTGTGTCCAACTCAGGGCCACGTGCTTCATCAAGCAACAACTTAACGACGAGTTCCGTCCTCGAAGAAGACTCCACCGTCGATGGCGCAGTATTTCGGGCAAATACCCTTTTCTCCGGCTTGACCTGGAGCCTGAATTGCGATGCGATTACTCACCGAAGATCTTTTTTGTACTCACTCCAGCTTCTCCTCTGAAATCATAAAAGTTAGACTTGTTTAAGAATGAAAAAAGCTTACGGTTGTCCTGGAGCACCATCATTGCCACTAAACAACCAATTGTAAAATCTAAATCGAAGCAGTAAACACTCACGGTGGTCCGGGTGGTCCCTAAAACAATAGAAATTGGTTTGATCGATTACTATTTGAAACTTACGGGTGGTCCTTTTGGTCCACTAACATTGGAAACAAATAAGATTATTGCTTCATCCTGTCCAAAACTTACGCTGGTCCTGGGCCGGCATCAGCACCTGGTTGTCCTCTAAAATTGAATGAATCAAAGTACAATCGACGTTAAACGAACGGTGGTCCTGGTGGTCTAGAAAAGAAAAACGGTTACTAATACATTCGCTAAGTTAAACTAACCCTGGTGGGCCGGCATCACCTGCTGGGCCCTGGAACGATTGAAATAAGAACGAATGACGTGTTTCAATGACTCACTGGTGCTCCTGGTTGTGGGGCTTCCGATTGAGCTGGGGCTCCCGGTTCTCCAGGTGCTGAAATAGTATTAGTTTGTTATTGAAGCATCAGAAACTAACCTCCTGGTTGTCCACTTAAATTATATGATAGAATAGGTTATTTATACCCGTTCAGTTTAAACTTACGGGGCTCCAGGTGGTCCCTAAGAATTCAGAAATTAGTTTGATCGATTGCTTCTTGAAACTTACAGGTGGTCCTTTTGGTCCACTGCATTAGAGAACAAATATGATTAGTCCTTCAAATTCAAACATACGCTTCGCCTGGTGGTGCATCAGGTCCTAAATAATTTTAGAGTTTAAATGTGCAAAAAAACGTGTATTGAAGCATTTAGACGAGAATTTTTCTCATTGAAGTATTTTGTTCAAAGACAAGTAACTAACCAGGGTTTCCAGGTGCTAAAAACAATCATTATTAATGGGTTTCAAAGCTGATAACGTACCTCCGGGCTGTCCTGCATCACCAGCTGGGCCCTATAACAACAATTATTACACGAAATCGCAGCAAAACACGTACAGGTGGTCCGGGAGGTCCCTGAAAACAAATATTGCTAATTTGAAGCATGCTGGAGTACTTACTGGAGGGCCGTCTGGACATTTTTTACACGGTGGCGGAGTGATTGGCCTAATTCACATGTTAATCGTATGCTGCTAATGAAAATTCGTTTTTTTAAAAACTAGCTCGTCTTTTGAGCTTTTAGACAAAATTTTTAAAGACTGATAATGGAACTCACTCGCAGGGCTCTAAAATGCGTCGTTATTGCTTGTTAGACGTCATTTGAAATAGTCAATTAATTAGAAAACATTGAAACACTTGCGTTGTGGAGGTTTGCCGGCTGAAAACATATCATTATGAGACATGACATTAATAGAAATGACTTACGGTTTCCGGGTAATCCTGGACTGCCTGGTTTTCCTTTGAAGATTGTTAGTTAGTGTTTGTATTGATGGATTCTCTTACCTGGACGTCCATTTTTACCAGCTGGTCCGGCTGGCCCGGGAGGTCCGGGAAGACAGCAGGAATCGCAACTGCCACCACTTGATGCACTACCACCGCTAACAGATGCCGAACCGCCATAACCACCAGCCGATGAGCTGCCACCAGTTGCTGGTGCATCACCGTAGGCTTGACGAGCTGTACGATTGTTTGGCATTTGAACACGCACTAGAAATTATTCAAAAGTTTTTGGCAAACAAAGACTGTAAAGTTACATTGGCTCACTTCCGACCAGATGTCTTTGGCCGAACCCTTGCAGTAGGTAATTTCGGATTGCATTTGACGGCGAACGTTGTGCACATAGTTGTAGACCATGGGCAACGTAACGCATACCGACAAAACGGCGATAACCGAAAAAGTGACTGCCGAATAGGCAACGAAGCGATAAGCTTTGATTCTGCTCTCAATATCCATAATGAAAAAAGGGTTCGACCGTTCAGAAGCGAAACGACCAAACTGAAGATCCACGTCTTTCACGACGTCGTTATAAACTCGTCGACGTGATGCTGAAAGAAGGCGGGTGTGACGCGTTGATGAAGACGAAATTGGAGTAGGGAGGATGATAGCCGAACTAGCCGTAGGGCTTGTTGCCAACGGCAATCGAGTTGTTCGACGTGCAAATCGGTCGAGAGTTTTTCTCTGGGGTTGTCGCGCGGATTTTCGTTATCAGTCGTGTGTGTGCGATAAAATTGATTGCTTGACAGACAACAAAGAGAACATGAGAGGGATTACGAGTTGCAGAATATTGAACAGTTCAACACAATGAATTGATAATGATAACTCGAAAACTCGTTCCCCCACCTTACCGCTGTGTCAATTCCAACAAACGCAACGAATAAACGAGTTTATTGTTCACACGATGAAAGTGTTTGAGCGTAACCGATAACTTCGAAACCATTTGATTTGGCAATTGATTCGCTCGGATTTTACATTTTGTGTCTTGACATCCGCCGAAACTTCTCGTATTTCCAGTTCATTTGACGACGTCGACAAGTTCCGACTTATCTCGACGAACGAAAATCGGGTCTTTGATGCCATCAGTTAAAAATTGGAACACTCGAATAAACGTTCAATTCGAAACATTTGGTTTATAACCCAAAGATCACAATCACAGTTACGATAGTTCAATTTCATTAATCACGAGCTTCCCATTCACGACGATTTCGACCACGACGTCTCAACTGATATTGCTTGTGGAAGGTCTTAGCGCCGTAGATACGAATTGGAACAGTGGTTGTTGGTTGCTCGGTTGTTGTAGTTGTCGGTAATTGTGTGGTCTCAGCAACGTTCTCCGTCGCTTCGGGCACGAGACCAGCAGTTCCGGTTATTCGTTCATTTGATGGTTGACAATGAGTGCACGAGCCTTTTAAACCTTGAGGTCCCGGTGGTCCTCTGAATTCCGTTAATTAGTTACAAAATCGAGTGAATTAAAACTTGCGGTGGTCCCATTTCTCCAATTTTTCCAATTGGTCCACGAGCTCCAACCTCTCCGCGATTGCCTTTAATTCCTTGCGCTCCCTGAATTTCAATCTTAATCTCTATGTTAATCAAAACATCGTACCGGCGACCCATCTCGACCTTGAACTCCGATTCTTCCTAAAATCAAAATCGAGAATGTTTACGAAACCAAAATCTAACCTCGTGCTCCAATTGGCCCCGGAGGCTGAAGGTGGTTGTTATTTAATTACAAACAGTTAGCTTACTCCTGGTTTTCCTTGTTGCCCACCAATAAGTATTCTTCCGGGATCACCAGTTATTCCCTTTTCTCTTAAACAAAATCCATTCATTAAACGATAGTCAGAAACTTATCTTGTGGTCCCGTCGAACCGACACTTCCGATTGGTCCACGCGCACCTTTTTCTCCGTTTGTTGCTGGTATACCCGGTTCTCCTCTGTAAAAACCACTTTATTTCACAATCTCTTGAAGAATCAAACAAACGGTGGGCCTGCAGCTCCTTGTTTGCCTTTTAAACCATTCAAACCGGGCGGCTGAGTGTATTTGTTAATAGAGCTGTCATTTTCAACTTACTCCCGGCTTTGAAACTGGACAACGTTGACATGGTTCTTGTGCAACTAAAGAGCATCAATTTGATTTTCACATTCATCGAACTTACGTTCTTGAGCTCGAAGATAAACTCCGTCTTTTCCCGGTATTCCATCGACACCTCTGGTTCCGGCTATAAACATAATTTCATATGTCAATTTAAGTTAATTTACGTTTCCCGTCACGTCCCGGCTTCCCCTTAAACGTGTTCATTAGTTTGATTCTTGTCGATTACACTCACTGGAGGACCCGCTGCCCCTACTGCTCCTTGAGTACATGTGCAACCTTAAATTATACTCCTTCAGTTTTTGCAGTCTGAAACATACAAGATCCAAAGTAAGAAGCACGCTTAAAGCGTTTTTGTTTTCCATTTTTATCCCATTGAATGACTTCTTTCCATATATTACGCGATTCGATCTGAACTCTCGGCTTCGACTAATCAACCTCTCGAAGTTACCTGACAATCTTGAACGGTCGACAACAATTGAGTGTTCCGTTTTTGAATGTGAATAGCGAACAGCGGAATAACCAATATCAAAATTACAAGTGTCCCGATGCTCAAAACCGTCGATGCAATCAACGCCCAACGTTCTTTACTTAAACTCATGGTCACCATTCCGATCGAAGACACTCCGACGAACTGATTTGATTTCTGCGATTGACCGTTTGGATCGTGAAATGCAAATCAACAGCGGCGATTGATCGGGGAAATTTGGGTCAAATCATAAGGAATGTTCATCGAAGAAACTCGCTACAACGATGTTCGAATTCGATTCTGTTTATTACAACCGACTTAAACGATGCAAATCGAACAGCACGGGGTTAAAGCATAATAGAAAACACCGGCAATAAGCGATAAACGAATTAAAGTTTTCAGTTTCCCGTCAAAATTGGCTGCAGCAGACGAACATGTTCGGCGCCGCGAATCGGCAGTTCGGTACGTGCGTAGAATCGGAGGATCGTTCCGACCGTTCGAAATGCTGGACCTTCGCCCAAAACCCACGACTTATCGCGACGCTCCAATTTGATGTGCAAAACCGAGTCGGTGGCTCTCAACGACATGGCCAACGTTCCATCGTTTCGACGTCTAAGCAGATAGTCGCCGACTTGTTTTGGCTCTAAACGTTTCTCTGCTTCGACTCGATCCATTTGCTCGTGTACCATCGTCGATTCGTCGAAATGCAAACGATGTCGTCGATTCGCCAGCGGCGTGTTCAATGAGATCGCGTTCAAATCTTGCGAATTCGAGGTCCCCGTTGAGATCATTGGCGATTGATTTTGATAGTGAAGCTGATGCCGAGGCGCTGGAATTGGCGGTTGAGCGGGATTCCAAAAGGCAGCCTGAGGATCAAACGTCGTTGTTTGAGGTGAACGTTTCGATTCTGAAATCCACTTCCTTTGTCATCATTTCATAAATTTCACTCACCAATTTGAACTTTCGGATAATTGGATGTGGATCGAAACTGAGCACTCGGCAAATAGGCGGATCGAACTCGCTGTTCGGCAGCCGACGGAGATGGAGTTGAACCGGAGGTTGAAGGAGAAGTCGAATTGTTCAGCTGATTATTCGGTGAAGCGGACTGATGCATAATCAACGGTGGCGAGACCTTGACCATACCGCTTGTACCCGCTTCATTGGTCGAATGTGGACGTGTACGCAGAGCACTGAAGTTGTTTCGCGTTTGCAACTCCCACGGAATGTCGTATTGAGCTTCTTCCATCACGGAGAACTCAAAACAACTCTCTGAAATGCCCAAAAACAATTTATAGTCGTGAAGTAGAGACACGAAGGCGGATTAGCAACGGAAACGATCACAATTGTACGATGGGTGATTATGCAAAACGTGTTCGAAATTACGTTTAACACAAGGAGACGATCGGATTTCAGGTAAAGTGGGAGCAACGACAAGGTCACGACAAACAGTCCGCCGAATGGCATTTCGCGGGAATCTGCGCGAACCTCACAATCTTTCGGAGCGACTTCGCGTCGACGTTCGCACCTGCCAACGACAATCGGCCGGTCCACGAGTTGTTTTCGAGAGTTTTTGGGAATCGAAAACGCATTCGGTCGGTCGAAGATTCTCGAGTACCGGCCGTGCGCGCAAAAAAGTCGGACGAAGACACGAACGTGGCAATTGAATTTGCGTAATGACCCTACGGAAATTTCGAACAAACAAAAACCCGACGGCGCGCACACTTTTTCTGATCTTCGACAAATCGCGAAAAGTTTTTTTGGAGTGGCGTCCGGGAGGTCAAAACCATTCGGTTCGTCTTTTTAATCCAAAAACAAAATAGACGCGAAACGAAGGTGATAGAAACACAAGTTGACCGTAGAATCCGCAGTTCAAACTTTGGCGCAAGTCAAAACGGAATCTCTTCGCACGCCATCAGGACCACTCCCGTTTTTGTGTCCAGCACATTTCGTTTTAGCTCAAAAACCTCTCTCGACTGTCGAAGAGCAGGTGGCCAGTTGCACGGATGTTCGAGATGATTGGCGCACTTGTCGCGCGATTTCTCTTGGGCTCCATCGCTTGGAGTATTCAATTATGAGATCCAATGGGACGGCAATTATACGTGAGTACTCGCTCGCGATGATCGCAAAGCAAACAGAAACCGCCAGACAGTTCGCAATTGAATGGAAAAGCGAAATTGAAGCCCCAACGGCGGTCGGCAAAATGAAAACGAAAGCCAATTCGTGTTTGAATTCGAACTGACGGTTCGCTTTTTGACTCGGCAGACTTTGAGTTGACGGACGGAAACGTTGACTGACGGTTTAGCTTTTTTCTGCAAAATTTCCGGTTTTGACTTACAAATCAAAACTACGAATTGAGAAGCCTCAAATGAATAGAGTGAGAAAGTCAATTTGGTTGGTATCACAACACTCGAGATCGAAGTCATTAAGCCGTGGCTTGAGCTTCAAACGATGGTGTAAATTACACACATCAGCCGATTAATGGGCATTTACGACTTTACGGGTATCCCGTCGCTCTTTGTGCTTTATCGGACAATGCAAGTGAGGAGGTGGAAGGGGCTTTCAAGGTCGCTTTTAGGGTCTTTACGTCATGATATTGTCATCCTCATTGATTTTAACGGCAAGTTAAAACGCGCAATTCGAGCGGATTCAAGTATCCGCCAATTGACACGCTGATTAATTTCCGTTTTACTTCTCTTATCTACCTAATGAATCGACACGCAAAACCCGTCCACCTTCTACTTTCACCGAATCAACAGCCGAAGAGTGATTCACATTGAAGATAAGCGAAAATCACCTCCACAACAATTTTGACAGAAATCCGATATACTCATCAATTGCTTTCTAAACATTAGCATATTGAATGACTTTGCAGTTGTCCGCAAAATTCGGCATTCGCGCCAAATGACAAGAAGATGATCGATTAACAACGGGCAAAAGGTGCTCAATTTGGCGCCAATGTCGAGAGTCGACTTGCGTGTCAGTGGGCGGTGAAATCAAAAGTAGTGAATAATCGATCGTTCCATTTGCCTGGACAGTCAGTGGAAACTGGAGCACAATCACAGTCTTTGAAGACGTTTGGCTTCCAATTCCGAAACTTTACAATCTCGTGAATCTAAACGCCCATGTCAAGAAATTGGGTTCCCGAAAGATTTCGACTTATCTTTCGAAATCTACGCTCAAACCCTTGTAAGTTGTCGTTTCCGACGAAGGGCATCTAAACAGTCGAGAGCTTCGGGCAATTGTGAAACCTCTCAAAGCTCCGCAATCGACCGGTTCGATCGTTTGATGCCAACAAACTCCCGACCAATCCACTGGGACCGGCGAGTTTTTCGATAGGGAAACAACAATTTCGGCCACTAACGACTTTGCGGTCTTCGCATTCGAAACTCGATTCCCATTCACACATTCAGCGAATCGCCAAAAAAACCGTTGAATTGGAAACAATGATGTGGTTAATGGCGGGTCTCCAAGAACCGCAAAAAACTTTGGAAATTTTACCACAATTTTCGGCGGATTAGCGCCGTCGACCGTCCTTCTAATCTCCGGGTTTTTGGTGGCGCAGAAACGAAAAATTTTGGAAGTTCACGTTTCGATTTTGTTGGCAGAATCTCGACAAAAGTTTTAAACCCAAAAAAGTGACGTCCCAAACACACGCTTCTGACGACTTTCCCCGCGCGCATCCCACGGGAAATCGCAAAGTTTTTTGCTCACACGCAACGGCACGCTCTCGGCAAAATGACCGGTCAGCGGCCGTGGATTTGGCGCTCGTTTCCAATCGTCTTTGTGGGATTTCAAGAGAATCGCGCAGCTCAAAAACTCCAGTACTTGCGACGAACCTGTTTACCTCCGATTGTGGTCATCGTGCCCGCTGAGCCTGCCGCCATGATCGCTTTTCAATTGCGAGTTCTGGTTGAGAGATCCAAAAACGAGGGAAAGTCGACCGAACGAAATCAATACGACCAGTGGGAACCAATATCCATTGAGTTACTTCAATGAAAGTCTCCCCGCTCAAAAATGGTCACTTTTTCTCATCGAACTCGTCGCTCACGGCTTTCTGGCCCCCGCCAATGAATGACCGTTGCATGGTTCTTGTCGTCGGGCGGACTAATGCGGCGGTACGATGAAGTGAAATTGGAAAAATGAAGACCAAGAAAACGGCGCCGGTTTTCGCGCAGATTTCGAAACGTTTTAGTCGGAAAGTGTGAATTCAAAAAGCTGATGCAATTAATCGCCCTCTTCAGCTAATTGATGCGTTGACAAATTGCGGGTGGTCGAAAAGCTAAACGCGAGTAAAATTGCGCTCGTTTGTTGATGAGAAGCCAAAAATTCGCGGACTCTCAAGTGTTTACAGCACCAAACGTCTGACCATAGAGCAATGACCCACACGTTGGCGTCATCTCAATTGGTCACAAAATGCCAAAACTAATTGAAACCCTTGAGGTTATTTTCAACTTGAAACCTCCGTTTTCCATTAACTCGAAACATCCCCTCAAGGCAACAACGTCGACTGGAACATCTGCATCGCATTTGAATGCTGACGGCCATGAAAACTTTCGTGCCATTCGACTCCGGTCAATCAACTCGAAGGAGTGGCGCCGTGAGTAATCGCCAGCTGTGACGATTTGGACAACGTTGCGTTGGTCAACAAAAGTAATTGGGTCATGAAATAAAAACAAACTGCTAAATGTAGTCATTAGGTTGAAATTCGAATGCCAAACCTCCGAGTTGAATGACCAAAACGCGCGAATGGAGCAGATGTGCAATCGATCACTCACTTTGGTCTCGTTCATTTGCACTCGACTTTTGTGCTCTCGACGACTTCGCAGTCGATTTTCGTGTTCCGGAACAGCTTCCGAGCGTTTTCAAATGTCACGCGAGAATCTTCAACATCCGTTCATTCAATGGTTTAAATAGTTTATTTGCAGTTACAACAACGAATATCTACGCATTTAGGACTCGTTTTTGTGTCGTGATGTCACCGAGAAACTTGTGGTCTGAATGATAATACCATTGGGTACCACGCGGGTAGAAGAATAGCAACGATAAAAACCGAAGACCCGAGAGAAACACCCGACCAAGAATCTCCTATAGGATGATATGAAAATCAAGCTGATGAGTGGATTCAAGATCGGAAACACCATGAAAGAGTAGAAGAGAACGACGAACGAATCCACTTTGTGAAATTCGGTTTTGAGCCCAATGTAGAGGAAGATCAGCGAACCGCCGGTTACGATCAGCGGACAAAGTGCTTGCAATGTGATCGTTAAAGTCAATTGTCGTGCCGCTACTCGTGCCTTCTTGGATTCGAACACAAACGCGTCGGAACTAACTCGCACATAGATACGCCAACCGCAATAGAATAACGATGCGTAACTGTACAAAATTCCCCAATAACCGTAGCTCCAACCACGAAACATCCAATAGTATAGAGCGGGATTCAGATTGGATTCACTTTGCGCACTAGTCCACGAAGTCATCGGTCTCACACACCTCGGATTGAAGAAGACTCCAGGTGAATTTTGTTCGTAGAACACACTTCCCATCCACGCGTACGATCCCGAACTCCAGGCCGCCAACCACGCAGTACAAAAGGTTAGAATGGAAAACTGCCAAAACCGCAACTTCCAATCCCTGAAATTGTACTAGAAGGTTAAGTCTATCACCTAACCTTTGTTTACAAAAGAAAAAAATGTAAAATTGAACTTGTAATCCGCATAGAAAACTTACCAACAAACAGCGAAATAACGATAAAGAAACGGCATGATACTGAAGGCGAAAGAAAAGTCTGAACTGAACGTCTCAAATAATGCCAACCAATGTAAATTTCCACCCGCAAAAATCGACCAATCGGCTACCCAATATGGTAGAAATCCATCGAAGTTAAAAGTTTGCATATCGTTTTCAAGAGTTGGACGCTGAAATAAGACGTTCAATCGAGAGAGTTAACACTTGCAACCTACAATTCCAATCAAAAACTGTGACCACGCACTTGTGAAATCGATGATTGTCGTAGTGTAGAGAACCATCTTGTAATCGGCCATTGCTTTGATTGTTTTGAAGAAAATTAGATAGAGCAGCAGTAAGTTTAGAACGCTAACAATAACAATATAAACACATAAGACAGCTCTGTGAATGACATCCGGACAATTATGGGCCTTCGAATAGTCAAGACTCGTAATGGTTGTGCTGATAAGATTGTTCATCTGTAATCATTCAAAAATTATCAAATAACAATTTTGCTCGAAAGTTCAACGCTTAACCGTATGCTTGAATCTCACGCAAAAACTAAAAAGCCGACAACTTTAACAGAAATAAGTCTAATGAAGTTTCACAATCAATTTCGCAGAAAGTTTGTTGGAATTCACGATCGCAACTGTCCAGAATAACCATTCCATAGTCAACCGCTTATAAACAATGTTTCAATTCGTTCACTTAGTCGAAATCGGTGGGAAACTATAGGATTGAAGGTTTAACTCCATGGCGTCCACACGCGTTCATTTTTGTTCAAGCCCGTTTCAACATCGACGTCAAATGCTCACGCAGATGTGTGTCCGTAATGTCAACGCTCTTCCTTCTGATATGTGTTGCTAACTCGTTGACTGCAACTAACATTCACACGTTCAACTCACGAGTATGTTTCTCTTAACAACTTCCTTACCAACTAATTGAGTGCAACAGAAGAAAGTGACCACAAAAATCTTGCTTTAAATCCTACGGTCAGCCACATTTCACAGTTGCAAATCCGCAACATGATCATGTGTGTGGCTCGGCTAAGCGGAATTGGACGAAAACTCTCACGACATTCAAATTCCGAAAAGTTCACAATGAAAACGTTTATAACAGTTGAAGGAACATGAACAAAAATGTTACATTGACAGCTGAAATTATAACTTTGGTTACGTTCATTCGTGAAACCTCCAATTCTACTCTCCAATTTCATTTCTCGTATTGTATCCGACCAATTACACGTCTCAAACCAAAACATCTCACATGATTGTCGAGTCAAAAAACCGATCTTTCTTCGTCTCCTTCTTTTCTCATAAGCCACTACTATAGACTTCATTCCCTGTACATAGTCAAATCTTTTGGGTTTCACTTGACAAATTGAACTTTCGAACTGACTTGTGAGTAAAATTTTCTGAAGTTGTATACGTGAAAACCGTATGCCGTTCGAACGACCGTATTGCCGACCGTTGGGTTCATGAGAATGGAGACAGAAACGCAATACGCCTCCGTTGGTCTCAAGACTACAATGTAACCGACAGTAAAAATCAAAGTTTACTTTCCAGAAAAAACAAAAGCTCAATAGATGGTTATAGAGTTGACGATTGTTTGACGACACACGTGGCACGAATTCGTCTTCTTACGCATTTGACGAGCACATTCATCGCAAGCCGTGTGTCCACAACCGAAAGCCACCTTCGTCTTTTCCTCCATGCAAATTCCACACAGAACGTGGTCCTCCAGCGCCGAGATTTGTCCTTTCATCTCCTCAATCACTTCGCTGACCACTGAAGCCGATTCATACATGCTATGAACTTCATCATCGACTTACATCGACCATCCGGAGCGTACTGAACGGTCATATTGTCGCGGAACAAAACCTCGTCGTTTCCATTGATAATCACGCGAATGGATCGAATGTTTTCCGTACAAATCAAACACTGATTAATCGGTTTGAGTTGATGACGACATTCGGCACACGCGAAGTAGTGTTGACAGGGCAAACAGTAGACCACATTGCGAATTTCCATTTCGGCTCGACAATTGTAGCACGTTCGCTTCTTCAACTTCGACGCTGCCTTCGGAAGTCCTGTCTCGAGCCATTCGCTGAAATCTTGCACTGGTTCCGAACTCGTATATAATCACTTGCTTGACTCCGTATTTCGCACAATCGGACAACAGAACTCGAACTTCGACGCGATCGATCAAATCCAACGGCGACTTCTCGTCCGCATTCTTGCGTTGAAAATCGGCACCACAGGCCGATAAGAAGCACAAAGTAGCCAACGGATAGTTCATTTTGCTTGCCGCCAACATATCCGCCAGATTCTGAACAGAAAAATGAAGTGAATAAGACACTCTATTGCACTAACCAAACGTACCGACATTTTTGCAGCGATGATCGAGGGAAAGATCAGAATATCAAACGGCGACTTTTTATCCAATTCGTTGACGTAGAGTGCGAGTTGATGAATTGGTGTGTTGCCGAACGCGTCCGCCTTGTTCAGAATCTGATAATCGCCGGCACAACTCAAAAACTCAATGATACGACAGCGATTGTAGTCGTCGGCTTTTGTCCCGTTCCATCCTTCAACGGCGAAATGCAAGACCGTACGACCAGTCGATGTTTCCAAATAGTTACCATTACATTTCTACGAAAACATATCAGAAGGCTTCGACCCTCGAACTTACATCGACAATTTGTTTGAACAACCGAAAGTTTCCACTACGCGCCAACGCCTGAACCAACGAGACTTCCATGTCTTCGGTGCCAATCATCGAATCTCCGGTTGGACATGTGCGAAGAAGAATACGAAATGCTCTAAAAAAGTTTAAAGTATAAATGAGCTTCAATCAGTTTCATTCACTCGTCTTTCTTCCAATAGATTGCCGCCATCAATGGTGTGAGTCCGAGTTGAGTTGTTGCGCTGAGCACACGAGTTCGAATTGTTTTGTTAGTGTGTACAAAGGCCTCAATGCAACGAGCACGTTGTTCGTCGTTTTCGGGCATTCGAATTAATTCGTGAAGTCCGGTGAAGCCATCACCATTACGATAAGTTGGATCGAGCTTCGACATATTCAACAACTTGACAATCAAGTCACGGTTCTTGGCTTTACAAGCGATGTGAAATGGCGTATTGGCCGACAGATTCGGAGTATTTAATGCGTTGGGCATATTCAATGCTAATGCTCGAATAACATCGAAACAACCTCTACAAAGCCATCCGTTATGCGACTATCATCTTCAAACTCACAGTTCAACCGCAATGTGCAGAAGCGAGTTTCCACGACGATCACGAACATTCGGATTGGCACCACAAGCGAGTAGAAGCGAAACCAAGTACGGACACTCCAATTTGATCGCCTCGACAAGTGCAATTGAGTCGCCAATCATCGAGTTAACCTGCGAACAAAGTCAATGATCTGTTGCTTTCCAACTCACAAAATTTGGAACAAGTGCACAGGCTTCACGTAGGTAACGATCGTCACGAGTTTCGAGTGTGTTTTTAAGAACTTGAATGGCATATTCGTATGTCACTTTTTGAGGCTTTTCGTTGATGAGAAGACGACGCATAAAACGATCGTTGTCCAATTCTTGAACATCACCAGCATCCATTTGTTCGATCATCGATTGGTTTTGTGAATTGTAGACTGGAACGAGAATGTGCTAAATGTATCTGGTATTCTATCCGCTCATTCAATACTCACTTGTTTTCCGTTGACTTCTATGGTTGACGAGTCGTTCATGGATTCCAAAATCAAAATCTGTCCGTTGGCTTTCGTGTTACGGACGATCATCACTTTCTGAGTTTCCTACAAAATTGACGATTCACTTGTTCAACATCATCCGTTTGCTCACCGACTCCAAATCAACGAAAACAAGAAGATCGTTCGATTGAAAACGCAAATGTTGATTCGGACGTTGCAGAGCACTGCAGGGCACAACATAGTCGTTGGTTACAGTCGCTCCATCAGTTTGTCGTGTGAAGAAGCGAACTCGAGCGGTCAGTTCGTTCTCACATTTCAAAATGTAACCAACACAGAAGACAAACTGCAAATGATTACTATGTACGCAGACAACTTCTCTGAACTCACGTTATAAAGCGACTCTTTGAATTTGTATCGCAGTTGTTTGAACATCGCCGGCAGCTCATTCCACGTGAACGTGTGAAGAAAAACCAAGTCGCCCATTTTGAAGGCAGCAGTAGAAGTCGACGTGTCGGCGGAACTAATCGGAACGCTCAGATCGGGACGACTAATCGATCTGATGGCCTGAACAAAAATGATCGACACTTCTTCCATCTACTTACCATCAGAAGCTTCTCGTCCGTCTGATCGACGGCCGTATCCATCAGCGCTATTTCCGACTTCAATTGAATCATCCCGACTTCAAATCGATGTGTTTGAACTCAAAGAAAAATAGAGCAACCGCTTACCACAAAATTTCTATCCCAACTGACTCCTGAAAGTCGTGGGAAAGCAAATTACCAATTGCGTAATCGCGATATTCTTTGCTTGCAAATTCGACTCTTTCGCCTCTGTACACCACCTACAAAGGAAGAGATGTAGCCGATAGTAAACAACTCGTCTTCAACCATTAAGTGATCTCAATGGCCAAGAAGCTCCAACTTGTCAAATAGGTGTTCAGAAAAAACGACGATATTCAATTGGAATGTGCAAGTGACAAAGACTCGTAATTGCAAACAAATTTTCGTCACGTCACTAATGACATATTTATTCAGATTAAACAGAAAATTAACCCGCAAACGTCTCGGAGTTACAAAAACGTTGATGGCAACTAACGAACGATCGATTTGCTCGTAACTATATATCGATTTGCCGCTTCCTTCAATGTCACAGGTACCGGTTGATTTGTATCTTCTAACAACTGAAAGCCAAGTGATTAGCCACAACTTCGATTGACGAACCCACTTGACATAACCACGATGCAATGCTGAGATCGGTGTCCATGGCAAAGAATGTGAAAGTCATGGCTTCAGCACCGGCCAACGCACATCGACTCAAACGATTCAGAAGCTCGTATCGATCGCGCGATATGTCGTAGTTGACAACACAACGACACGACGGGAAGTTTAGACCACGAGCTCCGATTCGGGTGGCCACCAAAAAGTCGGCAAAATTGTCACGAATTTCGGTGATTGCACGCAAGTTCTCTTTGGCATAATTGTCAGCTCGCAGCTCGTGAGCTACGTACGAATTGGGAGACAACGTTTGAAAGATCGCGTTCGTGATTGTTTCGGTTTCGCGATTCACGAACACGATCGTTTGTCCGAGCGATTGAAATGTTGGCAACATCTCCGCGAAGACGGCGCTCTTTTCGGCTTGTTTCTGCTGAAAACACGAATCTAACAGTCGTCAAGCCTTTGAACTCACCACAAAAATGAAATTGTGTTTAATGTATTTGGGAGTAACGTTCTCTTTTCCAATGGTAATGTTAACTCGATAGTTGGGTTGAAAGAGTACGCTATCGAATAACATTGATGTAGCATTGAAAGTGGCAGAGCAGAAAACGGAGCGAATTTGCGGTCGATCTAAAGCATCTCCAATCTGTAGACCGTTGATTTGAGTCCTCCAGATGTTGTTAACTTACAGCTATCTTCAACTCTTTGATTATCTTATGAACATCGGCGTCCATACCTTTGCCACCGAAGTTCAAGAAAATCTCGTCTGCTTCGTCGTAAACCATAAAGCGAAGATTGTGAAAAAGAAGTCGATTTTCCTCGATTAAATGGCAAACACGACCGGGAGTTCCCACCACAATGTCGCAGCCACGTTTAAACTCGTCGTTCGTCTCACGCATTGAAACCCCACCGAGTGCATGAGCACAACTGACCGATGAACCTAAAACCACAAATCAACTCAATTCTCATTTATTTTTCTTACCACTTGTAAGCAATGTGATGTCTCTGTAGGTTTGATAGCCAAGGGTTTTTGTTGGAACCATAATAATCGCATACGGCGAGTTGCAGCGTTTGCTCGACTTCTTGATCTTCCACTCGCTAATTTTCGCAATCAACGGCAATGTGTAGCCGTAGGTTTTGCCGGTACGAGAGGTGGCTTGAACGAAAACATCTTTCTGACTCCAATAGATGTGTTGAATCATGTATTTCTGAGTGACAGTCGGACGCTCCAATTGTGCGGCCCTCAAGTTTCGGAATACAATTGGATCAAGACACTTGAGCTGATCGAAGCTCGTGAATCTGAAAGCTTTTGTTCCAATTTGAGAATCACAAACTCACTGTTCAGGAAAGATGTTCACGTCTCCATGAACCACATTCGTCTGCACTTCTTCGTTGTCAAAGATGGCTGGCAGATTCGGGAGTAGCGGATACTCGTTGGTTTCATTCAGATTATCGATGTGACCCTGATACCCTAAAAACTGAACAAGATCAATCATCCGAAAGAAAACTCACGCCTTCGGCGGCTTCTCGGCTCTCTAAATTCACTGTCCATAGCTAACCGTAATACGGTCAACCTCAAACGTTTCTTTATGCTCCAATTGTTTCAACAGTTTCTCTAATTCCTTTACTTTTATCAACAAACAACAAGCGATACGAATGCGTTTAAGACGCACGAGAACGAATAGAAACCAAATTAAAGTGTTTATGAGAATTGACCGGCAAAAACGAGTGGAATGAACGTGTGGAATGGGAACGCAGTTTCATTCAATGATTTTACGTTTTCGAAGCTCCTTCTTCGTCGCTTCGATCTCACGATGCAGTTCGGTTTGAGCATCGGCACAATCGTTGATGTTCAACGCGCCGGATATCACCGTCAGAAGTGCGTACAAGCCGAAAAGAACGATTGCAATTGCCGGCACGTAGTAGACGTAGAACGTTCGATTGGTTGTCGACAGATCGAACAGATTGGAGAACAACAAAATCCACAGCGCCACAAACGGCGATGCACGAACCAAGTACTTTTGGAGTTGAGTTGTCATTGTGCGAACCTGAAATCTCGAATTACGATCGAATGAAAACTTCACGAAGACTTTTGATTGCAAAGTAGAACGTAGAATTTTGGCAAAAGACTTGTTGGAACGGACAAATCTCAACGTACTCGAAACTATCGCGTATTGATTGCTCTCCAGTCAACTAAGTACTTGGAACCCGTGGTTTTCTCGTCGTGTTCTGGTTCTCACAAAAACCCTTTTAAATTTATCACAACTCCAACAGGAACCAAAGTTCTCGTGAATGCAAACATGCAAATTCACAAAACACTTTCAAAATAGCTTTTACCGAAACCCGGTCGTTACTTGTCATCATGACATACAGAAACAGCAATTGGAGTCCATGCACGAACATAACATATCCGTGGAACAATTGTTTGATTACCGTCGATTATCATCGGCTTCTGAAGGTTTATGCGGCACTTGCTCTTTTCGGTGCTCTTCTCGCTTTGACATTTGTGATGTGTTTGATTTTTTGCAGTGCCAGTTCGGGACTATTCCATTTGTAAGTCTAGCCAACACCCACGATTTATCCAATCGTTGTAGTGGTCGGACACCGGAGAAGCGAAAACCGACTCTCAATAATCAAACTCAACTATCAACTTCGTTCGCCCATATCGATGACCACTAACCTTCTTTTTGTGCTCGAATAAACTACGCTTATGATCACCTATCTTCTACACATGTGAGATGAAAACCAAAAGTGACCAACTGACTTTCGATTAGCTCACGAGTTTAACGATCGAAATGACGGCAGTGGAAGGCGGCAATCCAAAACTTGGGCCAGAGGCTGGCAGTACGAGGGCTCAAGAAACAAGTGGTCATTTCGAAAAGTTGAGTATTTGATTTTATTTGCAATGGAAAGTGTGGTCGGAAGTGAACTTGAAGAGGATTGTGAGACGGTTTGTGAGACCTCGATATCCGATTCCATTGTTCATAATCGGTACTATCGTGAAGCAGATGAGTTCGATGAAGGTAAGCAAACGAGAATTGAAATCATTGATTTTGTTCAGAAACCCAAACCGAATATGTTCCCTTAGGACAAATGACCTTCAACGAATGGGAGAAGTGTGAACGAAAACGACTCGAAATGTTAAACGAGGTAAAACATTTGACGAATCATCGTCTAAAACTTTGCTCTACTTTAGGCCCGTGATCGAGCAACTCAAATGGAAAAGACGATGAAATGGTGGGCTGAATGCACGGCTCTCTGGAGACAGAAATGGTCGTTGGTACGAAACGAACGAGATTCCGCACGCAGCACAATCGACAAGCTAATGCAAAGCCTACAAGATGTTCAAGTGCGTTCCAAGTTTTATTCATCAAACATTTGCTTCCAGGTAGACACTCTCAGATACTTCGAAGCCAAAGAAGAAGCGGAACTGAAGGTCCGAGAGCTACGCAATGAAATTCGTGAACTTCGTAACAAATTGAAAACCTCTGAGTTCCACCAAAACGTTCAGAATTCGACAATTGAAAATCCGATAAACGACACTGTAAATCAAACATGTAAAGTTTAATTCCCGGTATTTATTCTTCGTTTGTCTTTCACGTTCGATCATGGAGCTTTCAATAAACACAATTTGATTTTAAACTGTTTATTCAAGACAACACATTCATATGACAAACTAACCAACTACTTCCCAATTCGAATAACAAATATCCCACACCAATTAGTAAAACAGACGGTTTCAGGATTGAATGCTTCCAGTTAACAAATTAGAATGAACGTGCGGACCTTCATCGGCGCTTCGTTTATTTGCGTGTAACAAGTTTGCCGGTGCTGCCGGAACCAAACGATGCCACAAACTACGCATGAGGATCAATGGAACGATGATCCAAAGCGAATTTGGAATCCAAAAAACCGAAATCACTTTCCAAGTCGGTGCAGCAGGATTCAAGTACGTTTTCCCGTTCACGTACATGAGCAGATACGCGACCGTCTTCCAGAACGTGAAGGCTGAGACCATGAAAGCGACGAGTTTGGTATGCGGGGAATAGCGATGATTCTAAACGAAAACTCCATCTTCTTTTCCATTTCATTCAAACTTACAGAAACTACGGCAATCAAGTTGATCACGATCTCTACCAACATCATCTGTTCATGCGAACGAAGAACCTCGTCGGTCGGATCTTTATATCGTGTGTCAACAGTTGAATACAAGTGCCCTACAATTGCTTTTACTTCCCGTTGAACATCTTTAATTTACAGAAGTAAAAGATCACTGTCCACGCACCACCATCCTGACTTTTGGGCCAAAGAAACGTGTAAGCTGCGTCGAAGGCGCAGGTGATCGTCGAAAAGAAAAGCCAACACTCAATCCATTTAGGTAGTGGACGTGACTGTTGGACGGGTTCCTGTTGATTCATTTTCTAATTCTCAACGTACTGTAATTGCATATGACAGTTCGCCGAAACTATCGACTCTCAAACTTCCATGAAATCGCAAATTCGGTCGCAAAAACGCCCTCTAAAAGATCTTCGGAACTTTTCGTGCGCAAAACACCTGTGGTGTGTCGTTTGCTTCTCACCGGTTGTTTGTCAACCGCGATTTCTTCAGACCCCCAAATAACATTTTGTCGGTCAAATTGCCATCAACTCATTTTGGTCTTATGGTGCCGTTAACGAGAAAACAGGCCGAGTCCGTGAACCGAAAGATTGCCTGTCTCCACAACTACTATGGCAACCGATCTGTACACTCGAATTCAATCTTACAAGCCGCACTAATCGAACAGCTGCATTTTCGTGTCCGGTTGCTCAACACCAACCAACTTCTTAACGATATAATTCGATTCTTTTAGCTGAATCAGTAATCTCTTGGGTTTCGTAATTAAAACCAAAAATAACCGAATTTGTACGAATTCACAATGACATTCAGTTTTCTATTCTCGTCTTTTCGAACTCTGCAACGACCGTTAACCACTTTGTTGGTTTATGGATCAAAACGTCCGCTAACTCGCTTATGATTGTAATACAAACGTGCTATACTGTCCATCGACGCGGATGGCAAACGAGTGAATGCAATGAACGGCGTTCGACCACGTGGTATTGACGATGTTTCGCCAATGTCGCTGATCGTAATCGCCAGTTGGCATCGAACTCCGTCCATGTTGAAACTGAACGTGAACTCGTAGAGCTGAGGATCCCTGGTCGGTTCCACAGCAAAAGTTCGAGCAATCAATGAGCGGAGATCAATTTGATCGGCAATCTGAAAAACAACATAAACAAGCTGATTACTGAAAATGCGATTACTTTTGGATTGAACAGATAGCCAACGCCAACAATCAACGTTGGAACGTCTATATGATGCTCGTGAGCTGATCGAATGACGGCAGCTATGTGTTCTCGAAGATACTCGATCTCATAGCGCAATTCATCGGCGGTCTAAACTACCAATGATTCACACTGTTTTCAATTAACCCACTTTAAATGCCGGTTTCAGAACGTAGCCGCCATCGAGATTTAAGGTCTCCAACTTTGGAACTGCGTTCTTTAGGTTCGTGAATGCCGTGGAGTAGAAACGATCCGAATTGCCGTTCGTCTCATTGGCCAAGGAGACGCCCATCAAAAGCTCGTCGATTTGGGTTTGTGTTTCAACGTCTGTTTTCGAGTAGAAGTCCTCGATCAACAATCGAAATTTCTTATCAAAAAAACGACCTCGAGGTTTGAAAACTAAAAGTCTTTGGCGAACCTCCAATCAAACATTAGAACTCACGTTGCTCTTTAGCTGTCACATAAGCTAAGAATAGAAACAGAAGAGCGAATTTGGAAATCATTTCACTTTAGCAGTCGACTAAACTGTTTCAGTCGCCAGTTTTTTAACTTCTTTTTTTACTGCGCAATGACTTCCGATTTCACGCAACCAACCCGTTTCAATTATCGAGCGTGTCGCTTGTTTTCACGCGACGTTTACTTTTTGTAAGAAATTTTGTCTTTACACTTTTGACTCAACGAATGTAACTCCTGCAATTTGGAGGTCCCCACTGAAGATCTTCATTCTACAATTCAAAACCCCTTTGGACATCGCAAGAAATAACACAAAAGGTCTTTTCATTGTTTTGCTTCGTAATATGACATTAGAACAGTAGTCGAGCAATCTGAGGATTTTGGTATAAATACGAGAGTGATCATGAAAAGTGATGGGAAATGAATTATTTTTGGATCATAGCGATTGTGTTCTACGTTGCTGTTTTGTACGCTCAAAATGTTCCTTCAACGACTCCACGAACTTTCCGTCTTTATCGAGCTTTCGACACGGAGCCCACTGCGACATTACTGTCTAAACTTCCCTGCTTGAGGAAACGTTATGCAACACTTTTTGTCAAAGTATTCGATAAAAACAATATGAAAATCTCTGGATTAATTACTGTGATAGGTGCGAAAAGTACGTATACGACATAAGTGTAGAATCAAACACATCGTTCTTAATTTCAGTTATGAATTACAACGTCGAATGTGTGAGAATGTTATATCGATTTCTTTTTCTTAATATTGTTCATTTGTAGATAATTGAGCCCGATATCAAACGCTTAATCAATGACAAAACTTACCCATTGGAATTTGGACAAACTATTTTATTAGCGTCGATTTTTGGTTGTCGAGGATTTTGGCTTAATACAACATCAACAGAAGTGTGGAACTTGGGCTTCTTGAACTTTGCAGGATTAACAGTATTCTCTCTCATTGGAACTGTAGTAAGTTCTCAACATTAATATCACTTACTGTAGATTCAGATTAATAAATTTTTAGTTGGAGGACATCTCGGCATTTTTTCGAGCTACTACGATGCCGTCGATATTTTCTTATTAGAAAGTTTTGTTTTGTCTGATGAATTATCTAGATTTAATGGTTTACTGATGTGGTAATTCAGCCATTCAACAGCTTACCAATACACCAATACTTTAGGTACTATTTGCCAATTGATCCTGGGGAAGGCAATCAAACATCGGCCGATTTTCGAGATTACATTCCTTTCCTTAGCATCAAAAAGCCATCCGTTAAACAGTTTGGACGTGGAATTGAAGAATGCGGAGTCACAATAAACGACAACGTCTATGTTGCTTGAGATTTTTGTGTTTCATAAAAATATTCAAACTCGGAGATTCAATTCGTTTAATCGTTAAACAAAATAACAAGCGATAACAAAAGCATGCGGTGAAGTTACTTATTCAATTGCCGTTGAGGTTTCCGGCTGTGCGTCTGTCGGCTTCTTGGGTACAAATCTCGCCAAAGTTGGTGCTCTCTTAACTCCCATCTTTTTGCAAATTTCATCGTAGGTCGCGTCTGTTTTCAACAACTCCAACGTTTTAGCGGGAACCTCGTCGCTGCCCAAAACTTTTTGAATCGTATACATCGCTCGATGCGTGTAGTTGTGCAAAGTTGAGTAGTTAATCTGAAGGAAGAAGATAACAAGCATCATAATTGTTTAACTCACGTTGTTACTCGCAGCCGCCGTTTTACAGTTCGCATTCTCGAGAATGATCGTCTCAATTGCATTGCACTTGTTGAGTGTCGAAGTGATGTCGTTTCGTTCGCCACGTGTGATAGTCAAGTCCACGGACTTACGAATACAATACTTGGTCACTAGGAGAAAAATGAAAGTAGATCAATAGCAAAAGACTTACAATCGACATATTCCTTCCAGTGTTCGGGAACGGCGTCGCCCAACCGTCGAGTTATGGTGGCATGACTGTGCTGTCGTGAAGATGAAGGATTGCCGTCGTATCCCGAACCAGCCGACTTCTTCACTTTCTTCGGTCGATCAGAAACTCCTACTCCACCATCGTTTCCGACACCATTTTCGTCGTCGGCTTTACCTTTTCGTTTCGACGATTTCTTGCCATCGCCATCTTCTTGATTGAAGTCGTCCATTTGAATTTCCAGTAAATTCATTTCGTATTTCGGATATCTAAACCAATGCTCCAAACAGGGCAAACCTGTGACTCACTGTTTTCTTTTCGCTCCAGAAGTTGTCAGATTCATTCGACGATAAATGTTGGACAACACCGTGGAGAAGTTGATGCAATTCAATTTGTGATCTTTGATGGCCGCATTTCTCGGCTTCTGATGGATCATCACGTCGACGACGCCGCGTTTGAGTCGTTCTCGTTCGTTGCTCTTGAAGACCGTTGATTTGTCCAACGCTTCATTGATTGTCCTGAACAATCGAGTGAACGAAAATCAAAGAAGTTAACTCACTTAATCACTTGACCATAGTTGTGCTGTTCAACGTCGAAACGGTCAGGTGTGTTCTCGTCCAATGGTTCGCTCAAATCTGGATCGTCATCTTCGAATCGTCCATTTTGCATGAAATACAAAAACTCGGAAGCGTACTTGCTCGGAGGTCGTTCGGGAGCCGTGGAATTACTCTGCTCCGGTTCTGCTGTTGTACCATTGGAAGGCGCCATGTTGAGATCGATTTCGTGAGTTCAAGAAACAAAGTTAGCACTAAACCCACAAATGTGCACAGTTGTTATGTCTCCCTCGAACGGTCGAGTCATCTCTTCTCATCTGAGCTTTTTTTGTTAAATGTATTTGAAAGTGTTAGGTGAACATAAACATGTTACTTCGCGCGTCCACTTGATCTTAATCGGTGCCCAAACTAGCTCTTGCACTAATGTCTTTAACATAAAGATTCTATAGTAAGTCATATTCCCTACAGAATAGATCGGGTCATTAGTTGTTTTGAAGCGTAATCCGTCCCATTGTGACTACAAAGACTCTTTTAAGTTACGAAATTTTCTCGTGGAGGAAAGTTTGTTTGTCAATTTTTCACTTTGAGCACATAACTCCACGCGTTTTAAGCTTATTTCTTGAATCAACTATTCTTATTGGGGTTTTCAGTTTTCACAACAAGTTCGAAGTCCATGGTTAATCCCGATCACGTTCAAAGCAGCGAAGAGAAGCCGTTGAGCGCTCAGGGATACATGGCTTTGGCTCAAAACGCCGCATTTCACTGTCGATACGAATCGGAAGATGTAAAAATAGAAGAGGATGAAAATAATCACCCAATCGTGGAAATGGACGACAAGACGGCTAACAATGCGAATTATGAAACAAAACTGTTGCAATTGGCCGTAAGTTTTCATTTCAATCGATCTCTTAATCGTGAATTCAAGGCTCTTAATCAACAAACGATTCAAGCTTTTCGACAATTGTTCCCGAGTGTTGGTTGCATTTTGACCTTTCGCGTGAAATGTGTTACACTCACGTGGCTCTACGACGATTTGGCATTCAAAAACGCGCAGAATCTAATCAAGTTTCTCCAGATTGTTAAACCAAAAATCCATCGAATCGGCTTCATCAAAACAGGTTTCTCTCGTATCAATGTTCTCGCGATTGGAGCGGCACTTTCCGATGCTACGGGAGGTTGTAAGAAGCCAACAGTAGTCATTTTGAACTTTGCTGAAATTTCAGCGTGCATCGACAAAGACACGTTTCTGTGTTTCAAAGAGAGTGGCAACGAGAATGCGTGCGCCTCACTTATCGAAGTTCTGACCGTACCAATTCGACGCGTCGAAGTGGACGACGAGTTCTTTGCTCATCTCATTCGCTCAAATACCGACTTCGACTATGTTAAAGTCAAACTTTCACAACAAATGGATTTGTGTTGTGAGTTGGATGAACGGAATGATTCGAGCATGAATTGGTTTAGATGTGAAACGATACTTTGACATTTCAACTCGAGAGTTGGACATTCATCGTGTTGCAACAGTGGACGATGCGCTTATATTCGATTTTCATCTCTTCAACATGAAGCCTAATCCACGTATTGAAAGTCTTCGAATTAGTATCGACTCGGAAGCAACATCGAAAACAATCGACGAGTTCATACAATACCTTCGACTTGTCACTCCCAATCTTAAGAAATTGACTCTAGTTCACGGATTTGGTCTGAACTTTCGATCTGTAAGATTACGAACGTAAATGTGGTACGAGCTTTGATATTTCAGACATCCAATTTGGAGACTTTAAATACGAAGATTTACGATTTTGCTACTAATTTCGTCAGACAACTTACCACCGATTTCAATGCACAAATCGAACTTCAATTCGATTTGGAAGTTAGCGTCTACAAAAGCGATGCAGCATCCATCTCGAATATCAATTGGTTGAAGACACTGAAACACCGATTTCTGGACAAGGACCCGCGTGAGATTCTAACCGAACTCAACACTCTGGCGTTTTCATTTCAACTCGATGGTCCATTGGACAGATCCAAGATTTTAGTTCGAGTTCATCCAACGGACGGTGAATTTGCTTCCGATAAAGTGGTCAAGTTTCCACACAACGCACCACTAATCGTATAATAGCCAATTCAGCATCCAATTCCTAATAATTGTACTTTCTTCTATATTTGAGTCTAATGTCATCGTCAAAATAAAATGGTTGTGCCCAACTTTTTGATAAACTTTGAATCTTCCTCCGAATCAAAAGACCCAAGTACTCATCCAGTTGAACGTTAAGCAAAACGAACTCGTCCGAATTGATTTGTAGTTTTTTGCGCGGTTTGACTGCTTGATCAACTGTTCAAACAAACTCATTTACGAACTGAAGAGCGACATACGAGTTATGTGACTAACAGCTTCTAATTGCGTTTACTTGCAACATATGACATGTCTACAAATGATTGACAAAGTTGTTTGTATTGAACAGCGATGATTCTCGTACAAGACATAAAGTTCTTTAAAGAAATTCGGTGCACAGTTCGATAACAAGTTCTCCGAAAGGGTGGAATCTCTTCGCAGAGATGAGAAACCAAAGTTGATCTTACACCAGTCTAATGAGACTCGTGTTCTACATGTATGCACAGGTGTTTTTGTGCACGAAAATTGTCATTGAAACTTGACAACAAAAATCAACGGAAACCCGCAGGCGGATTGCAATTTAAAGCGCACAAACCGCTTATAAGACTGATCTTAAACTCAACAGTTTTCCGTAATTTCTGAACTCCGTGCATTTACTTTTGAATCCCAGTGATCATGTGGAATCGTATCATTAAGATCGTGGTTCTTCTCCTCGTTCTTTACGTCGTTTACGCTGAAGCTCAATCGCCAACTCAGTTCGCTCAGAAACACAACACGAAGACGAGACTTCAACATTCAGAATCTACTCATCATGTTGCCAAAACAAAGCATGGCAGCACGACTCATCATCACAAACACACGCAGAAGAAGAAACGACATCGAAATTTGAGGGTGCTTCGGGCTCATTTGAACGAAAAACAACGTCGACGGTTTTTCTTTGTGATGCGAAAGGGTCGAAGTGTGTCGAAGAAGATTCACAAGTCAAAACTGAACGGTTTTGTTCGCAAACTCCTACCGAAACAACAAGTGAGTGATCAGTCTGTAATCTTATAATCTCTTAGTTGTAGAAGAAAATCAAAATGGCACGTCAAAAAGCTATGGCTGCTCAGAAGAAACAAGAAAGATGGACAGCTAACAAACTAAAGAAGTTAAGTCCCGACGCACAAGCGTTGTTTACAATGTTAAACGTAAGTCTCGCAATGTGAATCCAGCACTATACTTGTGATCAAGGTCATAGCACAAGACGAGTCGATTACGAAGCCAGTGGAACAAAAACGAATCAAAGACACGCTAAAGAAGGCGAACAAGAAGACAATCCGTGAATTGAAGAAAGCCAAAATCAAGTTGCCCGGTGTTCCTCCACGACGACCAAAAAGACACGGAAAGAGCAAGAAAAACAAGAAGTCCAAAGCCAAACAGCACAAAAAGAAGCCCAGCAAATCACGCAAAAAACAACAGAAGAAGAAACAGCTTTTCAAACCCACTGGTTACATTGCTACGCTCTACAGAAAACTGACAAAAGACGATCAAAATTCTTTGCGTAAAATTCTCGTTCAACGGAATTTGAAGAAACGCGAATACAAAAAGAAGATCGAGAGTTTTGTTCACAAACTCAAACCAAACTTACAAGTGAGTTCAAGACCAAAACATTTGAACAAAATGCAGTTTTTAGAAAACGTTCAAAGACGCCAAATCGAAGTACGACACGCAAATGAAGAAGGATGCCGCGACTGTCAACGAAAAGATGAGCGATGACGCGAAAAAGTTGTTCAAGAAGATTCTGGTAAGTTGCTATTCAGAATACGATTCTTTAAACGAGCTTGCAGAAGATTCAACGTAACGGACAAATTACTTTCGATCAAGAGCACAAACAGATTAGTGCATTGATTAAGCAAACGGACGAGAAGATTCTTGACGAATTCAGAAACAACAATGTTCACTTGTTCGGTTTGAAAGAAAAACCGAAATCTGAAGCAGATACGAAGACTGGAACCAAAGAGAAGGTAACGGACAAGAAAGACAACGACAAGAAAACAACTACTGATGAGGAACCTGAAACGAAAGAGGGAGCTAAAATCGAAACCTAGAACAAGTTGTTGACGGTTTTAGCAACAAAATAAAGAGATTGCAATTTAAAGTTACAACGAAAGTATTTTTGATTAAACTGTGAATAGAACTCTAATTCTTGTATCATTTTAAGCAGTTTAGGTTGAGGTTTATTGTCTAAAACACTAATTGATCGTATGAGAATGCAGTGAATTAGAACAACGATATGAGCTATGTGATCCGACTTTTAAGCTTGTTCAACTCAAGTTCATGACTTCGATTTCCACTTCAACAGAATCGTTTGTGTGAAAATCTTCCAGCAACGACCATTATGCAACAAAATTTATTGTTATCGTTAAATTATTTCTTTTCTTGTCGCTTCATATCTTATGATCGATGACAACATTATTTGAGACATCAAAATAATCGCTATGCCATTCCCGCTCACGCTCTCGGTTACTCGTACAACTGAAAAGTAACCTGAGGATGGGAACGGTCAAACGATCCGAGTAGTTGGACTAGGAGTCTGCTCTTCGATTTCTCCGCTTGGCCATCCCACGCACTAATTTCATGCACTAGTTGAAACGTGAACAGTGCATGATATTAGTGCGTTGATCGACCAGCGGAGAGAAGAGCAGAGGAATGAGTAGAGAAGGAATGACTAGGAAAGGAATGAGACGATGGAGTGACTGTTTGGACTCATTTCCAGGGTTTATATGCTACTCGAATGAGCCCGTCGAAGCTGCAGAAGGCGGTACCCGCAGTCAAATATGCAGTCGCTACCAGTGATAGGAACTGAGACGGCGGTTGACATCTCTCGGTAGACAAAAGAGAACAATTTCATTAATTGATCGGCGTTCCAATCATATTGTTTTCTCACTTCCAGGCTTTCCCCGAGGTAATTCTGAATTTGAACGAGATTGGCAGCGTTCTTTAGAACGCAATCACATCTACCGAGACGTCAACAATCACTGAGCTGTTAGCTTCGGGTCATATTCTTTACATGAAATTGGACAGTAGATTGTTGGCTGATTCGAATTTATTAAACAAAATTTTAAGTTTATTCGTTTATTGGTCGGCAGATTTCACGTCCGTTTTTTCCACAATCAGTAAATCGATTGACTCCCAATTTACATCAATTAACACTTGTAAAATGTTTACTTATATGTGCAGATTTCAACGACGGAGATCAATTGTTATGGACACAACAAAGTTTTCAAATTTGAGCGATTTCTGAGTGTGTTTAAGATTGTAATTCTGCTCTCGATCAACTTCAGCTTCCCAATTTCATAGTATTATAGTCTTCTGAGCTCCTTCACTAGTGGGCCAGATTGGAGCTTACCATCATCAGCGAGAAGAGCTGCGCAAACTTTTGCAATTTTGAACAATTTTTGACATATTCTTTGGCTTTGAAGTGCTCTCATTTTTCTCCTAGTAATCCGGTGGCTACAACTTTAAGCACGTTGAATAGCCAGATTTTTGGGCTTTCTATTGTTATAATATAAGCACTGGTTGTTGCCAAATTCTTCGAGATACTTCGATTTGCGCGATGGACATGTCATACAAGGGAATGGGGGGTGTTGTGTATTTTAGCTTATTGGCTGATTGGATTCCACTGATATTCACAGGGTTTAGAGTCGATTAATAGGTCTTTTTGTTTTGTTAATTACACATTTTAAGAGGCACTGGCTTTCAAGTGTAAATTCTCAGTTACATAGCGGAAAATCGATAGAGTTTGCATTGTATGAACACTATTTTTGACGCTTTTTGCTGAAATCTGTGGACTTTGAATTCTCTGTCCAGTTGTTTTAACATTCAAGAAATGTCTGTTTTAATTGAAACAACGGTTGGTGATATCGTCGTTGATTTGTTCATCAAAGAGCGTCCGACGGCTACACGAAACTTTCTCAAACTTTGCAAATCCAAGTACTACAATCTCTGTCAGTTTTTCACAATACAAGTGAGTTTCTTCTGTTTTTGCTAAATTCGACTGTTTCAGAAAGATTACATTGCTCAAACCGGCGACCCGACGAACACCGGCCAAGGCGGCGAGTCGATTTTTGCGTGAGTTACTTCAACCAACTTTTTCAATCGAATACTTTTGGTTTAGACAATACTTGGGCAATAACGCTCGTTACTTTCAAGAGGAAACTCCCGTCAAAATGAAACATCGTCGGCGCGGAATGGTATCGTTTGTGAACAATGGTTCCGATATGTACGGAAGCCAGTTTTTTATTACATTGGCCGATGAATTGGACTTCTTGGACGGAAAGCATTGCATCTTTGGAGTAATCAACGAAGGATTGGAGACTCTTGGTGCTCTTAACGAACAGATTGTCGACGAGTTCAATCAACCATACAGAGACATACGGTACGTAGTTTTTGACTCGATTTAATTTCTCTTTTATTTCAGAATCGCACATACGATCATTTTGGATGATCCATTTCCAGACGACAAACGTTTGAGATTTCCATCTCGTTCGCCATCTCCAACTTCAGATTTGATTGAGGTAAACTGTAAACCTTTTTATCTTTTGACTGCTATTTAGATTGCAAACAAAATCGCTTTGGATCAAGATGTCAATGAGGATGCGGACAAGACGGCTGAACAAATTCAACGCGAGATTCAAGATCGCGATTTGAAGACTCACGCTCAAATTCTTGAGATGATTGGCGACATTCACGATGTCGACGAGAAACCGCCCGACAACGTGCTTTTTGTTTGTAAACTAAATCCTGTGACAACCGACGAAGATTTGGAAGTGATTTTCGGACGTTTCGGTGATGTCAAATCCTGCGAAGTGATCAAAGACAGACGTACCAAAGCATCGCTACAATACGCGTTTATTGAGTTTGCAACTGTAAGTTCATTCATTCACCACGTCGAACATTCCATTTTTTAGCCCGAGCAATGTGAAGCTGCATACTTGAAAATGGACAACGTGCTGATTGACGATCGTCGAATACACGTCGATTTCAGTCAATCGGTCGCCAAGACTTATCAATGGAAGCGTAATGACCAAGACGATGATGTTTGTTTTTCTTTTGCAAATTGTATTTCATATACACGATTGCAGGTGAAATCACCAAATCAACGACAACCAACAAACAGACGAGAGCAACGAGATGAACCGCGTGAAAAGCGGAGTCGTCGTAACCATTCTTCATCGCCGGAAAGTCGACGACGAAACGAAGACGATGAGCGGAAAAGACATCGGGATGATCGCCGGAGATCGAGAGAACGTGGTGATCATCGACGAAGAAGATACGATTCGCCAGTCCGCGAAAGACGTCGTCACGACACTCCGCCGAGACGACGTCGTAGAAGCCGATCTTAATCTTTTTGAGTCTCATTGTTAATTGAACTTGTTGCTAATAAACTATCATCAGTTTTTATCTTTTCGAACTATTCTATGAATAAGTTAAGTACATAAACAACAGCTCAAATATTCAATTGATCTTTAGAAGTAATTAGTACGGAAATTAGTTTTAATTATCTTCGATAACCCTTTTGAAAACTTCTTTTGTTTATTCGATGCATTAGAAGAAAACCAACTGAAACAATCAAAGCGCTAAACTCTGAAATCCCAATGAGCGTGTGAAACAACACCACTCTATTGTCTTCGTCCAAATAGATCAATAGCCTGGAGCTGTTCGTGGAACTGGACAGTGGTCGCAAGATCCTTTTTTTCCAGCTTCACCAGAAGCTAAAATCATCAGAATTCATAACAAGCTTTCAATCAAACTCACGTCCTTGATCGCCTTTTTTAGCGGGACTAAATTGATGGATATTAGCAATCAAATAAACGAAAAAACCTACGATCCATTTCGACCAACAGCTCCCGGATCACCACTGTAATTGCTCATTACCTTACAATGTGAACGATTTTTACTTACGGTGGTCCTAAATAAAGTTCTTTATTATGCTTTTCCGTTCGTAAACTTACCTCTTGAACCCGAATCTCCATTTTTGCCGTTTTGGCCGCTAAAATCGTTCAGCTATTGTTATTTGAAAGCATTTCAACACATACGGAATTCCTTGTGGACCCTATTGAATACAATAAAACGTAATTTAACAACTTAAAACATACTGGACTTCCTTCAGGACCAGCGGGACCTCTAAAATAGTACATCATTAACAGTCATCATTTTCGACAAACGGTGGTCCTGGAGGTCCTTTTATTGTTTTTAAGACGCCATCTTTTCCCGGCATTCCGGGTTTTCCTAAATTTACTTTCAAGACTGTTTCACTTGCTTCAAGATACCGGGTAGCCCAGGTGTTCCCTTAAAGTTTAATAAAACGTAAGTAAATCAATTGAAAACTTACCGGTGGGCCTTCGATTCCAATCGCTCCGGGTGGTCCTTTTGTAACAATAATTGTACGCAAATCAACTAACTGACCTTGAATTCCATCTGCTCCATTTTTCCCTCTTACTCCGGGCATTCCAACTTTTCCTTTTGGTCTAAAATCCACCATTAACATCAGTCAAGCGCTGCATTCAAACCCTGGATTTCCGATTGGCCCAATTGGTCCTAAAGCAAACAATCTAAGACGAAAGATAATTCAAATTTACCTGGAGGACACGTAAAGCAAGGTTTTGGAATTGGAGTTGAAGCTGTTGGAGAAGCTTTCGGTGTAATGCCATCTTGAATATAATCAATTAGTTTTGTTTAATGTGCCTTCAGATGCCTTTTCCTGGTAATCCCGGTTTCCCATCTACAAATTTGCTAGTCAATTTTATTTCAGAATCCTAACAAACCTTCTCCTGGTTTGCCATCAACACCGGGAGGCCTTTGAAATAACCAGTTATTGATGCCTCGATAGTCCAAACTAACCCTGGTGGTCCTGGTGGTGAAATTCCACAGCCACAGCAGCCATTTGAAGATGCAAAACTTGAATCATGCATTGGAGCAAAGGACGAACTTGACGGTGAGATTGTAGTCGAAGATGGCAGAGCTGATGTTTGTGTTGTAGGAGATGTTAATTCGGGTGTTGATCCCATTGCTGTGGCTGTTAAACCCATTGCTGCCGCATCCATTGGATTGCTTGTGCTCAAAGTCGACTCGCCACTTTCCGGTTCACCTCCATTTCCATTATATTTTGCGGCGTGAACTTCGAGTTTCGGCGGAATAGCGGCCGGCGGCAATGCGGAACTTCCAGTCGACGATGCTGCAGCGGTCGTTGAGCTTGTTGGTGTTGTCGATGCACCGCTTGAGTAACCGCTTACCGGTGTTGTTGATGCAAAACCGGAGTGACGCTTTTGACGTGGCAAATAATGAGCCATGACCTAAAGTTTGAGGTTAAGAACCAATCGAAAAAAGTTACTTGAGTTTTCGCTACTTCTCTCCAAATGTTTGACGAACGTGCACGACAGAACTCCAAGTTGTCTTGCATAGCCGATTGAATGTGCTGCAAATGCGAGCAGATCATCGGTGCGGTCACTACAGCGCAAATCGTTGCAATTGTCGACAAACTGATTCCAAGCACAGCGAAACGTCGCAACGATTCGATTTCGGCATTTTTGGCTTTGAATCGTACAATCTCTTCATCAGCTTCCATGACTTGAAATTGGTAACAAAAGATGATCCACTTGTAATAGGGAAGTTCGTCTTATTGCACAACACGTAAAATAATTCGATGGGTACTTGACAATCCGAGCGCAATACTTAAACCACAGAAACCATGTAGAAGGCGAGAACAATAATAGAACGGTGATTCGGAACTAAAAAGACAACGAAATGAAGTTCACGGACCTTCGTATTGTGCGACGAATTGTTTCTATCTTGGCGCTGCAATTAGCGAAACTCTAATGATGCGTAAAGAGCGAAATGATGATTAGAAAATGCTCGATTACAAATGAGGAATGTTCAAACGATAGTCAGAAAACAATCATGGTGCTTAAAGAAGGCCGTTAATTCACTGAAACGAGCAAGAACGATTAACGTTTATTCACGTCTTTAGCCGTGACCATCTTCTGTTGTATTTCGGTGTTTTCGATCTTGCTCATCGTACAAAAACATCCCTTCAATTGCATCAATGATTCGCTTCTATGGTCTCTTCGAGCCTCATCATCCATTCGACTTGCCGTCCATCACACGTAAAAGCGAACGGAGTGGAAACCTCCTCATGGTCGTCGAAAATTGAGCGCAATTACCCGACCGAGTAATCCGCGTATTCTCAAACGATGATCACGAAAGAAACTTATGCAATAATGTGTGAGCAAGACCGAATGTTTCTACTGTTTTATTCGCATTTAATTTACATTTAATTGGGAGATAGACAAGTTAGTCGAATTTAAAGCTCGTATTCATTTACAAGGTTTCCTTCTGTGGACTAAGTTTCTGTGATGTAACCGCAACGGCCGAAATAATTCCGGCAGCTGCAGCTCGTTTGGCAGTTGGCGTTGTTGGCGGAGCACGAACATCGGTGAGGCGTGGCGAGCGAGTTACCGGCTCATCGGCAGGTTTGAAGTGAACACTGAAGTTGACAACTTTTAAAGTACATTCACTTATTGAACTCACGGATATGCGTTCGGATACGAGTCCTCCACAGCTCTCGGGTCGTAGATGCCGCGACGTGGACGAGCGAATTTGCTTGTCAAACGATTCGAACGCCAAAGACAAAGAAAGACAGTGAGAAGCAATAGCAGCAGAACCCTGAAATCAATGAACGAACTCAACCAATCTTAGCTTTAACTTACAATATAAGGAAACCAACGATGAAATACGCAACATGATCCTGCAAGTACGCAAACACTCCATTGGACGTGGAAACATAGTGTTTTGCTTGTGGATCCTGGAACCGTCAAATCCTTCAAAACCCCCAAGTTTTCAACTCACCAATGACAACGTCGCTTTACAAGTGGGTTGTGAGTTTTTTATTGTTACATCCAAATTCAACGGTCCATTCGGTTTGGTGGCTTTGAATCTGCATTCACTTTTCTGTTTGAACTCACGAGTTCCGGATTGAATCAACAACTCGTCTTCGCGCAAATTGAAAGCTAATCGATTGCCCGAAAGCAAATTTGTGATGTTGCCGTTGATTACAAGCACCGAACCACCGGGAATCGGCGATCTGGAAATAGCCACTAACTCACAGTTGTTGATTGAAATATTCAGACTAAAAAGAAAATTGGAATGAATAGACTGGTTATTCTGTCTACTGAATAATTCCGTCGCAGCTGAGTGGATCAAATTCGACTTCGGCCGCAAACTCGTGATAGTGATCGTAAGAGAGTGGAAATCGAGTTACCGAGCAGCTCGCAGTAATGTTTCTAAAACACCGATTACTTCAGTTCAAAAAGCCAAAAACAGACATTGGATGAACATCCGAAGATGGAACACAACTTTTGCTGATCGTCATCTCCGATGTAACGACAGTGCTCGGCTCGAATAAGTGGCCACTGATTGAGGTCAACGTTGTTTCTGCCGGAACTGCAGAAACCGAACAAACGAAAAAAAGAAGTTTGAGAGGAAAAACCAGTTGATTCATTTAAAAACACCTGAAATTACCTTCAAATTCCGTTTTCTGCAAACACATTTACAACTTCAAATACACGTACCACTCGTTTATCAATTGAAATAACCCTCAAGCTTTTAATGATTCAATCGTAAGAAGAGGAGTGACCAAAAATGGTTGTGAGCTCAGCGACCTTCCAACTGCTCACTCAAGTTGTTGACCGAATCGGAATGATTCAACACCTCCGCCTTGCCTCAACCTTGACCCTCCAACAAAGTCGGAAGAAGCCTAACCCTCGGCCATTGCTACGAAAACTTACAAACATGTCGAGAGTTTTGGTCAAACGGATACACGACTCCGAAACCGCCTGTTTGTGTCCAATCATCAGCGGCTAATCGTCGGCAATTTCAAGCGTACCAAACGGATGAGTTATGATTCAAAATTGTGCGCAAGTGATTCACTCGTCCTTTGAATGGCAATGCGAATTCACAGAAAATGAACGAGTGGAATAACATTCAACCTACGACTATTGGCCCTTGAATGCGCGTATCAGTGATGTTGAAGATAAGATAAAGTCGAGAACAAAAGATTGAATTTGCAGCAAAAAGCATTCGTACAATCTCCGTTTCAGAGGCCATAAAAACGATCGTCGTCGCATTTCATTTTCGCATCGAATTTCGATTTTGCCGCCACGATTATGCGCATCTGCTACGGGAGAAGGAACGTTGCGCGTGAATTTGAAAGGTTCCGATGAAAATGCAAATTAACTGCCTAGCTTTTATGTCACGATCAATCTGTTGCCGAATCGGGTAAAGATCATGTTGTTACGATTGAACATTGCCGTCACTTCTTGACTGTTTTATTTTTACTCAAAGAGAAATTAGAACAAATGCGTAGGATGGAATGAAATGTTTTGTGGATTAACTTCGTAAAGCTCAGATTGAACACGGGGATCGATATTTCAAGGTACACGGATCAGGAAACAACGAAATGAGCACAAACTTTGTCGCCCTCACGCGGCGTACTAATCTCCAGATCCAACGTTGACTCTCGACTTAGCAGCTCCATCGCTACGGTCAGAAAAGTTTCCTTCTCGTCCGGCAATCGGGCGGCTGCTCGACTGGCCGCACGACTCATGGCTCGATTCAGAAGCTGTTTGATTTCACGTTGTGCTTCTAACGCTTTTCGAGCTTCACGAGATGCAGTGAAAATTGGTTGATCGGTTCCAGTGGACTTGTCGTTCGGTGATAAGACGATACGGCCATTAGTTTGAGGTTTCAATGTTAAATTTGGACTCTTTCCAGGCAATCGTTGTTGTTTATTTTTAGCCGTGTGAAGCGCTTTTCTCAACCCTCGACCACTGATATCGGTTTGTACTTGGGCGTGAACTCGCGGTCTTCCTGGATCCAACGACTTGCGATTCTCGAGTCCGGGTTGTGGAGCGGTGCGTGAGATTTCGCTTGCTTCGTCTCTTCTCTCAGCTTTTTGTTCATCGATTGCACGATGAAGCGCCACATCGACAACGATTTTGACCATCTTCTCAAGTTTTTCATCCATTTCTTTGCCGGCCTGACGACCGTCGTTTTCATCGATCTCGCTGATTGTCTCCAATGATTTTCCTGTCGACTCACTTTCTACAATTAAATCATGTTCAACGTCTTTTTGTGAAATCCCTTTTGAAACAACGTCTGTCGGTTGTGCTTGTAAGGGCAAATTCTCGTAATCATGAGCTTCTTCGTCCTGTGCTTTCACTTTAACAATCGATTCAACGATCTTCACTTCCGGTTTAGTGTTCATTTGGCTCACTGCAAAACGTCAAAATTAGCAATCGACCCAACAGCACGGAAACGTCAAAAAACGTAACTCGAGCGGTTTGTTTCGTGTTTAATAAGCGAACTAGAAACGAGATCGCTGTTTACTCATCTGCAACCAACGACCGAAATGAGAACGCACGGGATTAGCCACTTTGCTCTGCAGTCTAAACGTCAATTATTGCAAGACCGAGGCGGAAGAAGCTACGAAGAGGTGACCGGAGCGAATTGGATTTCCGTCGATGAGATTGCGCGCGAATGTTGCAAAAAACAGCGGATGATACGTGATTGAAAAGCCTACGGAAATGCCCGTGTAGGTTTTGGGCTCAAACGTTGAAAACCCCGCTCCAACGGTAATCGACGTGGTGAAACGGAACGAGAGAGAAAACAACGTAAAATACCCACGAAAAACCGCAAAATCAAGAAGACGGAATGTGATCGACAGTCACTTGTTTTACAACCACTCGATCGGCAGCAAGTTCGTGAACAAGAAGGCAACCAACGGAGCGTGTTAATTCGGAAACAAACTTTCACGTGTATTGTGATTCTTTTTGGGTGATTGAGTTAAAAGAAAATTGACGGTTTTGAGTTGTTTCATGTTCAGTTGACAACACGGGACTGCTTGGCACAGAACTTGCTCGTCCAGTTCATTAGACAGTTGATTGGCAACAGCGCATCTTTTACTTCGAGAATAAGCACAAACAACCGCACGATTAAACACAAACAAGCGGATGACTTCATGAGCAAAAGTAATGTGAACTTAAAACAAGTTATCGTCGTTTTCTATTCGCATTTTCTTTTCATAGTGCCGACTTGTTAATCGGGAATGTAACCCACTGATGATCATAAGCTCAATGTACTCAACTGCACAAACATTTAAACGGTTCTCGATTGTACAATCCGAAAATTACGATGATTAATGTAATGGAGTTCTATATGCAAATACAAACCCGCGAGCTCCATGAGTATATAAACCCCATCAAACCTCCTAAGGAACATCGGACATCGATTACAATTTACATTCATCTCTTATTTGCTTCAAGTATGAAATACAGTCATTCTATTCCCTTGTTTGGTATCTTGATTTCTGGAGGTATGAAACAAATGATGGCAACTTTCATTTTTGATTCACAGCTTTCGGATACCCGTTTCGACCAGAAAGCGACGAATATCGATCACACGAATTTTCTGCTCAACTTTACGACGATGAAAATGAGGAGTTTTCGAAACATTCATTTGGTCAGCCTTTGTATGGCGAATGGCCATCATATGACCAAAACCAATGGGCCTCTCATGAACAAACGTTTCCATTCATGCCGCCAAATCCTTTCGACGAAATGCCATATGAACATATGAACGTATTTGACGATCATTTTCCGTTTGACCAATACAACGTCAATGTTCCATCACACGACAACGCTCCAATGCCACCACAAGATCCGGTAGACGGCACTTTCGGCGGCTACGGAGCCCAAGTGGCCGAACAAGATGTTCTACCTTATCCTCTCCGTCAATGGGATAATCCCCAACAAAGAAGTCTGGAGCCAATGGAAATGGGACAAAAGTTTTCGGGACGCGGACGAGAAACGGAAAGCATGTTCCATAACCCGCCATCAATTTAATCTCGTTCGTATTATTGGGAAATAAACTGAAACACGCAACGTCCTTAGGAATTGTACGGCGACTATAATTACGAAAGTTGAACGTAGGTTAATGGACGTCCGAAATGTAAATGCCGTCGGTTAAACGAATCGGCCAAAGGCAAAGACCAGAAAAACTTCTATGGACATCGCCACCACCAAAAGAATTCGCCGCACGAAACGTTCAAACTAAAAAATGTGAGACAACGGAAAAAGTATGCGCTTGATAGTCGAAATTATATGTGACCAAAGCAGATGAATACGAAAAATAGCATGAAACGAAAATTTTGTATAGTAACATGTCCTGCCGCTAATTCATTTGGTTCTCGAATGTATTGAAGGTCGAAAGCTAAAAATAATCCTACACTTGAACACATGGGTTCAATTTCAAGCTCACGAACGAACTCTCAAACTTCGCGTCGAGAATCGCCAGATGGCTTCTCGATTCGGACGCAACAACTTGACATTCGATTGTGAACTTTTAAGTTTGATTGCACTTTAACCGCAAATATCATTGCACGTGATTCGCAAACAAAAGTCTAGTGTTGACATCGTGTTTTCGGTTGGAGCTATCACTTCGTCCCAACTTATAAAAGTTCTTCAATTTGCAGTAAACTTCAATGCGATCACTTAGGTTTCTATTTCTGGTGCTCGATTTTGTAATGTTCGCCCACATTTGTGCGCTTGGAAGCGCAAACCGAGGAGTTTTGATCGATGGCCCGTAGATTCAGGCGAAGTCGATGTATTAGTCCCGGTCGATTGGGACCTTTAGTTGACTATTGAGCTAACAAACTGGATGGACGAGAAACTATCGCTAACGCATGAAGTACAATTCAAATATGCGGGTGGATTCAAAAATGAATGGCCAGTTAAGTCAAATCTGTGGACTCCTGAACTTGGGGTTTTTGAAACTCATTTCCGCTAATCTGCAACAATTCTTTCTCATGGGCGTGATAAACGGAAACTCAAATTTTCTCGTCCATTCGACTTCTGATTAGCGACAACATATTTTCTTTGATAACACACGAATCGCCACAAGCGAATTCACTTTTGCAAGCTCCCTCTTATGAACTCAATCGTCTTTGATACCGTAGGATCTTGCAAAGTCGTAGATTCGCTTTCATTGCCTTAATTCCTTTCTCTCAACTGCCTTTCATTGTTGCAGTTGTGCACGTGAGTCGTTGGCTTCTTATCACTTAATAGCGTTGAATCCCGCGTTGTCACAACTCGATTTGTGCTCGTGGTCTCGTTTCCGCTTCTGTTAACCAAAACACTCGATAATCAGTACGCCAATCTGGTGTCACAAAAGTTTCGAGCTTACTTCCACGTATTGTTCGATCTTACAGTTTTTCATTTGGTGCATCATCGGAATTTGTTTCCGAAACATTCGCGTGTTGTTTCCAATTGAACTACAATATCCGTAGGGTTGTAATCGTCAAAGTTTGGAGTTTGTGTGCATCCTTTTTTATCAACTTCACACCCAAACAGTTTTTATTGTCATCAATTGGGGCGAGCTTTTCAACTTCACAATTTGACTATAGTGCTGGGAAACGTAGAGACCGATTTTCAAGGTTGCAGACATCCGCTTATCAATCGCCGTGGCATTGAACATTACGATCATATTCACAAATTAAGCTCAATTATGCTGGAGGCGATCCACTTGTTCGTCCTTGACCGCCATATTCCCGGGTTAGCGGATTCCTCGGACCGCTTGCCGTTCGCTTATTACGCTTCGAACAAATTCGGGTGCAACTCCAATAGATACGATACATTCGCGTTGTTGTCTTACAACTTCCTATTAATCCCTTGGTTCAACTCTCTCTCGTCTCGATGTTTAATGAGGAACGAACGTGTGATGTTGAATCAAAGTTACACTTCGAAATTCGAACAATCAGACGAGATTATCAATCAATTTGTGTCTGAACATTCCGATCGTGTAAACTCGAAATGCACTCCAATTCGCCGTAATGATAATCACGTTCGATAAGCTCGGTTGTACTCATTTGTCTTTTCGCGGGTTTTTGACTAAAATTAATGACCTCAGCCAACCTTCTCTTCGTCACATTTGCTCGTTCATCAACGCTCGACATTAAAATCATTTTGACGTTATGACCGTAGATGCGAGTAAAAAAACTTTTTGCTTCTTCTCGTGCCACTCATCTGATCGGATTTGGGTGTCTTAAACGAACACATATTACATCATTACCGTAAGTGATGTCGTGAAGTAAGCTAATCGTGTTGGGTGGTCGCTTTTCTCAATTATCCGCAGGCCTAGAATAAACGTTCGTATAAGAAGGTATTTAGCCTCCGATTTGCTTTGATTGCTTTTAAGTTCTCTTTGCTGCACGCAAACTTTCCAACGAAAAGTGCAACGGTCAGTTCGTCTATTTTGGTATCCTACAAAAGCTTCCAATTTGCAGAATTGGAACAACTCAATCCGCTTGTAATCAGCATCTTCGTAATCACGAACGGAAAGCGGATTAATTTCCATTCTAAACGATCAGCTGTTTTGCTGATAAATCGAAAGAACACGTTCGATGCAAAAACAAAAGGTTCCCAAACAAATTTGCTTCAAAAAACCTTCAGTCATTCAACGTTGTGTAGTGTAGCATTAGACTTTTGTTACCGAAATTGCCTTTTCGTTCTTACCGCATTCTTCTTCTTATCGTTTTCGTTGCTTTTCACTTGCCGTTCGCATGTGTTCCGAAAGTAACATTTGCAAGTTTGTCAAATAAAATTGATAACCTCTTGATGGCTTAATTGATATTTGAACAAGTTTCTCGACTTTCTACCGCATGATCGAAATCGTTTTGCTGTGGACTAGTGGCTCGTTTGACTTTGAAGTAAACGTTTGGGGGCCTATCAAAGGGCAATTATCATTTCGTTCGGCTCCTCAATAATCAAAACTTCCGCTTTTCCCAGAAACATAATTATCTGGCCACTTTGTTGGGCTTAATAAGCACTTGAATAACATATCGTTTGCTAATCAATAACCTCTTCTCTTGCACTTTAAAGGCTACAACCTTTGCTTCCAAGAGCAATTGGAAGCCAAAGAAGAACAATAGGATGCTTGTCAGGTTTAATGAATTAGTTGTGGATAATCGGCTTATAATCAAAAGAATGTCGATAAGAAATCTTGGCATTTGCAGCACAGATAACTTGATGATATTTCAAAATCTTTTCAAAATATTTTTGTTTTTTGCATCAACCTAATCAGCCGCCAATTTCGCGAAGATGAGGAAAGAACCCCGAAGAACATAGTAGTCTGTTGGAACGTTGGATTACAGGATGTAGTAAACAAAAATATCATACGTGTTCGTGGGCTTCGAAAACACTTTTGGTTCTCTGATTCACGTCGCTGAGCGAACAAGCGATGATGTTCGTTTTGTAATTTGCGGTCTTGAGTACTTCGCTGCAAAGTTTGAGCGATTTTAGCACACCGAGTTGTTTGTCTTCGCGAAGATTGTGTTTGTCAATTTCAACAAAAAGTTTAGTGCGTGGGTTCACATCGAGAGTATGAGAATTGCACGTATGTTCCTTTTTCATCAGACAACAGTACGATAGGAGATATGAGAGGAGTAGGACCGTCGGAAAGGTTACTTGGCGTGGTGAACTTAATCAGATTGTTTCTGCGGACTACAGAAGTCAAAGATTACGTGGACGTGAGGTTGGTACAAAGTTCGAATCCAAGCAGCTTGTAATCGAATGAACCGCTAGACGGGCGTTTCGATTTTCGCACGCGTTTTAATCGCATCATTCGTCCATTAGAATTATTACGATTGTCATTTATTGAATTTCAATTAGCCATTTTGTGATGCTCGCTTGGACACTGTGTTTCTTGCCAACACGTGATGGAAGAACTGGATCTTTCGAAGTTCCATTTCTACTTGCTGTTACTGTACGAAGACCAGCTAGTTGAACTCTTTCGATTTCACATGAAAGGGCGGAGTTCATTTGGGGCGAAAAGCTGTTGGCCATTTTTCCTCCTAAACTCCGCCCACTTTTTCGTGCATTCGATTTTTCGCGATTCCAATCGAGTAGCCGGTAGTGAAGGTGCATATAAACGCGGTGGTTTTCACATGCGACTTTTCGAATCAACTGCCGAATTGAACTCATTTGTTCCGTTCGTATTTGCGTTCATTAGCTCTCGATTCTTTTCGTTTCAAAACGTAAAGTTTTTGACTCTTCTGTTTACGTGTACGTGGTTTCATTGCAAAGTAATCGTTTTGAAGACGTGAGTGCGGTTTTGCATTCCACCGTATATGCTTTTGGCTACGTAATCGTGTGTATCGGATTGCTTTGCAACTTCATCGTCGTTTCAGTTGGTTCGTAAATTTGCACAACCGAACTTGCCAACAACCATGTTTACAACGCAGTTGTTGATATCACATGCCCGATGCCTCTTATTGGTTATATCGTGGCTACTCGTCGACTACTCTACGGCGAGTTGGAACGCAAAAAAACCTTTTAATTACGAAAAAATGTTACCAGTGAGTTTTGTTTTCGAAGTCATCATACAGTAAGATCTTTAGCGTGATGCCTTTCCACCTCCAATCTTCGACAAAGACGCTCCATACTGCAGTTCGTCCAACGAGCCTTGTGGTTTCTACACGTTTGGATCTCTGCCCTTCAAATGGGTCAAATCATGGTATGTATTTCATAAACCTTTTCGTTCGAAATCACGTTGTCGGCTTTAATTGACTGCTTTCTGTGGATATAAATTCCGATGGAAAGATGTTTGTTCAATCCAATGAGAGTTTTTATGTCCAGCGCTTTAAATCAATCGTTGACAAGCGAACAGCCGATAGATCAATCGGCTGTGAAAGTGATGTAATCTAAAACACTCGAAAATTCCACGAATATTTTACACTTTCATTGATCGAACATAAGCTACGGGTGCACGAGCATAGGGTATCGCAGGCTGAAAGAGTTTGGTTAGAAGTTTACGTCAATTAGTTTTGGGTCTCTTTGGGAATCGGCTACAAAGCACGAGTGAAATTAATGATGATGTCGAATTTGGATATCATAGAACAAATTGACGTCCGATTTTGTACTTTTACTAAGAATAACCACACACAACCTGTTTATAGAAACACAACTAAGTTTCAACACTTGAGGGAGTTAGGGCGAGAGAACTAATTGACACTAAAAGTTGAAAGAAGATAGTTCAAAAGTTTACATCTCGATTTCAGGTGCCAATGCCCACCATCAAGTCAATGCATTTTCGATCGTACGGACACAAAGATGCGAGTCTTTCGACAACACTGTGTGCCGTTGAGTGAAGCAAACCAGTCGCCAACATTCACGATGCCAACGTTCGAATCGATCGGTCAGTCCGGTGAGCGACATCATCACGGCAAAAACCGACGACACCGAAATGTCAAACATCACCATCGAAGACACGTGATTCGAGAGTCGGAGCAAAAACGCGAAATAGACCAAGACATCAGTGACCTTATCATTTTGAACTGAGAAACCATTTCGATCGATGTCTTCACTCACTCATGTACCTTCCAAATGATCTCGACTCCTGTTTCCCACTCACTCAAAGCAAATGCCATCACGTTAAGAGAATGCAGATTGTGTACAAACATTTCATACTCAACTCTTACAATGATTAGTCGATTTGTTTTTATTTTTAACTAAAATTAAACCGTTCAACTCGATCATAACACGCAAGTTACGAACAATATGTTTTATTCAAGAAATGGACTATTTGCAACGAAGATCGTGATTTACATTTCATTGTCGGTGGCTGCGAATCGTGTACGCATTTCGTATTTTTCGATGGTTGGCATCGCATCTTTGGCTGCCAATTTGATTCGTGTCGCCAATTTCTTCATCTTCTCACGATCCTCTTCTTTTGTCGAGTTGTTTAACGGAAGCACAATCGTGGCGAACATTATGATCAGAACCCCGACCTGTTGAGCAAAGCATATGTCGTAGAACTCATGAGCCTAAAAGGCGAGTTAAACTCAACGGTCGATAAACGAACCTGTTCACGAGTGAACTTCGGTTTCGCTGCGAACTTTGCGTAGTTTTCGGTTAAACGATCGTAATAGACGTCCACAGACTTTCGTTCACATTCTCGTCTCGTCTCCCCATCCGTGCAGTTGCAAATGAAACGCGCGATGTCGAACAATGGAGAACCTAAAAACAAGATCTAATTGAGAGCTGATTCAAATTACCATTGACACATGTTTGCCAATCAATGAATGCGAGAATTTCATCCGATATCGAAACGTTGTCTTCATTCAGTTTGATCAACATGTTGTTCTAAAGGGAAATTAGACAAAATGCGAAAGAGATCTTACTGTCCAAGCATCTCCGTGGGCATGTGTGTTAGCATCTACAATCATCGTATTAAAATGACTGGCTCAACCTCACCGTATTGTTTGGTGTAATCTTGCAATGCGAAATGAGCCAATTTGAGTAAATCGATATCAATGAACATCTGCACCGTTTCGGCCAATTCTAAAGTCACCATAAGAAAGCAAATGCTAGAAAAAAACCTGGATCGTCGTATTCCAGAACCGGATACATCATTCGTTTCCAGATCTTCATCACGTCTGGACTTGTGTGCATACTTTCAATAAAACGGCTCTTCCATTTCTTGTCTGCTTCGAAATCGAAATAACTCTGAAGACCAACTTCAAAGGTTAATAAATGACTAACCTGTAAATCGGCGACATGTCGAGCAATGTTGTAGCACTGCTGAGTGGTAGCTGAATAATAGATACCCAAAGATTCTCCACGACCACTCAGATCTTCCATCGCAATCACTCCGGAAAACTCGTCGGTTGTGTGTTCCAGAAAGTAGATTTCCGGAAGCGGAAGTCGTTTGGCCATTCCACCAAGCATCTCGTAGACGTCCACTTCGCAGTTGTGCATCTTGGCCACATTTATTTTGTTTTGCTTTTTTTCTTCCTTAAATTAAACAATTTTGTTGTGAAATTAATCAACTGCACTAACGATACTTAGCGGCTTCCCAAGATTGAGGTCATCCCAAAATGCATCAGTCGGCACTTTCATCACAAACCCATAAGTGTCACCTTCTTCGAAGTGAACAATCGTTTTGAAGACCCGTGAACAAAAACCTTTGCCATCGGAAATATCTCGAGCGGTGATCTGAGAAGGAGTTAGTGGCCTTCTTCAACTACAAACCTTTACAACCTTTTGACTTTTCGCCAACTTCCCAAACTGTTCGTTGGCATCGATCATTTTCAAGACTTTTGCGACGCTAAATCCGGTGTTTTCAACTTCTGCATCCAAATCCAGCGCTGTGGTTACAGTCAAAGCCATTTCGTTGAGTTAACTGAAAGACACAAAAGCCATAAACTGGTTGAGGTCGTCTCCAAAAGTGATCCGCGTGTTCATTTGATTTGGACACGAAATCCATCAGTCGAAAGGAAATCACGCGCGTAAATATTTCAAAAGATAAGATAAAACAAAGTAGGTTCTCACAGTTCCACGTACTTTCATATTTCAAACAAGACTGGAAAAGTACTCGTTCGCTTTTTCACGTCAATTCGCATGCGATTTCACAATCGTTCACCGATCGACAAGACAACTGGGCGGAGCAATTTGCTTCCTCGTCAGTTCAACTGTTCAGTTGGATCGATCGGTAGACAGAACCGAAAGTACAGGTGGCGCAAAATGAATGAACAAGTCTTTTGGCCGTTCCTTTTCATGTATGATTACTTGCTATACAACCATATATTTTCTTGCTCCCCGTGCCTTACGGTTAATGTTCATGCAAAATCCTGACAACAAAAATTTTCGTGTAGTCGCTCCTTAGGTTTGAATTTGACTGCTTGTTCAAGTCAAAAATTCAATGAAAACAATCACAATTAAGAACAAAGATCGATGTTTTTCTCGACTAACTCGAACAAAATCTGCGGCTGTAATGAGATTGCCGACTTTACAAAAACTTTCTCTTCGGCGATCGGCATTAGATCAACCGTCCGTTCTGTTCTCGAACTCTTCCCTTTTGTTATCATGGCTTATTCGAATCGACAAAACGCCCAATTCGTTCGTATCTTCATCCAAAAAGGTTACGAATATCAAAAGTTTTACATTCATTGAACTACGTGAATAGGTTAACAACATCTATTCAATTAGTTACAATCGACCAGTCAGAATCACTGGAAACTCTTCGTTCTTTCACCACAAAACAGTCGCCCATTGTCAAAGCGGAAGAGTTTAAAGCTACCGAGTACTCATTTGTATAATCGTCAAAATCCAACAGTTCGTCGTATGTGACTAGATGACTCGGCAATTTGCACGGATTATCGATTCGATCTTTAATGTGATGTCTGAAGTGAATGTCTTTGACTTGTGAATTTAAAATCGAACCTACGGAAAGCTCTGTGGTCGTTTCTTCTTCATTCGTTCTTTTTGTATGAACTGAACAATCGGGATCGTTTGACAAATTTGACGTTCTTTCTCCTCAGCCATTTTGATCTTCTTCTCGATTTCTGTTTTAGTCTGTGGCTTCTCGTACTCTTTGTACTGAAATCCTCGAAGAACGTGACGTTTGCTGAAACAATAAGCTTCGAGTTAAACAACTACGATGACTGACTAGTATTCGTTAGGATAATATTGACCACGTTTTTCTACCTGCGTGATATCTCCTACATTAGGGCTGTTAAAGTAATAATAGTGCAATGGGTTGTCACAATAAAATTGCGATTGATGACATGGTTTGGTTGGTGGATCGAAGATGGAACTCGGCGGGAATTAATAAAGTCGTTCAATTGTGAACTCTGAATGAAGAACGTAAGTTCTGGTTGTCGGATCAACAATTGCAGGGTTTGCAATGATGCTTTGGGCCAAAAGCCAACGCCGTTTTGGGGAGAGAGAACGAAAAACATGCAAAAGATCATCAATGGCATCTCGATTTGTTTTGCTCAATTTCTCTTCCTCATTTTCATGGGCCTTATGATGAAGTTGATTGAGGAAAGACATTCGCGGGAGTGCAGCCGAGTTCAACCATTTTGGACTGCAAATTCAAAGTGAGTGAAATGTTCATCTCTATCTACCTATCAGTCTCCTCGTTCACTAGAACTTCTCCAGCTTTCTTGTCAATCAGTTGCAAGAAGTTCAAAGCACCGCACTCGCACAAGTCACCCGAACATTTGCACGGCAATTTGACCAACGTCGACTTCTTCAACAACGTACGATCGCACAAATGGGCCCCACAACCAACGATTCCAAAACTTTCGCAAAACTTCTCATCAAAACCGCGACTGTAGATCAAAGCGCTAGCTTCCTTGGAATTAGCAACCTCGGGAGTTAGCGGCTCCATTCTTGAAATCAAAACGACGCAAAAATTTGGGGTTCCTGCCAAAGGTCGGACTTAAAAGCGGAAAGAAACGAACGCCTTTCAGCTACTCCCTTCGTCTTTCAGTGGATTTCGAAATTGTCGCTGGCTCACGACCAACAAAATTGACGTTTACCTACGTCTTGATGAGCAGATTTTGCAACAAATTTGAATAACAATGAGAACTTCAAACCCAATTTCATTTCTTTAAACCCACTCACTGGTCATTTCCACTTGGGATGCGTTGATGAGAAGAAAAGAAGATTGCGAGCAGAATTTCGGTTTTCACGTTTTCCACGGAATTTCGATGGTGAGTTCGCTGTTCATGGTCTTTCAACTCTTTTCAGGTTCTTGTTTTAGCCGCAATTCAATCGATATTCCCATTCCTCACCAACCGACTTTTCTTCGACTTCGCAGCTCAGCATCCGGAAACTTTTGGCCGAAATGCTCGGAACCTTTCCGGCTGTCAAATTGCCACGTTGCTTCGCGCGCTGAAATCAAACGATAAAAATCAGACGCTAAATCGTTTTGTTTTCTGTCATCTCTTTAGCGTCGGATGGATTCTCTTGGTCGTGACGTTCGGACTTCAGATGTTCGGTCAGTGTTCCAGTTGTTGGCAGATTTTCGAGCGAAACGCTCAACTGAACGGCCTTCTCGGTCGAATCTCGCTGCTAACTCTTCTGTTCGCTTCGATCTTCAGCGTTTTCGGACTGGGAATGTACGATCGAAAGTTCTTCAGTCTCTTGCGACTGTTCATTCTGATCGTGAGTTTCCATTTCCGACTCGACATCCATCGCTTTTCAGACTCAACTCTCCGTTGCGCTGCTCTTTCAGTTCATCGCTTTTCTGTGGAAAACTGACGACAGAAAGAAATTTATTTCCGAAATAAACGCCCGTTAAAACTTGTTGTTTGGGTCATATAATTAGAGGGACTACAAATAGAAGTTAGCAATCAAATCGGGGATCGTTGGCACAAATCCAAATCGAATCCCCAGTCGTCTTCGCCGGCCGGTTTGCGGAAGAACTTTTGCTGATAATCTTCGCCGCTTTCGCGACGCATTTTCGCTTCGTCGCGTTGACGTTGTTCGATGAAGCGCTTGGCCGAAGATGCGGTTTCGATCCGATTCCGATACAAAGCCGCGGTGACGTGACGCCAAAGACGTCGACTTTCACGGTCGCCTTGCGCCGCAATTGGATCACATTCCTGGAAAGACGTCGCATTGCGTACAACCCACGGATTGGAAGCCTACTTTTTTGATCTCCGGTTTCTCTTTCACGTCCGTGAATTGGAATTCGTCGCCGTGCGTGCGTTTCGCGTAGATCACACCGTTCCATTCGCCGCGCAACGTCATGATCGGTTTCTTGACTCCACGCTTGTAAATGGCGCCCGCAATTTTGTGCGGTTTCCCGCCGAAAATCGGTTTCGTTTGGAACTCGATTTCCGCGTGATAGCCGGTGTCGGCACAACGAACTTCGACCTCAAGGAAATCAGTCAGTTCGTTTTGGCTTCGATCCTTACCTTTCCACCCAACTCCACCCACGGTTTTCCCAAAATCGATCGACCATAACCGTTGGGGAAAGTAATCGTGTATGTTTCGTTGAACTCTTGCAACGTCAATCTCGCATTTCCAACGTTTGCAACGCCTAAAACATGCGATGAATGACTGTCAACGTTCTCCTCTTACCAATCGAAAGGCCAAGGAATGATGATTGAGTCCAAATATGAGCGGCAAGTGAAATCTTGGAAGCGGGATGCTCGGCATAGAAGGCAGAGACGGGCGGATGATGACTCACTTGTTCGGCAATAAAAGTGACCTAAACGAGAAGTTTAGAGTCGAAAGACTCATCGCAACTACCTGGTTAATATCCGAACCGGGAAAAGGCCCCGACTTGGTTTTCTGGCCACTCAACGGCAACTCCGGGACCGTCCATCGACATCGGAAAGTTTCGCCCAAAATCGGATTGTACGGCTTCTTAGCCACACCACTTTTACGTGCCGGATAGAAGGCGTTCAGATAGTAGCGAACAACCGAAACGAAACGTTCTTCCGGATCCTTAAGTTCGTTCGCCTTGATGAAGTCGTCCGGATGCGCAAAGAAGTCGGCGTACATCTCGAGCAACGATCGACGCTCGAGAATGAAGGTCGGAAGCGTGACTTTGGTCAAATCCATTCCAACGGAAACCTGCGAAAGCATATGCATGAGCACACTGCCGTGTTGTTGTTGGACGTTGCCCAAATCGCTTTCGTCCGTGCACTCGTAGATTTGATCGAAGTCCTCGTCCGCATCGCCCCAATCGGGCTCTTCGCTTTCGCCGCTCGTCGGCTCGATTTGTTGTTTGGAAGTTCGGCTGTGCCGTCGAGTTGCGTGTCGAGTCATTTCGTCGTCGCCCGAATTTTGTCGACGATTCTTTCGATGATGATGTCGATGTTTGTGGCGGCGTTTCGACGTCGACGCTGTGAGATTGGCGAGTTGATCGCCGTTGAAGTTGCTCAAAGAGCCGGTCGTGGAGCCGTCGGTTGCGGTGCCCGTACAATCCGTTGGACACTCTTCAGTGTCTTCGTCGTAATCGTCCGCCGACGAATCGCTTTCGTTCTCAAGCGCCGATGCAGCGTCAAAGAACTCGTCCTCACTACTCGAGTAAGTAATTTGTGGCGGATGTACGAGTGGCTAAAACAGCGGATTCAGATTTCAAATGCCAAACCGCAGAATATCTAATTAGTTGACATCAAAATCCCGAGGAAAGAGCTCCTTTTTTCCTCGCCCAAAAAAGATCGAAAACGTCAAAACAAAAACCGTTGCGTCGCTTCTCGAGCGTATGACGCGAATTCGCACAACCGCAAATTTGGAGCGCCAATTCACGGCTTATAACCACGTCGATCAACAGTCGAAGTCAGCGGATTGTAAACAAAGCCGTTTAATGGGAAACAGAAATCGAAAAAGTTCGCGTTTTGCGCAAAAGAGATCACGTGGCAAAAATGCGCTCGAAACGAACTTTTTTGAGCTGAACGCAAATTGAAACGTCGAACGGAAAACAAAACGCACGTTTCGACGTGAATTGACTTTTAATTGAGAACGTTCTTGAGAAGAGTTTTTGCAGCTGGGTCCGCGCAATTAGCCGAAAGACCTCGCGGATGCGCCAAGAAGCGGCTTTTATCGTGCGTGGAAATCAAAAAAGAAGACGTTGCCGTTTTCGCCCAATATGCCTGAAGGCAAAATCCATAAATTCGTCGACCAGGAACCAAAAAAACGATCAAATTCAATTCGCCGCAAATTTCGTCTTTTGCCAAAAACTGCGATTAAGCTGCAACGAGAAAGACGAACGGACCGGAAAGCGAAACGAATTAAAGGGCTCCCGGATTGTTCCCAAGCCCAGCCGTTGAGCAAAGTTATGAGGATTGTAGTGGGGTGACATTTTGCAAAGAGAACGGTCGGGGGGACAAAAATTTTAGCGAAATCTGAACTCTGTTGCCAATTCTTGCGGCCGTTACGGAGGATTAAAAAACTAAAATAGAAAAGTACTCACTTCGATGACCTTTTCGGAATCGCGTCTTTCCGCTTCGACTCCCGACGTCGTTTGCGGTAAGCTCGAAATTGAGGGAACGTCGGGAACGGGAAATTTGGATTGAACTTGCTTCAAAATGATACACGAGTGTTCGACCGTGGACTGTAGACGTTTGGCGGTGAGTAGGATTTCGTTCAAATGTCGCCTCTTCTTCTCATGCACTTTGTCCAGCTTGTCCACGTGCTTCTCGGCCTGTTCCAGTCTGTGAGCCAGCTCGATGAGATCTTGTAGTTGTCGATCGGCCAACTTAACGCGATTCTTCAGATCGATCAGCGGCTCTTCGGGTCGCGGACGATAATAGCCACTGCGTATGTGAATCACGCGTTCCAACTCTCGAACCCACTCGTCTCTTTCGGCCTTCTCTTTGCCCTGAAACTCAAAATTAAAATGCAAAAAAACAAACACTCACTTGTAAATGAAACGTTTTCCCGTCGACTTTGATCGTGAAAGTCGCTTCGTTCTCTCCGTCGATGCCAACGGCGGCGCCATTCAAACGAATACAACCACGCGGTTGGCCACGCAGCATCTTTTCGCGTGATGTAAAGTAGCACAGCGACTCCTCGTTTAGCACGAAGTAGCGCATCTGCCAACCGTGAACCATGTTCGTCCATTTCGACAGCGTTCCTTCCATTATGACTGTTGGTGTGGACACGAAGCGTTGATTTTTCGTTGGTTTCCGATTCGCAAGACTGCAAAACAAATCATCAAAACAACTGCGGTCGAGAGAAAAACAACAAAATTCCAAGGACAAAAAAGACGAATCGCAACTTCGAGACGTCAACCCAAAAAACTCGCCATTCACAACCAGCAAAAGGCGTCTCAAGAACTTTTTCTGTTAAACCATTAGGACAATCCAAAAGCAAATAAAAAAGACGTTTCTTTCTCGACGATTTTTAGCTCGTTAACAAAAATTGACGGTTCGACATTTTCGAGTTTCCGCGTCCACGCACGTGACCACCGGATTTCCATCTGTCGACGCAATTAAACTCACGACTGTCAAGGCCCAGAAAAGGCGACGCAAATTCGGAAACCTGTAGATCGAATTTAAAACGCACTTTCCTCCAGACGCCGCAAGTGTTTCGGAATTCGCTGGAAAGAAGCGAAAGGAAATCCGCAGAAAAAGAAGCGAATTCACGGTCCTTTCTTGGTCCTGGTGGACGTGGCGAGAAGTGGGCGGATAATCTCGAGCGAATGTGTGGCCACCGAAGAGCAATTTTTCCACAAAAAAACTGCTGCCCCACGCCGCCAACGATCGCAAAACTGCGAATTCGGTCCGCGAAAATCAACAATCAAAAGCCGCCAATCGGATTCCCGAAAAACTTCTTTCTTTTCGCTAACACGTTTTTTGCGAGCAGTTCGATCTTCGAATCGACGTACGTCGAATTTGTTTTCGGACCAAAACGTCCCGAAAAAGCGAGTGGCGACGCGGGACATCCACGCAAAATCGATGAGCGTGGAATTCGGAGCCAACACAAGAAAACGGAAGTCAATGAAGAAGAAAGTAATTAACTTTTGGCAACAAAAAACTCACGTTTCATCTCGTCGATTTTCGTTCGTTTCCATCTTGTGTTTTCCAACGAACTGACGAACTCCAACAAAAATCGTCGCGTTCTTCTTTTATTATCAGTCGGAGGGTTGTCGGCGTGCGTCACGTTCCACTCTTGAGACAACAACGCTTCTCGATCTGAATCACGGTGTTTTCGTTTTCCGCGCTTTCCTTTTCGTTTCAACGTCTCAACTCCCAACAAACGTGCCATTCGATGCGACAACCGCATTTCGAACTGCAATTCACTTAATAAGCCAAAGAAAGATCTTTTTTTCGAACGCGCCACAAAAACGATGCTTTGTTGGAGGCAAAACTGCCGAGTAAGAAGCGTCGGTCACTCGTTTTTTGGCTCGTTAATTTTCGGTTATCAGCGTCCCGAAAAGCTGACCGTCGGCTTGCGCGCAAACCGGATTTGCAATTTGAATTCCCATTGAACCGCCCAACCACGCACACCATTGAAGCCCTCCAGCGGCCAATCAACGTTGCTTATTTGGGTGGAACGCGTTTGTTTGCTGAAAAAAATTCGCTTTTCATATTCCAACAACTCCCGAGTTTTCATGTGCCACGTATTCTCGAAGACAACGCGAGAGTTTAATCGAAAATGACGTTGAGAAGCTTTTCAGGTTTCTTTCTTCGATCTATTTTTACGATGTAAGAACCTTGAAATGCCCTCGACTCTACGGTTAGTCTTCGGTATGTGTATAAGGCAACTTAAACGTTACGTTTACGTGCTCATGTTCACACTCTGCGCCTGTGCTCTCATCGGTTTTCATCGACTGCAGCTCGTCGATGAAACTGGACGATTTAACGTTAGTGAACGAGGAATATCAGAAGACAGAAATCGAATTTCAGATGAACGAGTTCACGGCACCGCCATTGAAGAATCGCGAGTGTAAGCGGAAACGCAAAGAACAAACCAACTCATTGGCTTTTCAGTCTACTGCGGCATTTCGATTTCCAATCTTACTAACGACTCCAATTATCCTCATTGTCTTCAGAAATTAGAGTGGATGAGTGGTGGATGGGAGAGTAACGAGTGTTATCGGCGATTCGGAGTGAACGGCAGCGATTGTTCCTTTTATGAATACATCAGCAGACGAGAGCATCAATGTCCACCACAGAACTGGCACAGTAATTTGGAGGAGTTTGTGGAGAGCAGAGTAAATTTGGAGCCCAAACTTGAGGAGTTGTTTCAACTGATGACCGACGCTCCCGATTCCTATGATTTCATTCAGTCGAGAATCCGCAGACTATGGACTCAATGGTTGAAAGCCAAATCTGAACTTAAAACCAAAATGTTGGCAATTGACAATCGACGAGTTAAAACAGTAAGTTGAATCTCAGTTAATTTTATCAACAGATTGCTGTAGCTCTTCTTGTATATGGGTTTCTTAAACAACGAACGCGGTCGAATGAACTTTGTCAAGGTCTCTAAATCTGGAGGCCCACTTGGCGAGTTGGTTCAATGGTCCGATTTGATTGCCGCTTCTCATCTTTTGGGTTACAAACTTCAGATCTTTACTGTGTGGTCAGAAGCTAAAAGGTCTGATTGAGCGATCTCATAATCTCATTTCCTTTTTAGGGCTCTCTCTGACAACCAACAGCATTTGAGTCCGTGTCCCGAACAAAACTCGACGGCTATCGATTTGATCTTCACGGACATAATCGGCCTTCAAAAAATCAAAAGACATTTGAAGTCGTTTTATATCGAAAACTGGTTAGTCGAAGTTTCCAATGTCAATTTAACTTTCGTTTCAGGTGTCGTTTTCGAGTTCTCGACTCGTTCGGAACACATGCAGAGTTCAATCAACCTCAATATTTTCGCCAAAATTACAAGAAATTCGGAACAAAACTTAAGTCCAACGTTTGGGGTGGAAATGCGTTGAATCTCCAGCAATTTCTGACTTTGTATCCGCATACCGACGACAACACTTTTCTCGGCTTCGTGGTCGAGACCCACGAGTTCGAAAGCAAAACGGAACGTCAAAACATAACCCTTGTCTACGGCAAAGATCAATCGATGTGGGAGGATTCAGCGGACGTATTGGAGGCGAGTTGAGTGCCAAAGTCGAAAGAAACTAGAACTTCAGGTGGCAGCTAAATTGACGGAAATTCACGGCACTGTCGAAAACTACTCAGCAGCGGTCAAACATGCCGGTCGCGAATTCACGAATCACGGTGTTTTATCGCCTTTCGATTTCAACAATCTTTTACGCAAATCGAAGGTGTTTCTCGGCCTCGGGTTTCCGATCGAAGGACCCGCACCGTTAGAAGCAATTGCCTCCGGAGCCGTCTTTATCAACCCCCGATTCAATCCACCAAAGAGTCGGACCACGTACAAGTTCTTCAGCGAAAAGCCGACGATGAGAAAGGTAAGAGAAAGGAAAATAACCATTCAGTTCCGAACATCAGCTAATCGACTGAAATGAACTTATCTTTTGACAGATCGGAAGATACTCTCGGTTGACGGTCTTTTAAACTTCGTTTCAGCTCACTAGTCAGAATCCCTATCTCGAGCGGTTCGTTGGACGCCCGTCGGTGATTACCGTCGACATAAAGAACACCACAGCCTTAACGGCGGCCTTCGAAGAAGCAATTAAATCGAACGTGAGAACTTTTATTTGTTTCTCGACGAATTCGATTTTTCAGCCCGAACCCAAACTCCCGTACGAGTTTTCCTTTCCGGGTTTTCTTGAACGCATCGACTCGCTTCTTGTTAACGTTAATTTCTGTGATCGAAATTGGGATTGGCCGCCGTTTGAGTTGGCGCGCATTCTCGTCGGATCGAACGGTCAAAGTTGTCAGGATGTTTGCAGACAGTCAGAACTCCTTTGCGAGCGTTCTTTTTTCAAACACATCAACAATCTCGAGACGTTGAAAAGGTTCGTTGGCTTTTCACTGATTTACCTCTCAACTTTGTTTCAGTCATTCGCTGATGTGCTCAAGCGAAGTGAAGACGATTGCCGAGCCATTTGCTCCATCGGCCTGTGCACTTCAATCCGATCCCTATCTTTTCAGTTGTGCCACCGAACCGCCGGTCGATGTTCAACGATTGTGTCCCTGTGTAAAAGTCGAGGTTAAATTCTCGATCTCCGGTGATCTCTAACGCGTGTCACTACTTTAACTAACCTACGTGTAACTCTCCAAATTTCTTCACTTTACATTTCTTTCCTCAAAGAGCAAACAAATCTCCGAGATCACTTGCCATGACAGAAAATAAACGAAATTCGTTTTACTTGGCAAAATACACATGAGAATGGAATTAAGATAAAAACCGTAGAAATCAAAAGTTAGAAACGGGAAAGACGCAAAAATCAGCGAGATGAAAGCAAACCGGAAAGAAACTTTGTTAGATGAGCGATCGGTACCTCTGGAAGCTCACAAACAATCAATCCTTCGACAGCTCCAAGTACAAGACCTACAAGTTCGATGAGAAAAGAAGACTTCGTGTTCTACCTCCGATCACGTCCGAAAAGTAATGTCGACCCATGGCGATTCTCGAGACGCCCAAAAGCACGGGAATCGTGTAAACAAAGAGACGAACGAAAAACCGCCGAACTGGAAAGAACTCGATCCTAAAGAGCAAATGGAAAAGAACATTAAAAACAAAACCCACGCCAAAACCGCCAACATTGCAGCTCTTGACGTGTGCCCAGATGGAAACGAAAACTGATCAGCGACCGGAGCTTCGTAGATCAAAAAACAAAACTTAGAAAACAAGTTCATTACTCACCTGATCGTCTCGATTGTACGGCGGTCGTTGTCGTCGAACTGCCAGTTTGAAGACTCCAACGGCGATCAGGTCCAAAAGAATTCCTAGAAAATGCGCGAAATCAACGAACAGAAAATTCAAGTTTACCCAAAGTCAAGAGCGCAAATTTACGTCTCGTTTCCGGCGAGTACTCGGGACGTCGACAGAAGTAGCCGAGAAGAACAGCCGATCCGACGAGCCACGGAACACCGTGAGCGGTCCATTCGAGAAGAAGCAACGGCCATCGAGAGTTCGAAACGCATCGTGACCACGTTCGTAGAATCGCCAACGATACTCGTGAATCAAAATTACTCATCACTTAAATCTATGATTCTTAAAGCCGCAAAGAAAAGAAAAACCAGTGAGTCGGAAGGCCAAAGCCAGAAATACTCATTTCGATTATCAACCTCAAAATCTTTTAAAACTCGAACACAAAATTTGCATTCCTGTTAACCTCATAGTCGTCAATTGGATGACAATCGGAGGTTTGAGAGCGTTATAATCGTCCTAAAACTCCTCATTCATTGCATACTGTAATCATTGATCACGAGAGTCTTGGTAGAGGTTCTCATTATGTCAAGTTCTTAAAACTCTCGATCGCTTGAGTTTACAGCAATGTCAGTTGTCTGTCTACGAGTATTTTCATCTTCTACCCACAAGTTTGTGTGATCTCTACAATGTCGCCATTCGACTCACGTGTTATTAATTGCACTGTAAAGAGTTTACTTGCTGTCCATTCATTGACAAATCATCCGAAGATTTTCCAACAATGCGGCCTCTTATTCTTCATAATCAAATTTGAATTTCAACAATTATCATCGTAGATTTCAACATTCGACTACTGTCATAGACACTGAAATGGACAGACACAATCTTGCAGTTAATGGATCCAACTGTGTGGCTAAAATTGAAGCTGACGATCAACATCAAGATTCTCATCGTCACGTTCCTTTAGCAGTGAATGCCGTTGGTTGTTCGGGTCGGAATAACATCAGTACAAGACTAAATAGTTCGATCAACAGCTCCATTCTGACCAGAAGATCAAGTCACAGCCGGTATGAGATCTGCTCGAACATAGTAATCCCATTAAAATAATCGATTAAAGTTTGTATCCAGATCGACCGATTCGTGTGCACAATTATGTCGAAATAAGCACTTTGCTTCGGAATTCGAGATTATGAAAGATACACGTGAATCTTCATGAAAGAGTTAAGTGAAAGAGCTTTCAAAGACGAGTCGACCATTTGCTTATGTTTTTATTTTTATTTGGTATCAGTAAAGTTTAGCCCTTCAAACTTTCAGGATCATTATCTTCTAAGCCCAATGACTAGTGGGCCAGATTGGAGCTTACCATCATCAGCGAGAAGAGCTGCGCAAACTTTTGCAATTTTGAACAATTTTTGACATATTCTTTGGCTTTGAAGTGCTCTCATTTTTCTCCTAGTAATCCGGTGGCTACAAGTTTGAACACTTAGATAGCCAGTCTTTTGAGCTTGTTGTTGAAAGAATATAAGCACTGGTTGTTGCCAAATTCTTCGAGATACTTCGATTTGCGCGATGGACATGTCATACAAGGGAATGGCGGGTATTGTGTATTTTAGCTTATTGGCTGATTGGATTCCACTGATATTCACAGGGTTTAGAGTCCAGTAATGGTTGTCGTTGTTCTGTTAATCACAAGTTTCTACAGTCATCGGTTCTTGAGTTGTAGTCGATGGAAGTTGGCCTCTTCCGATCATTGATATCCGATAGTTGACACTCTTCTCTGTTACATTTTCAGGTCAACTGTTTCTACTGTTTATCATATGAATACAAATTTCATGTCTTTTACTCTTGTAAATATATGTTTGAAGTGATTTTGTATGATATGATAAACAAGTTTATTTGAGTTCTTCATAGAACTTTCATTTAGACAATCGACATTTTGAAACCATGAAATTTGTGCAGTGAAATCCGGAAAATTCTTTTCGAACCATCGATTAGTTAAGTAGAGAAAAGGGTCCCGATTGTGTTTTAATTTATAAATCAATCGGCACATGAATCACATCTTTTGTCGTTTCAACTCAGCAAAGTAGCCACTTTTCATGTGACAGATGATGTAGAAGGCCAGTCGACGCCAAACTTTCACAGTTTTCTGTCGCTTCTCTGCATCCATGTTAATCGAGTTGATCTGATCGGTCAATGCATGTTCCATTGCGTCGAGGAAAACATCCCAATGCTCGGTTTTGAAACTTCAAATTCTCCATTGTTACCAAATTGTTCGACTAAACAAACCCTCTATCAGCGAACTTCACGTGCCGCTCTCCGATTTTGTGCAAATGCGGAGCTACGTTGTTCATGTGATAAATGTTTTTGACGGCATAAGCAATTGTCTATATCTCTTATTGTATTAGCTCACTTGTAAACGTTACCTGAACGAACTTCAATGCCTGAGATCGAAACTCTCGTGATTCTCGATAGTTGTCGCCGTGAGCGTGAATTGCTGGAAACAAGGTCTTGCACTCTGGGACTTGAGTAAAAATGAAGATGTAAATATTGGAGCCTGCAAGAGAGTTTAGGATACAAGTATTTGATCGAACACTCACCAAGATTGTAAAGAAAATCGAAGTCATCACTCCAGGTTGCTTTGATTAGCTCTTTCTCCATGGCATCAGGCTCCCAATTCATGATCTCTTCGGCGTCCAACGATCGATGACGTGGGTGTGGTTGAGTTGTTGTTATCTTCTACAATCAATCAGTGAATCTGCTTAAAAGATTTCCAACTGACTTCTTGATCGTTCGATTTCACGGAGCTTCCGTTCATTTTGTTTTGACCGTTTGCTGTACCGTTCACTCCCGTCTTTGAGCTCGTATCGACGCTGCTAGAAATTCAACCTTTAGACTAATAACCAAAAGCTTTTTACTTATTTCCCATTATGCAATTGAATTCAAAGACAAAACAAAATCGAAATCCTCCAATTTGAAAAATGCAAAAGACGAGAAAAAGACTTTTCTTCTTTGACTTTTGAATGAGTAATCAGTCGAGGCAGAGAAGCCCGTTGACTAATTAGTTCAATGATCAGTTTTCGAACCCAAAACGAAACCACAACATGGAAAAGATGCTGTGGGTTCGAACAAAGCCACTCAACGGCTTCCGCTTTCATTTGACTCGAAACGACCGTCTTGCAATTTGCAATTCACCGCCTGGACATTCGCATTGACAAAAGAAAGTCGCGACCTTTTCGGCAAAAAGAAAGCTTTAAAATCTACACGTCGAAGACTGAACTTTAGGTTCTGATTTGCGAAGTGCGTACGCTGACTTGAACTGACAAAGTGATCTTTAAATCAGAAATCACGTGAAATTTTCGGATTCTCTTTTCCATTCCGATTGAACAATCTCATTAACATTCTAACGTGTCGTCAGAAGAAGATAATCTCGCACAGTGACGTAAAAAGATCGTCAACAGTCATGATCTCAACAGTCAGAGAAATTGAAAGGAGTTCCAAAACTTCCAGACTTTTTCCAACGGTGCAGAGCCACCAAGCGCACATCACTTCATTCAATCTCTTCGTCTTTCCCTCCATTCCCTCGGGTAAAAACGGTTGAATTCAATGGCAGTTTGTTGAAACGCAGAACGGCGGTTCAACTTTTTGACATCAAAGACGGTTTTTGTAGAATCGCAAGAACTCGACGTCCAAACGACACTAACGATAGGATGATTCATTTCGAGATTCGCACCAAAAGTCTTCACGTAAAACAGCTCAATTGTTTTGGCATTGCACTTCCCGTTCTCTCTTCATTCCCACGCGTCTCTTCTCTCTCGAAAACTCACCTATACATCCATCTAATTAGCGTATGAATAAAAAGCATCATTGACTGTAACATTTGTGTCGAGCGGCAATTGACCTAATGCTTTCAATAAGATAAAAGCCTGGAGACGTGTAATTCGAATGCCAATTTATCCAAATGTCCGAGTCTTCGTAGACGACTGTTTTCAAATTTGTGCCCGTGAAATTGTAACAGTTGGCAGTTAGCCCGAACTGCCTCAAGGCACGATTTCATCAACCAGAAGTTTCAACGCGACGTCGCCAATTTTGTAAGTCGCTTACAACCTCCGGTTTCTGAACTTAGTCGAATTAACAGAACCAAAGAACACTCCCGTTTAATAAGATACTTGAACATGGTTCAATTACAAGCGTAAAATTTCGTACAACTTCCTCAACTTTTAATTTGATTTTTTCAGGAAAAGAAACTTTGCAAGCTTCTGATTGTCGAACTCACCCAACACGTGACGAAGTCGATGCGCCACCGAACAAGTGTCCCAAATAGCCGACGGCCTGACGTGCAACGTTCGGCATCTTGGAGATGTACGAGGTCATGGTTGCACAGCTGTTGCTGAAAAAGAATCAACGTTAATCGAGATGTTTGAAATGAATAGCAGTGAACAGTAATGCGGGACTTCAAATAACAAGAACTACAAGCAAACGGCTTCAATGCTTAACCCGCCTTTTTCGGTTATTATGTGCGATACTAATCGTTTGCATGCATCAAATATTTGCGAGAAAAAGAATACAAAATGAATGAAAGTCTCGTGTTTTTCGAAGATCACTGGCCGTTTTGGATAGCGTTTTGGACCTATGTGTCCAACCGAAAACACTGAAACATTGTGCGCTAAACGCTACAGACAAACAGAGTGAAAGATAATTAGCACAAATGCAGAAGACGATGACGAACTACGAAGTTATTTGTGGATTCTGCGAGTGTGGTTGAGCAATTGATACTTCCGAAATGGCTTCGTTGTTTGACTTACAGACGTGAGATTTTGCGAGTATTATTTGGACACTAAAACGGTTATGGCGGGAAATCATTGAGTACTTGCAGATGGATGTTTGTTTCGGATTATTAGGTACAATTACGAGATCGTGCTTCTTAGACAAAGATCATTGTTGAGATTACCGTCAGACTAATCTTTACGAGATTACCGGCCATCCAAGTGATTTCCGATCCTTACAGCCGACTTTCGGATTACAAGTCACTTATTTTTGTGGAACTCTTCGAACCAGTGAAGAACGGCGGAAGTCATTTTCGATGACTTCAAACTGTGAACGTGAGGAAGAAAGAAGAAACCCAAAAAACACGTTCATCCTCTTCTTCTCAACTGTAGAAACACGACGGTCAAATTAAGCAATGGATATCAACAAAAGTTTTTGGAAGCGGAAGGACGAATTTAACGATTCGCGGAAAGAAACCCACAAACCCAAATGGCCATTCCATACAGGAACACTCCAATGCGTCATTTTTAGCTGTTCGTATGAAATCGTCACCAACGGAACACAAAATGTGAACTTTGATACCCACAATTACAAGTGTTTTTTACGAACATTTATGACAAAAACAACGAATTTGACACATCAAATGTATTCCAAAATATGACACTCGAGAGTATGCGTTCATGTGCGAACGATTTGATTAGCTTTCCGTATCCATGTGGTTGTTGTTTTGTTCCAATTTTTATGATTAATTTTGTTTGAATTTGTAACTCTTTTCGTTTTTGAGTATCACTACAACTCTCAGATTCGAAGTTGTAACTGATAACTTGGGTTTCAAACGATCATCGATTGTACATACGAGACCGTTAATAGCAACTAGTTTCGACCACTTGCAACCAAATGCACCCATTCGAAGTTGAAGGTGCACACACAAACATCGCGACCATCTCGTCTCCGAGCATTCGGTTGCATTGCACACACAACATCGAATCCGTTGACACGCCGCACTTCGTGTCTCGAGAATGTTGGTCGGTTCGTAAATTCGCGTCGAAGAGAAAATCGCGCGTTCGTGTTCGGATGTAAGTTTTTGGGTTGGGGCGGAAGAGCGAAGAGGGTGCTTTCGGAAGAGGAATTGATGATGAAAAAGAGCGATACGCAGAGGTAGAAACGAGGTCGTTCGCTGTTTGAGTTCTCTTTCTCTTTTCGTACACCACACGGTTTCTCGACCCAACACCCTCCGACCAGCGCACTCGAATCGAGGTTTGCAGCTCCAACGTGCACGTTTCGAACTGGGAAAGTTTTGGTTATGTGGCGACGAGCTTCGGAAGAATCGAATACTTCGTCCATTGAGTTTAAGATTTCCACCTTCAACGATCTATTTCCGCGACAACGTCGATCAGCAGCTCCCACAATGACCAGTGGAGACGAAAATCAATACGTTGGCAAAAAAAAATGCCCGCCGTGGAAAGAAGTTGAAGAGTAGGTTGAGTGAAAGATGAGCGTTAATTCATTTTTCAGAGGTTTAAACAATGGAAAATACACAATTAGACGAATGAATTTGGATCACGATCTCTACGACAGAGTCGAAAAGATCTATGAAGACGATCAGCCTCAATTTTACCATTGTATTCGATGCAATGCGCTGCTTCGTTACAACTCTGGTGGCTCGTACAGACGACATTTTGCTATTTGCAAAGTCGAAGACGACGATGATATGGTCACGGAACGTGCTGAATCGTTCAACGAAAATGAAGACGGGATCAATGGAGACAAACCGAGCGGAATGTCCAACGAATCGAACGGTCAAATACGATTAACGAGAAGTCGAACAGCAGAAAAGAAAACTGATCGTGAACTAATAGCAACAAGTGAAGTGAACAGAACGAAGCTCCTGAGATTGTTGATCGAATGGTCAATTGCTGATTTGGTGCCTTTCCGTGTGTTTCGGTCTGCAGCTTTTCGACGTGTAATGGACGAACATGCAGAGGTCAGTTGACCGTCCAAAAGTTTTACAAGTTCTTTGTTTCAGATGATCGAACTGCAATGCGGAGTCAAACAGTCAACATCGTCGAATTTCAGTGGTTCGATCGGATTCGATGGAAATTTTAACTTTGCTCAAGAAGTCGAAAAGCATTGTTATGATATCAACAAAACTTCTCAATTAGATGTCGTGAGAGAAATCAATATGAACGGCTGTGCTTTAACCGTCGAGTTATGTCGAGTGGACGAAGTCGACTTTTCGCTTCTGACTGCTTACTTCTTTTGCAAAAGGGAAGATCGATGGTAAGACGGTGAACATCTCGTTTTTACAGCATTCTTTCAGGGATCTCAAGTCAACGATAGTCAATTATACGAAATGGAATCAATCGAAAAAACTGACCAAAGAAGCTCTTCGGTCTTACTGTTTGGAGTCAATGAAATCAATGGGCATAATTGATACCGTAGCGGAAAATGCCTTCATTACATTTCCGTACGTTGTCGACACAGGTACAGTAAAACAAAAGCGATCATCAAACTGTTCACTTCAGATAAAACTGTATATTGCACATCTCAACTTTTCGAGTCGGTTGCTCGACATTTGTGCGCTATTGAAGTGATGGATATCAGTGAAAGACTACGTGCCAAACTGACTGATAAGATGATTGAAAGCTGGAAGCAAATACCCGAACTGCTTAGCAAAGTGGACGAACTCATTGACCGCTCATCATCTGACTCCAAATTGGCCGAGCTTTTGGCCTCGAAAACATCGAAAAAAAGTGCAACACACTGGTTACGTCAATTTGATGTTATGAAGTCGATAGTCGAGAAAAGAGATGAAGTTCAAATTTTGATTGATACGCTTGCAAACGATGAGAAGACTCCAAGAAATTTGCTTCGCGATCTCGACGGTAAGATTAAAAAAACGGGAAGTGATTTACAGCAAAAACTATAGATCTTCTAGAAAATCATACACTTCTAAAAGATTTGTGTCGCATTCTCGACTTCATTGCAAAAGCAACTCGTACACAACAAACGAACTCAGTATCGACGCTCGGTCGTTCGATTCCAATTCTTAGTCGAATGATAATTGATTTGCGCAAATTGGAATCACAGGGTCAGCAACTTGGTATGTTGGCGGCAATTGCAATTGACGAACTTGCACGTCAAATGCCGAAAATTCGTGAAGAAGTGGAAGGAGTAGCCGCCTTCTTGGATCCGAATACACGACGAGTTCTCAAAGTAGCTCAACAACAAATGGGAAACGGTGCTTGGGATTATAATCAGGTATTAGCGCAGAGCAAATGAAAAGTACCAAGTTTACAGATCAAATTATGGGTTTGTTGCGAAGCAGTAAAATTGGAGGCATTAAAAGAAGAAGACGAATCACCAATGAAAAAGAAATTAAAAATCGAAATCTCATCACCTGACGATTCCAACGATACCGATTTATTCTATGGTTTTGATGTCGGCGAATGTCAGCCGGAGATCGAAATGGAGATCAGCGAATACGAAGCTCTACCGATACGTGGTGGTCACGTAGATGTCGGAGTTTTTTGGGCCGAACGTTCGACTGTGTTTCCACAACTTTCTGCGTTAGCATCCCGATTTCTTTGCATTCAATCATCAGTGGTAAATACCGAACGCAACTTTGATTTACGATCAGCAATTGAAATGCAACGTCAAAGCGAGATATTGAACGAGCAGATGACCAACTTGTTAGAAGCGAAAAGAAGTTTAAAGGAAAGTTGTGATTGACAATTAAAAGCTTTCTTAATGAATACGTCTCGATCTCTTAATGATAATTACTCTTTCAATCTTAGCAATAAAAACATAATTGCAATACTTACGGCAAATCGGGTAGAGCGCTTAGCTTCGGAAACTCCATTACGTAAATAGACGTTTCATTTAATGACACATTCGACGAGAAGGCCGTTGACAAACGTTGAGAAAATGTAAGAATGACGGCTTTTTAGTTGACGTAGAAGTTTACAAGTTGGTGAAATCAATGAATTTACCGAAAGAGAGAAGAAGTGGTTTGTAGAAATGAGTGATGAACAGACAAGTTCATTCGTTTGCCTTCCAAAAACCAATTGAGCGCGGCAAATCCGATTTCCGTTGGTCTAACAGCTTTCAACGTTCGGTAGAAGGCCAAACGTTTTTGCGACTTCTCTTCATGATAACAACCACAGCAGTAACGAACAGTTGCTAATCAAAGAAACTCTATGAACAAGATGTGAAACTAACAGCTGTAAGAATTTGCGGTCTGCAGAACTGTTGAGTTATGAGCAAAGGATCAGCTGTCGTTAAACGCTTTTGAGCACTTAGTTTGTCAAACGTGCAAATTAAAAAGAAACGTTCGATTATTAGCAAACAAAGTGGAATGTTTGTTCTTAGCGTTAAATTGAATGCGAGATCGACGTGTTCAACAAGCGCTGCACCAGACGACGAAACTTGAACTTACCAACACGACATTTTGATCTTTCAATCTCTTGGTAAACTACGGTTGTTGGGTTAGAAAACTGAAAAAGAATGGTTATATTGATATACAAACATTAAAAGCTTTCGAAAGCTCGATACATCAAAAAAGATGTAAGCTTGTCAATTAGTCAAGCGTTTCGTGGAATCAAACGGTCATTTCCGCGTACACACGTTTGTCAAGTTGATTAAAAGACCATTGAATGACAAGAGAACATTCGAAGACCTTAAGAGAAGTGACTGTTGATTGCACAAACATTGGGCTTAGTTTATAAAGGTGTTCGAGAAACAAAACAGTTTAATTGACTTGTTTCTATCAGTGAGTAAGAAGAAATCTCGTGCCAAAAATGACATTAACATACTTCCCCGACAGGTGATTTTCGTTAATCGCAACTCAACAGCTAATCCGATTGTTGTGTTTTAAGGATTCAAAGAACGTCGAGTTACGCAAAAATCAAATAACGAACAGGTTAGAACGAAAAGCATGTAGAGACATTGAATTGACAGTATAACCCTCTATTTTAATTGTACTTGAAGGTTTCTCAGTAGAAACTACAAGTTTATTGTTTCCGTAAAATAACTCTTGAGAAGTTGTCGAACGAACTCTTTAATTCAAGTACAAAAACTCTGTCTACTCAATTATCAACAGAATGGAACGTTCAACCCAAAGTACCGACGAACACAAAGTGTTCGAATTGCAAATCGAGTTTTCGGTTCTCCAAAGAAACACGTAAAGTGCCTTTTGACCAATCTCCCGGGTATTCTAATGAAAAGTTCAGTTGGAATTTTCGTTTGTTTGTTTGAGTTGAGTGCTCGCTAAGACCAAGATCGAAACGTCAATATCCTCAACTTGTTGGTTTAGTCGTGTTTTAGATACCAAAAGCACGCGGAAGTCATACGTAAATTAAGAGAAGATGTTTTCTCAATTTCCGGAAGCAAAGCGATCTATTAACGGATATTTTTGAAGACAAAATCAACCGCAAAGTCATCAGTTAAAATTCTAATTCTGTCATAATTGAAAGATCGATTAATCTTCAGGCTTCTGGAGGCATAAAAAATTGAACGTACGATTAGAGATTAAAGACTCAAATCGCCGACAACGCGGCAGTCTATTATCAAGCTCATTAAGTGAAATAACATGTTCGTAAAGTTCACGGTAAAAGCGCCGAGTTGCCATACTCTCGAAGTATTCAACATCAATTTGGTGGTCTTGTTGTCCATGAAACTAAAGTCCCGTGATGGCAATTCGATTTCCCCATCAAAGATACTTGCCTAATTTGCCAATATCGTAATAAGATCACGAGGAACAACGGTCGAGAAGCGAATCTAATTTTCTGCTAACTGGTCGACCGCGAGTGTGCAAATCGACAAAGTTCGTTGAACAGTCACATGCCGTCTGAATCGTTTACCTTGTATAGCAATCCTCTCACAACGGTTTATATGCTTATTGGATTTCGTAACTTTAATGCGGAACTTGAAATTTTACGACCGGCAGCTGAGTCATAAACTGACGAAATCGAGATTCTGGTACGCGTTTCTGGTGGTGCCAAGAAGTACAAATTGAAATGAATGCCAGCGAGTAACACGGAGTTGAACCAATAAGACAAAGTCGTTATTAAACTCTAGCAACCATTCAATAAACGATAGTTGTTGGGTTGCCAAAAGACAATAAAAACGTTTCATATGATCACTTTTACGCTCATAACACTTGATTCAACCAAAGTGCCCAACTAACAGACTATGCAAGAACGAAACCAAAAGGATCGAAAGTCACTTGCTGAGTTTGGACATCTGCACCCTATCAAGCGAGCACGTGCTAATAGAAATAAACTGAAAGCAGTGCACTTCTTTTCAGTGATTTGAGAAAATCGAAATTTTTGTGATCTTAGCCTCAAGTTGAAGACGTGAAAATGAACTGACACAAAAATCTCATAAATTTTCTATCAGATCAAAAAAGTTTGATCAAAAGCCGTCAACTATGCAGAAAGTTATTCGACTTTAAAAATGAGAACTTTCGCTGAGGCAGCCTGTAAATGGCTTGTATAGCAACTAATCATTCATTAAAAAAGAACTTGGCCAAAAAGACTATCGTATTTTCTGTATTAGAGGGGCACTCTCTAATTTACGGGCGTTTTTGCAACTTTTTAAAAATTGAAGGGCATGCCCTTCAAATACATAAAGTACGGTAGTCAATTATTTTGCGCCACACGGTATTTGAGCTACATTCTGTAATTTAATCACACTCTAAAAATTGCCGAATTGCGTAAAGTGAATGAGATTTAAAGCTTCAACGACAACTTAAGTTATTCCTTTTGTTTCATTTTTCAGAAAGCAGCCAAAAAACGCTGTTTAATGAATCGATTATGTGAAAATCTTCCAGCAACGACCATTATGCAACAAAATTTATTGTTATCGTTAAATTATTTCTTTTCTTGTCGCTTCATATCTTATGATCGATGACAACATTATTTGAGACATCAAAATAATCGCTATGCCATTCCCGCTCACGCTCTCGGTTACTCGTACAACTGAAAAGTAACCTGAGGATGGGAACGGTCGAACGATCCGAGTAGTTGGACTAGGAGTCTGCTCTTCGATTTCTCCGCTTGGCCATCCCACGCACTAATTTCATGCACTAGTTGAAACGTGAACAGTCCATGATATTAGTGCGTTGATCGACCAGCGGAGAGAAGAGCAGAGGAATGAGTAGAGAAGGAATGACTAGGAAAGGAATGAGACGATGGAGTGACTGTTTGGACTCATTTCCAGGGTTTATATGCTACTCGAATGAGCCCGTCGAAGCTGCAGAAGGCGGTACCCGCAGTCAAATATGCAGTCGCTACCAGTGATAGGAACTGAGACGGCGGTTGACATCTCTCGGTAGACAAAAGAGAACAATTTCATTAATTGATCGGCGTTCCAATCATATTGTTTTCTCACTTCCAGGCTTTCCCCGAGGTAATTCTGAATTTGAACGCGATTGGCAGCGTTCTTTAGAACGCAATCACATCTACCGAGACGTCAACAATCACTGAGCTGTTAGCTTCGGGTCATATTCTTTACATGAAATTGGACAGTAGATTGTTGGCTGATTCGAATTTATTAAACAAAATTTTAAGTTTATTCGTTTATTGGTCGGCAGATTTCACGTCCGTTTTCCACAATCAGTAAATCGATTGACTCCCAATTTACATCAATTAACACTTGTAAAATGTTTACTTATATGTGCAGATTTCAACGACGGAGATCAATTGTTATGGACACAACAAAGTTTTCAAATTTGAGCGATTTCTGAGTGTGTTTAAGATTGTAATTCTGCTCTCGATCAACTTCAGCTTCCCAATTTCATAGTATTATAGTCTTCTGAGCTCCTTCACTAGTGGGCCAGATTGGAGCTTACCATCATCAGCGAGAAGAGCTGCGCAAACTTTTGCAATTTTGAACAATTTTTGACATATTCTTTGGCTTTGAAGTGCTCTCATTTTTCTCCTAGTAATCCGGTGGCTACAACTTTAAGCACGTTGAATAGCCAGTCTTTTGAACTTGTTGTTGAAAGAATATAAGCACTGGTTGTTGCCAAATTCTTCGAGATACTTCGATTTGCGCGCTGGACGTGTCATAAAAGGGAATGGGGGGTGTTGTGTATTTTAGCTTATTGGCTGATTGGATTCCACTGATATTCACAGGGTTTAGAGTCGATTAATAGGTCTTTTTGTTTTGTTAATCACAAGTTTCTACAGTCATCGGTTCTTGAGTTGTAGTCGATGGTAGTTGGCCTCTTTCGGTCTTTGATGTTTGATAGTTCACATTCTTCTCTGTTACATCTTCAAGTCATTTACTTCCATTAATTATATACAGATATGTTCTGAATTGTTAACTGCAATCAATCAAGCGATGTAAAATTGAAGTTCGTAGGAAGAACCCGGCTCCACAGATAGTAAAATTGTAAACAAACAGTAGCACTGGAATCCAACTATTAGTCAACCAAACATTCCATCTCAAACTGCACATAATCAAAAGATGGAGCTGCTTGTAGCAACAAACCGATTTCGGTTAAGACCACTCGATTGAATGTCGCTATCACACGAGCCACACGCTTTGTCGTTCGATCGACTACGTGCATTTCATTTCCGACAAGTCTATCTGCTGATTGCAGTTGAATTATAGGGATCGAGAAGATAACAAACAATCATCGTGTTTGGATGAGAAGCGTGTGAATAAGATTTTGAATTAAATTGAAATGCATAATCATTTTAGCTTCAATTCTAATTTCGACTTGTTTGGAGGTTGCGAGTGGTGGCTGTTTTTGCGATCGGATTGATTTGTGTTTCAGATTCATTCGCCGTGCCGTTCCATCAGTGTTCTCACCAAAGTTGGAGACTACTCTCTCAGAAACGAGTGTCGAAAAGGAGCTCGTTGACAGGAATCGGGTCAGCACTTGTTTGCGAGAATGGAGAGCGCTCGTTTGTGGGAAGGAAAAAAGCTCGTTTGCGGAAGCGAGTGAGCGAGTAGTTGCCGGAATAAAGAGCGTCAGTTTCAATCAGTCGACTGAATCACGGGTGTTGATTGACTAAAAGGTGGTTTAGAAATTGGGAATTGAGGTTGTAGACTGGAATTGGACATTGAAATTGGAGTGTGAGTTTGAATGTCGTCTTTCAGTTTGAAATGAGCGGACGTTGAAAGTGATTCAAGTTTGGTGAGTAAACTGCACAAAAAAGACTATCAAGATGAACAAAATTTAGGCAGCAAGAAGTCTCGTGGTCACGAAGAGTCAAAATGAAATGCACGAAATGAAGGAAGCGCTTTAAAGTTGAAAGGCGGGTGAGATGTTAATTTTGGTTTTTTATAGTCGAGTGAGGGTTCATTTTGAAGGTCTTTTGATGGAGAACAATCTAAGTTGCAAAGTGGACGAGAATCGGAAGCTATCGATCCGAAACGCATTCGAATTTGAGCGCCCCGCTGGCGGGCGGAAAAAAGGCGCACGCTGTTCGGTTATTTGACGGGCGAGAAGATCTTTCCAATTTCGTAGGGGAAGGGAAGAATCGGCGTTTGCTGAGAGGTCCCGTTGAATGCTGGGTGCCGGTTGGCAGTCAGTCGATGAGCGATGCTTTCGAGTGTCCAGAGCTCTTCGGCGCTGTCGACTGGTGCGCTCCACGATCGAAAGATGGTTTTATTCGAATTCACGGCGGTTGTGAGTGAAAAGACGAACGAGCGCCCGCCTAGCGGTGGGTGCTCGGTTTCGAGAAAGCAGTGAGACGAGTGTCGTGCGAACGACCAGGGATCTTGCAGTGCGATGGTGTTGGTTGTGGGAGCCGAGCAATTCGGACTCCCGGTGAGCAGAGGCGACGAATCGAGTGCATTCGAGGAGTCGCGGTGAGTGAGCACATTTTCGAATGGCGAACCCACTAATCTGGTTGATCCTGGCTGAACTGATGTGTTTCTTTCAAAGATTTAGCCATGCATGTGTAAGTAGAGCGTTATAAAGCGAAACTGCGAACGGCTCATTACAACAGATATAATCTACTTGTTCTATGACTTAAATGGATAACTGCGGTAATTCTGGAGCCAATACATGCGAACAGCTGCGGCCTTCGGGTTGCAGTGCTATTATTGGAGCAAAACTATTCGTTAGTCCTTTTGCTAACTCTGGATAATACTGCGTATCGCACGATCTTGTGTCGGCGAAGTTTCATTCGAGTATCTGCCCTATCAACTGGTTGGCAGTGTATTGGACTGCCATGGTTCTAACGGGTAACGGAGAATCAGGGTTTGACTCCGGAGAATCCGCCTTAAAAACGGCGAATATGTCTAAGGATAGCAGCAGGCGCGAAAATTACCCAATATCAATACGATGAGGTAGTGACGAGAAATAACGAGTCCGTTCTCTCTGAGGTCGGACATTGGAATGGGTACAATGTAGACAATTTAACGAGTATCTACGAGAGGGCAAGTCTGGTGCCAGCAGCCGCGGTAATTCCAGCTCTCGTAATACATAGAATTATTGTTGCGGGTTAAAAAGTTCATAGTTGGATTGTTGAACCGTTCGGGGTGCGTCTTAACGGGCGTCACTCGTGGGCGGTATTTTGCGCGTTTTCGGGCCTTCGGGTCGGTGATGCGCAGGATTACTTTGAACGGCTTAAGTGCTCAAGGCGGGTCTTACGACTGAATACCGGTGCATGGAATAATGGAACAAGGTTGCGGCCGAGTTTTATTGGTTTTGTCGGCTGAAACAATGGTTAACAGGGAACAGCCGGGGGCATTCGTATCGCTGCGCGAGAGGTGAAATTCGAGGACCGTAGCGAGACGCACTAAAGCGAAGGCATTTGCCAAGAGTGTTTTCATTAATCAAGAACGAAAGTCAGAGGTTCGAAGGCGATTAGATACCGCCCTAGTTCTGACCGTAAATGATGCCAACTACCAATTCGCTTGTGGATTCGAGTTCATAAGCGAGCGGGTTTCCGGAAACGAAAGTCTTTCGGTTCCGGGGGAAGTATGGTTGCAAAGCTGAAACTTAAAGGAATTGACGGAAGGGCACCACCAGGAGTGGAGCTTGCGGCTTAATTTGACTCAACACGGGAAACCTCACCCGGCCAGCACATCGTGAGGATTGACAGACCGATAGCTCTTTCATGATTCGGTGGATGGTGGTGCATGGCCGTTCTTAGTTCGTGCTAACGAAGTGTCTGCTTTATTGCGATAACGAGCGAGACGCCGACTGCTAACTAGTGCGTCGATTGATTCGTTTGTCGACGATCATTTCTTAGCGGGATTCGTGGTTCTTAGCCTCAAGAAATGGCGCAATAACAGGTCTGTGATGCCCTTAGATGTTCGGGGCCGCACGCGTGCTACAATGGTGGTATCAGCGTGATTGTCCTACTCCGAGAGGAGATGGCAAACAGTTGAGATATTATTATGGCTGGAATTGAGTGTTGAAATTTTCACTCATGAACGAGGAATTCCAAGTAAATGCGAGTCATCAACTCGCATTGATTACGTCCCTGCCCTTTGTACACACCGCCCGTCGCTCCCCGGGACTGAGTTGTTTCGAGAAATCCACGGACCGGCGTTCGCTCATGTTTCGGCATGTCGTTTGCTGGAAAGTGGCTTAATCGCAACGGCTTGAACCGGGGAAAAGTCGTAACAAGGTTGCAGTAGGTGAACCTGCTGCAAGATCAGGTATCGAAGCAAACAATCGAGTTGGGAGTGCCGTGGTGCGGATATTCGACGGTCGTCGTGAAGCACTCGGTATTTCCCGATCGCTAGTCTCTTCAATGAGATTTCAGTTTTCACAAACGGCTTCTCTGGGCCTCTATGTTGGATTGAGCAGTTGTGTTCCACGTCCGTGGCTGCGACGATGTCCAATAGTAGACACCGCTTCGGCGGTGTTAGAGTTGATGACCCGGTCGGGCACCCAGAACCAACAACCCATTTTCAATTCATTCAATGCCAACTAATCGAGCAAGTTATGTCGGTGAATCACTTGGCTCGTGGGTCGATGAAGAACGCAGTGAATTGCGTTAATAAGCACGAATTACAGATATTACGAGTGCCTTGTTTTCGATTGCATATTGCGTCGCCGGGTTCTGCCCTTCGACATACGCAGCTCAGGGTGTTTTCATGGAAAGGGAAGCCAAATGCATTGTGTAATGGTTTTCGCCATCGAATCGTCGACTCTTCCCCACGGAATGCAGTTGACGTGTTCGCTTTGGTGGCGTATTCTTCGGAGTATGCCTGTGATTACGTTGTTAGTACTGTTCGAACGATGTCCATGTGCAAGGAACATGATTCGATTGGCTTTTGATCTGTACGGCTTTGAGTGACTTGATTCCACAATTGAGATGCTTGGCTGTTATTGAGAAGGTCTTTGCGAGTTGTTGTTCGGATGTCGGCAGTGCGATTGATGACACTGACCATTTGATTGGTTGAAATCCACCTGAGTTGCGTATGACCACCTGCTGAACTTAAGCATATCAGTAAGCAGAGGAAAAGAAAACTAACAAGGATTCCCCCAGTAACTGCGAGTGAAAAGGGACTAGCCCAGCGCTTAAGACGCTCGTTCTGACGGACGAGTGTCGGTGTAGCGTTTGGAGAGCGAGCATCGTCGGCGTGTGTTTGGTCCAAGTTTCGCTGGAAAGCGGCTGCACAGATGGTTTCACACCAGTACGGCCGAACGGCGTCGACGAATTCGTTTCTCTGGGAGTCGGGTTGTTTGGAAACGCAGCCCAAAGCGGGTGGTAAACTTCACCTAAGGCTAAATACGACCACGAGACCGATAGCAAACAAGTACCGTGAGGGAAAGTTGAAAAGCACTTTGAAAAGAGAGTGCAAGAGAACGTGAAACCGGTATAATGGAAGCGAATGGAGCTGACGTATCTTGTGCGTATTCAATCCCGCGACACTGCAATCGCTTCGACGACATTCCGCAAGGTTGTCTAGGAGTGTTGTTGTTGTGCTCGTTGGATGCATTTGCGTGCGGAGTGCGCCGAGTGGGTCGATGTCGCTGCCGGAAGGGCGTATAGAGGACTCGGGTTTTCGGACTCGAGAATCCTGTGCGTTCGGATAGCAGGTGATGTTGGCTCGCTGTTGTGGAGTGCGGGTGAATTCGCGATGGGCGTCGGTTGTGAGTTGTGGTTGCGGATGGCACATGTGTCTTCCGTTTCCGCGGCCTACGATCGGCGTTCGTTGCCCCGGCACTCGACTCGGTGTATAGTCGGTCACCCATTCGACCCGTCTTGAAACACGGACCAAGGAGTTTAAGGTGTACGCGAGTCATTGAGCTGCGAAACTCAAAGGCGTAATGAAAGTGAGACATTGGATGTCGACGATGTGAGCGTTGGGCGTTTCGACGTCCGGCGCGCAACATCGCCCCGTGACTAGGACTTGTTCTGTTGCGGAGGTTGAGCGTACGCTTTGAGACCCGAAAGATGGTGAACTATGCCCGAACAGGATGAAGCCAGAGGAAACTCTGGTGGAAGTCCGAAGCGGTTCTGACGTGCAAATCGATCGTCTGATTTGGGTATAGGGGCGCAAGACTAATCGAACCATCTAGTAGCTGGTTCCTTCCGAAGTTTCCCTCAGGATAGCTGGTGCACAATCGAAGCAGATATACTCGGTAAAGCGAACGATTAGAGTCATTGGGATGTATTATTCTCAAACTATTCTCATACTCTAAATGGTTATGATGTCGGTGTTTCTCGATTTGAACACGCGACTTTGATTGCATGTGCTCCAAGTGGGCCATTTTTGGTAAGCAGAACTGGCGATGTGGGATGAACCAAACGCCGAGTTAAGGTGCCAGACTCTCCGCTCATTAGACCCCATAAAAGGTGTTGGTTGCTATAGACAGCAGGACGGTGGCCATGGAAGTCGGAAACCGCTAAGGAATGTGTAACAACCCACCTGCCGAAGCAACTAGCCCTGAAAATGGATGGCGCTGGAGCGGAGGACCTATACTCGGCCGTTGTTTGAGATGGTGCCCAATCTCTCAACGAGTAGGAAGGTTGTCGTGATGGCGTCGAAGGTGCGGAGCGTGAGCTCGACTGGAGCCGTCACGAGTGCAGATCTTGGTTGTAGTAGCAAATATTCAAGTGAGATCCTTGAAGACTGAAGTGGAGAAGGGTTCCGCGTGCACAGTGATTGTACGTGGGTTAATCGATCCTAAGGCACAGGCTAAGGCTGGTTTTGAAGTGGCGACGTTCAACTTCCACTTGTGGATTGCGTCGCGTGTGCCGAAAGGGAAGCGGGTTAATATTCCCGCATCGAGACGAGGAGATGTCGTCGCTTCGGCGTCGACGAGCGCGGCAACGCAAACGAACCTGTCGACGCTGCATGAGGCCCGGACCAGAGATCTCTTTTCTGGTTTAAACTCGCGTGACCATGGAATCGGTTCATCCGGAGATATGGTTGTTGGGGTTGTAGAGTGGCGCGGTTACGGCGCCATTCCGAGTGCTTCATGTGGTCCGTGAAAAGGCAGGGGAGGCTCGATGAATTTCTCGCTCGTTCGTACACAATATCCGCAGCAGGTCTCCAAGGTGAACAGCCTCTAGTTGATAGAATAATGTAGATAAGGGAAGTCGGCAAATTAGATTCGTAACTTTGGGAAAAGAATTGGCTCTAGAGCTCGGGTCTATCGGGTCGTTGCGTGAGGCCGTTGGAATGCGTCCGTGACTGCGTGGTCGCAAGACCGCGTGGGCTAGTGGCGTGGTCCGACGGTGGAAGGCTTCGGCTTCGCTCCCGACGGCTTCGCGGTTGTCGGCGAGTTGCGGTAGACGCTTAACGAGCGTATCTAGAACTGGTACGGACTCGGGGAATCCGACTGTCTAATTAAAACAGAGGAGACGGATGGTCTTCGAAAGACGTTGACCGTCTCTGATTTCTGCCCAGTGCTCTGAATGTTATATTAAGGAAATTTGATTAAGCGCGGGTAAACGGCGGGAGTAACTATGACTCTCTTAAGGTAGCCAAATGCCTCGTCATCTAATTAGTGACGCGCACGACTGATGTTTGAGGACTGGAGCAGATTGCCGCGTGCTGGGGTAGTGATATTGCACACGATTGAAGGGAAGGAGCCGACGATTGATCTGGAGCTTTCATTTTTGTGGAATGCGAAGGGTTGTTTGTCTAAGCTCAATTATCGAAACGTGATTGCGGTTCAGGAGATGTGTGTGCTCTGTGATGGTTCGGGTGCTGAAACAAGAAGAATCTGTCGTAGATGCAAGTCTGCGCCAGAAACCGTGCAGCACGTCGTATCGGGTTGTCCGTTCTTTCGTACTACGGTAATGATTCCTCGACACAACTCGGTATGCCGCGCTCTGTACGGTGGTTTATGTAAGCTATATGGGATAGCATTAACGCACTACACCCAACCGATCATCACGCCAGTGAGATCTGAACGTAACACGGTTGAGATTTGGTACGATCTCCCCGTCACTACTCCTCATCCAATGAAGCACAATCGGCCAGACTTCGTTATATTTGACAAGGTGAATGGGCGTATACAGATTGTAGAAGTCGGTGTAGCGTGGCTAACTGCGTTAGACAAGATGGAAGCAGTTAAGTATCAAAAGTATGCTGTCAACTCAACTGTGAGTGATAGTGAAACGATGTCAATTCCTTATTACCCGGATGAGAATAACTTGAGAAAGGTGGTGTCGGAGATCTATGGTAAAGACTACCCAGGTGGGGTGACTGTGATTCCGATACTTATCGGTACCTGCGGTGAAGTCAAAGCGAATGTATTATCGAACTTGAAAGAGTTAGGCTTCCCGACCCGCACTGCGAAAGCGGTGTTGGAGCGCATGCAGCGAGCTGCAGTGCTAGGTACGAGTAGACTGGTGAGAGCTCATTTGAGCGTACGGTGATAAGCTGGAAGATAACTTGAGTTGACTCAGAACACGACTTTGAACTTAGATGCCTCTCGAAGTTGTTGTCGGTTGTTGAATGTTGAGACCCCACGATTGTGTGGGAGAAGTGAAACTGTAGTTGAGGAAGAGGAGACTAAGGGCGAGTGGCTGTGTAGCACGACCAGCTCACTTCGTGTGCAGTTGGAGGCCTGCCGAAAGTTTGGTGGATCGTTGTAGTAGTTCGCTCAGCTCTTCAAAACCAATCTTACTACTATGATGTGAAGCTGAATATAAGGATGGCCCACGTCCCACTAAATGTGGAGTGCCCGGATGCCTTAGTTCGTTGGAATCGGTGAAGGGAGTAACAGAGACGTCTTGATAAAGAGAATTGGCAATAGCGACGAGGAACGGTGTCAGATTGAGGTTGAAGGATTTGTCTACTTTGTGGTCTAATCCATGGGTTTACCCATGGCATTCTAAGCGGTTAGTCCTTAGGGACAGGTAGTGGATTTAACTACTTAAACAAAGCTCTGTGGAGGTTGAATGTCGGTTTCGCGGCCGATAGGTGTTACCCGAGAAGCAGACAAGGTACCCGGTGACGGGCCCTCCGCCAAAGCGTGACGCGCACGAATGGATTAACGAGATTCCCACTGTCCCTAACTATAGCTCTCTAGCGAAACCACAGCCAAGGGAACGGGCTTGGCAAAGACAGCGGGGAAAGAAGACCCTGTTGAGCTTGACTCTAGTCTGACTTTGTGAAGAATCATGCATGGTGTAGCATAAGTGGGAGTGTTTCGGCACGCCAATGAAATACCACTACTTTCATCGTTTCCTTACTTATTCGGTTAGACGGGAAACGCACGCCTTCGCGGTGTGCTTGTGTTTGGTGTTAAGTTCGTGCGAACGGACGACCCGCGCCGAAGACAGTGTCAGGCGGGGAGTTTGACTGGGGCGGTACATCTATCAAACAGTAACGTAGGTGTCCTAAGGTAAGCTCAGTAAGGACGGAAACCTTACGTAGAGTAAAAGGACAAAAGCTTACTTGATCTTGATTTCCAGTACGAATACAGACCGCGAAAGCGTGGCCTATCGATCCTTTTGATTTGTAAAGTTTACAGCAAGAGGTGTCAGAAAAGTTACCACAGGGATAACTGGCTTGTGGCAGCCAAGCGTCCATAGCGACGTTGCTTTTTGATCCTTCGATGTCGGCTCTTCCTATCATTGCGTAGCAGAATGCGCAAAGCGTTGGATTGTTCACCCACTAATAGGGAACGTGAGCTGGGTTTAGACCGTCGTGAGACAGGTTAGTTTTTTATCCTACTGTCGAATTCGTTGTTGCAATAGTAATCCTGCTTAGTACGAGAGGAACAGCAGGTTCAGACAATTGGTTTATGCGCTCGTCCGATCGGACGCTGGTGCGACGCTACCATCTGGGGGATTACAACTGAATGCCTCTAAGTTGGAAGCCCGTCTAGTCAGGTTGACAATACTCTCGTGCCCCGGTGTCGGGCGGTACTCTTATGCGTTGCACTCGCGTGCGGCGTAGCTCAAACCCCATAGTTGACCTTGCCTCGTGGTTTAACTACCGCTTGGTTGTCGATTCCATACGACTTTGTGTGGTGTAATGTCGGGGTGCAAGATCGCTTGAATACGACTTGACTACTGGTCAAGGGGTTGTAAGCAGCAGAGCAGTCTTTACACTGCGATCTGTTGAGACTACCCTTTGATCGGATGAATCTGTTTTCGTCCACTTCATTATTGTATCCCACACATTTAAACTTGTTCTTAAATAAAGCAGATTTCCATTGAAGACGAATCCTTTATTTCCTCAGAATTCTAGATGAATAGCGAAAGAATTGAAAAGTTGAGTTTGTCAGCTGTTTGACTTGTATTCATTCTCCAACAACTTCTTCAAAATCCTCGAGCAGATCTGAACGTTGAAATCACCAGTTGAACTATTGATCGGAGTTTAGTAAGATCGTGAATTCTGAACAATCGATGCAGGAAATCATTCGACGTCTACTCTCAGACGGCGTATTCTTTTCAATCAACGTGAAAACGGTCAATCGTCACTTGCAACTAATCGACAAGTTTCTGGAAACTGTCAACAAACATGGCATTGATTGTTTCTGGTCAACTTCAGCTCAGTAAATCAAAAACACGAGTACTCGCTCATATTCTTTTTCAAACGCTCACTTACAGACCGTTTCCAACTCACGACCAAAAGTTTATTCGCTCATTCGAAAAGAACAACAGAAGAGAAATTAGTGGAGATTAGACGCTGGAACGAGTGTCGTCAGTGGTTTGTGCTGCAGTGGTTGGCTCTTCGGTTGTGACATCAGTTGTTGCACGAGTCGTGGTTGTTTGAATGGTTTTTGCTTGAGGAGTTGTAGCACGAGTTGAGATTTGACGACTTGGTAGAACTTCATTGTTTGGTCTCAGAATTCGCCGACGTAGAAGATTGCGGTTGTAGATGGCCGTGGCACAAGAAAAGCAGTAGGATTGGTGCCTGGTATGCCGTAGACAATAAGGAGGAGGCAGTAGGGCACTTGATTTGGACGGTTTGTTTTGTCTTCTCGGGAGCGCCACTTTGTTTTGACGGAAAGACTCCTTTACCATATTTTATTGGAGTTTAAATAAGGAATCCAAAAAGGGAGAAATAAGGCGATTTTATGGGTACGTTATCGAAACTGAAGATTTGCACTTTTTTGATGAATCTTCTAGAAGCTTCGACACCCAATTACTAGTTGAAACGTGAACAGTATATGGTATTAGTGAGTTGATCGACTAGCGGAGAGAAGAGCACAGGAATGCGATGAGACGATGGAGTGGCTGTTTGGATTCCTTTCGAGGGTTATACACTACTCGAATGAGACCATCGAAGTTGCAGAAGGCGGTACCCGCAGTCAAGTATGCACTGGCTACCAGTGATAGGAACTGAGACGGCCGGCGGTTGGCATCTGTCGGTAGACGAAAGAGAACAAATTCAATAACGTCGGTAACTCTTTCAGATCATTTTCTCAGACTTAGCTCGCGGTGATCCTGAATTTGAACCAGATTGGCGGTGTCCTTTACAGGGTGTCCCAGCCGAAAGCGACGATTTGAAACTCTCCGCACAATTCGAGTTCTTCACCGATTTTCATGCGGTTTTTTGATTACGGTAGATAAAACTGGGAATTTTTGTTCTGCGTCTCAAGATTTCCGGATTTTGATTCAGAATCATACGAAATGTGCATTTTGGCGAAGTGATCGGTTTTCACCGGTAAAAATTGCGTGCAAAATGAGCTGTGTGTGGTCTTTCCGTTTCCTTCGTCAGGAAAGGTCTTTGACTTTTTTTCAAAGTTATCCAACAATCAAAGTTCCACACTTCTGCCTTCTTTGTCGATGACCTTTTGGAGTCGTCTGGCGTAGTCGTCGATGGCACGGTCGATTTCGACGGCATTCCTTCAAGGCTTGCGAGTGCTCGGACTGATTGATTGGGATCGTCCCGAATCAAACGGAAAATTTCCGCCATCATCTCCGGGGTTCTCGCGGTCCTTAACAAGAACAAATGGAAACTCGAAGACCATTTCCCAACCTTTCCTCCACTCCATGTCGCCTGTGGACATCCCCTCGCTCCAAGAACTTGTCCAACCAAATCGAGAAATTTGTTGTGCTGGGAACGGCTGCGCGTGGACGGAGATTGAAGTGGCGACGAAAGGCACGTTGAACGGCAATCGGGCTCCTTGATTTCGCGTATTCGATTACGCAGAAGGCTTTTTCTTCGGGCGACCAACTCATTTTTGTTACGGTTACAAAATGAAGAAGACCACACACAGCTCATTTTGCACGCAATTTTTACCGGTGAAAACCGATCACTTCGCCAAAATGCACATTTCGTATGATTCTGAATCAAAATCCGGAAATCTTGAGACGCAGAACAAAAATTCCCAGTTTTATCTACCGTAATCAAAAAACCGCATGAAAATCGGTGAAGAACTCGAATTGTGCGGAGAGTTTCAAATCGTCACTTTCGGCTGGGACACCCTGTAAACGTACATCGATCTTTTTGTCCTGCACTGCTCTATAACTGTGCCAAATTTCAGCTCAATCCAACAACGGAAACATATCGAATTACTGACTGCACTTTTAGTTGTCGGGTAGTGTAGTTGTACTTACGGCCATAAATCGTGACCAATCGAGTTCACTACAAGAAGTCTAGTTCTCTGTTAACGAAATGGACTGTAGATGATGGAAGGCAACGCGAATCAGCGAACTTGATGTTTGAAAGCATCGACAACAGATCTCTTACTTTTATTTTAGCACATTTGCTCCATGAGTACCTTTCAATTTATAGTTGAACGTACAAATTTTGTTTATAACAAACTGCAAACACTCGAATTGACATCGATTTAAACTCACAAGTAAACTATCAATTTCGTTCTCCGGTGCTTTGAAATCAATCGACTGACACCTATTGACTTAGTTTTTTGATTCTGATTAACTGCTGATATCGAAATGATTTTAATCGCAATGTTGATTGTTTTATCGGCTCCAATAGTCGAAGGTATTTTGGATGATTATCATTGTGGTGTTGGTACTGTTACCAAAGTCATTTCTTATGGTCTTTCTACTCTCTGTGGGCGAGAAAAACGTAAGCTGTAGGCTATGCAACAATTCATTTGAAATGTTTAGTTAATCGATGTTGTAAGCAACACGACGTTTGTTACGACAGCAATTGCGATGCTCTTTCATAGAAATATATTCAATTTGATAACACTTTTGGCGATTGTATCGATCGATCGTACGGACTGATCAGCGGCTTCATTCTTGGAGCTTCTCATTCTGGAGTTAGCAAAGTTTTTGGTGGTTTTTATCGTGCGTGGGAAGGAGATAGAATGAATCCGGAATGTAGAGAGAGGAACCGACAAGAAAAAGAAGAACGCCGAAGACGTGAAGAAGAGGAACGCCAAGAGCGTTGGGAACATCAAGAACAACTCAGAAAGCAGCAATTAGAGGAAGAAAGACAACGACGACTGATAAAAGAAAGACTTCGGCAACTACAATAAGAAGAAGAACTCAGAAGACAACAGCTACGATTTCAGACATGGAATCGTAATTTTGGACGTTTGAGCATCAATCGACATCTTCAAACGCAGCCGCCATCTGATTCCATTTATGAAGGTTCGGGCTTTGGAACAAGTGACTAAACTGTTCAATGAAAACAGCTATTACCGTGAATCTTACTATTCTGAGTAATAAAACATGTTGCAATGGTTTTGATTTGTATTTAAATAATTGACGATTACAAAGGTCTGAGAGGACTATCTCATGTGGTCTGCTAACTGAACGATTCGAGCGCAATGATCAGGTTTCGTCGCTTCTTGATTGTCTTCAACCAATTGGTTTTGATGAAGCGTCGGAAATCCAATCACTCACGACAAACTGAGTATTCGATTAGAACAACGAGCTTCATGTCCAGAATCAATGTACCGTAGATCATTGAGTGAAATTGTTCACCTTTCGAAATTTGCGTTCAATTGAAGTTGATTCTGTTTGTTGATTATCGCGACGGAAATTGACTTCCGATTATCATTCGCTCACAATTAGGAGCTCCGTTATCATTCTTTAACACCCTTCAGATCCACTTAGAACGCCCACTAATCTGAAAGTCAAACAAACTCATTGGTTTGTCTTCACATACGAATCAGTCAAACAGTCTTTGAGTTCAATACGATGGTCATAGTCAAAAAAGGAGTCTTTGATGTTTGTCGAGACAAACAGTTAGCTCACTGACATTGTTTATTCACGAGTATCTAACTTGTAGACGTACATTAACCAGTTCGTTCACGATGTCGATGAACTCGGGCGAACATTTGCGGAGTTCGATTCGGACGACGCGCAATCAAAACGACAGTTGTGTTTGCGATATGTGTTTTCAGCAAACGTCTCAACAACTCGACGGTTTCTTTTGTTGTTCGGCGAACTGAATGGGACCGGATATTGTTCCACAATTTCATTCAATTGGCTCGGCAACGTTCTTTGAGCGAAAATTGAAATCGAATTCAGAAATTGAATCGAATGTTTTGCGTGAATTTGCGTTATAGAAAACTGCCAAGCTTTTGATTGAATGTAGTTCCGCTTTGATCTTTAGATTCCGACGATGTTACCAACTCGTATGGGTCATGGACTGATGGATATGTCAAACGATAAGACGACCAAACCGAAGCACCTTTCCGTTGAAGATTTGAAAGCAAACGAAGAGTCTAATGGAATCTGCATGACTCCCGATCCGAACTCATCGAATGAATTGGAGACGACGAAGAAACGAAACGCATCGTGAGTACGAAATTCGTACCGAGGTTTATTTTCGTTTAAGCACAAAAAATCTGTTCGTTAACGAAGCCCGACGTTTCTCCACCAAAGCATCGCATCTGATTGTGCAAGTGCCGGCGTTGCAGTTGAGACGAATCGCTCAGACGTCCGGAATTCATTCCATCAGACACGAAACGCAGCATTTCGTTGGTTGATTTTTCGTCATTGACTCGAAACTTTTGTAGTTGTTTTAAACTTGAAAACTTACGATCGTATTTGAACGAATTGTTCATTTATATCTTTCAGGAATAGCCACGTTGCATGGACCCTTACGAATCTATCGTTCTCGAGGCAGTTATCGACTGTTTTGGATCTTGGCGATGTCTTTTTGTTTCATTATGATGTCCTATCAAACGTGGACTTTAATCAAATTGTACATCGAAAAGCCAATTGTTTCGCAGGTGAACTTCAATGCCTTTCTTGAATTGAATACAAATGAGTTAAGGTATCGTTTCTGCAACCGGAAGAGGGAATGATGATGCCGTTGGTAACCGTATGTTCATTCAATTTTGTCAATAAACACAACCTGATAGGTATGCGGATATGCACAGAGTTCCTACTGTTCTCTTAGACTTTCAAAAACGAGAGAACGTATCGCAGAATTTGATCAATTTCATTTTACAATCAACCGTCGATCTTGGAGTCCTCTCGACGTTCATCGACGAAAACAATCTGTTGGCCGGTCAAAAAGAGTACGAAGAGTTTGTGCAGCGTAAAAAGGATTGGAACATCAACGAGTTCTTCCGTTCGAGCAGTTTGATTTGCAATGAAACACTTCGCATTTGCAACATCGGAGCTGAAGAGTTCGATTGTTGTCAATACGCGTCCGTGATAATGACTGATATGGTAAGTTTATGAGCGATCTTTGTTATATGAAGATTAATTTTTTAAAGGGCAATTGCTATCAATTGAGTAAGTTATTGTGATGATTTCGTTTCAATGTTGTTCAGATCTCAAAGGACATCCTTTGTATCAGACAAAACAAATTGGTGTGAACAATGGGCTTCAGATCTACGCTAATTTTCACTCTGATGAACAAGAGAATCTGTCCATTCCTGCGTTCTTAAACAGCAACGAAATGGGGTTTCGTTACTTTGTCCACGCTCCTGAAGACTATCCGTTTATCACAAGCGAAGGAATCGGCGTTTTGTTGGGTCATCGAACCTTTTCGGCGATTAGTCCTAATCGAGTAAGTCGGATATTAAAATCAGTAGCAAACAAGGTTTTGTAGTTTGTATTGATGAGTCAAGAAGAAGGTGGCAAATGTATTGATGAATGGCCGGAGCAAATCACCGGTCAAAACCTATCGCTCTTGATTGATGGATTAGGTCCTTACTCATCAACAAAATGTATGGCAGTTTGTTTGGCTACATTTTTTAACGAGAAGTGCGGTTGCACTCCACTGGTTTACAATTATAATGGAAGTAAGTTGAACAGCATTGTAAATGATTCATTCTCGATAGCATTCCCGACCTGTACGGTTTATCAAAACTATTACGATTGTTTGACTTTGTCGTTGAATGTTAGTGTTGATTCCAGTGGTATGTTGGGAGTTTTAAGTTGTCTTCAGAAAAAAGCGTTTAGCTGATGAAATCATGCGAAAAGTCGATCCTCCATGTTTACAGTCGTGCAAAATGGAATGTCAACGTTGGGACTATCAGATCTTCAATTCGTACTCTCAACCCTTCTCTCGATCGGCTACCGCTTATTTGCAGAAACACGAAAAACTGCGAAGAAGTAAATTAGAGTGAGAAATAAATAACAGAAATAAGTGAATGGAAAACAAGTTTAGCAAAGATTTTGTCGGCATTGACATCTATTTTCGGGATATTGCTTATACGGAATACAAACAAGTGCACAAAACTACGATGAACGAAGTTTGGAGTGAGTTTTAATATAGATCTTTAAACCGTCTATTCTTTCAGGCAGTCTTGGTGGTAACATGGGCTTATTCTTGGGTATGAGTCTATTGTCGGTTATTGAAGTGATCATCTACTTGTGTAAGATCTCGTGGTTATTTGTTTCTCGTAAACGTCGACAACATATGATTGCAAAGCAACAGAAAGAAATCGTAAGAGAGTGGGAAATTGGCTGAAACGTGAGATCGAGTTTAGCGTCGAAAAACGTTGGAAGCAGCTTTTCAACAAATGGCAAGTACCGGTTCAGCGATGGCCGGAAGAAACAGAAACTCGTCGATGTTGGGACACGTACAAAACGTTCAAACCAACTTAGATAATGGAATTGAAACCGTTGGGTCACGATTTCGTAAAATAGCCGGCTCGTTGAAACGTAAATCTGCTTCTTTCTGGCCACCGCGAAACAGCACGGGAGTTGCAAATGAGTTGAACGAAACGGAAGAGGTAGGAGATGGGTGTTTGATTGACTTTATTCCGAGTTTCCAGAGCACGGATTACGAATCTCAAAAGTCGCCGACAGTTAAGAGCTTAGACGAAAAGTTTTCAAACTTCTATTTGAACAACTTGGTTTCCGAACGAACTCACGGAATGGGCAAAGCGGCTAATCGTGATGATGTGGTGAGTGATTCCTAAGTACTTAGTTAAGTTAACGACTTTGATTTCCGGTCGAGTTGGAATTGGAGATTGACGAAGATGCTGATACGACGGCAAGTTCATTTGGTGGAACAAAAACCGCAAAGATCAGTCGCAGTCGTACATTGAGTATCAGCGAACAATATCAACAATATCCCACTCAAACTTTAAATTCGATTATTGAGCAACGACGCCCAACGCATGTTTCATTGGTTGTAGCGGCCGGTAAAGTACCGTTGAAAGAAAGTTCGTTACGTCGCGGAATCTTGAGAAGATCGTTGTTGACGCGAATGACCGCAACGAGAAGAAAGATCGTCAGAGGACATACGATAACTCCCGAATCAACTGGTCAATCGTCCGAGTCGACAGTGTCGAAGCAAGATCAGAAACGAAAGATCGGAGTCTCGACGATGACCGGCGATGTGATTCCTGACGATTTGCGTTAGCCTTTCAAATTGAATAGTTCTATTCTTAAATAAAAGTTTTGTTTTAACAGTGAAACTATTCTGACTCAAATGACACAAACAAACCTCAACAGCAACCAACTTTTTGTCAATTCAAATCGAAATGCAGCGAAACTTTCGATCAGCAAAAGAAATCGATTGGTTTGTTGTTCTTGACGGCCGGTTTCTTCAGTCGTAGACCTCAATATTGTTTGTGTTATTGGCCTTTGATTGAAAGAATCCAAAAGTTGAATTCGACAGATTGTCAAGAACACTTTTCATTTACTATCAATCAACTTCATTTTTTAGTCCATAATGGCGATCGTGTTCCCGCGTCTATTGCTCGTCGTTTATTCGTTTGCCATCTTTTTCCTCATGATCCTTCTTCTGCTCGCCATTCATGCACTTCATCGCTTCCTGGTAGTTGCTCTTGAGTTGGTTAGTTTGTTGACGATCTTCGATGAATCAAAAGTTTTAGAATCCTGAAAGTTTAGATCAAAAGTTGTCGAAAAACTTGACGATCTCACTGGTCACGTGGACATTTGTAATTCATGCCGCCGTCTACGTGCTGTTCACTTATATTTGCGATCGTAAGTTCAACGACTCGCAACCCCCAAGTCGATACATAATCTTTTGCTGTGAGTCATGTAGTTTCGGTTTTGAGTTTGGGTTTCAGATCTTCTTTTTTCCATCTTATTCACAATCTACGGTCTCTTTGTTGGCATCAATTGCACGTTCAGCTGCGTGCATTTAGACGACTATCAGTTGATTCTTTCGCTCACTAGTTGGATCATGTTCTTCCTCGTTTTGACTCGTTTCTTCGCTGTAAGTTGCCCATCAGCAATCATAATCGATGAGAATGTTTAGGTGGAGAACACGAAGGACGACTATCAAGTTTTCGCCAAACACGGAGCCAATTCTCCGCTTCTTTTGAACTGCAACAAATTTCGCTCTTCAGCTCCGATTGTACCATGAAAACACAGACGTGAAGTCTGTTTGAAAGATCTCCATTTTACAAGTGTTTTCGAACTTATGTCTCATTTTTCTGTTCTTTTGAAGATCGTTTAATAAAACAAATTCATTTGAGAGTCCCGTCGATTCGAAAGAAAACGTTCGTTTTGGTGGACAGTTGAAGCATTAGGCCCGATGGTGAGTTTCTCTTCGAGAGTCGGACTCGACATTTTTGTGCTGATCAAACTTCGCCGCCGAAACTTCTGATTTCACGGGTTGAAATTGTTTAATTGAATTGCGCGTTCGATGATTCGTGTGTTAACGTCAAATCTTCGATTTTTGCAGGTTCTCAACTTCGTGCGACGATTGATCTTCGACGAAAATGGGAACTCAATTTTCCGTTATCGCTCACGATACTATTAATCCGAAATGTGCGCCACGATCAGATCGTCCTGCCACTTTCGATCCGCTCTACGGTTTCCCGAAGGGTCGGAAGCCGCGTGAAATGAAGGCAACATGGGAGGAAATGGATGCAGCGGGATTGAATGCCGGTGAGCGTGATTATTGTGCTCATTTGCTCATTGACTTCAAAGCCTGTCAGGTTGGTGTATTTTACACTTCAATCCAGTCGTCGTCTCTGCATATTTTCAGCGCAAATGGGCGCCGTTGGCTGGACACGCTTGTGCTCATACACGACACGTGTACGACGAGTGTGAATACGAAGACCACTTGATACGATTGAAGGAATACGAACGTGAACGTCGTTTGTTGCATCGCAAGTTACGAAAAGAAAAAGCTGCTGGATTGGCGTCCTAATGCTGAGTGTCGACGTGTGTTTAGGTTCTCGATTGTACACAAAACTCGTTGTCATGAATAAACTACTGAATTCATTTGTTGACTTTTCTTGCTTACGAGTGTTAAAGCAAATTCGCTCAACAACAAGTTTTCTGTCTTTCGTCACTTTCGTCTCCTTCTAACTCTCGCCTCCAGGAGCATGGACTACGGGTCGTTGTTGGGTATAATCGAGAGGACGGTGAATGTCGAGGATGGGTTCTTTCAAGTGCACAATCTGGTACGAAAACAGCCGGTCATCAAGCGTCTATTTCCATTGACTAAGAGTATGAAGGTGTAAGTAATCGACTGAAGAAAGAGGTTGATTCTGATTCTTTAGTTTGACAACTCCATTACATGACAATGTTTACAAGCTGCTACAAGAGACGCTAATCGAACTTGCAAACCATTTCCAGACGTCACAAACTGATAATAAACTGAACGTACAATCCCAGCTGACGATTCCGTACGCCAAATACGTTTTCCACTTTCTTGCCCAATGTCTTGTTCTTTCCGGCGGTCTGATCACTTGTAATCGACGAACTGTCGAAATGATTCTAAGTTCGTGCGAACCGCATTTTCTGTTCTTGTTAACATTGGGACAAAAGGAACAGTTCGCTTATTGCACTCGAGTCTACGCTGCACTCTGGTCGATAATTGGTGAACAGCCGTTGAAATCCAACGAAAAGCTCTTGGACTGTGTACTGCAGCTTTTGAATAGGCGACATTTGAACGAAAACAAGCAAATAAGTCGACTTCTTCAAAATCTTCTTCACGTCGATCACAATCATCGCTACTACGCCGTTCATACACTGTGGGCCATCAATAAGCGACTTGTGGAGGGCGCTTTTGAATTGAACAGAGGTAACTGAATGTTAGAGATTTTGTAAAAACGTTCTCAGAGTTTCATATTCCGCTTATCGATTATATTGATGCTTTGAAAGTGACCTATGAGACGGACGATGAACGATTGAAAACAGATGCTGTTAAGCAGTTGGATTTGGTGTTTCGTTATGCGCCGAAATCCATTATCGAGGAGCTCCCACATATTTTCTCTTGCTTGAACATGTCAATGGATCATAGGATGGTCGTACGAGTCATTAGTAGGATTCTCGAGCGTTTCGGCCATTCCTGTCCGATTCAAGATATTCTGGTCAAGCATTACATTGAACGGTTTTTGAGTCTTAAAAACGTGAGTTTCAACTTAAGACTCTTACTTCTGCGCATTACAGAAACTACCGGAGAACGAACTCGAAGTGTTCGGATTCTTACTCTGCTACACTCCTGCCCAACTGTTTAACGGCAATCAGCTATCACTTGTATTAAGAACGTTGTTGGCCGATGAAGACGAGTTATTCACGAATAGTCAATGGTTACGCGCATTTTCGTTTTTCCTCGCACGTCTCGATCTGCCAACAAAGATTCCAATGAACGTGAGTTCATTGTCAGGGCTTTTGAGTTTATGATCCGAGTGTTCAGATCACAATCACACGTCTTCTCAAACAAAAATCTTGGAACGGAAAAGCGTTGGATGCGGAAGTTCGTGCGGAGTTGGAAAAGTGTCGAAAGTTTTGTGCACTCAATTTGCTTCATTGCCGCGATAGCTATCACTCATAGCTCCTACTGTTTCACCTCGATTGTTATTGTTAATTGTTAATAAAGTGTCACATGACTTGTTGGAGCGTAGACCTGACATAGCAGAGCGTCAGCAGCGAACTTGCGGTTTCTCAATTTCTGTTTCCCGAGTTCTCGCATTCGTGGATTTGAGTTTCCGATCTTTTTTCAATCGATGTTTTTTCGTGGCTATTCGACTCAGCTCTTGACTTTGTATTTAGATTTGACGGTCTCTTATTCGACTGTATTGTCAAGTCGACATGGGAGCAGACGGAGGGACGATTCCGAAGCGTTGCGAGTTGATTCGAAAGAAGAAGGAGCCAGAAAAAGTGGACAAAGTTGAAGCTAATGCTGCCAAGTACAAGACCTGTCAACTCTCGAATCAGCCACTCAAACGTCCGATCGTTGCTTGTCGTTATGGACGGTAAATTTTTTCAACTGTTTTTCTTGTAATTCTGTGGTTTTAGTTTGTACAACAAAGAAGCGATTTTGGAAGGCTTGCTGAACAAAACTCTTGCATCCAACGAAATCACAAAGCACATCAAAAGTCGTGCCGATTTCAAGGAACTTCAGTTGACCGAAAACAAGGACTACAAAGGTGATGGTCCGACGAAAGTGGGTGATAAGAAGTTGGCTTTGAATTTGATTTCGTTGTTTAGGGAAACGTCTACATCGATCATAACAACACCAAATGGGTTTGTCCGATCACTGCGCTACCGTTGAATGGAGTTACCAACTTCACCGTGAACTTCAATTGTGGTTGTGTGATTTCGGAGCGTGGAATCGTTGAAACGAAGACCACGGACGTTTGTTTGGGGTGCAATCAGCCGTTTAAACGAGATCAACTCGTTCAATTATATCCGGACGACGACTTGTTACGTTCGTACGAAGAACGTCTGATGGTCGAACACGCCGCCAAGAAGATGAAAAAGGCTGAGAAGAAAGTTGACGATGTTCAATTCGGTGAGTTGATTTTTGCGTGAACAAACTTATGAGTAAATTTTCAGCCAAACCTTTGCTTCCTGGTACAAGTTCTGTTGAATCGAAAACTGTAAAAGTTGAGAGTGTGAAAGCCGCGACTGCTGGACAGAAAAGGAAGGCCGAAAAACCGCTGAGTATTCAGGATGATCCAAATGTTTCCGGTGCCGTCAAATCGCTGTTCACATCGAACGAAGCGGAAGCCAAACAACCCAAAGCTCATTGGGTCACCTTCAATCCTCTTTATTTCTAACTTTTGAATGTAAATGAAAGTCGAGTGAATAAACGAACTGTTTATTTAGCTTCGTCTAGAATCAATCTTAGTGTTCGATACAATTGGGACAGAATGAAAAGATTCAAAGATTATTGCATACATATAAAAAATCACGATCCATGTTAACCGGCAAATGCAACGACGGATCGACGAGCATGTTCATAATTTGGGGTGGTTGAACGTATTGCGACGAGAAAAAGCGTTGCGGAGGTGGTGGATGATGCAAATACGATGGATGTTGAAATTGGCTCGTTGGTTGATACGTTGGTAGCATTCCGGCGGATTGCGAAAATTCAAAGTTAGCAGCAATAAAGTTAGTGTTTGTAGGGGGAGTTGAGGTACGAGATTGTATGAGATTCTGATAAACGATTTGACTCTTGGTTTCAGCAGCTAAAATTGGCAATTCAATAGACGTTCAAATAGCTGGCGAAATACCGATTCGACTCGACGACGGTGGCAGCACGTTGATAACTTCGGCAAGAGCGTCCAATTCCGCTTCAGGACTACAGTCTAAGCGCGGCACTTTGCGCAGTTCCTGTACTCCATGAGCAAACCAGCACTTTGGTCCGAACCTGAAGATGGACGAAAGGATTAAGAAGCATTCGATCTATTGAACTTACTTGCAATCACCTTTTTTCTTGTAGTGGTCGCACATTCGACTCTTGTAGAGGGCCGGATTCTTCCATTGAACGGCTGTAACGGATGTATTGTTCGAAATCGGACTGTTGGAGTTTGCTTCCATCAATCAAGTCGTCGTGGAGTCAGAACTGAAAAACGGTAGAATGAAAATCAAATGAACGGCAGAAGAAGTGCATGAACAAATCGATAGGCAAAGCTCGCGAAGGAGGGCGAATAGCGAGAGCAAAAAACAACGACGTCGGCGGGCTTTTGTGTGTGACTGTAAACTCAAACGGCAAGAAGGAGCGATGAGAACGAAAAGATTTCATGATGTTTGATAGGACTGACTATGAGTCGAAAAGATCAACTCAATTAGAGTTGAAGGGCCGTTAATTTGTAGGCTGGAAGACGTTTTCCAATCTCGTAGTCGATGCCTCGGCCGAGAGTAACTAACCGCTCCAAACGACTGAGCTTCGAAAGTTTTGTCTCGTCTTGAACGTTTGAAAACCGCAAACTCAAAGCTCATTTCGAATTTATTGAACATGATTAAACGACAAAAGCAACTGAGATTACAGATAGATGTACAGATAAATGACGGGAATTGTTAGGAGAACGAGAAACAGAATCATAAAGAACCAATCCATTCGCTCGGCAATTTGCACATAACCGTTGTATTCGGCGCGATGCTTCTCGTTGGACATCTCTTCGTATAGAGCGTGTTTGCCAATCTAAGCATTTGGATTAACGTTGAGAGATTGATTGCTTGTTACCTGAGTTCCTTGCCAGATCTGACATAACTGATTCATCACTGCTTCCAATGCGTACAATTTGCCCTGAAGCGGTGAATCGATTGTAACCGCCGATAGTCGACGATGCACACGAAGAACATCAGAAGTCCATGGCACCGGTCCGTGATGATCGTCACGTGTCGACGGCTGATGTCCATTGTCGTTTTTGCGATTTGTTGTAACATTGGGAGTTTGAACTTTTTTCTACAGGAAACGAAGTTCTCAAGTCAATCGGTAATTGAACTCACTTTCTTTATTTTCAACCAACAAAATCGCATCGCCCAATCCGGAGGTTCATTGCCGTAACGTCCGCAGCGATGAACACGCAGGATCACGCTTGTTATAATCACGGCTGTCGAAAGGACCATCATATTGAAAAGGAAGTAGGCAACCAGTAACGGAATGGCAGTACTTGAATGGGGAACTTTCTCGGAGACTACGAGGCTTAGCACAGCGGTGGATGTGCTTGTGATTGTAGCCATAACTCCAAGTGTAAAACGTTCCTTAAAGAGCCTTCATTCAAATGCCAAATGATCTTACGATTCGTTCTGAAGTCGTTGACGCCCGAGCGAACAGTCCAACAATCTTTACGAAGACAAGTAGTTAGAAAGTGGATTTGCATTTGCGAAACGGATCTTAGCGGACACAAAATTGGGAAATTTTATCCGCAATTGCGAATCCACGATAATCGTCGACCGTCTTCAAACTCACCGTTATCACACACATCACATACGATGGAATAGTCACAGTGATGAAATAGAAAAGTGGCTTGCGACGAACTGAAATCTCGTAATACAACTCGCTAACCACAATCCCTTCATGATCGTATTTCGCTTCAATCACCGTCACATTGATCAGATGCCACTCCTGAAAATCGGTTTTTAGATAGCAATAGATTGCTCACTTCGTTCGGAACGTAATGTTGAAGATTGTGTTCGAGATGCGGATGTAATCGTAGTTTCTCTTCGTTGTAACTCCAACTTGCCACTTCCAGTGCACAACGTTGATCGTCAATGGGAAAGTGCTCAAATACGAACGTTGTTTTGCATTCTTTTACGACACTCACTTTAATGTTGATCTCACACGAAACAGTATACACGGCCGGTAACGTGCACTCCACCGTTCCATTCGAGTAGATCAACGCCGGTGAATTCGAAAGCACGTCATCGGCATGCAATCTAGAAGACCCAATCCTGAATAGTAAGATTTCATGTTCATCGACTTTCACTTTGCAATCGATGACAATCACAATCTAACGGCCAACAAAACTCACAAATTGACGACCATAACATCGGCAGACCAAATCGAATTGACCGGTAGCCATGTTTTGTTCAAGTCGCCAAAGTCGGCAGGGTCCCAACTCAAACTCGGATCGTTCCAACGCTGAAAGCCTTTTGGGTTAGTATCCGAGGGTCTTTAGTTTGTTCATTTGTTTTGACTGAAACTTAATTTTTTGACAAAAGACTATGCAAACGATAATTGAATTGTTGGGAGAATGTAAAACTAATTGGTTGCAGACTTTCAAGCTCCCACAAAATTATTCGACAACCTGGTCAACGTAAACTAAACACGTAAGTGTTTGTTTCAACTCGTCGATTTGAAGTATGTGGACCAATTCGAGCTCGTATTCGATGTCTATCAGACCGTCGGGAGCAGATTCTTTGCTGTGTTGTGAAAGAAGAAAATCGGTCAGACGTTTGGACCAGCTCGGTGGTCGTCGTTTGGCTATTAATCGGGCACTTTCCAATTGCGGTGTTGTGAAGTCGTTTGCTGGCTGTGGAATCACGCCGCTCAAATCACCACTTCCGCCGTCCATCTCTAAGCCATTGTTCATGTTCTATAAGCTTAAAATGAGAATCTGAAGAGATTTAAAACCTACTTCCGATTCTAACAGACATTCAAAGCGTCGAACGAAAATGAGTACCAAAAGAGTTAAAAAGAACAGTTGATTGACGAGGTCTATTGGCTTCATTATCGTAGTCAAATATCGGTTGGTTCAGATCGTGAGCTCCATAAGAAGTTCGATAAATGTTTCAAACTACGAAACAGAAATACGCTGTTTGTGACCTTAGACTTCGAAGACTGAGGTCAAACCAAACTCCCAATGGAAAAGTGCCAAAGGGGCGGTTGCAATCCACTTCTTAGGTTCAATTAACGACGAACCAGCAATGAGTCCAAAACATTTGACTTCTGATCCAATAAAAAACTTTTCTTTAACATAAGAAATGAAAACTGAGACTCCCGCATTTCTCTGTTTCTCGTCTCTAATCCCTCAACCTAAAATGGTTGCGAGAAGACCGTTGACTTACAAGAAGTTCCGTTCTTAGCGTAATCCCAAAACTTTTCGGAGACATCTAATTTGATTCATTTATTGTGGCAATAGGTTGTAATTAATCGGACAAATCGGAGAAACAAAAGTTATTACAACAAAGATGAACATTGCAAATGAAATAGTGAAATTCAAAAGTAATTGTGACAAACAAATAACGAACTTAATAGAACTGTTGATTGTTCTGCATCAACATATTGGAGCCGCAGGCTTCGGCTTCGTTCAGAATTACCATCATCTGCAGTTCGAGTTTACGACGTTTGGGCGTCGGCAACATATTCAAACGTTGTCCAATGTACTGACCGAACGCATTCAACTCCGTCGAACAACTTGTGGAAGCGCAGTTGTTGGTACTGGAACTCGACGGTTTGGAGCGTTTCAAACTGCGCGTTTGCTCAGTGATAATTGGTAACGGGTGTCGTGGAGTTGTGTACGAAGAGTTGTTGTACGAACTTGTTGGCGAAAACTGTGGAGTCTGCATTGCTACGGGTTGTTGAATAAGCGGCTGATGAACGATCGGCGGTTGAAAGCTCGGTTGCTGAGTGATCGAAGGTTGCATGATTGTAGAATTAAGATCGGCTTTCACTCGAACAGCAGTGGCAAAATCTAAAATGATCGATTGCAAACAGAAGTGATTATAAGCTCTAGAGCAAAAAAGTTGAACAGCCGATGGTAATCTCGAGTTTACAACTTCAACTCACCGCTTTGTTCAACCGACGGTTCCATCATCGTCTTTGTCACTCCAACAGCATTGTCTTTTGGATGAACATTCTCTTTACCGGCCTTTTCTTTTGCCTCCAATTGTTGATAGGCCTCCGGATGCTTTTCCTTTAGATGATTTCGCAACGGTGCTGGGGACTTGCCATTTGTTCGGCTGTACGAGAAATTGCAACCGGCCTGCGGACACTCGTATATCACCTCATCTTCATTGGTATTCACCGTAAAGAACTCGTCGTATTTTGATTTGTTCATAATGCTGAAAGCACGATAAACAAACTTCTGGACCTAATTGGTTACCTGATGATTTGGAAAGCAAACAAATCGGAAAACAGACAAACGATCGACCACTCAGTTGGCTGTCAAAACTGCTTATATGACCCAAAGATTTCGTTTTGAGACGAAACTTCAAAGACCCAAAAACAGATGACAAGCGGAAGAAGAGATTACATCTCAATGAAAAACGGTTCTTTACGAAATTGCTCGTTGAAGAGATGGCTAATGTGTTTGGTAAGTAATCAGTCGATATACGAACATAACAATCAAATTGCATGACAGCTACTAAACTAGTAGAAGCGTTGCTTGGAGACTCGATGAAGTAAACTAATAAAATGATCACGTGCATGAATTCATTTGAATTGCTAGATACCTCCGATGAACACAACTTATCAGATGAATCCTAAATTGGAGGAACGAATAGAAGTCGACCGTTGGATAGAGAAGAAAAGAGTCAAAAGTCACATACCAGCACATAGGAACCTTTGCTTTACAATCAACTTTCAATTGCAAATCCACTCAAAGTCGTAACCAAATTGAGTTTCTGACCATCTTTTTTGCAATGAACATCATAATGTTTTTGTCTTCTTAAATTTGAGTTTACAGTCTCGGCATCTGCTAGCTACTTGCTGGTTGTGTTAATCGATTCCAGATCCTCGAGCTCGTTTTCGGGGTGAAAAAGGGCGGAGTGGCAAAACGCACTTCTTTTTCGGATCAGTTTTTTCCAGTCGGCCTTTTCATTTCGACATCAAATTTCATTGTTCTAAACATCGAATGGACATTTAACTTGTGGAGACGACAAAAGGAAATTTGGCGGCGAAAAGGTTCGTGTTTTTGGACTAAAAATTTGAAGTTTTTCCTTTGAATGACTTCAGTCTTTTATAAGATTTTCCACGGGAAGAGGAATTAAAGAAGGTGTTCGAAAACACATTCGATCGGACGTTTGATTGGCTTTGGACAAACGGGACGGCGGATGGCACTTACAAGTGATCGTCAAGCCACCAATTAGTTTTGTGCAAAAACGATCGAGTTTCTTTTTGCGTCTTTTTGACGTTCAAAACGTGAATAGACGTCTTTCCGGTCGACCTCATTGCGGTCGAAATGTGCTGGCCAAATCATGAGCATGAGTTCTTTTTTGGGGAGGCGCAACGTACTTGAGAATCGGCACGATTTGATTAATCGCCTTCGATTGCGGCCACGAAGAATTCGAGGCGCACGAGCGTCCGCACGTTTTTGTTCCCGGTCGCCTGTCGCCAATCAACTCGCTTGTTCATTTGGCGATTTGATTGCCAATTCTGTGGTCTTACGCTTTTTTCTGACAAAAAAAGTCCTTCGACGTCAATCCACTGGTCATTCCGACGCCGCGGCTAAACGCTTTTGCGTGGCGACCGTTTTGGTTTTGCAGGACGTGTATTGGATTTCACCAAACTCGTCCGAAACGAATTCGCAACTTTTTGTGGTCATTCCTGTGGCCGTTGGGATTTGAAAGAGCGTATGGTCGTGGTCTAATGCAACCTTTTGCTGCTAATTTCCTCGATTTCATGCTCCAATGCGAATAGTAGAAACGACCAGAGATTTTGCTTTTTACCAACATTTACAGATGTCTTTAATCCCAGCTTTTCATTTCCTAGGTCCATTGAGATGGAGCGTGAGGAACCGCTTAACGACGCTGCGGTGAAGATCATCGCCTTTCAGTTGACGAACATCGATGCCGCCATTCCGGGCACTTCCTATAGTCAACATTTCGTCGATGTTCAGCTGAGAAGTTTGGATCACAAAGACGGGCCAACGGTCGAGTTCTCAACGCTGCTTTTCTCTCGATTCGTCGATTTGACTTCCGATGCGAATGTTCGACGTTTTGTTTGGCAGAAGCATCGATATCGTTTGTTCTGCGTCTTAAGCCACTTGGACGAGTTGACAGCGCGAGAAATGAAACCCGAGATTCCCCAATGGACTCAAGGGTTTTTGTTGTTGATTTTGGCGCTGATGGAAAGTCAAATTGACGTCGTGAAACTGAAAGAAACTGACGAAGAAATGGGTTGGATTCGAAGCTTTGTTGCCGTGAATGAAGAGTCCGTAGACTCAATGGACGAAAGTCAAGAAGCAACGAGTTCCGATGATGAACTCAACGAGGAAACTGAAGACCAAATAGCAACGTTTGACTATCCGCAACTCCTTCGAATTTGCTCACGACTTTTCCTTCAGACTTCGTGCGCTCAAACGATGACAACAGCATTCGGCCTTATTGGGCATTTGCTTGAACGTCAGATTCCAACGGGCGATCCGAATCTCCGTCTTGACTATTCGCAGCTTTTGCAAACCGTTTTCTATGCCGATGAACTGATGGAACGTTTGCACTTTGTTTTGATCTGTTCGATCAATCTTCAGCTGCTGAGAACCGTTGGAGGGACCTTGCGCAACGCGGAAAAAGTTTTTTCGGCCGTTGAGTTCGCCGTTTACTGGCCGCTTCTCAGCGATGTTTTGAGGACAAGAACAAACGATCCGGAAACTCGAGAAGCCAATTCCATTCTCCTAAACTCTTTTCTCGAGCTTCTCAATCAAATCGAAGTTTGGCCGTTGAACAGCGAGTTTGCGAGTTTTGTTGAAGAAGTCGCCAAACGAATTGATCAACAAAATGGGTTAGATGTCGACTCTGAACTCAAATCGGAATTTCACGCACGAATTAAACGGTAAGTTTTTGGCGAGTGAGCGAGTTCGACCTTTCGACTGATTGCCCTTTGGATTCCAATCGTGATATTCGATTCGTGTTCAACTGAAACCTTCTTTGGTTTATAACTTATGGTTTTTAGTTATAACGTGGGTAGGCCTTTTGCCGATTCTTTATCACCACCGAAGAAGCAAAGTCGATAGAATGAACTGACCAGCGGACTTTTGTCTTTAAACGTCTGGTTTTAAACTGCGCAATGAGCAATATTCCGCTCTGTTCTGCCACGTCACCACCGTCCTACGAAACAATCTTGCAACCTCCGCATGTTCTGGTTGCATCCAGCGATGTCGAACATTCGCAACGTTATCAACATTCCCGCCAACACAATCCAATGACCGAACCATCGACTTCGCAGTTTTCGGATTCACGTGCTTGGTGTCAATCGGCCGAAAACTTACCATCAATTGAATTGCGACAAATCAACCAAAAGCCTCGAACAACCTCCCTCTTCGTCACATCATCCAGTCCAACGAGCTACAGCGCCAGTGCATCGCCTTCAGAGTTTTCGCGTTTACATCCCTCGCAGCCGTCACCTCAACATCGTCCCTTACTTCCGGCAACCATAAGTCCCGTACCATTTCGCACATCCTCGGGCAACTATTTCGTTCCGAACGTGCCGACAGTGATCGTACCACCGCGGTGAGTTAATAGTCTGTGGTCAGCGAACTTTGACAAAACGATAAGAAGTGAAAGGAAAAATGTGTCGCAGATTCATTTGTTCGTTCTCGATTAGCGTCTCGTTTTGTTGGGGACGACGCGAAGAGAATTTTCGTGTTCAACCATCACGCTAATGGGAATCGCACTTTCATTTGGCATTTGCGCACGAAAAACGACCCGCGGAAACGTCGACGGATTTGCATTTCAATCGCGGTTTTGAATTTTAAGTTCGTGTGAAATCGAAGGGACTGTCCATTGACTTACAGTGCTGCAGAAATATGGCCGTAGAGTTAAATCAAAAAGGGCAGTTGAGTTCGGTCGGGAACCTAGTCGACGGCAGTGGATGCGAAGTTTTGTGCGTTTCCTGTTTGTTTGATCTCCCGAACACAAGAATCGATTTTCAGTCAAAAACAATCCTTTTGGAGGAACTGTTTTATTCGCTTTCGTTTCAGACAGATGATTCCACTTCAACATCAGCAAACGCAAAACTCTGCGGATACTGACACCGAAGACGACTCCTCGGAAATGAACTGCGCTCAGTGCTGTGAAAGTTCGATAATTAAGTGGGCTTTTACTGTCGAGACTTTTGTTCAGTCTTTGTGTTTAGATCGACGATTCGTGCCATTCTTCTCGGACAAGTGATGAGCCTTTGTCTTTGCGGTACAGGAGTTGGATCTGAGCTGTTGGCCAAAGGTGGATTCAATGCTCCAGCTGGTTAGTAAGAATAAAATCGCGAATAGTGATGTTTTTTCTTCAGCTCAGAACTTCATCAACTATTTCCTTCTTTTTTTCGTCTACGGTTTGATTGTTGTTTGTCGTTCTGGCGACCGAAATATGTTGAATGTTCTGAAGAAACGTGGCTGGAAGTACTTGATTTTGGCATTTGTTGACGTTCAAGCCAACTACTTGATCGTGTACGCTTATCAGTTTACCAATTTGACCAGCATTCAGGTGCTTATTGGTCATTTTTATTGTTGAAATCTGTTCTTTAGATTCTTGACTGTTCGACCATTCCAACGGTCATGGTTTTGTCGTGGTTATTTCTCTCAGTTCGCTATTTGATCTCACATCTCGTCGGTGTTTCAATTTGTTTGGTCGGAATTGGTATGATCATTTACGCCGACGCGATTTCGGGTCGTGGAGCTGAAGGCGGCGATGATCGTGTATTGGGCGATGTTCTTTGTTTGGTGGCGACATTGCTCTATGGAATTGCCAATGTCACCGAAGAGTTTTTAGTAAAACAATACGATCGTTTCGAATACCTGGGACTCGTCGGAATGTTCGGATGCGTGATCGCTGGTGTGCAGTCGTGAGTTTACAATTTCAAAAACGATTTCAATTCTGTTTAGTGCAATTTTCGAGCATTCCAACTTGTTCGCATATCAATGGACAGTCAGTTCACTACTGCAATTGTGTTTGTACACCGTTTGTATGTTCGCTTTCTACTCGTTGGTTTCAATCGTGATGCAAAAAACTTCCGCATTGATGTTCAATTTGGCCGTTCTGACCGCAGATTTCTACTCACTTCTTGCTGGGATTTTCATTTTTTCTTATTCTGTAAGTCCACCAACCATTTGATTTTCGATTCATAGATTTCAGTTCAATATTCTCTACTTTATATCATTTGTCGTTGTGCTCGTCGGCTCAATTGTCTATTCGGCACGCAAAACGAAAGAACGAAGTCGAGCTGAAGCATCATTAGCATCCAAAATACTGTGCTATTGCTTCCCGTGTGTAGCCTGTTGGGAATGTCGGCCGCGAACACAGTATACGGTTTGTGAGCGACCAATAAACATCAATTGATCGGCTGTTTAGGTCCGGGATGCTCAACGAACTCCATCGATTTCCGAAATGGGAACTCCAAGCTCGGCCGGCAGCACACCATCGGCTAACTAGTGCTCAAAACGAAAACGGGATTCCTCTTCATTTGACCGGTTGCTTTTCCTGCCATACGATTCTCTTGCGTATCAAATACGTTCAGCAATTTTCTTCAATAAACATCATAAATCAATTTAAGAAGCCAAAAGACTAATGTTTGAGTTAACCAAAATATGATATCTCTTAATACAAGTGATACAGAAGGCCAAACAATTTTTGGCGAACGTATTCATCGAAGTGATTTTGCTGGTTTTTTTGAAAATGCGATCATTTACGCCATTGAGAGTTTTTATTCGTAGCGTTCGTTCTCGTGGTAATCGCAGCTACAAACCGCCGGCTCAGTTCGTTCAGGATGCCACAACGTTCGCTGATAAGCACACGGTTCTCAACGATCCGTTCAGTCGATTGCCGTATCCGCCAGAGGTTTGTTTTTGAGTTGGTTGTGAAAATCGATTGTTTAGCAACTTACTGAGCATCTTAACTTGTCAGCTTTGGAGCGTGAGGCCGCGAGAAAGTCGAAATTTGCAACTCGAAAACAACAAAAAGAAGTGAATTTTGATCACATCGACATCGAAAAACAATTCGTTTTGATGTTTCCCGGACAGGTTAGATTGTTTCGTTTTTAAGTTTTAGTCTTGATTCCCAGGGATCACAGTTCGTTGGAATGGGATCATCACTAGTTGAGCATCCAAAGGCTCGGGAATTATACGAAAAAGCAAACGAGATATTGGGATACAATCTTCAAGCTTTGAGTTTGGAGGGTCCGAAGTCTCAGCTCGATCAAACCATTTACTGTCAGCCGGCAATCTTCGTCAATTCGATGGCCCACATTGAGAAGTTGCGTTCCGAATTGGAAGACTTCGATGACCGAATCACTCACGCTGCCGGTTTCTCCATTGGAGAATTTGCGGCGTTGGTGGTTGGCGGAGTATTGAGTTTCGAAGATGGTCAGTTTCTGTCGAATTTGTCTGTTGTACGTAAATGTTTAGCTTTGAAAGTTATTGCTGTTCGCGCTCGAACGATGCACGATTGCAATCAGTTGGTTTCGTCGGGGATGATAACCGTGAAAACAAATGCAAAGTCACAACTTCACGAAGCCATGAAAGAGGCGCGAGAACATGCCATGTAAACGATCTTCTCAATTACTCATCAGCATATGTTTCAGTGAACAAGGCGAATCTCCGCTTTGTGATATTGCAAACTATCTCTACTGCGGTACTGTGGTTGTTGGTGCATCAAAACTGTGCATTAAATTCTTGAAGCAGAATGCTGAGCGTTGTAACTTTAAGGTAACAACTCTCCAGTTTGCTCGCAACATTGTTTGTAGGTTGTCAAGGATTTGGCCGTTTCGGGAGCTTTTCATACGGGACTCATGCAACCGGCCGAAAAACCACTTATGGACGCTCTTCATACTGTTGAAATCGACGTACCGAAACTGAACGTGTATTCCAATTACACGGGAAAAGTTTATTCGCGAAAGAAGTCGGAGATTCGACGTGAGATCGTAAAGCAACTGAGCAATCCGGTCAAATGGGAACAAATCATGCAGTTGATATACAGAAAACATAAGGTGAAGTTGAAGATCGAATTTGATGTTAACATGTTTTCAGGACTATCGGTTTCCGAGCTTTCTTGAAATCGGACCCGGACGTCAGTTGGGTGCGATTTTGGTTCAAGTAAGCAAGAAAGCTTACGCCAACTATCGAAGTTATGGTGGTCAGGATTAGGATATTGAGATTGTTTTTGTTTTTAAATAAACTTTTTCAAATGTTCCCACGAAATTTGGTGTCCAAGCGAACCGTCGAAATTGGCGCTCAAGCCCCCAATTCAATTTCCAAATGCGCGTTATCGCCGCTATTTCCCAACTGATGAGTGAAGTCAACGGCGAAAACATGACCGCCACTTTTTGTTGTCGTTAACGACTGCGCGGTGTTCTGTCGGCGAAAGGAACTGCGATTTGTTGGTTCTTTTCAGTTGTTTTTAGTTGGGATTTCAGATCACGTTTATTCGAGAACTTGCATTCGAAGGTCGACTCAAATGTCCAACTCTCCAGCTTCGTCGTCCATCGGAAAACCGAAACCAATGAACTTGATTGCTGCTGTGGATGCGAAGTTTGCCATCGGCAAAAACAACGATCTTCCATGGCGTTTGCCCAAAGAATACGCGCATTTTGTTCGCGAAACAAAACGAACCTCCGATCCGCGACGCATCAATGCGGTGATCATGGGCCGTCGATGTTGGGAGAGTATACCGGCAAAATTTCGTCCACTTCGCGATCGGATCTCTGTGATTCTGAGTCGAACACTATCACCTGTGATTGATGTGAGTTCCAATAGGCTTAAACTTGTGTTGATGAGGGTGTTCCAGACGGAGCAAAACATTGTCATAGTCCAGGAGTTGGACGAGGCACTGGACATTCTGACGCGGAATCCGGCGTTCGCCGACAAATTGGAAACGATTTGGAATGCAGGTGGAGCGGAAATCTATCGAATGGGACTCACACATCCGTGGACGCATAAATTGATTCTGACGCGAATCGAAGCCGAGTTCGATGCGGACGTCTTCTTTCCGCCAATTCCATGGGACGAATACGAAGAGAATGAGGACTTCAAGCCGTTGGAGCGAGTCGAGGAAAAGGGTATTCAATGGTACGTGACTTCGTTCACGCGCAAGAACACGATGTTCTTCTGATCACTTGTACATTTTTGACAATAAACTTGAAAGCCTTAACATACAACTTCATTTATTTACGTGCAACAAATAACAAACAAATGAATCACGCGCTCTCTCGGCAGTGGTCATTTCAATCCTCCTGATCCACATTCACGGTGGTGAGCTTCTTGAAGTTGGTGACAGGAACGAAGGTGACCAACGTGTACAATTTGTGTTGAGAGTCCTCGTCTTCGTTGCGACGACGCGACAAACGAACACGAATGCGGTACGGAACGTTGCTGAAAACGAGAAGAATACAAAGAAAAAGATAATGTCGAAGTTACCGAACACCTTTGGACCAGATGTACTTGTTGACACGGGTATCGATTCGAACATCGGGAGTACCCATTTGCTTCTCGGCAAACTTGCGGATTTCTTTAATGGCACGTGGCGCACGGTATTTAAATCCGCTGAAATGCGTGCAAATGAACGAAATCAACGACCTCACATCGACTTACATGTTGTGGATGTACTTGTGAATGTGGATCGTGTACTCGCGAGTAACCAACTTGTTCAACGCATTCTTGGATTTGCGATCCGTTTTCTTCGCAGTAGCGGCGACCATTTTGAGATGACTGAAAAAGTGGTGATAAAAGAAAATAAAATACACGAATGAAAATTTAAGTCCGCGAAAAAATTTCTCTGAAAATGGAGAGATAGGACGAGAGAGAGCTGGGAGCCCTACGGGTTTTCGTTTTGTGACCCACGAAGTTGAAGGCGATAGTTTCTGCTGTTTTGTTGCAGACATTTAGTCGGCATTCGGATACTTCCAAGTACTCGTTAAGATTGAGAAGTTTGATTTAGAGTTTATTTACAATTTCATTTACAAACAAAAACGATTACCACGTATTTCGGTTAAGATTAACTGAGCAGATGGCGAATATGTGAAGTCAATAAGGGAGCTTCGAAGTTCTCGTAACCGGAGCGAACGATCTAGAAGATTTGGAGTTGGAAAAGAGGGGTTCCTTACCTTGTTTATGCACAAGTAATACGCCCGGTTCTGTAGGGCAAAGGCCGGAAGTTGTCCGTTGCCAATGAGAATCGGTGGTTGGAGAGTTCGATCGGCCAGAAAGGAATTGAAGAGCACTACGGGACATTGAGGAATTAAGGAGGCTGTCAACTTTAGAGCTGTGGCAACGGCCGATGTAGCGGTGTAGTCACAAAGTAGATGGCGAGAGAAGGCAGCAAAATGAAGAAGACCGATCGAGAAGTTGAATCGGGCGTTTCGTTGGGTCGAGTTGGCAGCTCGAAGTGGTGGAACAACTTGAAAAGCGCGTACGTTCAATAGATTGGCTGCTACTTTTGTTTCAATAGTCGTAGAGGTTGTTGAGTTTTCATTACTCGGTGAAATCAAATCGCCTAACTGATGACTGAGAGCGTGATAAGTGATCAGTCGATTCGGTTGTTTGACTGAGTGCTTGATTAGAAGTCGCAGTTCAGTGATGTTGAACCTGATACGTTCGTCCAAAGTGATAACAAAATTGGAATCTATTGGGAATCTGCTTTCGTCCAGATTGAATAAATTCCTTTGGTCCTGCAAACCATGTGGTCAATTTGTGAACGTAAAGAAGCGACGCGTGTGGTGTAGTGGTTAGGCGCTTCGAATTGAAAGTGCTAGGAAGCTGACCGATGAATGTACAATTCGCATGTATTGTCTGATTTACAATGACAGTCAATTTAGCCATGAGGTTTGCTTCTTCTTTTTTGAACTCACCATTTCGTTGACTTGAACGAATTCCACTGATTGTCGAAGTGAATTGAATGCCGTCGATTCGGGAGGCTGACCACGAGATTTTGGCCACAAAACGATAAACTGAAATACGAGTGTTGGTATGAGTCTTCACAATTCGATTAACCTTATCGACTTCCTTTAACTCTGTAGCTCCAATGATCATTTTGTTCAGACGACTTGAGAACCTTTTTGTTGCTTGAATGATTGCCGTAAATTTTGGAGTTTGAGTTCGCGAATTGAAAAGATGGTCAGTTGATTGGTCAGCAAATTGAACGCGTTTTGCGACGATCTAAACATAAAACTTGGCTATAAAGTGAAATTAGACCAAAACCTCAATTGTCGACAAAACAATCTTTTCGACTGAACTAAAGTGACGGTGATAGATAACCTGAGCTGCACGTTTCATTCTTGCAATCCGCTCCGTTGGGATATTCGCCAACCAATCGGTTGTCTGAACAAACTGAGGAAAATGTTTGAGAAAGTACTTACAAAGAAAACAGCTTTCTCATGACTCATAATCGTTGCTTTCGTCCAATCAACAAGCTCGCTAAACGGCAGCTCCCAACCGTCGGACAGAATTACGGGAATGCATCCCGACTTTAAGGCTTCCAAGAAACGAAATGAACCCAAACGACGACCACGAGGTGTTAAACAAAAGGATGAATTCTCGAGCAAATCAGCGTAGTTGTAACTAAAAAATTCAATAAAATAAGAAGATGCTTGTCACTAACCGATCGTACTCTCGATTGTCTTTCGAACATCGTGAATCCTCGAACTTCTTCCAATCGGTATTATGTCTGCAGGTTGTAGCAATGATAGTCGATTGATTGTTGTGTAGATGATACAACGAATCACGAGTTGTTGATCCGATTCCATAAACATAACGTTTGCCTTTGAAGCTCACGAGATGCCTATCTTCCCACGGATTTTTGGCTACCGGCTTCTGAGGTGCACGTCGAAGCGGATGTTCGGCGTGAAAGAGCGGAAATGAGATGTCAAAACCGTCGCGAAAGATCGTCGATCCGGCACTTGCCCAAGCCATGATGGCATTTTGTGGATCAAATCCGATGTCTTTAGGCGAATAGTTGGGATAAGTGCCATAATACAAGTTAAAAATCAAGTGGTTGCGCCCGTTGTTCCACAAATCCGAAGGCAACGACTGGATTCGAGCACTTAATTCACGAATATAGTTATCACTGAAATTCAAGAATAAGATGAAACCACAGAAAACACTAACCTTCGCCAATCTCGATCCGCGGTATCCAAACTCAAAACAAACAAACACGCTTCTTCGGGCTTTTCCGTGTAATAGAAACTGTCACGAATGGCTCTCAGAATCTTTTCGTAAACAGACGACATTGGCAAATCGATGGCCGTCGGATAGACGTAAACACGAAACGGTTTCCACAGACATTTCGTGTAATTGAAGCACGTGCTCATCGAACATTTTCGATAGTCCTTTCTGAAACACAAGAATTCCAACAATCTTTTTCAAATTCAACTCACTTCTTCGGACCGTTTAGTTGATCTCGCTCAAATTCACGGACCAGACGCTCATCGAGAAATTGAATTGCCGTTGATTCCAAATAGAAACCTTGTTCTGCGGTCTTTTCAACTTTGAGTTGACCATGCGACAAAGAATAATAGTGGAGAATCAACGTTATCGTTAAAATGCCGAATACCAACGCCAAACAATAACGTGCCCATAACTTCATTGGTTGCGATTGTTAACTCATTTTTGTGGAACAGATGTCTACGCTAACACGTTCGTTGATTTCTTGGTTAAACTCTCGATGAAAATGCCAAATCAAAAAACTGGTCTTCAAATTTGGCGCCAAAAAACCTTTCGACCCACGACTCCACCCATCGCGCTCTTTGGGCCCAACGAAAAGAGTCGACCCGTCTGTACGTCAATTTTCATGAATTCTCCAGAAACGTCGAGTATTTTGAACTGTTTGGTGGGTCTTTTAACCCCAATCGTTTCTGCGTAACGGTTCTCTTTTGGCCCTTATGGTCGAGTGATTCGGATGTTGGCCGTGAAACTCGTGGATTCGGAGGAGCCGTCGATTTCGAAATCTCGTCGAGTTTCTTTCGGCTTTCGAGTCTATGTAGTTTCTAGTACTTTCGCGAATCTTCAGCTTCACTCATATATAAATGTCGTAAAATTTCGTTCACTTTTTTTGCTTCACAAACCGCGTGGTCAGCGCAAACTTTGACTTCCAATTGTTTTCGTGTTTCTCATCGTCCTTCTTTCAGAAACAATACTTTCAACTCTTTAACTCTTCTAAGTTATTGCGATCGCTTTTGTGATCAACACTGCGAAACGAACTAAAAATGTCGGTTGTTGGATTCGATTTGGGTAATCAAAATGCGTACATTGCGGTTGCTCGTGCTGGTGGAATCGACGTTCTAATTAACGACTACTCACTTCATGCCACACCGTAAGTTTTGGGTGCTCAAGGTCGTTCGAAAGTAAATGGAATTGATCATTCCACCCGTTGAATGAGTCATTCATTTGTTTCGATGGACCTGTAATGTTTTGGATAACCTTTGATTTTCAGAACATGTGTTTCGTTTGGCCCGCGAAGTCGATTAATGGGCGTTGCGGCGCGTAGCGGAGTGTCGACCAACATCAAAAACACGGTTCTTTACTTCAAGCATCTGATCGGACGTAAATTCGACGATCCAATTGCTCAGCGTTTCCTACAACACGTCCCGTGCAAGTCGCTCAAAGGGCCCAATGGAGAGATTTTGTTTGAGGTTAGTTGATTTGTTTATTGGCATTTACATGTTCGCATGTTTAGATCAACTATTTGAACGAAGTTCATCGTCTATCCGTGGAGCAAATTACCGCTGCTTTCTTGGTCAAATTGAAGCTGATTACCGAATCGCAAATCGGCTCTCGTGTCACCGATGTGGTCATTTCGGTTCCGCTTTTCTTCACCGATGTGCAACGTCAAGCATTATTGGCTGCCGGACAAGTGGCCGGTTTGAACGTCTTGAACATCGTGAACGAGGACGTTGCAGTGGGAATTGCATACGGAATCTACAAGAAGGGATCGTTGCCGAAAGTTGGCGAGCCGCCGAAACTCGTCGCCTTTGTTGATGCGGGACACAGCGCTATAACTGCGTCGTTAATGGAATTCCACGAACGTCAAGTTCGTGTACGAGAAGCGGTCTACGATATGGAAGTCGGTGGTTTTCATTTTGATCAGGTGATTCGTGACGTCTTCCATCAAGAGTTCCAAAAGAAGTTCGGCGTCGATGCGAAGAGCAATCCGCGTGCGTGGTTGCGATTGTTAGACGAAAGCGAGAAGTTGAAGAAACAAATGTCTGCGAACACAACTCAAATCCCGTTGGCCATCGAGTGTTTTATGAACGATGTTGACGTTAATGGTCGAATGGGACGGTAAGTGAACATCATTTGTTTGACATTACTGAGCGATTGAGTTTAGTGCCGAATTCGAAGAGAAATCGGAGCCGCTCTTTCAACGTATTCGCAATCTTTTGTCTCAACTAATTCAACGTAGTGGTGTTGACGTGAAGGATATTGCCGAAGTGGAGATCATTGGCGGTTCGTCTCGAATTCCGTTCATCAAACAAATCGTCGCTCATTTCTTCAATCGTGAGCCGAAGACAACGTTGAACGCCGACGACGTGATTGCTCGTGGTGCCGCAATGCAATGTGCCATTATGTCGCCGTCGACCAAAGTCATGGAGTTCAATGTATTGAATACGCAAAACTATGGAATCTGCGTCAACTACGTGAACTCGGAAAAGTAAGTTCGATGCGATTGTACGATGAATTGAGATCTCATTTCAGCAAGCATGTTACTCAAACAGTTTTCAAACGCAGCGACGATTTTCCGTTTGCACGAACCTTATCGTTGCACAAGACCGAACCGTTCACGATCTCTGCCTTCTACGAGAATCCGAACGAGGTTCCGCAATTGCAGCCGCAAATCGGCACGTGGCAAGTCACCAACGTGACTAAGCCGGCGGATGCCGATTTTCGTGTTGTTCGCGTTCGTTTGTCTTTGGATGAAAACGGAATCTTCAAGGTCTGCAGGGCTCTTTACGACGAAGTTCAACAGGGCGTTGAAGAGGACGAAGTAAGCCAGGAAGATGAAAAGGTACGCCCCTAGTTCGTTATCATTCGATTAGTTTAATGGTTTCAGATGGACACTACCGAGACGAACAAAGACGCCAATGTGGATCCAAACGTCAAACAAGATCAACCGCCAAATGAAGACGGAAAAGAAGCGGACGAAGACGCGGAAGTTGGTGGAAAGAAGAAGAAAAGTTTGCCCAAAAAACCGAAGAAGATTGTCGTCGAGCTACCCATTCAAAAACTCGAGGGTTACAACGTTCAGTTGGACGCGTTCATTCAATTCGAAAAACACATGCAACAAGTGGACATGAACGAACGTTTGACTTCAGATGCCAAGAACGCCGTCGAAGAGTACGTTTATTCGATGCGCGACAAGTTATGCGAACAATTGGCCGAGTTCGTTACTGAGCAAGTAAATCGAGAAGATCATTGATCAGTTCACTGACTTTGATTTTAGGAATCCGAACATTTCCGTGATTTGTTGACCAAAACCGAAGATTGGCTCTACGGTGACGGTGAAGACGCGTCACGTGAAGAGTACGAAAAGAAGTTGGCTGAACTTCGCGAAATCATCGAACCACCGATTAGCAAACGTCAACGCGAGAAGGCGGACAAAGAGGAGATCGAACGCAATTTGGCGGCCGAACAGGAACGTCAAAAGAACGGTCAGATGGCGGCGGGCGACGAGAACGGTACTCAACCGGTGGTCGAAGAACCAATGGACTCTTGATTTCGCCTTAATCGAATACTCTCGTTCATAGTCGTCATTCACAATCTCCATCATTTTGTCTTCTTCATTGTGTCCATGTGCTTTATGCACCTTTCTTTGTCTGTTTTGTTTGTCTGTTTCATTAACGGTGTGATTAAATCTAATTATTATTCCTTCGGTATGTTCAGATCTGTTATCCGAACTCATCTTCGAATACACGAGTTCGATCAAACGAAATCCTGTAACATCGTGAATCAGAATGTTTAAGCGATGAGAAAAAGTCTCATAAATCAACGTCTTTCACGCTTAGAAACTTTGTTTGACTTCTAGACGTTTTGCTCCTAACTTCAAGAACCAAAATTGCGTTTATTCCTGATACTCAACAAAAACAAGTAGAATCATAGAATTGCGGTTAAGTTTGATACTATGAGGTTTGAATGTTGACAATAAAGCAACACGGAAATGCCATTTAACGAACAAATCGGGTTAAGAAAATCAATGTTACCGAAACCCTTTCGAAATATCCATAAGCTTAAGAGAAGAGATCGTCGTTGATCTAAGTGATTTGTTTCTTGCAGAAAAATGCGATGAAATTGCTGGAAACAAAAGGCATTGGATTGTAGAAAAACGTGAACAAGCAACAGGAACCCGATTGTTTAACGTACGGTAGAAATCAAAAAATGTTCTCCACTTCAATTGTGCCTGTTGTATGCCTGTACAAACGTATTGCCATGCAATAATCCTCAGAATCATAATGCCGACGTATACGTAAACGGCATGTTAGAACTCGATAACTTCTTCCTAAATTTTGTTTCCATCAAACTGCTACTTTGGGGATCAAAGCTAACAAGGGAAGCCACTTTCGCGGCGGTGGGTTTTCACGCACTGTTTATCAAAAAACTCCTCTCGCTGAGAGGACTCTAATGGTCTAATCAGTTTTTGCTACGGAGCACTGTGCGTCGAGTTATGAGCCGCGCTAATTCCACGCAAAAATGTGATTTTCGTTCCACCAATCGGCTTTATTTTTGATAGAACGAGATGTGAAGTTCGTTTATTGAGCTTTTTCGATCTTCTGCAAATTTAACATCATCTCGTCGAACTCCATTGACCAATCCGTGGCCTCTGTTTCAAAGATCGCATCTTCCAGCGGTTGTTCAGGTCGATAAACGCGATAAATGGCGACAATCAAAACGATCGGAAGACTGAAAGCAGCTCCAATTCCATAGGCTTTCAAACCCTCAAGTAGAGCTCCCTAAACAAACGTATTTAAAATGATGTCAAAGTTCATTCACCCAAATGGTTTCTACATTCAAGCGAACCGATCCACTGGACGTTTTATCCACGTAACACTCGAATACTCCAACATCAAAACGCCGTAAAACTGGGGCTAAGAAGATGCGACGATTCGAATCGGTGGTTTGTATTCGCCAATTGAAATCAGAAGAGTCGAGAGGAAGTCCGTTGAAGAACCAGTAGATTTGAGTCTGAAAACATTTGGGTAATAGATAAAGAATAGAAACATAATTCGTTAATTCCTTTTGTATCACAACCAATTTCCACAAATGACCCCTCAATCACTTCGTAGTGAATCAAACTATCGGTCTTCATCGTGATGTTGACGAGTCGCTGTTTGTTGAGGAAAATGAATTTGAGTAACTTCTTTTTGGCGTCAACTGGCAACAATCCACGAGACAGTTTTGGTGGTGCTGGAGATGAACCAAAAACGAGCACATGAGTTTGAAATTTGAACTCACGATGTTGGTGATGGAATTGGTTTTCTCGGACATCGACCACGAGCTAAACGATCTCGGTACTCACGATCGGTGAGAAACGGACATTCCACATCGTAACGTCGTGATTCCGATAGCAGGAACAATAGCAACAAAAAGACCAAACTTTTCATCCAAAAGACAACCGAACTTTAACAGATGCGAATGACTTTGTTACCATAAAGTTGATTCATGTGTTTGAGGGTTTGAAGAAGTTCATCCAATGTATGACATTGTGGAGACCTTCATAGTATACACAAGTGAACATATTAAGAATAACCTTCAAAGATCAATTGCCAACTAAATTTCATTTGTAATTCTTTTCGAATCTTTCCAGAGAAAGCTAAAAGCCATAGAAAAGTTATCTAAAACTATCGACCATGAAGTTCTTTATTGTCTTAGTGCTTATAATTGATTTAGTGGCTAATTGTTGAACACTATAGTTCTTGAATCTTAGCAATGGTAACGATAATCTAATGTTTGATGGAGAAGATGTGTTGTAGTCAACAATAACAGAAGGCCAAAGCTCAGGTAGCAGCTGGAGAAATTGAGTCGCCGCCTGCTGGTGGTCATCGTTTTTGTTGATTTCGGAGCCTCACTTCAAATCCATCGGATTTCAATTCACGTGGTACGATCTGTCTACTATTTCATTTACAATATTTGTAAGTCAATTGCAATCTTAGTATAGATATTGGGATCAAACAGCACCTGAATGTTCATGTGATTTCCGTGGTTGTTTGTTCTCATGTGCGTTCGAACAAACATATCGCGTGTATCGTACTCGATGGCAACCACCATTCGATTTTGGTTTTAGTTTTGATTATGGAGCTTCCGTCTGCTGACATTACGACGGTTTGGACGCTGTTAGAAGAGGGTTTGAACCAGATTTACAAACATCGAGAGCGTATTATGGTTCAGAAATACATGAACTTGTACTCGTAGGTTATTCAGCGTTTGACTCGTGGGTCAATGATCATTTTAGAGGAGTCTTCAATTTCTGTACGCGTCAAAATCAATATGAAATGTTAGTACAATTGGAGTCATATCCGAACGGACTACTACCCGGAGCCGACAACCCGCTACTACCGCTGGAAGTGCCAGAGAACCAGACCGATTTCATCGGTGCTGATTTGTATTCACGACTCCGCAAATTCATTAGCGCGCATGTGGCAAGTGTAACAAAGGTAAGACGAAGCTTCGATTGTCAATCTTCGGGTTTAGCAATTGGTCGAACTTCACGGCGAAGATCTATTGGAGAAGTACAAAGAAGTGTGGACGCGTTTTCAGTTCTCATCCACGGTGGCCAACGGAATTTTTGCCTACTTGAATCGTCATTGGATTAAAAGAGAGATCGATGAAGGAAAACCGGAGGTGTACGAAATTTACAACGTTAGTTTCCCGTAGTTTTCTTTATAAGGTTATTCCTTTCAGCTAGCGATCCTTGTGTGGAATCAAGTACTTTTCAACGAACTGAAAAGCAACATCACTAACGCATTGATACAGTTAATTCAACAGGAACGAAATGCACAAAAAATCTCGACGAATCTCATCTTTTGTGTCATCGCTTCGTATATGGAATTGGGATGCAACGAAGACTACGGTCAAAATACATTGGCTCCCACGGACTACTATAATCGACAAAAATCACCGCCAGCAAAACTGAAAGTTTACAAAGATGCTTTCGAAATCCCTTTTCTTCGAAGTACTAGCGACTATTACACGGAAGAATCTACGAAGTTTCTTAGTCAGCACTCAGTTACTGATTACTTGAAAAAAGTGAGATCAATGCAAACGTTTCTTTTGAACCAATGTTTAGGTTGAACAACGTTTGAAAGAAGAACACGATCGGTGTGCTATGTATTTGGATTTCTCAACGCTGGAGCCGTTGATCGAAGCGTGTCACGACGTGCTTATTCGCCAACATTTGCCACTTATTCAACAAGAATTTCACAATCTTTTGCACAACGAACGAGACGACGATCTCAGCCGTATGTTCAATTTGTGTGAGCACGTGGAAGGCGCTTTTGATGTATTGCGTTTGATGTTCGAACAGCACGTTGAACAGAAAGGACTTGAAGCAATTGAACGAGTTGCTGACACAGCAATTACGGTGAGATCAAAAAACTTGGACTGCTATTGAATTCAATCTTAGGATCCAAAACAATATATGAGTGTCATTCTGCAAGTTCATCAACGTTACAGTCAATTGGTCAACAAAGCGTTTCGTTCTGATCCCGGATTCGTTCGAGCAATGGATAAAGCTTTGACTTCTTTTGTCAATAACAATCGAATTACCGTGCTGTCAAAATCGGCTTCCAAGTCTCCCGAACTGTTGGCTCGTTGTTGTGATTTGTTGTTGCGAAAGAATTCGCGTAATCCCGAAGAACGTGAACTCGAAGATCTCTTGACTCAAATCGTAAGTATCCGATGGTTTCCTTTAACGCACTTGTTTGCAGATCGTTGTCTTTAAGTATATTTACGATAAGGACGTCTTTCAAAAATTCTACTCGAAAATGTTGTCCAAGCGTTTGATTACCGAAATGTCGGCGAGCGAAGAAAGCGAATCGATTATGATCACAAAGTTGAAGCAGCTGTGTGGTTTCGAGTATACGAGCAAACTTCAACGAATGTTCACGGATTCCAATCTGAGTCGTGACATCACTGAATTATTCAAAAAGGTTGGATATTATGATGTCCATGATTCACCAGTCATTTAGAGCGATGAAGGAAAAAATTGTATCGACATGTCGGTTATGATTTTGACTACCGGTGTCTGGCCAATCACTTTGTCTATTCAATTCAAGATTCCAGACGTTCTTCAGTCATCTGTGGACAAGTTCACGACCTTCTATCAAAACCGCCACACCGGTCGTCGTCTTTCGTTCCAACTTGCCAGTTCACGTGGTGAACTAGTGAGTAGTGTGTTCAAGAAGCGCTACACGTTCATCGTAAGTTCAATTTGCATTGTCAAGATGTTTGGTCATTACAGACAACCGTCGCTCAAATTTCGATTCTGATGCTCTACAACGACTGTGATGAGCGTACTATTCAACAGATCGCAGAAAATTTGAACATTCGACGCGACTTTCTTTTGATGTCCTTGCAAGTCGTGGTCAAAAGCGAAGTGTTGAAATGCAAAAACGGCTCGTTGGAATCCGGAAATGCGACGTTAGTCTTAAACAAAAGTTTTCAGAAGTAGGTTTTCGAATGAATGCGTTAATGAACTTTGTGTTTTAGCAAAAAGTTGAAAGTCGATTTGTCGAAAGTGATGGTAAAAACAGATGTTCGCAAAGAAAGCGAAGACGTTCAGCGCTCAATCGAAGATGATCGTCGTATGGTTGTACAGGTATGCTCACAAGAAGTCTTTATTTTCAGTAATTTCATCGATTTAAGGCAGCTATTGTTCGTATTATGAAAATGCGAAAAGCGTTGAAACACTCACAATTGGTTTCCGAAGTTTTAAGTCAACTGACACCTCGTTTCAATCCAAAAATTCCTTTGATTAAGAAGTCAATAGATATTTTGATCGAGAAAGAGTAAGTGACTAGACAGTGTACATCTCCAACAACATCCATTTTAAGATATCTCAAACGAGCAATAGACGATATCGAGTCATTGGAATACATTGCCTAAAGTTCTAAACCTCTTCTATAATATTCAATGCTACTCATCAAACTGAGTTTACACGATGATCTTCATTTTCCAACTCTTTTTACAAAAACATTTCCCTCATCCTGTTGATTTTTATGTTCTCATACGGTTATGATTTTGAAGCTATTTCGTACGTTTACGTACCGGTCTTCACTAACAATTATGTTATATAAAAGGATCGTATAAACTGTGGAAACGATTGTTAGGACATAAGAGTTAACTTTATTGCTTTCAAAGTGAACGGCAACTATTCGGAAAGACAATTAGATGGATTCTTGATTTACGATCAATTTTACCACACATATCGCTTTGATGTTACGGACAACTAAATTTACTGCCATTCGTTGTGTGTGGTATAATGCTGTGGTCATGATGAGATAGTTAAATTCCAATTTCAATCATCGGATTCGTCCAATAATCGGAATCAATTGCTAAAAATGTAAAGCAATAGCACATTAACACTCGTAGTTGATTGTTGATTCTTTGCTTTATTCAATAGTGAGCTGAGGACTATTTTCGGACCACACAGCTGTTGAGTGAAGAGTTTTTGACAAGTCAGAACGAGAAACACGGCGTGTGGTCTCGCAAGTGACTTTTGAATAAAAAGCTAGAGTAAATAAACAAGAAAGTATCAATATGACGAAAGTTTGTTTGCTGGCTATTCACTTTGTAGTATTTCTTAAATCGATCAACAGATAGAAATAAAGAGCTTTGTGAATACAAAGTAATTTACTGAGGAGTGTTTGTCGACTTTGTTCCTAACTTTCGTTTGGATTGTTTTCACGTCTTGGAGTCTATCATTCTGTTCTTCATGATTTATCAATGAAGTTAGAATAGTTCTTTTAATCGGTTCAAACTCTTCAGTTAACTTTTTTGTATTCAGATGTCCGGCGACACTACTTCGGAAGTGGAGGTCTTGAAAGGTGGAACGTTGGAGAAGTACGTAAACTCTCAAGGAATTGAATGTACTCGGATACGAATCGTCGTTGATGAAGGTTAGTTGCTAACAGGTTTTAACTTTTCATTGAATGTTTAGATTTGGAGGAATCTCAACCCGACGAATCAGAACGGCCAAGTACGAGCAACAACGAAGAAGAGGAAGATCGACTTCCATCGCCTCGGCAGTCGCAACAACCGGGAGTACCGCCGATGTGTCCACGCTGTGCGGCGTACAAAGAGAACGCCGATCGAGCCTTCGATTTGGTGCTTGCGGCCAACGAACGAAATCGTCAACATCAAGAGGTTCTGAAGGTTTGTCATTCGACTTTTCAAGTGTGAGTGGCCATTGAGTTTCAGCAAAAAGAGCAGCTGGAACGATCCGTAAACGATCGCGCCAGTTACATAGCCATCCTGCAAAGCAAACTGACTGAAGAACAACAGAAACACATTCAAACGCGTGAACAGATCATTGCTCTTCAGTCACGAAACGAAACTTTAAACGAGCAGTTGACGTTTTCTCGTAACGAAGCGGCAAACAACGCGGTTGGTTTTCGTTCTTTTCGTTGTGTCCAATTGGTTTTTAGGCAGCTGCTCAGCGTTTACAAGTCGTTGAAACAACTTTGGCAAAAGCGATGCAACGAGTTCAAGTGTTGGATGCGCGATACCACGAAATGGCCAATCGGGTTGTGACATCCGGCGAAGTTTTGATGGTAAGCGTTAGTTGTTCGTGTGGATAACTTTCGGTGTTTAGAAAATGTATGGAATGTTGCATACCAACGATAGGACAAAATTGGTAGGTTCTTACACTTTTTCTGTTGGATTCTGCGATTTCAGTTGGCAAATGCAAAATCCAAAACTTCCAAACGATCGCCGAAGAAGTCAAAAGTCGACGAAACAATTACGGCTAATTTGCTAATGGATGCGTTAATGGACGAGAGTGAGGAAGAGGATGAGATCGAGTCGGAAAACGCCGAGAATGAAGTTGAAAGTCCGCAGCTCTCATCCCCCAAATCGGCATCCAAATCATCAAAAAGATCACCAGCCAAAAGACAAACCAACGCAACAGTCAAATCGTCAAACAAATCACCTGTCAAGCCACTTATCAAATTATCGCCAACGAAACGCTTAAGAGCAAGAGCTTCGTCTTTCAAATTGCCACCACTTCAGATGCCAGAAGTTGAAAAATCGACGGTTCAGCCGACACCTCGTACTCGACAGACAACACGCAAAACAAAAGCAAAACCAACGAAAGCTTTAGCTGTCACGTCGCCGAAACGCCGTGCCGTCAAGAAAATGGTTGAGGCTGCAACCGAGGAAGAAGGTGACAGTGAAATCGATGAAATGAGCGCGGTTCTTGAACGTGAACTCGAAAAAGATCCATCAACGGCCATTGAAAGTGCGGGATTTGAGAAATCAGATGACGAGTTAACGGAACAAATGAAAACAGGTTAGTTCTTGTAGCTGAAAAAAGCGTTAAAACGATCATTTTGTGTTAATTGGTCGTTTTTTGTTGAGAAAAACAAAATTTGCGTAATTGTGTTAGCATTTTAACACGACATAACTACCTAACGATTCCAAGAAACTACTTATTTTCTCAACCTTATGTATATCTTGTAGTATTATTAGGCAAATTCCTTCTTCTACTCCTTAAATTTATGATTAGACCTTAATTAAACATGTTTTAGGACCTTTGAAAGAGATCGAGGCACCAAAAACTACTGAACCCGAAATGCCTGTGATCGTGGAGAAGTCGAAATCGAAAGAAGTTGAAATACCACAATCGACAAACCTCAAACCAATGACATCAAAGTTAATCGAAAAACCGAAACCAAAGAAAACACCGAAAGTTCCACCCGAAAATACGCGTAAACGACGTGGGACTTTGGCGGTCACGGAGAAGACCGATGAATTCACAGCAACTAAAAAACCAGCAATAGAAGTTCCCGCACCATCGACATCTTCTCAACCACAATCTTCGAAACGAGCTCAACTTATCGACGTCTTCGAAGCGCCGGCAATCGCAACTCGTCGTCGTCGTTTTGCGTCTCCAATTAAAACAACTCAACTCGAGGGTCCAAGGTGAGTAATGTAGTTGAATATACAAACGATATACTTTCAATTTGTAGCACTCGCACTCGCAACTCAACGGCAGCAGACTCATTGAATTTCATCAAAGACGTTTTGAGCAAATTGACCGAAGATCGTGGAGTTCGAAATCAACCCAAACAGACTCCGGCCGAAGCGGCGAAGAAGTTTAATTTGGGATTAGAACGATGGTTGTCGAATCAAACGGACAAAACAAAAGAGCTAACAACAGTCAAACTTGTTCATACGCTCATTGATTTCATCCGTGAACAACCGATATTCGATTTGTGGCCAACAGTTCGAACGAATGCAAAGAAAACGGAACCGGGAGCCGAGGCGGTTTTGGCCAAAACCGAACGTTTATTCTTTGAGTTTATTGCCGAAATCAACGGCGATAACCGTTGGCCGGGTGTATTTGGTGTTTTGGTAAAGTAAGTGATTTGTAAGATTTTATCGTTTCTACTAACAAGTTTTGTAGAGAAATGGCTTTGAAGGGCATGAAGGCGCGAACATCAGATTTGTCGATTCATCAGAAGTGTCGAGATTTCCGTATTGTTGCTTTGGCTCTCTACTTCAATGAAAAGCAAGAATCGGTTGGAATTAAGTTTGATAGCAATTTTAACTTGAGGGCTTTAGACGACAGATTATACGGCAGAAGAACTGAACAAGATCAGTCATAACGTCATCACTTGGATCGATCGCGTCCTTTTAACTGAAGAATCAGAAGCGGCCATTCGAATTCTGACCTTTCTCTACACCACTCATTCGTCGTTTCTGATTCTGCGAATTCTTGGATCCAATGACTTTTTGGCCGAATATCGACGACATCTCATCCAATGGCATTTGAACGCACTACCACCGCGAGATCAAGTTCGCGAAACATTTCTTGCGTTTATTCGTGTTGAGCGCGATACGGCGGATATTCATTTCGATGAATTGGAAGCTCGACTCAAAGACAACGAACAAAATGAATGGATTGAAAAAGCTAAAATCTCAATGGATCTCATAGCTAAAGGCGAAATCTCGGTTCCCGGAAGTCGTTATTTCTTCACTCAGTTCCTCGAAGTTCTCAACCGCAAGCCGTCAAGGCTCTCTTAACTAATTGGAATTTAGTTTTGTAGCATATCCCGATTGATTTAATTGATTATTAAAAGATTTCTTCTCACATCGATTCCTCGTTCTCAACAGCAAAGTTAATTTATTCGACAAAAAAGCAAAGAGTGTAGAACTGACTGATCGAATGGCAAGATAGGAAAGGCGGCAGTTTGATGCTTAATGGCAGAAGTTTATGTTTTGAAAGAAATAAAATAACTGTGTGGGTTGTTAAGATTTCGAAACTCATTGACGATTCTTGATGCAAACTTGACAACGCGATACACGATCCTTTAAACCACCGGCTTTCAATGTTTGTGGCATGGGTTTGCGGAATTGGTTGTTCTAAATGGATCAAGTTTATAAACGACGAATACATATGGAGATACCAACCTTGTCAACAATAGCCAACCAGAAACCGTGATTCGTCGCGTAGTAGTTGCAAGTACCTTTGCCATGACATTCGATGAACGGAACTGAATGAAAATCTTCGAGACATGAGCCTGGCGATTCCAATGGCTGTCCGGTACCTTCACCGCCAGCTGCTGTGTGCTAAAACGTGGATGAAATTGTAAACGTGGACATGTAATTTACGTACCATTGCGAAACTGTAACCGCTGTAGTAGGGCGACCATCCATACGGGCATTGCGGAACGTTTGAATCTTGCGAGTGAACAGCCATGATTTGAGTTGGAATTTCACAAACAGCACAACGAGAAATGTGCGGACGAATGGCGGTTCCGGTCATCTGAAAATTGATTCGAATAAGGAATTCAATGTCGAAGTTTACAGGTGTCATCATCATATTCATTGGCGATCCAGTGGATAACCAGAATGAATAGCTGCAAAATAGGGAATAAGGATTTAAAGTTTGTGAATAAACTTACTCGTTTCGACTACTGAAATGACAAGTTTCTTTGACATTACAGAACATGAACGGCATTGTGCTGAACTTTGGAATACAGGATCCCGGCGATCCCAAATCTTGTCCGGCGGATCGACCGTTACCTTGAACGTATAACAACGAGTAGCCAGACCATAATTGCGAAGCACCCGGCGGACATTGTGGAACTTCAGTTGTTTGCGAATGCTTCGTGAATGTGAAACCGCGACTTGGCGCCCAACCGCCCGGCGAACCCTGAATGCCAGCAGGGCCGGGATAACCTAAAGAATTGAATCAATTAGTCTATTAATTCAACGACTTACCCGGTTGTCCTTGGCGCCCCGGGGTCCCTTCAAAGATTTATCATTGAAGTAGGTTCTTGATGCTATTGAAAAATTAAACTTACCGTCCAAACCACGCGGTCCAACTTCGCCCGGAGGTCCTTTGTATCCTAAGGAAATAAACTGTGAAAACGATTGAATTAATAGTTTCAGTTACCTGGGTGACCTGGTACCCCTTGTTCTCCTTTAAGACCTGGATATCCCGCGGGTCCCTTCAATAGAGCAGTTGGATTAGTATTGTATAAAACGGATGCACAAAACCAAAAAACTGTTAACTCACAGGTGGTCCCGAAAGTCCTGATTCTCCGACTTCTCCGGGCAAACCAGGTAAACCTTAAATGAAGAAGTTTTTAAAAGTAATTTATTTTAATAGAATTATGTTTTTTGAAAATCTTGCACAATTCTAAATGTCCAATTTTCTGTTTTCTCCAATCTTAGTTTAAATCAACGTTAATCGTATGTCCTTTTTCTCGCTTGTTTGTAGCGTGTTCAGATTGATAGGATAAACATATTGAACCCAATTTTTCAGAAGGAACTGTTAGGAAAACCCTTAACGTCAATCGGCCTTAAATCAATGCTCAGATTCCACAGCACCTCTAACGCTTCAACCACCTAACCATGTCGACAGAAAGTAATGCTGCTTCTCAAGATGTATTGCACTGCTACTACGTTGACGATGAAAGAAAACGTTGTACAAAACAACGGCAACATCGACGAAATAATGGAGAACTTCATGATGAACTCAACCGTTTCTGCAAAGACCATTATGAGCAGAAGTCTATAGATCATACGGAATATAAACCCGGAAACTGTAACAACTGCAGAAGCTGTCATCAACGACCAAGTACAAGGAATCAACTAACGACTGTTCTTTACTCTACGATACTAGTACCCTTCTGAAACTGGACATCACGATTATGTGACAGAACCGTGCAAAACAGCGGTTTTCAGGAATACTCAAGTGCGCAAAGACGGACAACCGGAAATTCGAATGCCTGTTTTCTATCAACAAGTGGCGTTGTTTTATTACGCACACGCAGCCGATTGGTATCAACTGGACCCACAAAAGAATACAATCAAGATGTTGAAAACAGTGGAACGAGATGTCAACCTGCAGTCTTCATGGTGCAATGTCCAAATCGGTCGTCTACCAAAAGATGACGATTTTGAAATGAAATGGTAGCTATTTGGACTTCAGCAATCTCTCACTGGTTAAATTGAAACAAAATATTAGAGCTAAATAACATTTGCGCATTTTCTGCAGATCCTTTTGGATTCTACAAGCAAAATTGAACTCAAAAAATCTTCATTGTCTTTCACTTTTCACATAATCCCACCTGGTTATTGTTTTCTCCAAATCCCCGTTTAATCGTATGATCATACTGTTAATTTTCTAATAAATGCGATATAAAATTTAGGTTTGAATTGTGAAGACAATCGTACATTTAGAAAAGTTTGAATAGAACTTTGTTTCAAAGAAAGACTGTTAACAAACCCGGATATCCGTAATCACCCGGCTCGCCATCAGGAGCATGTAATTCCTAAATAAACTAATCGAAAGAATTCAATAGAAACATACGCGAATAAATGGCCGAGCAACTCCTGGACGTCCGACAGGGCCGGGAGTTCCTGGAAAATGCGAGTGTTATGTAATCCAATAAAAGAAGGAAAGTAGTTTTAACGCTTAGAAATCTACGAATTGAATGATAACTAACCTGGTCGACCATTTATACCCACTGCGCCGTTCAAACCATCTTCGCCTAAAGATTAAGAGATGATTGAAAGTTGATTATCGATAAAGTTCTCATTTGAATACCTCGAACGCCTTTTGCTCCCGGATATCCTGAAAAAAGGAAGTAAATTAGACGAAATTAACGTTGAAATTTAACCTGGTTGTCCGTCACGTCCTTGTAATCCGGGTGTTCCTTAAAAAACGATTTGATTGAATCACCTAGGCTTATTGAAATTAACCTGGTACTCCCGGCTGTCCGTTTTCGCCCTTAATTGATGCATTGTGTTAAACCAACCATCACACAATACTTACTCTTTGCCCTGGTACACCGGGAAGTCCATCACGACCTGAAGTATTCGTTTACAAACACGTGCAAAAGACAGCAAACCTCTTTTTCCATCGATTCCTCTCAAACCAGGTTCACCAACAACTCCAGGATAACTGCAAAATCGAAGTTCAAGTCAAAGATGATTGCGAATTAAACGAACCCTTCATCTCCTCGTTCACCAACTAATCCTGGTGCTCCTCCATAACCGGCATCTCCTACAATCAATCAGTTTAGTTTGAACGCTTCCCTATGAATCACATAAGCAAAAATACTTACCGATTATTCCCGGTTGACCGTCAGCACCGCGACGTCCTTCTTTTCCTGGTATTCGTAAAAATAAAATGCGATTAGCTGACGCGTAACATTCGTGAACTCATCTGGCAATCCCGGTTCACCTTGTGGTCCCCAATTGTCGCGTCCCGGCGGTCCAGCAAAACCGTCTTCACCGCGCTCTAAATCAACGATTACGTTTTTTCAATTCAACTGATTCTTACCGCCTTGAAGTCCATTTGCTCCCATTGCTCCTAAACATTGAAAATTAACGTGTGTTTGCTTTGTTCAGAATCTAGTTGACGATAAACTAACCTGGCTGTCCCGCAAAACCGACATCGCCGATCGAACCCCGCGCTCCAGGTGCACCATTCAATCCCGGATACCCATTATCACCTTGCAATCCTGGCAAGCCTTTAACAAACAATTAAAACCAAAAAATTCGACTTTTGAAAAAACCTGGTTGTCCATTTTGACCTTGAAGTCTGTAGAGAAGTTGTGTTGATCGTATATTTGTCAATTAAAACATACCCCGGTTGTCCAGAATAACCCGGCGATCCTTTTTCACCTGTCAAATTGAAATGTCAATTCGAAACGATCATTTATTTACCGGGTACACCTGGCGCTCCTTGAACCGATTGACCTTTTTCACCTAAATTGTAAAACCACCTACGTTTCGATAGCGGCAATCGTCGACTTGCCTTTCTCTCCGGGTATTCCCTAAAACAAAGTCAATTAATTACGATCATTCTCGCATAAAACATACGGGTAAGCCCGGCGGCCCTTGAAGCCCCTGTAATTTCCTGTTAACGCAGAAGTTTGTAATCGAAACGTACATGCGGTGATGGAAGTCCAGGGAGTCCATCTTCTCCTTGTTGTCTACAAATTTTGATGTCTACGTTGCTTACAATTCAGTTCACTCACCCTGGATATCCGGGCAAACCGACTTCCCCAGCAATTCCTACGATTCATTGTTGTGTCGAACAATGTAAAACTAACCGCGAAGTCCTGGTGCTCCCGGAATTCCAAACTGAAGTGAATTTGTATTTCAATAAATCCAATAACATGAACTTACTGCTCCATCACGTCCGTCTTTGCCAGGAATACCACTTAAACCTTAAAAATAATCGATGTTACTAATCGTTTCCTATAGTTTTCGTACCGTGCTCTCCTTTGACTCCTGGTAGTCCAGCAATTCCTTCAAACAAACAGGTAAGTAAACAGTCAATTGATGAAGAAAAATTGATGATCATAAACGATGTAAACAGTCACCTGGTTTTCCTTGAATTCCCGGTATTCCTATCATTGTTGTTAGCCAGTTAATGGGGTTTAACTTTGATTCTTACCACTATCGCCTCGTTCTCCTTTCAACCCCGGTAAACCTAAAATCGATCAGTTGAATTTTGATGTTTGACTGAGAAATCGCGTACCTGGACGACCTTCCGGTCCACGAATTCCCTGCATGATGCTGAAATTTCCAATTTAAACTGAACGATACACAATCTCGCTACCTTGCGAAAGCCGGTCCAGGAGGACCCTAAAAACACGTGAGAATTAAGCTCGAAACTAAGCAACTCGATCACTCACCGGTTCACCGACTAATCCCGGATAACCCGGTTCACCGGCCATTCCTTTGGTTCCTAAACAAATGCATTGAATTAATTCGCTTATCGTACGATAACTAACCCGGAACTCCATTTTCTCCCGGGTACGAATCACCTTGTTCTCCCTTATCTCCAGGTCTTTAGTTCAGGTGATTAGATAAATTTGAGCTAACTTCGTTACCTTCCAATCAATCCATCACGTCCGTGTTTGCCTACAAATCAATTGATTTCACTCGAAAACTATTTGTATATTCAACAAACCCGGAATTCCGCTAAGACCTTTCTCAGCGCGTGCCGGCGGGAATCCGGGAACACCCGGTACTCCATCTATAAAAATATGATATAGAGTGAGAAGTATGACAATCAAAAACAAACCATTTCCATCGGGTCCAGGTAAACCAGGAAGTCCAATAAATCTTGAAAAACGCATCAATGAAAATGCTCGTCTAATACGTTAACATATCTGGTTCACCTCGCTCGCCTTTCAAACCGGGAATTCCGGCCGGATTCTCCATTGGCCCAATAACTTCGCCTGCTTCACCTACAAAAACGAATTGAAATTATGAGCACTGCGAAACCTGACCCTTGAGTCCGGGGTAACCATCGGGCGCCGGAATACCGTCCGCACCCTATAAGTTGGTGTATTGAATGTAATTTCGAAATCAACGAAATAATCGTTGATTAAACTCACTGGATAACCTGGCAATCCAACATTTCCCGGTCTTCCGGATACTCCTTAAACGAAAGCAAACTTGTTGATCATAAACAAATTCAAAATGAAACCTTTTGGTCCGGGATAACCCATTGGTCCTGAAAAAATTCAGATTTGTAAGTCAAAATTCGCGACTTTAACTCACCATCAGGTCCTCGAGGTCCCGGATAGCCGTCAACTCCATTTTCACCGGGTTCACCTTAACAATTGTATTCGACTTCATGTTCTACGACTCAATTCACCTTTAAGACCGGGCAATCCATCGGGACAATAGCCACTAAACAAACACAATTAACAAGCATATCGTACGCGTTCTCTCGTGCCAATCATCTCCGCGTTCGCCAATTTGTCCATCGGGTCCAGGAATTCCTTAAAGAAAACAATTCGAAGTTATGAACTCATTCAATTTACCTGGTAATCCAATTCGTCCGTTCTCACCAGGCAAACCTACAAATCGTTTGTGTGTTGATGTTTGTATTCGTTTAAGTTCAAACCGATCATTCCCATTTGACCTTGAGGTCCAATTTTGTTGACTCCAGTTCCCGGAAAACCTTAAAATTGCCAGTGATTTTAAGCTTCCTTTTTTCTTTATCAACCTTTTTCGCCCGTAAAACCGGCATCACCAACATCGCCCGGAATACCTAAATCGAGTGATTAGAACGTTTTGATACTCATAAAACAACTCACCCGGATATCCGTCACGGCCCGGAGCTAAAATTTTTTACGTTCAATTGGAGTTCACAAAACAAGTAGTGTGTTTTTGTTCAAGAAAAATGAACTCGTTGGTTAATCCTTAACTCACCGCCATCATTTCCCGGCTGTCCTTGAATATCGTAACCGTTTAATCCCGGTTCACCTAAAGCCAAAATAACTTGTTTGCAGCATCGACTAAGAACATACCTTCGGGTCCACAATCTCCGGGAATTCCTAAAATGTTGAAGTCAAATGAAACCTAAAATTCAATAACCTGGGGTTCCCGGCTCTCCAGCATAACCTTAACATTAAGTCGATTATCATTCTGCACATTCAATCAAACAAACCCGGGAATCCATCTTCACCGCGATCTCCTTTTTCCGACCATCCCGGTGTTCCATCAACTCCTAAATGCAATAATTAACATGTTAATTCTATTGGTTTATTTGCCTGGTACGCCCGGTGGTCCCTAAATAGAAATATCAGGAATCATTGTGTAAATTGAGACCTACGGGATTGCCAATTGCACCACGTGCACCAACTGCGCCTTGAAATCCGTCATGACCTTTAAACTTGTTGTTACAAATCGTTGTTCAATTATCGTCAAAACAAACCAGCTAAGCCTTTTTCTCCGGGCGGACCATCGTGACCTTGAATGCCCTTCAAATTGACGATTATTAAAGTCGATTTAATTCGAAAACTTACGCGTGGACCAGGCAAACCGTGACCAACACCGAATTCACCCGGTGGTCCTAAGAAAATCGAGTAATTGACGATAAAAAGCCCATAAAAACTTTCAACTCACCGGCATCACCTTCAGGACCTAAAATGCAATTGATGAGAGGGATTCAAACAAGTGCATCACTTACCTTGACGGCCCGGATATCCAATATCGCCGGCACTTCCTTTGGCGCCCGACCATCCTTGAGCACCCGGATTTCCTACAAATTGATGCAATTAGATTTCACATCTTAATGTAAGAGCTTGCCTGGCGATCCCGTTTCACCTTTTGGTCCCGGCAACCCTGCAAAGATTTGTGTTGAAAACTTCGATCCTTAACTCCGTCCTCTCAATGACCGCTACTCAATGCTAAGACGTTGTCATCGTCCGAACTCAACAACAAGTGAACATGAAAAAAACTAACCAGTGTTTCCATCTTTTCCCTTCAAAAAGCACAATCAGTGGCGTTTGAAATCAATCAACAAACCTTTTTGCCGCGTTGACCGTAATCTCCAAGATCTCCTTTTTCTCCTACAAAAATGATTGTTACCATTCATTTCGAAGTTCAATGATAAAACGTACCTTTTAAGCCGGGATAGCCGGGAGCTCCGTCAGTTCCACGAAAACCAGCTACAATAAAGCCAATAAATTTTGATGCGTATTCAAAAGCTTACGTGGTCCAACAGGTCCCGCATTTCCTTTTTCACCTTTAGTTCCGTCTCTTCCTCTTGGTCCCTGAATTACTTCTGTTTCTTCGGGTGACGATGTTTCGGGAAACAATCCGGGCGGTCCAGGTTGACCTCAAAACAATCTGATGCTTCAAAATTCTACTGATTTTAACAAACCTGGTGGTCCCGCCAAACCTTTTTCTCCTTTCACTCCGGGTGTTCGTTGTCCCGGGAAACCTTTGGGCCCCGGTGGTCCCTAAAATTTAACAGTTAAATTCAATGACAAACAACTCAAAACATACCGGATAACCTGGGGGTCCGAAAGCTCCGGCTTCACCTAAAGAAACCAAGTCGTTTCAGCTCGCATTACTTCGCGATAAACCTTTCAATCCTTTTAACCCGGGCATTGCATCAGCTCCTGGCCTTCCGGGGGGGCCTAAACAAATGTGTTTTAGTGCGCACAAGAGATTAAAAAACCTGGATTTCCAGGAGTTCCAGCTTCACCCTTTCTTCCAACCGAATTGATTCCACCTTCACCCGGAGGTCCTGAAAATAAATGGGATTAAGATCCGTAAATCAGATTGAAACTCCAACCTGTTAACCCTGGCCTTCCTGGCTCACCATCAGCACCACGAAACCCTTTTGACAATTCGTTAGTTCCAACCTTATCTTATTCAACTTACCAGGTGGTCCTAAAACAAGATTACTTGTTATTAAGATCCCATTACTCCAGAAACCTACCAACCAAACCGGGCAATCCAGGTCGTCCCTACAATCAATCATTTAGATGTTCAGTTTTTTTACTTGAACATCGAATGAATAATGTTCACCCAATGATAAATACAATCAAAGGTTTTAAGACGGAAAAGCCGTCCGAATCGTAAATTTTCGGATCAACAGCCGCAAAGAAATTTGAACAGCCGTTTGCCATTGATTTCAAGCAAATCCATGGGATGAGTCTCGCGTCAGTTTCGAGCGAACATTTAATCAACTTACATCCGTTCCATTGCAGCCGGGTAAACCCTAAAAGTTGAATGAGTGAATCAAAAACCCAATTGACACCAATCACTCACTTGTTCGCCCTTCAGTCCCGGCAATCCGTCCAGACCTTGTAAACCTAAAGATTGCATTACGTGAACAACAAGTACGACGTTAAATTCTCACCTGGACGACCGCTAGCACCGGGCAAACCTCGTTCTCCCTAAAATCGATAGTATTACATGTGTGAAACGGCCGCGTTTAAGCTGTTGATTAGTTAAACTCACGCGAAGACCCTTCGATCCTGCATCTCCGAAATCGCCTTCTTGTCCGAGCATTCCCGGTGCGCCAAAAGAACCTTCGGGACCATCTTCGCCCGGCGTTCCTACAAATTGACGATGTTTAGCGAGCTCGTAATTCACAATTACCTGGATGTCCTCGAGGTCCGACGAATCCTAAAATCCAATGCGATAAGACTTGAACTCACGAATTCAATGGCTCTCGTGAATGATTTTTTTATTCAAAAAACCACTTGCCCGGCATTCCACGTTCTCCTTTCTGTCCCGGACAAACACACGGCGGGACGCAGCCCTTACAAGCTGCCGCATCGACACCATCGAATGAACTGATCATCAATATCGCGATCCCAACAATCGACAGTCGTATCGTTCTTCTCAGCCATTTCTTCTCATCGGCGCGCATTTTGTCCTTCGATTTGTCGACGGACATCAACGCGCCGAAATCAAACGGCAAAATCAAAAGAACGCGAAAATTTGCCTCAACGTTTGAGTTGTTGTACTGAAACGACAACTCGACTGTTAAGCGCAACAAAATGCAAATTCACGTCTTCACAACCACGCAATGACTCAAACGAACGGCGGAATGTTGGTCGCTCGACACGCGGATTCGAAAGTCAATTCGACTGTTCCGTTTCACGTCAATCGAAAGGTCACCGAGCAAACATCTGGTGTTGATATGACGGGAAGACTGTTGGTTGTATGACCGAAACGTTTCTTGAACTCAAACACAACGTTTCGCTAAGACTTCGCGATGTAACGAGAGAGATTGATCCTATGGATGAGATCGACTAAAAACGAAAAGCGGCACCGCTTTTCTGCTCTGTTGCACCGAAAGTTTTGCGACCGACACGAAAGTGGAAAATGGCAACTGGCGGATCGTGGAAACGAAGCCAACGGGGTCTCGGACGTTTTTGGCCGCCAAGACACCAAAGTCGAGAGACACAGACGATGACCAGCCGTCCACACTGCTGCTTCGCGATCGGCGGTGTTTTTGGCTGCAAATCGATTGGAATGAGTTTGAAGGGGGCACACGACAGAAGACACAATGACCGTCAGTGATGATGATTCTCGTCAGAGCATTTCGAATTGATCGGTCATTTTGTTTGAAACCCTTGGAGTTACGCAAAAACTCCAAGTCTTGAGTATGGTCTTCGCATCAAAAGTGCGAATAAACAAAAACGTTTGCCGTTGCTTCCAAAGTCTTTAACGTTAATCCCGACGGCTTATTCCGTAAAACTGGTTAACAAACTTCAATGTCTGCTGCAGAGTAGGTGATCGAATCGAGGGATTTCATTGATAAGTCCGATGGTTGTTTCGATAGAAAGTTCAGGAATTTGCCAACACCCTTCTCCACCAACCAAATCAATTTAGTTGGAGCTAAGAGCCGAACAAGACGACCTTTCAACCACCGCAACAGTTGTGCCTATGCGACGGCCAAAAGCTCTCGCTCCAAAGCTCATAATTTATTTGCGTCGATTTGATTGTTGGGATCGTCAAAAAAAACTCGTCGCCTTGAAAGCGGAATGATCCATTGGTTTGATTCTGAAGAAATGACGACTCTCGAACAAATTCGTTTGCGGGCGTTTGTTGCAATTTCGGGGCCACCGATTGGGTCCACAAATGACTCATCGGTTTTTGTTGTCCATTTTTTTGTAGGAATCGACAAAACACGTTGGAACAAACGAACTTCTTGTTGAGAAATAAAGAGTTTAAATCGAAGCTGGATTGCACTCAAAACTTCAGTTCCGTGTAAAACAGACGAATCGCTTCATTGACAATTCTTATCGTTGTTTGGTCGAACCTGGAATTGAATTTGAAGCAAACAGTCGACTTCAATGCTTTTTTGATAGGACAATGTAAACGATCCTGTGGCTTATCGTTTTTGTTTGCTTATAATTAGCAATGGCGAGAGAGGCCATTGACTTCAGAAGTTTAATTAGTTCAATAAGCCGAATTGATTAGTTGCAGAATGTTAAAGTTTTTAGCTTCGTTTCTTTTCTGTTTTCTTTTGCCCAAGCAAATAGGCGCATTGAAACGTTTGGATGAATCAACACTCCATCCCGCAGTGCCCGTTGAAGTCGAAGATGGCAATTTGGTTTTTGTTCAAACGGTAAGCGTATAACACTAGTTTACTTCAAATCAAAAACTTTTAGCTTTGGAGGTTTGTTTTCAAATCTTCGACCATTAAAATAACTTCTTGGGTACAGACATGGTGACCGGAATCCCAATCATCACTTTCCGAAGGATAAGTTTCCGGTGACTGAGTGGGATCAAGGTGGTACTGGACTGGGTCAATTAACTCCCGTAAGAAACCGGTTGATTTGCGTTTTGTTCAAGTTTTAGGTTGGAATGAGTCAACAGAGATTGTTGGGCCAATCACTACGTAAACGTTATCATTCGTTAGTAAACGAGCGCTACGTTAGCAATGAGATTTACATCCATTCGACTGATGTCAATCGTACAATCATTTCCGCTATGTCCAACATGATTGGTTTCTACAATGGTGCAAAAGCCAAAAAGGGTGTAGATTTGCCTTCGGATGACGACTGGCCGAATAACTTTGTGCCTATACCGATTCATAGCCAAAGCTTGGTAACCGATTATATTGTAAGCTATCGATGTTGGTTTTTCTATGCAGATTTTAGCTCGGATGCCCAGATGATGCAAAACACGCGGATTTGGTTTACAAAAAACTGAAGTCTACCAAGGAATACAAGGAACTTGAGAACAAAAACAAGGTCAATGAGAAGTTTAAGTCAACGACTGATTTTGTTTTAGGACTTTTTGGATCAACTATCAAAAATCTTAGGCTACGAATCGATGTCTTTGTCGTTTATTTTCTCAGTTTACGATACGCTGTTCATTGAGAAGGGAAGTGAGTTTGTTTATTTCCGAACTTAGTTTTCAGATCAAAAACAAACCTTGGCCCGATGGAATAACTGAAGACATTTACAAAAAAGCTGGAGACTTGGCAGGTGTACTTGACGATTATGAAGACGGAATTGGAATATCTGATCAAGATGGAATCAATTTCTCAACCGAATTGGCAAAAATCAATGGTGGTCCACTTCTGAACGAAATGATCGAACATCTTAAAGCCAAAACTCATTGTTTGGACGTTGCAACCGATCGAAGTCGGTTACATCGATCGTATTCATTTTGACTTTGATTTAGCTGCCGAAGACAAACGAATGTGCTCGTTTTTCGACCCGTTAAAGTACTACGTTTATAGTGCTCATGACACAACGCTGGGCTCTCTGTTTTCGACCTACGGTTTCAAATACACGAACTGGAACACCACCGGTCTTTGCGCCTACGCTTCGTGTACTGCATTGGAATTGTGGCAGAAGAAAGGAGCCAACAACAAGAACGTTTATACTATTAAAGTGAGTTCGAATTAACTGAACATTAAGAGCATGAGCTTAAGGTCATCTATTGGCCTGCATCAGTTGGACCGCTGGAACTGACTTCGAGTGTTACGGGTTGTGAAATGGGATGCACTCTCCAACAGTTCATTGATCGTTCCGTCAACTACACGGATGACTTTGTGAAGTACTGCAATAAAAACGAGAACAACGGAGCGGCCATAGGCTTCACGGCAACATATTGTGGAGTGGCCGCATTCTTTCTGATTTCTCAATGGATTGTTGCATCACGTATTTAGATTTTGTCTAATAAAACCATTCTATCATCTTGACAAGGACTGGAAGGTGAATTTTGGAGTCGGAATTATCTACGCTTGTTAAGATTTGCTTCATGCTAGAGTCAATGTTTTCACAAGTTTATGTTTACTGACCACTTATCTTTTTATCATAAACAATTTTCAATAACACAAAAAACTACAAATCGAGTTTGTTCACTAGTGTGTGATAGAGTTTATTGCTCAACTTTGTTAGTTTGTACTCTTTCCTAGTTGATTATTCAGCTATTTTCGACCTCTAACTCTTGGCACTCGGAGATCGCATAGAAAAGTTTATTATTATAAGAGGGTAACATTTTAATAAACATACAACAGTTATAAACCAAAACTTCTAGTTGAGGATCGAATGGAACGACCACCAGGTTCGGCGATTCTGCTTCGTGCACTTTGGGCGCGATCTTCTCGTTCGGTATCCAGTCGTCTTTGCTTCAATTCTTCTTCGGCTTCTCGCATTTGCTCTTCCATACTTTCGGCAACTCGACGTTTACTCTAAAGACCATTTGTTACTAAAAACAACTTTAATCCTTTACCGTAAGTCGTTCAGTATCAGACGAATAAGAATCTTTTAATGCATAAAACATGGGACCCAATTCAGCTAACCACTGTGCCTCAACCTAAACATTTCATTTCGTTTATACTTTTAAAAAACTTGATCTTACGGCTGTAACACATTGCATGTATTCTTTAGAGGTCATGATCAGCTCGTGATAGACCACGTAGTAAACGGTGAATCCTGAAAACCATAAACGAATTACGTAAATATTTGTTTTCACTTACCCATTCCATAGAGCGATGAAGTTGGGTGCAGAAAGCACGGCATTCCATTACGTACATTCACGTATTCACCCACTCCTTTCAATCTAAAACTCGAATTACAATGATAGCCGATGCGTTTTTATTGTTACCGTGCTGCATTGTGAAAATAAGCAGAACAAATGCATTTGCGTACAACGTCCCAATCGGTACCACTAGAGACTGATTTCATTTTCAATGTCTCCATAATGTCGCAGAGCTGTGAACGAACTTCTCGTACTTTTCGCATAGCTTTCGCGTGAATGTAGTTGTCCGTGCACCATTTGTTACTGTATTTGTGTTTTTGCCATTGATTGTAGACATTCAAGTAGGTCAAATGATCACTTTCTGGGATCTGAAAAGACGCCAATTAAATTTGTATTCATGAACTTTTTACGAAGTCAAGAATAAGAACAAACCTGGAACTTCTCTTTTCGCGCATCAGCTTCTTCTTCTCGACCTTTGGGACGGAAAAACAGAGAAGGAATGCTAAGCATTGAAACAATGGTCACAACCTCCGTACTGCAACCCATTAATTCGGATTGAATGAGCATTTTCGAGAGAGTCGGATCAAGTGGAAATTCGACCATTTTACGTCCGAGTTCAGTCATGCGTCCGGTGTTGTCAAGAGCTGCCAACGTCCACAGCTGATACATCGAATTGAGCATATTATCTTGTGGTGGAGGATCCATGAAATGAAATTTCAGCAAATCATCAACATCAAGAGACTTCAGCAACAAAACGACATTCGCCAAATTCGTACGTTGAATCTCCGGTACGGTACTAACCAACATCTCCTCTTTGAACTGTCGTTCCGTGTAAAGACGATAGCAATGACCGGGACCCGTGCGACCAGCTCGACCAGCACGTTGATTAGCTGAAGCTTGAGAGACAGGAAAAATCTTAAAATTTGACATCAGATGTCCTTCGTAAATCAATCAACAAACCTGTAAGGCGTCCATACCGATTTTCGGATTGAAAACCTTCAGTTTACAGAAGCCTGGATCGATCACAAAGTAGATACCATCGACGGTAAGCGAGGTCTCAGCAATGTTCGTTGCCACAATACATTTCCGCATACCACCGGGTGCTCGTTGGAAGATTTTTGCTTGCATATCACTCGGCAATTGCGAATAAATCGGAAGCACAGCTAACGGTGGCGCTTCATCTAATTCACTTAGCTGTTGTTTGATCATTTGACAAGTCACTTCGATATCCTCTTGACCGGGCATGAATATTAGAATGTCGCCGTCCATCGGTCCAACGTGAATTCGAATCGACTGTTTTACGGCCGCATCCACGTAGTCTTCGACCGGACTTCGAGCATGATAAAGCTCTACGGGAAACGTACGACCCGGGATTTGAAAGTGTGGAGTATTGCCGCCGAAGAAGTTGGCAAACTTTTCTGCATCCATTGTTGCCGAAGTTACGATCAGTTTCAAATCAGATCTACGAGCTACGACATCACGTAAGAGTCCGAAAAGAACGTCGGTGTTGAGTGATCGCTCGTGAGCTTCATCCATGATAATCGCCGAGTAGCCGTCGAGATCCGATTCGCTAAGACACTCACGCAACAAGATACCATCAGTCATGTACTAAAACAAATCAATTTTATCTTCTTTCACTTATAACTCACTTTTATGATTGTTTTGTCGGATGTACAGTCTTCGAATCGAATCGCATAACCACACTCGTGCCCCAACTCTACGCCCATTTCGTCGGCTACTCGCTTTGCAACGCTCATGGCGGCAACTCGACGCGGTTGAGTGCAACCGATGATGCCGTTTTTGCCATAACCCTCTTCGAGCATATACTGCGTTAGTTGTGTAGTTTTGCCGGAGCCAGTTTCTCCGACAATAATCACCACGTTGTTATCGCGAATCTAAACAATCAACGACATTTCATCAAAATACAAACTCACCACAGACATCATTTTCTGACGAACAGCAAAAACGGGCAGATACTCTCGTTGTTGTTTGATCGTTTTTTCAATTGCAAAATCGGAAACCGCTTCGGTGTCTTTCAAATGACTAGCAAATTGATGAGACTCCCTGGAAAATGTCAATTAGAAATCTACATTGATGTTTGAAGTTACTTGTAATCAGCAGATGCGTCAGCTTCCTTTTCGCCTGTATCGACTTCCTGTTTTACGCCGATGATGTTTCCGAGATTACTGCCGGCCAACTCCCAATGCTTCTCTTGTGCTTTCTTCTTCTCTTCGTTATCTCGAAACAATCGTACTTGCCGACTACCTTTTGTCGCAGCGATGGCCAAATCACTAGTAACATCTTTCACCTGGAATTCATTTCCTGTAACTGACGGAAGACCTCAGACTTACAGGTATAATTGGTTGTGACTGTTTGGTGAAGACAATACGACCATCTAAGAATGGAGGTACGATGTTGTGGACCAGAAGAGCGGCAGCGTTTTCGTCCGTTTCAGCATCAAATGTTTCGTCCAAATCGTCAGCAAATTGAACGACTCCTAAAAAAGTGCTTGAAAGCAAGTTGAAAACGACAAACCTGAACGCGATAGACGATTATTTTCCCAAAGCTCGTTGTCTCGTTTAATTTGCTGTTGTCGAGCAGACATTCGCGGCTTCAATCGCTCCTTCTTCAACTGTCTCTCTCGTTTATCAACGAAATCTTGTGAAACGTTGGCGAACGGATTGAACTCGTCATTGTAACCCTGATCATTTTCGTACCATTCACGATCCAACAAGTATTGATCACGTTCCCATTGCTCGCGTTCTTCTTGATCTTTGAAGTTGGGCTTGAAGTCGGTGGTGTTGGGTTCGGAGAAAACTGGACGTTGTCTAAAATCGTATGAGTTATTGCTTATAAGCTAGAGAACAAACCGATTGTGACGTTTTCTATCTCGTTCCGACTGCCAAATTTTGTCCAAATATCGTTCCGAATCGCCGGGACCGTTGTCACGTCTCGTGGATTCCGACTTCTTCGAATCCGTTTTCACGTCATCGTCCCACGTCGAACTCGACGGCGTGTTCGGCACGTTGAAAGCGGGAGTAACCGGCTCTTTGAAACGTTCGCGGCGATCCGATTCATCACGTTTGTAATTGCGTTCGCTTCGATCTCGACGATCTTCTTTGTACGAATTCTCACGGCGTTCGTAGTCGCGTTCTTGACGTCGATGCTTATGAAAGTTGTCATCGGGACTGTCATGACGACGACGACGATTCCTTGAATCGGCGACAATTCCACGACGATCATCACGATACTCGCGATCTCGATGTCTTAAGAAATAATGTTCAAGGAAGAGACATGAATACAAACCTTCGAATTTCGCTTCTGACACTGTCGGAAAGGTCATCACCTCGCTCACTGCGATCGTCGTTTCGTTCACGACGATGTTCATCTCTTTTGTTTTTGCTGAGACGATCTAATCCGAGACTCGACGGCTTTTTGAAGTCGAAATCCTCTTCTTTCTTCGGCTTTTTTGTCACCAAACCGCCGAACTCGCGACCCGTAGTACCTTCCAGACGATGAATTTGACCTAAAGACGACGAATCCATTGCCAATCAATTCAAAATCAACAGCAAGCGAGGTCTTAAAAACAATTGAAAGCCAATTGGCGAATTAAGAAATTCGCGGTGTCGAGTTTTCTGCGCGTGTGTCAACTTCTCTCCGCCATCACAAACAAAGTCTGTGCAGACAACCACCGTTAGCCTAACAGAGAAACTATGTTTGAAAAGACTACTCATTTGTTTTACTAATCAAAGCTTTTCGATACAGAAGAGCCAAAGAACAGTTCATCTCAAATGGCAATAGAAAAGTTAGAAGAAAATGCAATCAGCGGATGCGAGCGCTTTTGTGCGATTTGTTGCCATCGTTCAGGTCTTCAAAGTGATCTCATCAGATGGATATGGTCATCAGAATATTGGCCAATGGTCGTCTTGCAATTTTACCTGCTTCAGAGCTTACGCTGTAGTGACTGCTTAATGTGTTTGTTGCATCACTTTCATTCGTCCAACAATCTCAATTTTATTGGCTATAGTCTCAATTTTGCGGTAATCCAACGCGCAAGGGCGAGAGTGACTGGAAGGTCAGAACCCGAAATTTCCGGCAGCCGGTCGCGCTTCGGATTTACGGCTTTTCGGCGACCAGTTTTTCTGTGGTCTACGAAGGTTCTGTTGAAACTGTTGCAACGACAAGCCTCGTGTTATCTTCGTCGGCGGATCTCGGCCAACATTCGTGAATTCCCATCGCATCAAAATTCAAGTGGACGGTTTTTGTTTGCCGAAGACTTTCGCTGAAAAAAATTCGCATGGTTTTTGATGAAAATTTTTGAGAACGTGGAATTCAAAATTTGATTGAACTTTTTTGTGAAGATGGACGCTGACGAAGAGCGTGAGACACCATGTGGTTGAAGGGAAAGTGGACGCTTTCGCGCGGCGCATGTTTCTTGCTGCCGCCCATCTTCTTTTCCTTAAAAAGCGTCCGAAGTTGTTGGCCGCTAACCGCCAAGAACACTTCTTTTTTGGGGACCTTGAGGTCAAACCATAAGATTTTTTGGCTTCTAATTTGAGATTGTTTTTGGTTAAAAATCCTCTTCGATGGTCACATGAGCGTTTTGCGTGTGCGGTCCTTCCGCAAAAAAAGATCGCTGTAGATCGACGGTCCATTTTGTGGCGTGTGCAGTTGAGTTGCGTGTTCATTTTTTTGGATTTCAGAAATGCACTACAATGTTTTTGGCTCTTCAACCCATCAGTCAACAGTGATCGTGAAGACCGCCGGCAATCGACTCGAATCGGTGGTTTGGTCACGACAACCTTCGTCGACGACTTCAATTTCGGAAACATGCAGACTAGAAATTCGCTTTGGCTCACGCTTCTGATTCTTGGCGGCGGGACGCGTTTCGTTTCGATTCTCAACGTCGCCGATTGTTTTCTTTGGCTTTGCGCTGCTCTTGCCTTTCTTCTCGTCTTGTGTCCGTCGACTCAAGCGGACCAACGAATTCAACGCGTCGTTCGTCGATTCGTTTCTTGGACGCCCAAAGTTCGAAGATCGAAGAAACGAATTCAACGGAAAACATTGAAATCGACTCCAACCGATCAAGTGGGTATTTTGCTTTCGTTGGAAAGAGCAATCAAAGAACCGAAGATACGACTGAACGGCAACGTTTACAATTTCGAGGTTGTAGAAAAGTTTCAGGACGACGAATTCGACTATCAAGAATCGGCCACCGCAACCACATCGTCGATCTACGACAATCCGTGGAGCGGTTTAAGCGAAGAGCTTTTTGAAGTGAGTTTTCAAGAAAAAACACATTTGCTCTAAGCGGCCATAAAAGCAGTAATGACCACTTGGTTTTGGTTACTTTTCATGTTTTCACCGGTCCATTGGGTATAGTCGCTATAGTTACAGACTGAATGGTTAGCAGGCCGGAAGATTTTAGCGCGCAAAAAGAAACAAAAGACGTCGGAAAGATGGACGATTGTTTAGTTTAATCTGTTTGATCCCATTCATTGTCTGTGATGGTTTCTGGAGTGTTAGACTTTACGAATTTGTGTTTTTTAATTAGCTTCTTTTTTGACGAAAAACGTGGGAATACACGAAGACTTTTGGCTTATGAGTCCGAAAGTAATTGCCCATCTGGTTAATGGAATTTGGGCTGAAAATAAACGCTAAACGGGAATGTGCGTACAATTTGACATTACGCAAAACCCATCCATGGCTTTTGTTTTAGCGATTACTGAAGGTGGTATCTAATTACTTTTAAGTTAATTTGCGCGGACCACAAACGCAATTCTTATGTTCCTCTTTGAACCTTCAGCAACATGACCACTTGACCTGATATTTTTTCCTATTGCTGTTCGAGTTTCTTGTCCATTTCATCAAACAAAAATGCGACGATTTGATGGAATTTCTCTCGACATAATCGGCTAATAACTCACGACTTTTCTCGCTTCTACTTGCAATCAGTTTTTGTTGAGACACTTCGCCTTGAAAGATACGCAGATTTCTGGGCACACCGACCAAGTGAAAACATTCGTGTATTTTCGTCTCATTTCAAGCACAAATCGTATGAAACCGCTCAAAGACCATTTGTCAAGGGCACCGAGGTCACTTGCTCGGGAGTAAAATCTCGGCCATGCCGTTGGATTTTTTGAAATCCAAGAGAAAACTGACGAGTTTTTTTGCATTTTGGAACCTTCGCTTTTTGGCGGGAGCCGAAAAATAAGCTCAACGGTGTTTCAATGGTCGATCGTTGAAGTATAATTGGTTTCAAGGTTCGTGGTAACTTTTGAGGAATAAACGAAAGCCGTGACTTTGAAACCTTTTCCCCTGAGGGCCCACTCTTGTCCATTTCGTGTTCTTATCTCCGCTTTCGACTAGCCCTTTTGTTTGTCAACTTCCGACTGTAAAAACTAACGCTTCGTTTTCGAATTTCTGTGATATCATGAGTTTATTGACGAGCTACGTGATTGGTTCAGAAATGAAAGTCGATTCGTTTAGCCGTTTGTTTCCAATCAATGCCAACATGTAACCTCTCAACTCCCGTTTTGCTCAATTGTTTTCGAAAACTGCCAATTTTATCTTAACATTTCACTCTCCAATGGTTAAATGAACGCTAGCAAACGAACATTCGATTGGACCTCAACGACGAGAAGCGAATGCTCCTCTTCACACCGAACGCTGGACTTCTAATTGATCTCGTAAGAAAACAAACTGACTACTTAGCCGTGTTTGAAGTCCGAACGTAACATTCACTTCCGACCGTTTGCTCATTATCCTGCACTTGTGAGTGGCCGATTAATGTGCCGGCGGATATGAAAATATCGTTCCGCCCACCAAACTTGTAACAGCGCTCTTTAATCTAACGGTGTGTCCATTGACAACCTCCGAGTAGCTTCAGGGTTATGGCGCGAGCCAAGAAATGACCACTCGGTTGAATTAAGTCGGCAGGTGCGAGAGCTGTGGACAAATTTTTCGATTCTACAACTGTTGGATTATTTGTGTGGTCGGGAATTAAGTTTGCGTGAATGAGCCGCTTCTTTTTAGTTTAAGAGTTCAAAACTGACGAGAGGGATTACAAGCGAATGGACAAAAGAAACTCACGCCAATTTGCGTGTGGAGGTTTCGTTTAGTTTTGAGATTAGCCGGGGGTTACGAACTGAAAACCTTTGAAACAAGAATCGTCTTCACACTTAACTCGACTTTTCAGCGTAACATACCCGATTCAACGGACGTTTGGCAGCGACGTAAAACAATGTCCGAGGGTCACTTGCCCTCCGTAACGATCGACGAAGAGGAAAACGAAACGATTGAAAGGAATCGACGCAAACTCTCCGCCCATCACCCAACGGTTTCGTTCGCATTGCCTTCGACTTCGACTGCCGATTCATCGGATGTTATTGGACCAAGTCAATGGACAAGTTCGGCGAGTAGTGGCGGTAAAATTTTGCGGGTGTCGACTGGGTAGTAATTAGAGTTTTAGATCTCCGGCATTTTCCATTCGATTTGTCGCATTATCGACGTCGAATTGACGCAAACGTTGCGGAAAGCCGAAATACTCGAGAGTTGGTCGAAGATCTTCAAGACAAAATCCGTAATTTTCGTCAACATCAGGCCCACGTTGAGGCATCCATAGCGGCCGCTGGATCGCCGAGATTCGCACACGACGATTGGAAATACCACAGGAGTATGAGCTCATTAGATGATGATTTGAACGAGTTCACAACAACGAGAGGAAATCAACGAGCGGAAGATGCGACTCATCAGCAGCCCAATCTTTCGCACGTTCGTCCCGCCTCATCGGGAGGTCGATTGAAAGGCGATAGTCTTGGAGTTTGTTTGTGCGGTCAGTTTCGTTTTGTATCACAAGTTTATCTTCGCCATTTTTTGTAGTCTTGCCACTTCTTTCAGGAGGTTGTCGGGGATTCGGTTGGGCGGACATCGATTTGACCATTTCAACTATGCAAAGATGCCCACATTTTCGCGGCCACGACGCCACAACACGACTGAAAACGAACTCAATGAGCGGCGATACGATCGGACAATTGGAAGAAATCGGTGTTCCCTTAGAGTGAGTGCTTTTTGACGCCAATTTTTTAGCGTTCGATGAGAACGAACGATTTGCATTCCTTTCGTTTTCAGATACTCAGCGATGGATACGATGTTGCAGACCTATCGACGTCAGATGGAAACGATACTACGCTCCAACGAAAAGTTGAATGTCGACCTGCACAACGCCCGAGAAGATATCGAACGATTGAAATGCGTTCGTTCATACACTGAAAAGATCGAGCAACTGGAAGCGGAAGCGAACCGAAGATCCGAAGATTTACGATTGTCTCGTGAAGCCGAAACGAACCTTAAAGCCCAATTAAATGAATTGCAAGAGGTTGTTGAAAGATTGCAAAGTTAGTTTAAAAATCTGAGAATCACAACTAAAAATCTTGTTCTTAGATGATCTTCAAACTGCGAATAATCAAATCGAGAATTTGCGTTCAGCTCAGGTTGAGGAATTGGAGCGAACAAAACGTGAATTAATGGCCACACACACGGAGAAAGTTGACGAATTGGAAGCGACTTTGGATTCCGTGCGTTCAAATCACGTATGGAAACTTGCTTGTTATGTTAACAAAACTTTGTTTTAGCATCATATCAATTCGACACTCACGGAAACGCGTCGAGAGTTGGCGACCGTTCAGGCAGAACGCGATGCTGTGAAATCACACTGTCAACGAATGGAAATGGAGATTCAACGATTGCGTTCGGCTAACGAGCACTTGACTACCGAGTTGACTGAAGCAACGACCACGTTGGAGGCCGAACAATCAGCCGCCTTTCAACGCCAATCCCTTATCCGCGACGAAGCAAATGCTCAAATCAAACAGCAACGAGCCGAATTGTTGAAGTTGGAGAACAAATTCGAGGAACAACGCAATTTGGCCGATGACTACGAAATTCGTTTGCAGGCTGCCGAAGAGCAGAGAGCTCGTGGTGCGCAAATGATCTTGGAATTAAAACAACGAATCGATGATTTGAGCGAAGAAAGCGAAGCTCGCTCTCATCGTGCAGCGGCCGAGATTTCTGCTATTCAAGAGAAGCTGGCCCAAGGTCGTCAACAGATCATCCAACAGACCACTCAGTTGACTTCGACGTTGAACGCTTTGGAAGAAGCGCGAAACTCGAAACTCGCCGCTGATGCCGAGATCGAGCGTCAACGAGCTGCAGTCGAATTGATCGATAGAAAAAGGGCGCAACTTGAGAAATCAGTCGAGCAGCAAAATGACGTCATTGCAAAAGTCAACGAGCAGAAATCTCAATTGGAATCTCAGATCAGTGAATTGTCCGACGACTACGAGCGTTCACGTCGCGATGGCTTCCAATCAACATCTAAGTTGACAAACCAATTGGCCGAACTCCAAAAACAACTGAAAGAACAACGCGACGAAAATGAAAGTTTGAACTCAAAAGTCAACTATTGGTCACAAGTAAGTGCCTTCACTTACAAGTTTTGCTGAAAATCCATTTTCAGATTGAAGCGGACAAAAATGGAAGACTAAAAGATCTAGTTCATCAAGTGGAAACCATGCAGCAGGACATTCTGGAGTTGAGTCAAGATCGCGATAAACGTCAAATGCGAATTCGTGAACTTGAAGTAACCAATTCGGAATATGCCAACCAACTGTTGAACGCTCGTCGACAACTGTACGATGCACGCGCTGATATTAAACATGTAAGTCGGCACTTTACTGCAAACAATTTAACGGTTTTTAGTTCAAAATGGAAATTGAACGCAACGAACTAGCAAAACGCGAGTTTTCTAAAGAGAAACAAGCTTTAAACAAATCGATCAGCGAAATGGAACAAGTGAACTCTAAAATCAATCAGGAGTTCAACGATTTGTCGAAACAGTTGGACTCTACAAACATCTCGAGATTTGCTCGGACACAACGCAAGGTAAAAGAACAAGAGAAAGTCATTCGAGAGTTGAATGCATCGTTGTTACAGGTAAGCTCAAGTCTATGCGTAACAATTAAGGTTGTTCTTTAGTTAAACAAACTTCGAGATCAACGTGAGCAAAATCTGGTTCAAAGTCTACGCGAAGTCGAGGCCAATTATAGCCAAGTAAAAGATGAATTCGAGAAATTTCGCTCACGAATACGTAACTGCAAATGTTCGTCGGTAACTAATCCGTCGACAACAATCAATTGCGCTGGCGCGATCGAACACCCAACTTACGACACTTTACGACCTACTAACTCGTCGTTATCAACAAGTGGAGCGAAAATCATAAGGTATCAACGGGAGGTTCGCACAACGAAAGTGTCGACTATCGCTTCACCACGAACTCAAGTATAAAATTTTACATCGTTATTTTTCTTTGTATAAAATAAACCTGTGATCTTTCTGAATTCTTTTGATTGTCGATATGAAGTGTGTTCGGAAGACCATGTTTCTTATGATGTCCTCTTGCAGTCTACTGACTAACAATAAAGTTCAAGCTGCCATGTGCAAAATACTTTAATCTAAAAGTAATGGAACAAATAATCAATCTCAAATAGCAACAAAGATGTCAATGTCGAGTTAAAGTCCAAAATATAAACTTTTATTGACTACAACTTAAGAACCGATGAGTGCAGAAGCGTGTAATTAACAGAACAAAGACCTATTAATAGATTCAAAATTATATGAATATCAGCGGAAACCAATCAGTCAATGAGCTAAAATACACTTTGACCAGAAGCCAATAGCTCAGTGTTTGTTGACGTCTTCGTAGATGTGATTGCATTCTACAGGGTGTCCCAGCCGAAAGCGACGATTTGAAACTCTCCGCACAATTCGAGTTCTTCACCGATTTTCATGCGGTTTTTTGATTACGGTAGATAAAACTGGGAATTTTTGTTCTGCGTCTCAAGATTTCCGGATTTTGATTCAGAATCATACGAAATGTGCATTTTGGCGAAGTGATCGGTTTTCACCGGTAAAAATTGCGTGCAAAATGAGCTGTGTGTGGTCTTTTCGTTTCCTTCGTCAGGAAAGGTCTTTGACTTTTTTTCAAAGTTATCCAACAATCAAAGTTCCACACTTCTGCCTTCTTTGTCGATGACCTTTTGGAGTCGTCTGGCGTAGTCGTCGATGGCACGGTCGATTTCGACGGCATTCCTTCAAGGCTTGCGAGTGCTCGGACTGATTGATTGGGATCGTCCCGAATCAAACGGAAAATTTCCGCCATCATCTCCGGGGTTCTCGCGGTCCTTAACAAGAACAAATGGAAACTCGAAGACCATTTCCCAACCTTTCCTCCACTCCATGTCGCCTGTGGACATCCCCTCGCTCCAAGAACTTGTCCAACCAAATCGAGAAATTTGTTGTGCTGGGAACGGCTGCGCGTGGACGGAGATTGAAGTGGCGACGAAAGGCACGTTGAACGGCAATCGGGCTCCTTGATTTCGCGTATTCGATTACGCAGAAGGCTTTTTCTTCGGGCGACCAACTCATTTTTGTTACGGTTACAAAATAAAGAAGACCACACACAGCTCATTTTGCACGCAATTTTTACCGGTGAAAACCGATCACTTCGCCAAAATGCACATTTCGTATGATTCTGAATCAAAATCCGGAAATCTTGAGACGCAGAACAAAAATTCCCAGTTTTATCTACCGTAATCAAAAAACCGCATGAAAATCGGTGAAGAACTCGAATTGTGCGGAGAGTTTCAAATCGTCGCTTTCGGCTGGGACACCCTGTATTTTGTAGTGGTACAAAATTGCGTATGTGAGACACAAATTTCATTTTGGAGTGCGACAACTAAAAGTGCGGTCTAATGTCTTTGCAGATTTGCACTACGTTGTTGATGTTTTCTGACTTTTGTTCTTTTGTATATTGTTTATTATGTTACACTCTTTCTATTTCTAGGCTTCAGTATGCTAAGCGAAGAAGAACAGAAACGGATTCGTGATTTGTACACGAAAGAAGGAAATTGCAACAAAGTGGCTGAAATCACTGGTTATTCGATTCACACCATTCTGAAGTATCTCCACAATATTTCCAGAAAGACTCGCAAAGCACCACCCGTCAGAAAGAAGTTGGATAAACGCCATCGTTCTCAGATTCGTCGACATGTCAATCACGAGCTCACTGTCGGTCATGTTGTTACGTCGTCCTCGATCAAAAGCGCTTTGAGTTTAGAATGTTTAACACGTACAATCCAAAGAGCATTGAAAACCAAATCTTTTGTCTAAGAAGTCCAACGGCAACAAATCCGATTGACCGCAAAACATCGATCCAAACGAATCGCCTTTGCAAAAACTCAAATCAGAATGCAATCAAACATCAGCACATGGATTTTTAGTGATAAGAAAAAGTCTAACGGCGACGGGCCCGTTTGCTAGGCACATACGCCTTCAAAAACAGACCGAATGTTCCTCGAGAGAAGCGTCAAGGTGGTGGAATTGGAGTGATGGTCTTTGGATCGATTGCGCCAAACGGTAAGCTGTTTATAAAGGTACATGAAGCATTGAAAGTTAATTCTTTCATTGAATTTAGATAGTTGGCATTCGATACAACTTAGCTGAATATATCGAAGATCTCCGATCGAGTATTTTGCCGTGGTGCCGAAGACAAATGGACGAGGACGAGTTCGTGTTCCAACAGGACAACTGTAGCATCCACCAATCCAGAGCAACGATCAACTTCCTTTCGTCCGAAAACGTTCGTACACTCGATTGACCGTCCAAGTCGCCGGATTTGAATATCATCGAAAACGTTTGGAGCGTTTTGTCTCGAGCCGTTTACAGAACCGGACAATTCACGTGCAAAAAACGTTACTCAAGAGAATCGAAGCAGAAGCAAAGAAGATTGACAAGATGGTTAAAAACCTCTACTCTGCATACCACGACCGGTTGTTGAAAGTGACGATACAGATGGAGGAATAATTGACTCATGAAAGTATACTGCACTTTTAGTCGTCGCACTCAATTTTGATATTCTGAAGTAAAATTTTTAATTCTAATTGCGAGTTCTAGATTTTTGTGTCAATCTAACCGTCATTCACTGCTCTATAACTGTGCCAAATTTCAGCTCAATCTAACAACGGAAACATATCGAATCACTGACTGCACTTTTATTTGTCGGGCAGTGTAGTTAGATGAAGATAGCAGCTCATTAATTGATGTCTTCGATTAGTTTCTTTGTTGAACAAAAGACCAACTTCAACTTATCAGTCATTTTAACTTTCAAATTGTAAGTGAAAGATCACTTCAAAACCGTCAGCTACATGGATCTCTACGCTTGTTGTCTACATACTTATGAAATAGAATTTATGTTCTTATCAATCGAAATGAACACGAACGCATAAGTTGAAGGAAATGCACGTGCGTATAATCGAATTCAACCAGGAGGTGCGAAGACACACGGATTTGTATTCACTATAAGTGGAAATGTAAGGCGATCTGTTCGGGGGGTTTTGCTTTTGGCGTTGATTAATTAGCAAACTTAGGAAATAAATAGAAATACAAGAAAAGGGGAATTATGAATGGCTTAGTTGATGATATTTTTGATTTCCGGCGCAAACTTCTGCCAATGATCGAGTATCTAAACATCGGGAATTCAGTTTCTTCGTCCATGCTTCCAACTCACTTGTTGTTCGCTTTCGGCCAACGACTCCAATCGATCGATAAACGCCGCCTTCAGATCTTTGCGACGTTCGGACGTTACATGTGCGTATTCAGAGCGTATTAGTTTGCTCATCGATAAGAAATCTTTCTCCATTCCATCGACCCGCTGCTCCTGATCATCGACCTCGACTTTCAATTGACGCGCACGTTCGGCGTTCCCGGCCAAATCGTAACGTGCCTTCGTTTCTCGTTTCTTCGTCAACGACTGTTGATTGTTCTGCCAATTTTGCCACGTCTTAACTCGTTCGTAAAACAATTCCTTGAGAACCTGGAAACTCAAAGGTAATTAGAACATCTGAATCCAACTCACTTGTGTCAGTTGAACGTGCTCGTGAATCACTTCGGCCAACTGAGTGTCCATGTCGGCTTCGTGTTTTTGAATCACCGACAAATTCTCGTGTGTTTCCGCCAATTTCGACAATGTTCGTGCCAGCGCCGTACTCTCTTCGCAACTTCCAATCATCGACATCGCTTTGGACAACTGATCGGTTGCTGTCGCCAACTCTCGACGATTTCCGGTCAAACCGTCAACTGACGATTGAAGTCGAGTGAGCATGTCCTCTAATTCTTCGACATGTCCGTGAACGTGTTCGAACCAACGATCGTTTTCGTCCATCGGAAAGGCGATTTTGGACAACATCTCGCTGAATGACTTGAACATTTTCTTCACCGAATTCGAAGACAACGCGGAAGTAGAAGTGGCACGTGGCAAATTTGCATCGAAGGTAAGAAAGTCGATTAGATCGTGATTCGTGACCAGACGTGGCGAACGAGTTAAACGACGCAAAAAACGTTCCAATTGACGAGTTCGCTTCTCGGCAACATCACTGAACTCAAACCGTCAAAAAACTATTGAATCGTCAACCCAACCAACCTCGTATATGTTTCGTCGTTAGCGGTGTTCAATTTGGTTTTGGTAAATGCTTTGACACTCTTTTCCGGTGCCATCGGGACAACAACTCCTTGGTGTTGGAAACGTTCCAAAAGCTTTTCGCGTAGTCCGAGAAAATCGCTGAAACGTCGCCAAACTTCGTAGTGACTTTTCTGATAACCGGGAATGTTAAGAACGCGAGTTTCAATCTTGTAAACCAAATACGCGTTAATGCCTTCGCCTCTTTTCTCGTAGGCCCGAATAAACACGTGAATCGAACCATCTTTGAAAATTTCCATCGGCTCAGTCTCCTCTTCGGTCGTCGATTGATCGCTTTCGTCGACTGGATGGGCGGTTGAAAGCGGTTGTTCTAAAGTCCAAACAATTTCATGGAAATAAAAACCACAAACTAGCCATTTTTGACATCGCTAGTCGGTGCCGTTGGAACAATCAAAGAGCGTTGCGACTGTGTGTCGTCGTTAATCGGAATTTCGATGTCCGCCAACTTCGCCGGACTTTGTTTTCCATTCGTCGACTGTTGTGAGGTGTCGCTGTTCAAGACCAACGTACTCGAGTGTCCCGATTCGGACGGACGCTGAAAACAACGATTCCAATATGCTTAGCTTCGACTCACGTTGTCAAGAACACCATCGATCTCGTCTTCATCGGACAGATTCGGTAACTTATCGTCCTCGTTATCCGAAAACATTGTGGTCGTTTGATGGAAAAAAACCGTTTTAGCAATTGAGCGGACCGACGAAACGGAATCCGCCAGACACTAAGAAACTGAAAACGATCGAGATTGATGAGTCACTTCAGTTTGCAGTCAACGTAAACGCGTAAACATTGGAAAACGAAATGCACGTTAATGCCATCAAAATTTGTAATAAACTTTCTTTATCCAAACCTTCAACGACCACACTTGAGATGGGCGAAGTGCCGAACTCGAACATTTGCGCTCATCGACCCACTGGTCATGGCGCCGTATCGACACGCGATTCGATTGCAATCAACAATCTCACCGCCAAAGTTCCAACAGCGCCAAAGAACGGAACCACAATGCCACAGAGTTGGATGGAAAACGGATTCTGTTCGCGACCTTGCTCTTCTTCATGGCCACTTCTAGACTTTTTGTTAACATCAGTTTCAATTTGTAGTTGTAATTCCCAAAGGTAAGTCCTTTCTGATGTTTTGTTCTGTTTATTGTCGAAATTTAGATTCTGTGTTGGCGACGGGAATGAAACTCAAATCTTCGAAACCCGTTCAAATGGCCACCGAATCAAAGAAGAAGCGAAAACCGAAGAACCACCCAAAAACACAAGTTGAAGAGACCGATGAATTCGATGACAATGAGAACCATGAGATCGTCAAGTCAATGCCGTTGAATGGTTGGAACCGTTTTGTTCACGAATACAACAGTTCGTTCCATCACATCGACGAACTTCGAGCACGTTGTCTTCAAGTCATCGAAGCACATCAAGAGCAATTGGCCGAGCTGCGTGCCAAGGGCAAATCGCATCGAAACGAAGCCGACGACAACGGATGGATCACGGTGACAAATCGAAAACGAGTGGCTAAGCGCAAACAACACGAACAACCCAAATCCAAGCTTTTGAAATTGGCCGAAGAGGCTCGAATTCGACATCGACGACCGGTAACTCTCGTCTAAGTGTCTTCGTTGTTTTCTATTCAATAAAGTTTATTTGACAGATGATTGTATTTGTACTCGTATGGTGTTTGGCATTTTGAGTGAAAACTAAAGACTAACTATTCAAACCAACGACTTTTTTCGTGTCTTCTTTCGTCGTCGATCTTTCAATTCGGCAATTGCCGGACGTCTGTTGATGTAATCAAGGAATTGAAGTTCCAAATCACGAACGTAGAAGTAAAGGTCGGCAGTGTCGTTGCGAATCTCAAAACGAACGAAACCGCCTGCACCATAACCCAACTCCGGAGCTTTGAAAATCCGCTTCCACGTAGGAATATCGTGACGTTTCGGAAAACTAAAAGATTTCAAGATACAAGAATTGAGTTAATATACGAACTGAAAGATTGGTTCCACTGGTACGTGATCCAAATTGGCTGTTGAACCATCGAGTCTCGACCCGGCTCCGGATACCAAGTAGTGCATTGTGGACACACCTCGACGATAATAATTCGGACGTCCAACAAACTTCTCTTTATGCCTTGAGTGATGGCCGTAGGTGCGACTTGTCGCTTGCGGATCAGTAGTGTTGTCGACTCGAAAAAACTGAATGTTGTGATCGTAGCCACTAATGTATGCAGAGACTTGGTATTTGCGAAGCATGGGATCCAATTTTTCGACCAAACATTGAGTGTTTCCATTGAATGTAATCGAATAAATTGGATAGTAGCCAACAACGAACAGATAGTCAGCACTGAAATCACACAAGTATTATGAATCGTGTATACACTCTTACACTGAATCTCTGAGCTGTTGATCAATCCATTTCCATTGTCTTTCTGCTTCGTTTGTCCATTTTTGATCCGGTCGATTTGGCACTCTGCGTCGTGCAAAAAGCCACGAGAATAGCGAACGATCAGCAACGTCAATCGAGTTTCCACATAAAATGACTGTGTCAATGAACAATATATCGACAGAACGTGTTCCATGAGCAAACGAATAAGAAGCTTTGTAGTAAAGCTTTGGGTATGTCCAATAAAACGAATGTCAAGAAAAACAACTTCAACAGAAAACTTACCAGCGACTACTAAACTTTGTGAATTCGATCTGCGCGCTAATGTTGCCAAGATGATCGTGATTTCCTAATAGAAAATGGGTCAATTAGCAACATTGCTAACATACCAGCAATCATATAAAATGGAACTAAAAGGCGGTCATCGCTATAGACTTCTTCGAAGACCGTCTAAACAACCACTGCATGTAATTCAATTGCTTCACTTTTACCTCAAATCTCGAGTCCATTGTATCATCAACGCCGTTAAAATGCACGTTATCTCCCGTGTTTATTATGAACTCCGGCTTTTGTCGACCCGCTAAATCGGCCATAGACCGAGCCAAACGTTGTTGAAGTTCTGTTGCTTTGATAAAGTTCAAATAATTTGTGCCAAAGTCCAATGCAAGACCTAAAGAACTAAAGCGATTAAGAGCACAAGCGTTTGTTCACTTAACTCCCGTGTCGCCAATCACGAAGAAATCTAGATAATCTTTGTCCAAATGACAAACCCGACCATCTATACACGCTGTCCGATCTCTTGGCGTTAAACTACGACTATCTACCGAGCTTTCAATTGTGAATTTAAGAAGATGTGTGAAAACTAAAAACCAAATTCGAGCCTGTAAGTAGATTAGTCACTTACTTAAGAGACCGAACTGATAAGTCACAACTTTCGTTTCATGCCATCGAATTCCGACGTCCATGTTGGATTATGAATCTGCAGTTTACGCACCAATTAACAGAAACATCGTCAGAACATTGAAGTTGTTCTGGAATGGGAAAACAGCTAAGAACACAATAAACACGAGAATTGGTTCCACTTCTTGCAAAGAGCGGTCAAGAGGTTTCGGGTCAAAAGAAGATTCCATTTTCGGTAAATGTGAAGATCAATGAGTAAAATCACTTTAATTCTTTCCATCTTCTCGACGCACAGTCCTCGTGTCCAGCGCAACAAGTGGATTTGGTTAGTCAATAGACTTTCAAATGATTCAATTGGTCATCTTGTTTGCTATTTGATTTCTTGTCATCAACATTCGAGCAATACTTTTCTTAAGCATCTGAGTAGAATAGAAACTTTTAAAATGATATTCCAAAAAGATGTCTAGCAAAGTAGTTACTAAAATAATCGTCGAGTGAATAAACTTCAAAGAAAGTCTTGCAAGTAAAAGAGAAACTTTCTCAAGATGTTCATTTCAACAGCGAACAAAAATGAGCTTTCAAGTTTTAATCGATTAGTTTAGAACTGACAACTTTTAATCCAAATCTTCTGAAATTGAAAGATTTCACATCCAACAAACATTTTATTCGTTGTGGTTCTGTTATAACTTTGAGTATAGAGATGTCTAGTTTCTGATTGAAAGCTTATTGCGTTCTTGTAGCAAATTATTCATTGTATGTAAAAGCTATGTAAGTCTAATTGCTGTGCAGAAGGTTTCCCGAGATACCCATTGAAATGACAGTAATTGAGCGAAATTGGCGGTTCGAACTAATGGTTTTGTTAGCATTGATTGCTTTCATAATTAAAGGCGGTTGTTTTTGGCCTGAAGAAGAAACTTCAGTTCACGTTCCACGACTTACACAGACGAGAACAACTTTAGACATTGAACTTAGATTACAATCTAAAAGTCTTCAGGTCAACTTTTTCTTTGTAACAGATCCCTACTCAGAGTAGAGAGTAACGTAATCACTTTTAGGATTAGACGTTGAAAAAACTATGAATCAATGAGCTTTTTCCACACGTGAATCCGAAAAAGATTTCGGTATTTCGCTATGCGCTTATTCTTGCTCGACTGCTGAGTGAGTACTTTTCATTCAGCTTCTTGCTCTCATCAATTCAATTCGACGACTTAGGTTGAGTTCTCAGCTTTTAGTATTCGAGCGTGTGTGTAAGAGTTTGATCTGAAATAACCGAACGTTTGGGCGAACATTTTCGCGTGAAAACATTTCGATTTTCCCATAACTTTGTGTTTCCATTTTGATATCAGAACATGAAATGGCGTTTCTTTACTGACTTCTTCGTTTCATCAACTACAAATTTTTAATTGCGAATCTCGAGTTAATCTTTAAATGTCAACTATTTTAGCGACTATGAGAAGATCCGAGAGGAAACCCGCTTTAGGCCTGCATTTGTACAAGCAAGTAATCTTCGTAATCATCAACTCGAATTGGACATCGTTGATCGAAAGATCTACATAAACGTCGAAGTTCATCCCGACTGTCTCGACAATGGTTCCGATGTTACTGAAACATCCCGTTTATTTGTTTGGCAACATGGTGTGGTTCCAGACGATGAGCCTCACCAGATAATTGGCAAACAGTTGGGCGGTTCGGGACATGTATGCAACGTCATTCCGTTGAATGAAAAGGTGAAACTAAAATTGTGACGATTTCAGTTGGTTGTTTCACATCGACATAAGTGCGTGGAAGAACAACGAAGCAAAAATCTACGAACACGTGAAGAAAGGAGGGGATCGACATGCCCAAATGTTTTTTCGTTTGAATACGACGATGAAAGCGACAAAATAGCTCGACCAATCAGAATCTATTAGCACTTCGAACTCTACAAGAAAAACAACATGGTTGGAAGCTCCATGGAAGAGGTTGTTGAGAATCTGGATCCAAGAACTGACAAATGATCAAATAAACTGCTTTGATCATTGTTTGTTGACATATCTTCTGAATAGATTTTCTTAAATTATCATTCAATAACTACAAGGTATTCATAATCTGATGCTGTAACATTAATCTTAATTGACTGCTAATCGACCATAAAATAGTTAAACAAGATAGTCGAATGTTCGTAAACTTTTTTGATTTAAAATGCAGAAGACAAACGTTCAGTTTTGCTACAACTTTTATGTCCTTTACTTTGTTTTGTAGATCTTACTAAACCACCTACTTTGCCATTCACTAACGAACTTTGTAGTTTGTGCGACCGAACGGCCGTTCGTGTTTGGAGTTTTTTTGTCATTTGCACTTTTCAGTTTCCTTCAAAATGCAATCGATTGGCCGTCAAATTCATCGTTGCACTGTGTCATTCACGATCGCAATTCAAAGTCGCTCAGTTTCCACCGAATTTCCCAAATTTGCGACCATCGAAATCGAACAGGTGGCCAGAGGTGTTGTTCACGTTAAACTGAACAGACCGAAAGCTCGAAACGCGTTTACTCCCGAACTATGGAGGTAAGTCGAAGTCTTATTATTGTGTTTTATTTTTTTCCAGCGATCTTCACGAAACGTTCGATCATCTCGATCGTAACTCGTCGTGTCGTTCGATTGTGCTCAGCGGAAATGGCCAAAGCTTTTGTGCGGGAATTGATCTTAAACTCGGATTAGCGGTGAGTTCTCGTTGTTCTTATCGTTTTTCTACTGGTCTTTAGGAACTGATGAAGACCGTTCAGTCGGATGGCAAGGACGTTGGGCGTCGTGGATTTGCGATTCGTGATCTTATCAAAAAATACCAAGCGAGTTATACGTCTTTGGAGAGCTGTCGAAAGCCAATTATCACGGCAATTCACAGTCATTGTTTTGGAGCTGCTACTTCACTCATTACGGCTGCAGATATTCGAATTGCATCGAAAGATGCGGTTTTCTCGATCAAAGTTTGTTTTCTTCTTTTATCTTTTTACTTTCTTGTTTTTAGGAAATCGATGTTGGTCTTGCTGCTGATGTTGGAGTGTTGCAACGCATTCAAAAGATCGTCGGAAATGATAGTTGGACTCGCGAGATCACGTATACCGCTCGTAGCTTCTCGGCCGATGAAGCCCTAAAACAAGGTACTCAACCATTAAATCCGACATTTGATAACAAAGATTTAGGGTTTGTATCCCGTATATTTGACAGTCGTAGTGAATGCGTTCGCGCGGCTATTAAATTAGCAGTTGAAATTGCATCGAAGTCACCAATCGCCGTTCAAGGATCCAAATTGGTTGGCTTCTTTGATTGTGTTCTTAGCTTGGTTTTTAGGCCTTGAATCACGCTCGTAACCACAGCATTGATTCGTCGTTGGATTGGATGGCTAGTTGGAATCAAACACACTTGCAAACCGAAGACATGATTCGAATCGCTCAGTCGATGATGAACAAAACGAAACCGGAATTCGAAGACTTGTAATCGGATTCTGTTCTTTCACATGTAAAATTAAAAGTTTATTGAACAATTAATAGAATTCTTAGTTTATTTCGATATAATCAAGTACACAGACCCCATAGAACGGGGATAAATAGAAGACACAGAGTGAAACAACAAACTGGATATCTGACTATGATTTGGGACACAATTAGGAATTAAGAGAAATCTGAGACCTTGACTTTGTGTTCGGGATGATGACGAATTCGATCGATGAGCTTGTCGACTGGCAATTCACCGATGCAGATTTTGTGGACTGCAACAAACAATGGGAACTGATCGGTGACTCCGCGCTTCTCCAACGTTTGATACAACTCAGCTGCAGTTGGTGGTCCCTGAGCTGATTGCCCGTTCAACAGCTCTTTCTCAAGCTCAGCAATAGTCTAAAGAATTATCATTTAGGTTTAATTCTCTTTGCTTACCTTTCCAGTCTTTGCAAAAGCAGCACACACTTTACGGTTTCGACCACCGTAGCACGTGGTCACGAGGTCAGCGATTCCGCAACTCTCGAAAAAAGTAGTGAACTTACTGCCCGGATAGAAAAGTTCGACAAACTGAAAACTTGTAATCAAAACAATCGTTCGACTCTATAACTTACGCGAACAGTTTCCATCAAACCGAGACGAATGATCGCCGCTTTTGTGTTGTCGCCAAATCCGAGACCGTCCGAGAAACCGGCAGCACAAGCAACAACGTTCTGAGTCGCAAAATTGCAAGTTTTAGATTTCCAATGACTTACCTTCAACGCCCCACAGAGTTCGACCGTGTGAGCATCTTGAACGACGTTGATGCGAAAGTAGTCGGTGTGAAAGAGCTTCTTTAACGACAATCCCAAGTTCTCGACGTCTTTCGTGCCGATTGTTGCCTCGCAAAAGTTCTCATTTGCAACCTCTGGAGCCAGATTTGCGCCCATCAAGACGGCAACTTCGATGTTCAGTTTACTTTTGATGATCTCTGAAATCAAGTGGATTCCACTGCCCTCTCCAACGGCAACGCCCTGAAAACGTGCAATTGACTAAGTCAACAAAACAAAACAAACTTTGATAAGCGAAATAGCTACTGCGTTTTGTTTCAATTTGCCTTTCAATTGGTCGCAAATGCGGTTGACAAACTGATGTGGGACCACGAAGATCAATACGTCGGCATCTTTGCAGCTCTGAAACGACAAAATAATCAACAAATTCGTAATGTGTCTCTTACCTCGACCAAATCGGTGACGGCGCGAACGTTCTCCGGAAGCTTCTTGCCGGGAAGATACTTCACGTTCTCGTGCTGAGTGTTGATGATCTCCGACAGTTTTCCGCCTTCGACCTGCTCTTCGTACACGTACTGAAATTCACGATCGGTAATGATCACAACTACTGAATTTTACCATAATGACATCGCTGTCGAAATCGCTTGGATTCTCTTTGGTTGTGACACCAACAATTCGCGCGATGGCTGAGCCCCTGAAATACAAGAATGTATAACAAATTCAAAGGAAACAAACTCACCAGTTGCCCGATCCTACGATTGTGACCTTCTTCTTCTGTTGGGACATCGTGTTCAAGCGGATCGTTTGTTTTGAATAAAAAAACTGAAAATTTGAACTCAGGAAAAATCACCAAATCACGATCTGAACAAGTTTACGCACAAAAACCGTTAAATTCACGCCATGGATTGTAAGCTGTTGGTGGGACAAACTCAAACCACAAGTCAACGATTCAGCTCGTTTGCGGAAACTAACCAGTGAGGTTGCAGATTGTCGAAAATTTGGGCCAAATCTTAAGGTCGAATAATAAGGTCTGGAAATGAGGAACACCGAGAATCTCCGCACGTTCAACAGACCACTCATTGTTCTTTGAGTTAAGGGAGATCAACGAGCAAAAAAGAAACCGACCGCTCCGAAAAAACTTTCCGAACTCATCACCGACTTTTGAGGACTACGACGAACTCCAGACAACGGCAGTTGGCCGCCGAGTCGCCGCCGTTCGTTCGATACGAACCTAAGCATGGTTGCAATAAGGCCGAAGAAAGAAGTTTGTTTGTTCAGAAATCCGAAAATGGAGAAGACATCCACTTGTTTTCACAGACAACACACAAACACTGACCCATTAGAGCAGCAGCTACGGAAAAAGACGGCCATCCACTTCGCTTTTTGTAAGCAAAAGTGTGAGGGGCAAAGGACAGCGCACAAACAACTCCGATCAACAACATCGATTGTCAATTGCGCCCGCCTTCGACGATTGGAAAAGAGCAAAGAACATCGATACAACTTTGCACACGTTTCATTTGCAACTCATGAGCTCCGGCAGAAATGTTGTGGTGTCGTAAAAAATGTGCCGAATCAATGGATCCAAGAGTTTAATTTCGAGATCATCAATCCAACAACAATCAGTGGATGCTCATTTTTTGCTTCACCATCCAAAAATGACCATCAATTACAATTAGAAGGTCAAATTGCTCTGATGATCTTTGAAGATAAGCCATGAACTAAAATTAGTTTCGCCGTTTACAGTTTTTGATCGACGATAAAACCACGACTATTATCAGCGACTGGTGGTACCTTCAATTCGTTTTGCATCAAAAATCATTGGAAACAGAGACGGAGCTTTTTGTTGCTGATCGAGTTCTTTGTTTCGTTGAACTTTGCAAACCAGAAATCAAACTTTTATTATCTTTAAAAGTTCGAGTTAATGTACAAACGATGTTTTTTCGACAAGAATGTTCAGTTTGCAATGACCACATAACTCATAACTACGATAAAGAGCATTCCAATAACCGACGCTTTCAACTCCGTAGCTCCATTGCAATAGTCCTAAAAAAGTGTTTGAATAGTTGTAAAGATCCCAATTTACCTTGTCATTGCAGAAACAATAGAGATACCTAAACCAATTGATCGATTTCTAGTTATTGACGAATACTTACGTTTTCGGAGGACTACCACCATCTGTGAAATTGTAACATCGGTTATTTTCGATGGCTATTGAGGTTGCTTGAGATACAAAGGTCGTTGAAGTGCTACGTAAATTGCATTAAAAACCCGGTTATCTTCAACTCACTAGCAGTCGGCTTTGTACGTTTTGTATTTTCGATACTTGAAGATTGGATCGATTATTCGAACGCAGAAATTGGTCGTAGCACACGCGTTGTTCGAATTGTCGCAGGTTGAGGTCGTCTGCTCCTCGGGCGGATAATCACCGTACCATCCCGAACATTGCAGACAGTTTAGAGCATTCGAGACTAAAATCAATTACTCTAAACAAATCGACCTTAACTTACGTTCAAATACCGTAAATAGAAGGCAGATAGTTAGACCACAAGTCTTCAACATCTTGTTCATGAATGACCGTTGAAATATTGTTACCAGTCTGCTTCCGACAAAGGTCACTATTTCAAAAGCTATTTGCATCCAAGAGACCCGGTCCAATTGCACTCACATAATCCCGATCATTGTTCTTTCAAATGGTATTCGACGGCGCCACCCGCGCTCCATAGCAACATTTAAAATTCTTCGGCGCAATTTGCATTTGAAATTTCGAAAAATCTCCTCATCTTTCAATCAATCCAATTTATTATAGAAAACAGATGAGTCCATCAAACACACACAAAGAAGGAAACCAATGAATAATCCCTAAGAGTTTTGCACGAAAAGATGTTGAGAGAATAGAAAACAAGAAGAGTAAAATGATCAAGATTGTTCATTTCCGTTTATTCCAATCATCTAGCCATCTATTTAGCTCCGACCAATTTCTTCAATCCCTCTGTACTGTGCGATTTCGGACGCTCCAACGGTAAACCCATTCCTCGAGCCCAAATCAACTGCGATAAACATCCCAAGGCACGAGAAACGCCGAAGAGAACTGAAGATCAATTGAACAATTGTAAACACAAAACCATCAACTTACCAGTGTAGTACTTCATCTCCTTCAATCCATAGTGTTGCAACAAAACTCCTGATGCGGCGTCGATGTTCGGAAATGGGTTCTTGGCTTTTCCTTGCTCCAATAGGATGTTCGGAGTCACTTTGTAGACATCCGATACCAATTTAACCATCTTGTCTTTTGGCATGTGTTTGAGAGCGAATTCGAGTTGACACGTGTAACGTGGATCCGTTTTACGTAAAACCGCGTGTCCGTAACCCGGAACAACCTGAAAATTGAATCTACGAGTTCCATCAATGAACACAAAAAGGCACCTGTCCGCTCTTCAAATGATTCCAAATCCAATCTTTCAATTTGTCTTCGGTATAATCATCACCAACATCGGCAATCAACCTCTTCAAGAAGATCAAAACTTCCTGCAAAAAGCTTTTTGATTAATTCATTTGGTTGAATCAACTCACTTGATTTGCCAATCCGTGCAACGGTCCAGCCAAACCGGCCATTGCAGCAGCAAAGGACAAATAGCTAAAATGACTTTTTGATTACGTTAACTACGCACTGAAACCTACGCATCCGAAAGCGCCGAACCGACCAAATGCGAAGTGTGAGCCGAAACATTTCCACCTTCGTGATCGCTATGTATAAACAAATACAAACGCATTAACTCGGTGAAACTCGGATCATCGTAACCGAGCATCGAACTGAAGTTGGCGGCCCAATCTTTTTCGGGATCAATGGCCGCAACTTGAGTTCCATCGCGATAAAGATTCTTGTAGATCGTGGCGGCAATGATTGGCAATTTCGCAAGCAAATTCATTGCATCTTCATAACTAAAACCCAATTGAATGGAATTTTTGCACTTGAGAACTCACGTGTATTCCCAATAAGTTGATTTATGAACACCCTTAGAATAAGCTTCGGCGAACTTTGATTCGCTTTGTAGCGCGGCGATTGCGGCCGTAAACTGAGACATCGGATGCAAATGCGTTGGGAAGTTGTCAAGCATTTGAACCACGTATTGTGGTAAACTCGCTCGATTCGCCCACTCTTTGCTGATGGCGTGAACTTGTTTCTGGTCGGGAATATCGCCCGTACACAACAACCACCAGATGGCTTCTGGCAACGGCTCCTGTCCGTTTGATGCTTTCGGCAAATGCTCCCGACACTCGGGAATCGTATAGCCGCGGAATCGGATTCCTTCTTCCGGATCCAAAACCGACGTTTCGGTTACCATTCCTTTCATTGAGCGCATTCCACCGTAGACCTAAAACCACAAATAAAATAACCAAAAGACCAATAATTTAACTGACCATATCGACGGTAATCTTTTGGATCACATCGCTTCCATGTTGTTTACGGAACTCAACCACCTCTTTGTTATGAGCGGGTATCTTGCGTGACAGCACCTCTTTCAGATTCGTCGAGTAGTCGGAAGTCGAATAGGTGCGAGCTGATAGTGCCGGTGAAACGTTCTGAAATCGTCGATACTTAAACCCAAAACTTTACAATCAAACCTTGAGCAACAAAGTTCGCCACATAGTCGCGGCCATGTTCACGTTGCTGAGCGGCATTGTCGTAGAGGCACCAACTGAGGTAAAAAAACTAAAATGAAAAACCAAAAATCGATCGTTTTCGAGGTCTTTTCTCCACGTTTTGTTGACAACAATTCTCGACTGAAAATAAAAACACGACCAACCGAAATCAGGTGCGAAGATGATCGGCGCTGAAAGATTTTTGGTCACAAGAAACGGTCAAGCAGGAGGTTTTTTAGGGTAACCAACTGATCGAAAAAGAACATTTTCGTTTAAAAAAGTTCAGGGAAAAATCTGACGATTCTGAAGGTCCGCAAATTACGTGAACGAAAAGAATAGGGTGATTAGTTTTAGGTGACTGCTTATCAGTGCGACTGCTTCCAGGCCACGTACTCGACGGAGAATGCACGTGAAAAAAGCGGCCTCTTGCAAACGAATTCTTTGGAGAAAAATTTGCTCAGTAGGCCAAGGGTTATCTTCAGCGAACGCTAAACCTGACCAACGACCAAAAATGCCAATCTCCATTCTTCCAATTGAGAGTCGGCGTTGTTGATGGTCCGTGAACTGATCGTATTCGTGAATGACCAACACTGCGCAAACTATTCCCGTAGTCGAACACTCAAACTTTGCTTCGGATCATGCGTTTCGAATTGACTCGAAAAGCGAACAAAAAAGCAGCTCCGAGAGGCCTCAAAGCCCTCGGTTGGAGGCCAAATGGAACAAGAAGAAAAATGCAACCGCCAGCGAACTTCCCAACGTGCTTTTGCGTGTGCGCCTGTCGAGTGAGTGAAAGCGACGTCCCGAACGTGCAAACCATTGGGCTTTCGGAAGCTCCAACCAAAAAGCTGAACACCCCAAAGCGTCACCACCGACCAATTGTTTTCGACTCCACGTACTTTGAGCTCACGAAGCGGCGTGTCAACACGACACCGTCGAATGCATCAGAAACGTTTATGAACTGTCGACACTCCAAAGTTCGTGTCGCGATCTCTTTCTTTCCAACGCGAAAGGTTCGTCGATCGAAAGGCTAGAAGTGTATAAACCAATTCCTTTATTATAATAACATTAACAATCAGAAGGCATTTACAGAAAGATAACACCAGCATCATGATCATCGTTAATTGTGTTCGACTACAAGTTTTTGGGACGGATCGATGGTGAAATAGACAAAATTTACAATTTGCGATTAGATTAAAATGTAATAGCTCGTTAAGAAAAATCATTAGTTTGTTTGTTGTTGCAAATGAGCAGACTGACGCATCTCCAATGTACTTTCCAAGTCCACAGCCAACACCGCGTTTTCGTGCGCTAACTGTTCGGCAACTCGTCGCATCTCATCGTCCTCGTTGTTCGGTGGTGGCGGTGGAGTTGAACGCCACGATGAATCCGACGATTTACGTTTTCGTTTCCGTTTGTTCGAAGATTCAGATGATGCGGAACGTCTTCGTTTTCGATCCACTATCTCACCCTCACTACTGTCCGAACTCACACGTTGCGGCACGGGAGTTGTAGTCGAGTTCTTCTGCTTCTTTGACACTTGAACCTCATCGTCACTTTCCGAACTAACCGCTTGAACTTCGATTCCCGCATGAGCAACAATCGACTTCGTTTTCTTGTTTTTTCGACGATTTTTTGTCGATGAAGAGCTTGTCGAGGTTGAAGAAACCGAATTACTGAAACAAGACGATCATATAAGAAACTAGTTTTTGCAACTAACCTTTTGGAGCGAACAGAAGACGTTGCAGATGACGAGGAGGAGGTCGAAATCACACGTTTCTTGGAGTTTTTACGTCGATATGCTGCCGGTTTATCGTCGTCGTGATTCTCGAAATAGCGATTGACATCACGCTTACTGGGATTCTTTTGCCGAAAACCGACCGGCGAACGGCTTCTACTGCTCTCGCTACTGGAACGTCGTCTCTTACGTTTTGGAATCTTGAAACTAGACAAATCGGCAGAAGACGGCGGTTTGTTGGTGGCTCGTGAGCTCGAAGGCGACAAACGACGATCGCGATGTGCGCGCGGCGAAACGGAACGTCGCGGTGGTGACGATGAACGACGATTGCTTCGCGAATCGCGTCTATGATAAGAGTGACGGATGACTTGTGGTCCCAAATCTAATCGACAAGGTTAAATAAACAGAAAGAAAAGTTTACCTTTTTTCACACGACGCGGTGGAGTTATGGATCGCCGTTTTGGTTGCTTTGTGTGCAGATCAAGAAGTGAGGGAATTCGAGGCGAATCGGTGGGCGACCGGCTTCGACTGCTTCGGCTGGACGAACGACGTCGACGTGAACGTTTGTGTTCGGTTCCATTCGAATCGTCGTCTCGTTTGGATGATCGTTTTTGTGAAACTGCACGATCCCAAGCTTCTTCGGCCGTTATTTTCGTGTTCACCGAATGCAACGGTACCGGACCGGTTGGTAATACCAAAGATGAGGATATTACTTTCGATCGTCCGGTATTTCCGAAGGGTCGACGTTGCCAATTACCACGATCCTTAAACAACAAATGATCTTGAAGACAAATTCTCTTAGCTTACTTTACTAGGATTGTCGTGCGGAAATTTGCAGGCATCGCCCCAAGTACACACACCACGTTGAAAGAACTTACAGATACCGTTAGGCCCAACCATTGACTGGTTCGTTGAAGTTGTTGCAAACGATATCCGATCATCAGGTGAACGCCTGGAAGAGTATTCGTCGCTTGGAAGCGCCACAATTCTCGGACGACTTCCGGAAGGCGGCGATTGGGGTTCTGGTTCTTCGTTTTCACTGTCCGTTTCCAATTCTCCATCTTCCAATTCACCTTCTTCTTTCTCATTATCGCTTTTGATTGTTTTTCCATTCTGCATCTACGATTCAAAAATATAACGACAATCATTCAACTTACTTTTACCGAAGACACATTTTTCGGCTCCGTCGATTGAGTTCTCAATTCACCATCAGAATCAGAGCTCACCGCCTAAAGCCGCAAATTCAAAAGAAACTATTGTAAACTCACTTCAATTTTGATGTTATTTCCGCGAACTGGCGATGTTTCTTTTGACGGATTACTCGATGAAGATGAAGTGGACAGGTGCGGGCTGCTAGAACGATGACTGTCCGATGAACTCGAGGATTCGCTTCGACTACGAGCACTCGATGGTTTCTCGTTATCCGAGGGCGAGGAATCGGAAATCGCGTCGGCATTCATGTCATCTATATTGTCCGAATACTCGAAGCTCAAAACCAATCAACTCACCATTTCGACTCGACATCTTCAACGCCGATTGGTTGAAGCAATTGTCTGAAAACATCATTCGAGGATATGCATTAAGCACGAAGCTTACAGTTGTTAGTCGATAGCGTTGTCAAATTTAAATCATTTAAATGAATAGACGGAGCTTAATTTCGAATACCAACAATCAGAGTTAGGAACAAGCAGTCGGCATTAGAGGATTTCGATTACCGTCACTAAAATTTCTATGTGATGGTAATGGGTCTGAACCGACGGACGCGACGTGGAATTTCGTAATGGTCGATAGAAAAGGAGTGTGCGTGAAGGGAAATGAAAATCGACTTTCCATCGTTTTTGGGAGGGAAAAACTGGGAATTTAAGAGCGGCGGAAGTCCTGGGCTTTGCACACGACAATCTCGCCTTCAATAAACCCAACGATCGGAGCGAGTTGACCGTTTCGTCAGTTGCACTGACGACCACAACGCGTCGAATCTGTGCTGGTGCGATGGCCACTTCCGCGAGGAGACGATAGGTGCGGCCTGAACACTCGCAAACTGCCTGATTATTCAATGCGAAAAGAAGAAGACGACAACCAGGGAGCTTGAAAGGACCGGAGTGTTCTTCCTTTTCTCTCCCCCTCTTTTTTTGTACTGGAGAGAAAAACCAAAGCGCATTTTTTGCTCCGTTCTACGTGTATTTTATCTCGGTAGCTGCTTGAACGGACACAAAAGTGAGAGAACGGCGCGAGAAACCAAACGGAAAGCGCCGTTTTGTTGTGGACGCTTTTGATTGTCGCCAATTTGCGTTGTGGAAGACGGGAACTAGTGGACGCATATTTTTGTGTCGAAAACGCGTTTTCATATTCCCGTTTGTCCTCGAGAAGTTGAAAGTACATCGTTTCCATCACACCATTGTATTGTAATCGCTGAACACTCCTCGTTGGCGGTCGATACACAAAACTTTTTTGGTGACAACACGCCAATCAGCTGACTTCACAAATGGCCAATGTCGCCGACTTGAACGATGTTCATCGACTCTTCTATTTGGGTGTCGTTGAAATTGTGTTGGGTATTGGATGTGAAGCGTCGCTCGGACCGAATAGTGCGCGAACCTCATCTGCTGGTACCGAACCCGTGGAAATGACCGCCAACAGTACCGAAGGTGTGCGATCGATCGAAGAGCGAATCATCGATCAATTGGACAATGCGCAGTTGTGCAGTAAGTCGAAGATTCCTTTTTCGATTCTTTTCCTTCTTTTCAGATCGAATCACACGTCGACCAGATGCCGAATCGGCACCGGTTGCTGTTCATGTGAGTACAAATGGAGTAAAGTTGCTCGAGACAACAAATCAACGAGCTGTCGAGCGGTTGGCGATGCACAAAATTGTTCAATGTTTGTCCTACGAAAACGAGCTTGGCAGCTACAACGTTGCGATTGTGGTTGTGAAAACAGAAGGCGGACATCAAGCTCATTTGTTGCAGACAGAAAGTGCCGACGAAGCTGACCATTTGTGTCAACAAGTGAGTTCACAAAACTCCATTCAGTTGTCGATTTGTTGTTTTAGGTACGTGAAGCCTTCACCGAACTTGATCGTGGAGCCAACTCACGAGCTCAAGATGAACGCGAACGTTCGCAGCATCACGAGCTGCTGACTCGAAACGGTGCTCCGACTGCCTCTACTAACTCAACGGCCTCTTCAACAGCGAATTGAATCGTTCGCTCAAACCCAATTCAAATGCCATCCATTTCCTTAACGGGCCTTATCGCTACAATGAGTATAACGAACTTTCAATTCATATTTTTCACTTGTTTCCGGTTCCGACGATTTGTTTCCACGTTCAAAATCACTTCACTCACACTTCACGGGCGATTTGAACTTCCGAATTCACGCATTTCATCAACGTCCACACAGCCAGTAATCAGTTTGTTTCTTGCATTTGTTCAAATTTACTCCACCCGAAACCATTTTGTTTCTCCTCCACAGTCTCTATTACAATCTTTTACTTCCCATACAAAACCTATAAGTTTATTGACGAAATAAAGTTTTTGTTGAATCACATTGATTAAGAACATTTTCCGGTTAAAGACCAGAAAAAAATGCATAAAAGGTTATATTGTCATTGATGAACAGTTTAAGAGACAGAATCCATTTGCCGACGCTCTTGTTTGAGGCTACCTAATAGGCCTTTAAGATTGTCAAAACTTTTCATAGGTTCCTCAACCTTCCGCATTTTCTGCATTAAGAGAACAGGACTTCGGCGGTTGGTTTGAAGGTTCAGATTTCTTGCTCGAGAAGTGGGTTTTAAGTTGGTTGTTTTGCTTAATGATCAGATTGTTTCCTTCCTTCTGCGGTTTGGATTTTACGAAATGTCTGTTTGGAAATCCTTCCGAACTTTTCATCACCTGGAATGCAACGATCTTCGACGGTCGCAAAAGTAAACGTACAAAATTCAGTTTCTCGTGTTCATTCTTTCAATTCGTCAGTTGATGCGATTTGTTGACTTCAAGACACGACATCATGAGAAGAAAATCACGGAAACGATTGTGACAATCGCGACTCCAACACTCAGATAACGAAGTCTGCAAACAAGTTTGAAGAACAATCGACTTCTCTATCTAATTCACTTCTTTTTCTTTTGTTTCTTCTTCTTATTACTCGAATTCTTTCTTTCGACATCAACATCAGAATGTAAGTGTTCTCTTCAACGTCGAACTGATTTATCGATTTCTTTTCGGCCACCGATTCGTTATCACCGGTGAGAGCAACAATCTTTTTTCTGTGTAGCTCATCAATTAAATCACAAATTCTCCAGTATACGATTTCGTTCATTGTTCATCCGTAGTCAAACATCCATCTCGAAAACTGCGCGTAAAATAAACGGCACGTGAGTAAATAGAAAAGAGAACCTTACACACACTTTCCGACCACTCACTTGCTTTTTCTTTCGTTAAAACTCATAGCTATGGTCGAAAAGTACGTTAAACCACGTACGAGAGCATTACGATTCGAAATATTCATTTGTTTCAATAGCGTTCGATTGAAGCTAGAACGTTGTTTGATATCGTGAATCTGACCGTAAACCAACTATCTTTGACGGGATTTCTAATTATACACATGTCATTCGAAGCCCGCAATTTGACTTTCTTCGTGATGTCTGCCTATTAACTTTGAAGGTCAACTAATAATGTTGCTGCCAACAGGAATACAACTATAGTAATTTCGGTTTAGGCTAAGAACTCAAATAAATGCTTGCCAAAAATGATATAAACTTAGAAGTTTTAAATAAGTTATACGGAAATGTCGCTTTCAAAATTTTGGCCCAAAAGTCGTAGTCGAAGAAACCAATTTTTATTGCTTGTAGCTCGAGAACCAATAACTGTAGAAACGTGTAATTAGAAGAACAACGAAACGCATTAATAAACTCTAAACCCTGTGAATATCAGTGGAATCCAATCAGCCAATGAGCAAAGATACAGAACATCCCGCATTCCCTTGTATGGCACCTCCATCGCGCAAATCGATGTAGTTCGGAGATTCTGGCAACAACCTACGGTGTTATTGTACTATCAGAAGGCCCAAAAGTCTGGCTATTCAACGTGCCCAAACGTGTAGCCATCGGATAAATGAGAACACTTCAAAGCCATAGAATTTGTCTAATAAAATTCGAATCGGCCAACAATCTACTGTCCAAAGTTCACATAAGAATATAACCTGAAGCCAACAGCTCAGTGATTGTTGACGTCTTGGTGTATGCGATTGCATACTGAAGGATGCTGCCAATCTCGTTCAAATTCAGAATTACCTTGGGAAAAGCCTCGGAGTGAGAAAACAATATGATTGGAACGCCGATCAATTAATGAAATTGTTCTCTTTTGTCTACCGAGAAATGCCAACCGCCTTCTCAGTTCCTATCACTGGTACCCATTGCATATTTGACTGCGGGTACCGCCTTCTGCAGCTTCGACGGTCTCATTTGGGTAGCATATAAACCCTGGAAATGAGTCCGAACAGTCACTCCATCGTCTCATTCCTTCCCTAGTCATTCCTTCTCTACTCATTCCTCTGCTCTTCTCTCCGCTCGTCAGTCAACGCGCTATTATCATATACTGTTCACGTTTCAACTAGTATATGAAAGTAGTGCGTGGGATGACCAAGCGGAGAAATCGAAGAGCAACTTCCAAATAGTCGACGTTGGATCTAAGAATCTAAAAAGGAATGCAAATGGTAGCAATCCTACTACTTTGATTGCATTGTCTAGAATCGAATTTCGCAGCCTAGTAGCTTCTATAACTGTCAATGTCATGAACAATGCAGTCTAAACATAGTTGGTGGAAGTAGTTGATCTGAAAATGTAACAAAAGAACGCCAACTATCAGACATCAATGTCCGAGAAACCAACTTCCATAGCCTTTATCTCGATAACCAGTCACTACAAAAGTCTGTGATTAACATATCAACACCAACCACTACTAAACTCAAAACTGTGAATATCAGTGAAATCCAATCAATCAATAAGCCAAATTACACAACACCCCCCATTCCCTTGTGTGGCACGTCCATCGCGCCGATCGAAGTATCTCGGAGATTTGGGCAACAACTAGTACTTATATTCTTTTAATAGCAAGCTCAAAAAACTGGCTATCTAACGGGCTCAAACTTGTAGCTACCGGATACCTGAGAAAGGAATAAGAGCACTTTAAAGCCGAACAATTTGTCAAAAATCGCTCAAAATTGCAAAAGTTTGCAGAGCTCTTCTCTCTAATGGTGCTAATCTGCAATTTGGCACACTTATTAAGGAGATATAACAACTATAATAATAAAAGTTTGACAAGCAGAGGCTGTCCGGGAGAAGTACTGGAATCGTAAACATATCCGAAAATAAAGTTTTGTGAAGTCGACCATAACCATGACATTAGCTGATCTCTATGTGTGTAATTTGCAGAAACAGCTAGGCAATATTAATGCATTTACTGATGTTTATTGTAGCCCAATTAATGTATCGATTACAGAAAACGACTTCAAATCTGTATATTCAAAGAAGAAAAATGAGGATTACGCTTATGTTCAAATTTTAGCTTGTAGTTTTTAAATGCCCCTTATTTCGGTGTCTTTAAACTCTTAATTTCTTAAGCTAGTTAAATAAATCAGAAGGTTGACATCGAAAACGATAGACAATCAAAGGATTAGTCTTATGTAACACAAGTCCTTCATTAGCTGAATTCGTTGGTGTATTTGCTTCCAATTTTGAAGCTTTTGAATATTGAAGATTGTTGGTTGATGTGTTGTACATGATCAAATATCTAATGGCATTCAAAGAAGATCGAATGTTAACACTCACGCTGGAAGCAAAGCGTCCAGAGGACGAGTTCAAATTCCATCAACTTCTCTTTGCAGTTCATAAGTCAAAGGAAAATCGATTGTCGCAGAACTTTGGCGTCACGAAAAGCAGCTGCAAACTTGCCGTCGACTTTTCCGCCGTTTTACGTCCGTCAATGGAGGTCGTGGATATTTGCGTTTTCCAACAACTCAAACGGTTTCGTAAAATTCGTTTGTTTGCTCGAAATTTTTGGTCACCCAATTCAACGCATTAAACTTTTTTCCGTTAACGACTTTGATTTCAGTTCGGAAGAAGAACGAAGATGTCGCTGTCGGGAGTTCACGAACGATTTCATTTGTGAGTTTCTGCGGTTTCAATTGCTCAGAATCTTGTTCAGGTACTCGACCCCCGATGCGTTCTATATTGAGCCGCGTCGAAAAGATGGAAGCGTGGCTACGGACGAGTATCTTTTCATCGATAAAGCGAGTAGCGAAAGTGGAGTGACAAGTGAGTTTTCGTGTTTGATCTTTTGTTTTACTTTTCGATTTTCAGGTGCTTTCGAGAATCCGATACCGACGATGAACGTCGACGTTCGACCAATATATGGAATATGGGGAGTGATACCGTTGATTGCTGGAAACTATCTTATCGTTATCACGAAAGCGGACGTTATTGGCACGTTGAATGGCCACGAGATTTACCATATACGCGAATCGGACATCATTCCATTCCAGAAATCAACTCTTCACTTAACTCAACGACAAAATTGGTACAATAATTACTATTTGGATATGCTACGCACGGTGTTGTCCATAAATGGCTTCTACTACTCGCCATCGTACGATCTTTCTCGTTCGTTGCAATTTCTCGGCGAAAATGCATCGCCCGAATACGCCAACCAATCGCTTTTTGATCGTGTAAGTCGAGGGAATCAAATGCCTGACCAATCGCATGGGTTTAGGCCGCAAATCTGTTTTGTTGGAATAGCTACTTGCTGTCGAGTCTCAGTCGTCAAGTCGAACTCCACGACTTTTGTCTTCCGATTATTCACGGTTTCGTCGGAATTCGTTTGTGTAACATTCAAGGCCGTCAGTTCAAATTGATACTGATTTCACGACGTCCAACTGAACGGTGAGTAGTGAGTTTTTGAAGTGGAGTCGCATCAACTTCTTCAGACCGGGAGTTCGTTTTCAAGTGCGTGGAACAAGTCCCGATGGTGCGGCGGCAAACTTTGTTGAAACGGAACAAATCGTTGAAGTCGACGATGGAACTCGTGAATCGCGTCGTTGGACCGCTTTTCTTCAAGTTGGTTTCTTAGGTTCTTACTCTGACCTTATTTTCTGGAGTTTAGACTCGTGGTTCGATTCCATTGTTGTGGTCGCAGAAACCGAATCTTAGATGGCAACCACAACCTTATATGCGACCACAGGACGATCAGCTCGATGCGTATATGCGTCATATGAAAGAGATGCGCAAACGTTACGATGGCGAACACGTGATAGTAAATTTGGTTAACCAACGTGGACGGGAACATCGATTAGGTTCCGAATTAGCGCGTGTTGTACTTCAAGCATCGTTGGAATTTGTCAAGTGAGTGAAATAGATTAAGAATACGCAATATTTGAAGTCTAGATACGTACCCTTTGACTTTCATGGCGAATGCAAAGATTTGAATTGGACCGGATTGGCAACATTGCGTCAAATGTTGGATCCCGATATTCGACGTTTCGGTTTCTTCAGTTCGAGTATTGCTAATCCATCGGAGAGTCGTTTACAACAGGGTTATTTTCGTACTAACTGCATGGATTGCTTGGATCGTACGAATGTGGCACAAGCAATGATTGCCAAAGAATCTTTGCGCTACCAATTGATTCATTTGGGCGTTGTGAACGAATCGGTCGGAGATCTCGACTGTTATCCTGAGTTTGCTTTCATCTTCCGCAATAGTAAGTTTTCCGGTCGTTGAGCGAACTAATTCAAGGATTTTAGTTTGGGCGGACAATGGTGATGAATGTAGTAAACAATATGCGGGTACCGGAGCTTTAAAAGTAAGTGAAGAGACTTTTTCAATGATCATTTTAACTTCTAGACCGATTACACACGCTTCGGCAAACGTACAATGAACGGTGTCTTTAACGACGGTGTGAACGCGCTAACTCGTTATTTCAAAAACAACTTTACCGATGGACACAAATTGGTATTTCCGCGATCTCGGTCTATGATGCTTGTTGTTTAGGATGCAATGAACTTGTTTTTGGGTTGTTTCTGTGTTTCACAACACGAACTTCCGGAGGGATTAGAAGAGTCGGCAATCAGCTTCAACGCCAATGGAGCGGCGGTTGCGGGAGCTGTTTTCTCGGTCTCAATGATGTTCCTTTGTGTTCTTGTTTCTGGTCAGTTTCGTTTCATCCAAAGGCTTTTGATCGTTGACTTACAGAGAACATTTCGGCGACCGTCTTTTGGTTTGTTATTTTCTTTGCGTTCGCATCGTTCATTATTCTCAACGGTGAAGAGTTCGTGCGAAATCCGAAGTTGAAAGTTGAATGAAAGATTACATGATTGGAGGAGCTGACGTTTGTTCATACGCATTTTCTAGTAAAAAAGGTTATTTATTGTAATTGGCTGTCACCGTATTGAATTTCTATTGTGAACCAAATGTTCGAAATACAAATAACTCCTGTATTAGCTGATGCTGCAAATAAAATCGGGCAACTTTGCGCTGTGTTTTCGTTGAACTAATGGTTGTGCGACCGTTTTCTCTACTTTCAAACAGAAATCGAATGAGGATTCTGATGTTAATTTAGCTCCTAAATGATCGAAATCACCGTTAACGATCGACTTGGCAAGAAGGTTCGAATCAAGTGCAATGTTACGGATACGATTGGCGATTTGAAGAAGTTGATTTCCGTCCAAACGGGTACAAAGTGAGTTCACATTGTTTGCATTGAAATCGAATGTTATTTCAGAGCTGAGAAGATTGTGTTAAAGAAATGGTAAGTTGTGGGCGAGCTTGTCGCAATCGTCTAAGCAACTGAAGTCGCTTTTGAAAGTTCTTTCATGGTCAATGAAGTAATGCAGTATCTTCAATAGCGACTTCAACTGCTCAAAGACGATTTCGATGAACTAATGACTTCGTGTAGGTACAATACGTACAAAGACCACATTACCCTTCAGGACTACGAGATTCACGATGGATTCAATTTTGAACTTTACTATCAATAAGTTATTTTCTTGTTTGATCGAATAAACTTAACTTGATTTTTCTTATCAACGAGCACTCAGTGCTCAATGAATCGGTTCAAAAACGAGTGTACGTGAAACGATGAAAGAAACTTGCACATGGTCAACACAAATAAATCGACTTCGTATGACCACCACCTACTGAACTGATTCTGTTTTTCTTTTTGTTCTCTCCCATTCGGTTTGTTTTTCGGCTCTTTCGATCGAGAAGAAATATTTGGCTAAAGACGCGAAAATGCTAAAAGTTTGTCGGAACTACGCGTATCCATCGCTACTTTGTCGTGGAGTCAATGGCCGATTCATACAGAAGTGTCAAAACGAATCGTAAGTCGAGTTTGTTCTTTTAGTTATTTTGGACCAAACCAATCACCTTGTTGTTGCTCTCGAACGATGTTTTTGCAGAAGGTTCACGTTTTTTTGGCGTGTTCACTTTTGCAGCGGAGTTTCGACTGTCAATGCCGATTGTAATTAACTTTTACCTGCTGATTGTAACCGATGATTAGCGGCTCGTTTTTTTGGTGATAAGACGAGAATGTTCGATGGGCCATTTTCGCACATTTACCATTGATCCTCGTTGTTTTCGTCCATTGACTTTTTTGGATTATACCATAGACTTTCAGAACGATGACCGACGAAAAGTTTGTAGTCAAAGTGGAGGATGTGAGCTCAGAAGATTCGGACTTTTTAATCGCAAATTGTTTCAGATGCGTCGTTTCGTTATCGATTGCATGGCGGCTGTTGGAGCGAAAGAAGAGAATGGCAAAAAGGTTGCCGACCTTCTGATCGCTGCCGATCAACGTGGTCACTATTCTCATGGCTTGAATCGGCTTCGTATTTACATGGAGGACTGTCGATCCGGGAACTGCGATCCGAACGCTCAACCGACGATCTTAAGACAAAAAGGAGCAACGGCGTGGATTGACGGAAACAACGGACTTGGTGCTGTGGTTGGAGATTATTGTACGCGAATAGCCATCGAACTCGCTCAACAAAACGGTGTCGGTTGGGTGGTAGCAAAAGGTTCAAATCATTTCGGAATTGCGGGCTATTGGCCAATTTTGATGAAAGAACGTGGTTATTTGGTATTTTATTAGCTTTTGTCTGACAATCAATTTGATGTCTAGGGTATCGCAATGACGAACACCTCACCGCTGGTGTTTCCGACAAGTAGGTTTCTTCAGGTCGGTTTAATTGTTCATTTTAAGGAGCTTCTCAACTCGCTGTGGGAACCAATCCGCTTGCAATTGTTGCACCAGCAAACGAGAATGACGATTTCGCTCTCGATATGGCAACGTATGTTATCGTGGATGTTACTCTAAATGTGTTGATTTCAGTTCAGCAGTTGCGTTGGGAAAAGTAAGTCAATGGCTGGTCGATGGAAAACTGTTGAGTCTTTGAGATCGAATTGGCAGAACGAAAAGGCGAAAAGATAAACGATCAATGGGGTGCAGACAGTAAAGGCAGGAATACGAACGATCCAACGGAAATCACACAAAAAGGTGGTGGCTTGTTGCCGTTAGGAGGTTCGGAAGAAACAGGTTATCATTCAATATTGGAATAGCAAACCGACGTTCTAGGAGGCTATAAGGGCTACGGACTAGGGATGTCGGTCGAAGTGTTGACTTCGATTTTGGCTGGTGCAACATATGGAAAAAATGTCCGCACGTGGCGTGAAACATCAAAAGTTGCAGATCTTGTAAGTTTTTTGTAATCTCATTTGTATATGAAAGTTTAGGGACAAACATTCATTTGTATAGACTCGTTGTGTTTTGCTCCAAACTTCAATTCCCGACTGCAATCGTATTTGGACGTAGGTTTTCGATATCAATTCATATGAGAACAGTCAATTGCAGGAAACAAGAAGATTAATACCGGTAAGTGTTCAGGTTTTTTTCATACACCCGTTGATGTTCAGATCGATCGTACGAAAAAAGTGTTGACACCCGGCGATCCCGAGCGAGAGCATTTGGCCGAGAGTGGAATTGGAATTGTCTACGGTCAAGCTCAATTAGACCATCTGGTGAGTTGACCACTATGGTGCCATCAAACATTCAAGTTTCAGTTGGACATCGCAAAGCAAAACAACGTCAGTGCGTTCAACTACAGGAACCATAATGCGAAATGATTCGAATCTCTTTGTTGATCATGACATTTCTCTTGTTTATTTTTCCGCAAAAACATTCTTTTACAGACATGCTACCGCTTCGTTGGTTGTTTCGTGAAGTGTGATGATGAACTTAAAAAACTCGTCGACCGGCATCTGAATTCGATGAAACTGGCGTTCCGGACGCTCAGATTCCAAGCTTTCGGTCACAAACTCGACATTCACCAAAGTTGTCGTTGAAGTCGCTGGCTCGGGATTTTCCTTCGAAGCGACGGGAACTGAACACAAAGTTGAGAGATGACTAGCGACTTATCTTACCAAAAACTGCGTAGTTAAATGAGACTAAACGTTCGGGCATTGTGACTAAACCAACAGATTACTTTGATGTCAACTAACTTCAACGTAACAAAATGAACCGAACTTCCACGATTGTTGTGACATCAACGCGCGACTATCGGAAAAAAGTTTATCGAGTTAAGGCCAAAAATACAATTAAACAGGTTATTAGGTATTGCATAGATTAAATTCAATAAATCAGTTTCGACAATAACAAGAAAAAATGTAACAATAAGACTCATTAAGAAAGGGAACCTGAAAAAAATTATGGTTGAGCATCAAAACGACTAACATTCCCGTTTTCGCCAACAGCAATCAAAATTTCGCCATTCGGACTGAAGACCGTCTGACGAACGCAAAACGAGCACTCCGAATTGATGAGCATGTAGTCACTGAAGAATTGAAAGGTTTAAGTGGATCAGTCAAAACGAACTCACCTATCACGTTCCGGATAGTAGTCCGAATCCAAATGCCACAAATGGATTTCACCATTTTCGTTTCCACAAGCAATATACTAAAACATAGGGCTCATTAAATTGGGTGTTCAATTAACAAACTTTGTTCTTGGGATGAATGTCGAACTTTATGAACCACGTCTCCGCGTGTGGTAGATCCATCCATGCGCAATGAAGAACGTAGGTTTCGGTGCGCAACAATGTTCCCTCACCCGCTGCTCCATAATCGAAACCGCCGAACTTCCACAGAACAATCGAGTTTTCACAAGACTAAATTTTGAAATGCAAGAGGTCAATCGATCTTCTTACCTTCGATACAATGAACTCGCCCAGAAAACGACCACAATCCACGTAGTTGGTATGAACGTCCCGCGAGACTGCCAACGGAAAATGATTCTCTTCGGCGGGAAGAGAAACAACTGAATCATCGCCGTTAATTGATTTGTCAATGCGCTCAGCGGTTTTGGTTCGTTCTCTTAGATCCCAAACTCGAACGGTCTGAAGAAATGATTGGTTGCTATTGAAGAAAAACTTACATGGTCCATACTCGTTGTTAACAGGAACCTTTGGTCGAGATCGAAATCCTAAACTCAACGATTAAACAGTCGATTGAAGGTGTGAACTAACTAAAGAGATCACTTCATCGAGATGACCGTAAGCACCGCCAAAGACGGCCAAACAATCAGAAGACCGAATGTTCCACAAACGAGCAGTTCGATCCTTTGAGGCAGATGCAACGATCAGCGGATTGATTGGCGACGTTCTCAGTTCGTTCACCGATTCGCCGTGACCACGAAGAGTCTGAAACAAACGAAATGTTTAGCAGCGAAGTTTTAAACTTTACATTGCATGTTTCTTTGGTCAACGGATCCAATACTCGTATGATCCCTTTTGCACCACCAACAACAACCACGTGTCGTCTAACCACTTCGTCAATGGCCCACGTGATGGCGTAGTAGCCTTCTTCTTTCTAAAACAGCCTTTAATTAACAAATATAAGAAATAAAAGCGAACATTTGGATCTTGAAATTGGACCATTGATTCCATTCGTTTGTCTTTGGGATAAAGCCGATAAATAGTCACGTATCGACTTCCACAAGTTGCCAACCAGTAGCCTTTCTCCGAATCATTCAAATACGGATTGAAAGCAGCACCATAAACGGAAAGCTTGTGTGCTTCCTAAAAACGGAATGATTGAGCAACATGTAAGTCAGCTTACGTAAATCGTATTCGTGTATTTGTAGGGAGCTCCACGAACAATCTTTTCATTCTTTTTATGACCGTTTTTTGTTCGATTGTCATTGACCATGGCAAACTAAAACACTCTTCTTGAATCTCTAGTTGTTAATCTTAAAATATTCGGACGGCGAAATTACGGAGGAACTATACAGGATGGGTCAAAATGAACTCACTAGTCGGAATCGCGAATAACGTTCTTATTTTTGAATTTTTACTGGACAAATTGTATATTTTCTGTATTCTCATAGACCCCAAATTCAGATGAGCTCAAAATTAAAATATTGAAATTCGAAAAATTTTGTTTTGGTTCCCCCTTGTCGCTTTTCGGGCAGCTTTCAATTTAAAGAAATCGATTCAAATTTATGTCAAATGAACCAAAAGTAACATCAATTGTTGTTGTTACATTGTTGTTCGTCCGACTGGCCAATTGTGAGCGGCTATCGAAGAAAGCGCGGATCAAATTCGTCAAAATCGACCGATGAGAAGGAATTGACGCCAACTTTGCTCGTCAACTTCAAATGTGCATTGATTGAGGAGCCGCACAAGTCGAGATTCGTTGATGTTGAGTTTTTCTCTTGTTAATGAACTTTTTTCTTTAAATCGAAAGCTGCCCGAAAAGCGACAAGGGGAGACCAAAACAAAATTTTGCCAATTTCAATATTTTAATTTTGAGCTCATCTAAATTTGGGGACTATGAGAATTTAGAAAATATACAATTTGTCCAGTAAAAATTCAAAAATAAGAACGTTATTCGCGATTCCGACTAGTGAGTTCATTTTGGCCCATCCTATACTTTAGCTGCGCCTCGCCAAATGACTCAAGACCTACCTCAATCGACTGCAATTGTCGAGTAGATCAATAATTACTGAAACACTATAGTGCAGAAATTACTGTGTATCAAGATACGAAAAACTATCAGTCGCAACGCGCTCACTTCTGTTCAAAAAAAATGACGCGCGAAAGAAAATGGCGAGTGAACGTTTGGCAAGCGAGGTTCGCGTTCCCGTCCATTCGCTTTTTTTTGAGCAGAGTATCACCAGCGCTTTGGCGTTTTCCGTCTTAAAAAGCTAAACCCCCGACCGAACCGTCACCCGCTTAATCTACACTAGGTCTCTTTTTCTTTCTCAATGACGCCAATTTACGGAAAAAGCCAACGCGCTGGCGATACTCTGCTCACAGGAGTGAGCGCGTTCAGACTGATAGTTTTTCGTATCGTATCTTGATACACAGTGATTTTCGCACTATAGTGTTTCAGTAATTATTGATCTACTCGACAATTGCACTCGATTGAGATAGGTCTTGAGTCATTTGGCGAGCGGCAGCTAAAGTATAGTTCGCCCGAAATTACCGTTTTCCTTACATCAACTACACTGTTTAGACGTTTAAGTTTATGAATCGAATAAACAAGGTAAAGACTAAGAAATGAATGAAAATAAGTTGGGATGTCTGTTTGTTGTGGTATTATGGCTAAAGAGAATTAAGAAACAGTTTGGAAGTCTAGCTAATCGGAAGGTTGGAAAAAAGAAGACCGGAGAAGAAGTCACGGCAAAGCAATTTACTCTTCAATTCGGTTTGACATTCTTGTCGTATGCGTTACGAATGGCTGAAAGAAAGGTGTTGAATTTGAAATCAAATCACCGACTTACTGTCTCCGGCATTCTTCAAATGACCGTCGATCGTTTGTCCGTGTTTTTGGTGGAGCGGACGAATGAAACGAATGTAAATTTGATGAGCACCCAACGACATTGGAAGGTAGAGCCAAAGCAAGAAAGCACACTGAAACACGTGGATCGGTTGGATTGGAATCAACGCTAACAAACCTTCAAAAGCCAATAGAACGGGAAGTAGTGCGAAATGGTGCCGGAGAAGAACTCAAAAACGTTCAACAACGCAAAAACAACCCAATAACTAAAACGAACGTTTTTGATCGTACGATTTAAACTCACGTAAGCCATTGCGTGTCATCTTCTTTGGAGAGGGTTTCGATTGCGGTAATGGAGATGTACGCCGGATATAAGAATCCGATGATGTTGCAAAGCAGAGCGGCAAAATGACCGAACAGTAAATAGAGAGCATGAAGTGCGGCGATTCCACCGACGATATGCAAACGTTTCAAACCGGTCTTCTGCTCGACCGTTCCGAGAATCTCGGCAATACGTCCGGGCTCATGAAGATTCTAAAGCAGCTTCAATTAAACGTGGTCATTTTGATTGAGCACCTTGTCGACGTCATCAATAAACTTTTGGACTTTCGGTGGCACGGGCATTTCTATCGAGAGCTGATCAGACGACTATCGAATGCTGCAAAGAAGTTCAATTAGAAAACAAAATTGAGCAGATGGCTTGTTGCTACAAACGAAATCGGGCAAGAAAAGTCTATGGGCCGTTTTTTTTTGGTTTCACGTCAAGAAGCAGAAAAAGAGGAGGAAACGAGCGGTCGGTCCGAAGAGTTCGTGGGCAACACAATTCGAGCACATTGCAACCGATTGGTTGTGTTGACCAGAAAAGAAGCGTCAATTGATATACAATAATGAGCATGTGAAATTAAAGGATCGACCGAGAATTTTTCAAGAATTGTCTTTAATGGATACTCGACCTATTTATTCATCGACTAAATGATCATTAAAAAACCTTTTGACTTCGATCATTTGCTTCCACCGATTTTTGAACAACGAAAACGAACGCCGTTCGAGCCGACATTCCATAGGAGCTTGACGATTCAAAAATGTCCGTCACGGAATTCCGGGGATTGTTTTGCTTTGGCATTCCGCTTCATCAACTCGTGCTCAACGAAATAAAACGAGTGTTTCTCTTTGCGTTGACCCGTTCGGGGCGAGAAACTCGCCCGGAATTGGGAGCCTCCGGAGTGGCTCCGGTGCCGAGTTGGGACAACCATAAGCGGATGGTTGATCCGGCAAGGAGCTCGCAAATCCAAATTGCCAAATTTGGCCAAAATCCATAGGATTTAAAATGATCAACGAGAGATCGTGCAAATTGAAGAGACGATCAGCGTGAGCCGGGTGTGTGTCCTATACATAGTCACGAAGTCGTTCGGTGCGTCTCTTCGATTCACATGTTCTTCTTTCATGTAGTTGCGTTGATAACATTCGTGATTTATCTTCTCCGAACATCTTTGAGGATTCAAGGTTTTTCAGATTGACGTAATTAATGTAAATCTCCGCGTAGTATCTTGTTGTTCGTCCTCACGTCTTTCCGTTAACTCTATCGAATCATCGTCTTCCAAACATTCGAGTGATGTTGTGCTCTTTGGCCAACACGCTGCGCATTTCGGCTGATGATGTTCGAACGATCGAAACGTTTTTCGAACGTTCGGCCAACGATGAAAAAGAGAAATCGAAAGAAAAGGCGGATAAACCGGCGAGTAAGTGCAATCGGGTTACTGTAGTCTTGACTTAAGGTTTTGAGTTTTAGCATCAGCGAAAAAGTTCGATGGATTGGTTGAGCCCGATGCTGATCGATTGTTAACCGACGACGAGGTTGAAGATGAGACGGAAATTCGACCGCAATGGAACGAATCGGTAGGTTAAAGTTGTTGATCTTGTTGTGATGGGCTTCATAGGCAAGCGATACGGAAAGTGGCTCACGACCAACTGATCGGTCGAAACGAAAAGACGAACACACTCAATGGCTGCGGTCGTCGTTAATTTCTGCAGCTCCACAAATGGAGATCATTGCGTTGTCTGTTGCTCAGGGATTGGTTATTTTGGAGCGTGTCATCGACTCGAAGACCGCAAACGCTGATCGCCTTCAAATCACGGCGACTGTTACGGTCGAAAGCGTTGATTCTGTTTGTCCGCTCTGGATATACAGTTGATTTGGTCATGATTTCAGGCGGCATACATCACTTCGATTCTTGTTCTTCCGATTGCTTCGACACGTCGAACTGCCGTTTCGGCCGTTGATTCGACGGCAATCTTGGTCGGACTCTCCGACGGCTATGTGAACGTCTATACGGAGCGTGGTGTTTACATTTTTCGTGAACGAGTAGCTTACAATCAAATTCGACATCTGCGTATTGGAACCGGCTCAAACGGTCAAGTGGTCGCAGCGCTTTCGGGTAAACGTATCGCCCTTATCGACTCCACCTCCTTTCATTCAGCTTTGAAAACTGCAAGAGTTGAAGTTTGCACTCTTTCAAGTCAAATCGTTTCTATTGAAGCTTGTAGGTTGCTCATGGGAAAAGAAACGCAATTGCCATCTCCGACGACTTGCAGTTGGAAGCGAGAACGATCGAATTCAACGGTTTGTCTTCGGCCCGACCTCTCGACTTTCATTTGCTTGGTGTCGAACGTTCGACAATTTTTGCGCAATATCGAACCGCCACCTTCAACAAACGTCCGCTTCGACAGTTGGAGACCTCGAATGTTAAAATCTTCACGGCAACGGCGCAGAACTTTGCGGCCTTTGCGCGTCTTGATGGCGATGGAGCCGAATGGAATCCGATTCGTCAAGCTTACGATCATATTACGGAGCGCATCAGTGCGGCAGTTCCGTCGTTTGGGGTTCGATCGTTTTTTGGCTTCGGAGTTTCGCGAAAAGATCAACCACAGAAGAAGATTGTCGCGGACTTGCGGAATGGTCGTGCGATTTGCGTTTCCAAACTCTCGGATATCGATCGACGATACGAAAGGTAAGAAGATGCAAATATCGTGAATGATGTTTTTTAGGTCTGCAGTTGCATTCAATGATTGGCCATTGGTGGCTGTGTGCGATGATATGGCGCGAGTTTTGCTGTTGGATCGACGAACTGGCGCAGTTCTACGCGTCTGGAAGGGCTATCGATCGGCGCGATGTGCGTTCGTGGAGTCTGTGGAATCGAGCAAAAACGATAGAAAACCAAAACGTGCACTTTTTCTCGTCATTTTTGCTCCAAAACGAGGACTGTTGGAAGTCTTTGCAATGCAGGTAATCGGCAGGAGAAGTGAAGAGATTGATTTTGAGTTTCAGAATGGTCCACGAGTTGCGGCATTCAATGTCGACCCACGAGGTCGTTTGCTGAGTATTCCGACGCCTGCGGATGGAACTCTTCAAAACGCTAACAATTCAGTTGACCAAACGCTTTCGATTAGCGGTCCAACAGCCATGTTCTTGGCTTCCGATGGATCCGTTTTCACGATTCACGTTCCTTTCCATTTGGCTGCTTTGGACGTGAATGCAACTCAGATGCATGATGAGAATCTACTGAAAGAAGCAAAGCTGGATCAACTGTTGGATAACGTCGAAAAAGAACGAGCTGAAGCTGTGACTAAAATATTTGCTCAGTTGAAAACAGCGGATTGCAGACAACGATTTATTGAGCGGTTCATCCAATCGGCATCTCAACGTATGAGCTTACAGGAAATTACGAAGACTCTCGAGCTTTGTGGAAATCAGGTAAGCGATGATGTTAATCGTGCATTATCTCGAAGCTTTCAGGCATCGAATTCGTCGTTGACATCCTACTTGAAGGGATTGAAACGATTGGTCGAGATTTACGTTCAAATTCAACCAAATCCTGAAGATACAAAGACGAGAGAATGTGATTACGACAAACTATTGGACTTGTTGTTGTTGAGCATCGAAGACTTTAAAGAGTTGCATCTAAATGTACTTCTGTTAGTTTAGCTTTTGACTTCATGTTTAAGTTGAACGTTCAGAAAAACCGAACGTCAAACACAACTCAACGGTTTGATGTCTCTAACTCGTTTTCGTGATCAGTTTGCTTTCGACAATTTGGGTGATTGCAAGTGAGTTTTTGTAATTGAAAATTCATTCAATTTATGACTTTGCAGTCTTGGTCTCGCACCAAACGTTAAATTAGAAGAACTCGGCTGCACACTCTTCATTTCACTTTTTACATCAACAGCTGTCGATTCGGCTGAGGTCAAATATGAGAAAATTTTTAATTACTTGAACATTCCGATTGTAAGTCTCTATTACAAGAAGTCAAATTGTTTTGTTAGTCGGATGTTCTACGTTTGTTTCTGAGCTCGTGGTTGAGTTCGTGGAATGTGAGACCGTGGGATCATATCGAGAATGCGATTTCCATCTTAACGATTTTAAGTGATCAGTTCGAAACAACAACCAAATTTTCAATGACCGTTGAACGTGCCATCTACCACAGGTGAATAGATTACGCATAAACTTTAATAACATACCTCTTTAGTAAAAACGCTCGAGCCGCCTTTTTCCTTCTGCTCGTACTTCGACTTTTGGAGCATCAACAACAGTCTTCAAATTCAACGGATTTTGAAACGTTGGACGACTCATTAGCTTGGCATCTAATTCTTTCCAAACATTTGGCTATTCAGTCGCTCATTGAGGATCTTCCCGACGCTCCTTCTGTCGGATTGGATCAACTGTCAACACGCGGTTACGGCTTTTATCGAGAGCTAATCAGTGAATACGTAGCCAAACGTAGACTTCCAATCGAACAGTTGGAGCGGGTACTTGGATGCAACAGAAAAGATCGAGAAACAACGCCAAAAGCCAAAGATAACACGGTAGATCGAATTGAAACTTTGCTTCGATCGATTGTTGAGCAGTTTTGTCGCAGTTTTCCGGCACCGTTTGTTTTCGCCGATTGTGCTTGGGAATGCGGTATAGACTGGAACATCCAAAAGAATTTACCTTGTTGGTCATTTCAGCAGCTAGTTGGTGCAAAGATGAAACGGCAAGAAGTTTGAAATGTTTGGAGATGTCTATTGAGTTTTTGGATCAAACCTTCTCAACGGCACGTTTACAACACGGGTTAGCATTCATGATCTGGGACACTTTTGTTCGGACACCTTTCGAGCGTTTGTACGTTCTTTGGCGCGACTCACCGGACGGTCGAATGGCTAAAGATCGGGTATTGCGAACGGAAATCTTCTGCTCGGAGTTTGAACTGCCAAAGTTCTTCGCGTCTGTTCGTCGATTGTTGCGAACGATGCAGCAGTCAGTTTCGTATTTGGAATCAAAGCCGACAGTTGAACATGGTTACGAATCGTTCATGAGTAAGTGCCCATATCAAACAATTTTGTTAAGTTTTTTGTTCAGCCGCATTCTTCACTAGCAGTCGACTTCCATCGACGGGCGATTCCAGCGGACCACAGAATCGTCGTCGACCGACTTTGTGTGAATTGGCGGCCAACCAACGAGCCGTGAATTATCATTTGACGTTGCATCACGCTCATCTCGCAACCGTTCTGGAGCTGTGTTGTTTGTTGGGTTTGCGAATTTCGGTTGAACGAGTTTTCGATCAAATCGCCCAACGAGCACTCTTTGGTGCTTTTCACGAACACCCGTTGATTCCTATTGGCGACGTTCCCGACAAATTAAAACAGTCGAGACAGCGATTTTTGGAGGAAGCTGTTGAAGCCATTGGCGTTCAAATGGACGACGATTATCATGAACGATGGGACAGAGTAAAAGAACTGTGCACAGAATGGGAACTCGACGAAGACCTACTAAGAATCAAAGTGAGTTTTTAAAGTTTTTCCATGTTGAATTTGTGTTTAGGAGATTGTAATGTTGCATGAAAGTCGCTACGATTCGGAAGCCCGAAAGTTCTATCCGATTGTTGGTAGTCGTTTGTTTTTTGCAACCCAATTGTCCAAGGTAGCTATCGGACGCTTCAAATCGCTGCTCGAAGTGGATGAAGAATTGAGGCAACGAGCGGAAAAACGACTGAAATCAACGTGAGTAGTTGATTATAATAGGAAAATTTACTCGAATGTTTCAGCGCTCGGGATGCCACTCGACAGTTGGACGATCGTTGGGCCGCAAATTTCGAGCCAAACACGAAAGAAACTCTCGATTTGGTCAACGGAGTCCTGAATCTTTTCGGTTCGCCGACATCGGCATCAGCAGCCAATCGCGTCGACGACGACCGCGTCTCCTATTCGACGATGGAACGAGATCGACGAGTGCTGAGCGAAATCCGCGACTTTCTTCGTCTGTAAGGCCCCGATTCCCGATTTAACCTTCTCGCCTTTCCACTCATTGCCACGAACTTTTTTACTTTTGGTCTTCCGTCTAAGTTTGCAAACACGCGTTTCAAGACCGCGACGCAACGGGCATTCGGCTGCTGCAGACGCTGTGGTTGTCGATTGGGTGCTTGCTTTTTGCTCCACTTATCCGCCGCGCCTTCCCAGTTTGGCAGCTCATCCAACGGCGTCTTATCAATTCGGACGTCAGAGGCAGTTTCGTGATCCACAGGTTTTTTCTACGTTAATTTTCGCTCACCCAAAAAAAAGTGCCAAAACCCCGGTTGTGAAATCATAATCAAACGTTCGATTTCCGGTAAAATTTCTGTACATATTCCAATCTTTTTGACCGCTTTTCCGCTTCTCCTTCTTCCCAATCGTTTCTCGTTTGCTACGTGTAGAAATTGTTGAACAAACTGAGATATAAACGGGTTGTTTTTCTGTTGAACTTTGCATTTCCTAGTTATGTTAAACCATCGGTCATCGCAGCCAATGAAACGGAAGCGTTCACCGCTCTCATCGCCACAAAACAACCATCGATCTCAGCCGCCGCCTCCGCAACAGCATCATCAGTCCACCAATTCAGCGTCGACGGCCCGACTGGTCGCACAGATCGGCGAACATGATCAGAACGCTGATTACACTCAATCGCTTTTGGAGAAGATTCAGAATCGAATGGCCAACAAAGTACTCCAGCAATTCAAATTCCCATTCATACACGAGGTAAAAGACTGCTATGAAAAATTGTTCAAGATCGGTCAGGGGACTTTTGGGTGAGTGTGTTTGGCAACCTTTTTGTTTTAATCGTTTGTAATTCAGTGAGGTTTTTAAAGCCAGGTGTATGAAGACCAAACGATATGTCGCCTTGAAGAAAATTCTCATGGAAAATGAACGTGAAGGAGTAAGTTTTCTTGTTTTCTTATCGTTCGAATTGCTTTTTCAGTTTCCAATCACCGCAATTCGTGAAGTCAAAATGCTTTTGAGATTACGACATACGTACATAACCGAATTGGTCGAGATCTGTAACACACAGGGTAAGCAGTATGAGTGATCAATTCAATTTGCTCCCTTAGGCGCATCAGTTACCGACAAATCGACCTTTTTCCTCGTTTTCACTTTTTGTAACTTTGATCTCGCCGGTCTTCTATCCCGTAAGGACGTAGTAATCAAACTGCCGGACGTTAAGACGATGATGAAACATTTGCTCGAAGGTCTATTAAAGATCCACAACGCCAACATTTTACATCGGGACATGAAAACTGCGAACATTTTGATTAGCGAAGACGGAATTTTACGATTAGCAGATTTCGGTCTTTCGCGTCAGATGCTAAGTGAGTTAGAGGCCGCAGTATTCCTCATTGAATTGTTTTGTCTTAGAAGCCGGAAAGCCGGTAAACTACACGAATCGAGTCGTGACTTTGTGGTATCGACCACCCGAATTGCTTTTGGGTTCGCGACGCTACGGACCGGCAATAGATCTTTGGGGTGCCGGCTGTATCATGGCGGAGCTTTGGACTCGTGCACCGATCATGCAAGTGAGTTAGCAATTCGAACTTGCAAACAAACCGCCTCATTGCTTAAGGGCGCCACCGAACAAATGCAATTGGATTTGATTCAAACCACTTGCGGCGGAATCAATACGACGGTTTGGCCGGATGTGGATAAACTGCCGTTGTTCAGTCGACTTAAATTGAAACCCGATCAACAACGTACACTACGGCACAAGATGGAGAAACTTGAACAGAACGCCGAGGCGTTAAATCTGTTGGAATCGTTGTTGACTTTGGATCCGTCGAAACGACCGACCGCCGAGAACGCCATCTTACACAACACGTTCTTTTCGGAGCCCAAATACGCCGACAACATTCATCATATTCTACGTGAGGTACCGGTAGTAAGTTCAATGTTCGTTCATTGCGAATTGAGCTCATTGTTTTCAGTCGAACGTATTCGAGTATACGGCCGGTCGTGGAGCTCATATGGGACGTCGGCCGAATCATCAGGTCCCGAATGCTACAGCGAATCCGACCACCAACGGAGTCGGTCGGGCACGAGTGAGTCGTCCGCAAGTGGATCAACTTCACGATGTAATTTATTAATCGATGTTTCAATCCTTTCTTTTACTACCATTTTTGTTAAAATTCTAAATCAAACAAAAAAAGTCTATCAGTTTCACCAAGAATCATTTCTTTAAACGTCATTTACGAGTCTTGACTTTTTCGTTGACGGTCTCATCGAAAAACATTTTCCGCACTTTTCTCCAATCCAACTTCTAAATCTTTTCGTGCTTTCCGCTACAATTTCCGTTGTTGACTTGTAATCGTTTTTATTGTCATGTTCTAGTGAGTAATGATAAAATCAAACAAAATTGCGAGTAAACTTAATTGGAACGTCAAAATGGACGTAGAACCGAAAAATTTGGGCCCGTAGAAGAAAGTTGAGTTCAACTCTTAACTTCGATTGCCTGATCCACTTTCTCAACGACTGCTCCTGAAAGGTCGGCGATTAGAATGTTTGGATCCACTCGACTCACGTGCCTAAATTGCTCACGGACTTTCTGGCCGCTTTGATGGAGTCGTGGATGTGCGTGAAGATGATCGTGGGCACGTTGAAAGTTTGATCGTCAGTCAAAACGATGTCGTAGCAGCGTTGATATTCGTCGCGTAGTTCGTCGAAATTAAAATTCAAGTAGCCGATTCGCAACGCTTCGCCTTCTTCCTCAACTCCAACATCCATGTGTATATCGCCCAATGAATCGCCCTGAAAGGAATCAAATCGATCAAAAAAACTTGAACTCACGAGTAGAAGAACGTAAGGACGATTGCGAATCGAATGGAAATACGGTCGTTCTTTGTTGACCACTGACGCGTTCTTGTTGAAGGTATGAATGAGCGGATCGTTGAATCCTGTGCAAAAGTCCTAGACAAGAATGAATGGATGAAAGAAACGAAATCAAACCTCTGCGTCGAAGTTCATTTGATTCGAGATAATGTGGAGATTTTCGGGTACATTTCCGAGTTGCCATTTCAAGAAGATTTCGATCAGATTACCGATTCCCGCACTGAAACAAACTAACGGAACGGATTTGGCACAAACGTTCTTCAGAAACTCGGCAGCTCCGTCACGAAGTTTGACTTTCGAGTCGTAGACCGCCTGTTCAATCATCTGCCTCTTAAATTTGTTGTCCTGAAAAGTCGAATTCAAGATTAACGGAGAGCACGCAAATACCTTTATATACGCGTGTGATTCTCTCCACCAAGCCAACATATACGGAGTCTTCTCTTCAATTGACATCTTTGGGTCGAACTCTATTGGCAGATACCTGAAGAGCAATGATAATAGTTGGAATTTAAACTCACTTCTCTTTTAGCTCGTGAAACTTCTGTTGCAACTCGACACTCAGCTGTTTGGCGCAGTTGTCGAAGATGCCGTGTGTAGTCCAGCACTTCTCGCCGTTCTCGTCTTTAAAGCGACTGATCGTGTAATCGAAATCGGAGATCACCATCAGTTTATCGAATCCGCCGTCAATCAACGTCTTCAGTTTGCGTTCCACGCTCTTCGGATCTCGCATAAAGACCTTTGGATTGGACTGCAAAGTGTGAAGAATATCCGAGGCTTCGCGATCCGTTTTTCCGCTTGACATTTCGATTCGATTTCTGTGTTGCACAGTGAAGACTAAAAACGTGAAATAAGACGACGAATCGAAATTCCAACGCGCCTAAACGACCTTTGAGTCGATGGAAAGGACGAGCAAAGACTATGGACGAAATGGTAAGAGAAAGACGAGACGAATAGGAGTTCGCGAGTTGGGAGGCTCAAGGATCGAAGGCTGTTTTTTCAGTCGAACTGAAAAGCGTGATCGCAGCTGGAGGAACGCTTTTGACAGAAGATTTCCGAACAACAAATGGCTGAACGGAGGGAGGAGGGCAAAATGTCAAACGTTTCAGTTCGCGCCCATCAGTTCGCAACGTCGACCTTCCAAATTGTGGCGCGTTGATTCCAAGTCAACAAAAAGAATCCGTTCGGTCTTCTTATCGAAAAGTTTCGTTCGAAAGCCGCAGACGCAATTTGATTGCCGACTAACCTTCCACTGAACTGCCGAACGCGAAATGGCCTCTTGGATTGCGAACGTAAGTTTCGTTTTCTTTTTGTTTGAGTAGAGAATTGACAGTTTGTGGTAATAAGGTATTTGTTTCTCGAGAATCGCAACTTTTACGCTCGCAATTCCCGAGCGAAAAAGTTCGTTGCAACGACCCAGCTTCGAAGTAACTGGAAAATGGAACACGTGAATTAGCGCTCGTAGCGAATTCCCCGCATTGCCTACGCTTTTCAATTAGTCCGTTTTGTGTGTGGAACGTCGATGAGTCAGAGCGGCGATTTCTCCACGCGAACGCTGAATCAACATCGTCGAATTTGGAATTTTGGCCAACATACACGATCAAAAAAACCACAAGCGTCTAATTAGTCTCCACCGAGAAAGAACATTGTCGTTCGGCGCTTGTTTTCGTCTTCTTTCTTGTCGTCCTTTGTTCCGCCGAAACTCTCACGTCGAGCGGCGTCCGGTCGTTTTTGTTTACGCAAACGCACTTGTTTTGTGGACGACGCAAAAAAGTTACAGTTGGAGGTGTGTGCGTGGACGTGAGTTAATTGGTAATTGGAGGAAACGTTTGGCCGAAGTGTACGTTTACTTTCTTATTCAAATTCGTTTGTTTCCACAATCGGTCGGGACACAAATTCGTGGCAAAAAAAAGAAGCCGGAAGTTCGGTTTGTTGTTCGAATGGACCGAGAACGGGCGGAACGGCGTCGTGAAGACGTCAGAAATTGCGACGGGAAATTCGCTGGCCGTCTTTTTTGAGAGAATTTCGATTGCGCCAACGACGTGGAAACCGCGCGTTTCGTAACTTTGACTTTCCGTCTAATTACCGAGACTTCTCATTCACGTTGGCACGTTTTCGAGCGACAATTACGACGCCGTTTCGACCCCAAAAATTCAACGTCCGCATATCTTCTGCCTTCTTTTTTTGCCCCTCTCGCGCCATCTTTTTCATATCGATGGCGACGTTTGGCGTTAATTAGACGAATTGGACTTCTTGTTTCGATGTTATGAAAATCTCTGCTCTTGGCTCCTCCACGCACACAACAACATCCCGGCCATCTATTCCAAAGACCACAAGCGCACCGGATGACGTTGTACGCAACGAGCCGACGTCAGAGATTCGGCGGTTTTGCGCACATTTGAGTTATTTTCGACGTTTCCTATTGCCAATTTTGCTTTTCGCGTCAACCGCGTTTCCATCAACGTTCTCGGACGCTCATTATCGTAACCACTTTTTTGCGTTTACACGAAACTTCGCAGTTTGCGCGGCTTCTTATTAACATCAAGTCGTTGGCACGATCTTCTTTCGCGAAGCTTCTGGTTTCATGCAAAATCCGTCGATTCAGAGGATGCATAGTAATAGTCCCTTCTTCATCACTCCGACGATTCGAATGCTTCAGAAGGTAAAAGAAAAACTAATCAACGTTAATGGCCGCATTCTCCCCCCAACCTTCAATCTTCTTTGCGTAATCCGATTCGAAGGATGAGAATCAAATCGAAAGTGTTTTTGGATAACTGCAAAACTTTTTCGCCAAAATCAAAAAATATTCGTCTCAGAAAAGTTGTTATGGGAGTAAGTGGAAGCAAAAGTGAAAAATGTTTTCTGGCACAAATTCGACTACAAAACTTCTTTTCAGCGCGCATTCTCGGCCTTCACCGACGCAACAACGAAGAGCGGAGAATCAACAACCAAGACGAAACGTCCGCGCTACACCTCGGATTCTCGTCTGTTGCCGGCAGCTTCGAGCTCGTCGATTCCGACGACCAGCGGTGACAATCAGTTGGCCGTCGATTCGATTTCAAGACCGAAAATGGCGAATGCCGAAACGCAGACCGATTACAATCTTCAGAATTCGATTGTTGTTCCCGGTGAGGTCTGATCAAACAGTAGCCACTAATCAGTTGTTTTAGCTGTTGTCAACAAGCCAAACTCTCAGCCGCCTCCACCACGACCACAGAAAACTCAAAAGTTGCGGTCTTTGCGTCCGGCGGCTCCACCGGTTGTTTTGCCTCCGAAAGAAATGCAGCAGCCAATACGCAAAGTTCGCTCCAGTCCACGATTAGCTGCGTTGCCTTCGTCAGTGAGTGTTAGTCATGTTGGCAATGTGATTGTGAACGATCGTCGTCTGACTTCTTTCTCGTCGATTTGTCGTTCGGAAACCGTCGACGTGCCGTTGCGATCACCGCAGAAAAGAGAGCGGTAAGATTTCGAAGTATGTCAAATAATTACTCTCGTCTTCAAGACCTCCGCTACGTCATACGCAAACTGCTCCAGTTGAGGAAACAACGAGCGAACTGAAAAAAGTCGGTGGTTTGAAGCGAGTTGTCAGTTCCCGCAATTTGGGTTTCTCTCCATCCGACGTTACTTCTCCGAAGCCGAAGAAAGAAGTGAATTTTGGTGGAGTTCAGGTCTTTCATTTTCACTTCGCATGCAGCTATGATACCGTTCCATCGACAGGTCCACCGTTGGGAATGGAATATCAGCATTACGATGTGAATCAGTTCGATTCGCTTTCCGACTTCCAACGGGAATGTGCATTGGAGAGAACGACCTCCGATACAGCGTTGATGGGAAAGAATCGAAAGCGCGCCAAACGTTCAGATTCTTCGTTTCTGGACGTCGATTTGTTGAATGTTACTTCTGCTGCCGGTCATCTGAAGCCACGGGACAAGAAGGCACGACGTCAGATTATGATCACTCAGAACATCTCGGTTGAGAAGGTAGGCGTATTCGAGTGTATCGTTTAGAATAGAGGTTTTCAGGATGTTATAAACGAATGCAATTCGATTACGAGTTCACGTACGACGAGTGCCGGTTGTACGTGCCGAGGAGGTATATGTCGACCGTTGACTTGCAGTTGTGCCGGCGATCAGGTGGCTTGTCAGGTCGATAAGCCGGGATTTCCGTGTTCATGTTCAGCTTCTGGTTGCGGAAATCCCGAAGGTCGAAAGGAGTTTGATGCGGATTTCGTTCATTCTCACTACGAAGAAACGGTGAAACGACTGAAAATGGCCGAGAGAAATGAACGAGAATTGAGTGAGATCGCGGTAAATGCAATTGCCAAACTTCAACCACATCTCAACACTCCGCCGCAAACTGCCAACTTACCATCAACTTCCGATTCACTTTCACGTCCGCAGCTCGTGACTCCGAAACGAAGGTCGCAACTTCGCTCTTCAATGTCAATTCAAACACCGCAGTTGACGCAAAGTTTGAGTGTAAGCGAAATTCCTGGTAAGTCCACATTCACTCTATGGACTTTTATGTTGTTTCAGCGACTCCATCGAATTTGCTGGTCGGTTCACCACTCAACGTTACACGTCGTCGCTTCAACTTGAATCGAACAACTTTGAGTGCTACAGCGCTGGCCATTGATTCAAAATTGCCGACTACTCCAACGAAGCCAGAAACCAATCAAACTGCCAAAGAAGCGAACTCAATTCCAATGGAAGTCGAAGAGACGATTGGTGATCGAACTTTGGTGCCTGACGATGAATCGATGGTGACTCAACTGCCTGTTAATGTTTTCGTTACTTTGCCGTCGCTGATCACAGATTCATCAATTGAAGTCAATGGTCTGCCGAGTCGAGAAACCGCAATCTTGTTTCCGACTAGTCGATCGATCTCGGCCGCTACTACAACCACCGATGAAACGAGTCGTGCAAACTCAACGGAAATTCAGATCGGAGATTAAGTCATTTCTGGCCTTGATTTCTGAACTAGTAGTTGATGGCGCTATTTCAGAACAGTTGATAAATCTCACAATAAATTTATCAAAAGCAACAAAACAACTAAGTTGATTCAACTTCTAGGGTTTTTGTATGTACATCACGAAAATGTAAAGCCGTGAAAATAACTGGAAGAAGAACACGAATCGGTGTTCGTAAGTGCATTCGCGTATATTGGAATAATTGAACCAAGGAAAAAAACCGCGTAAACAGTGAAATACGAAGAGATTCAAAACGAATGAAAAGTAACGATAATGTCATTAGAAATATCATTCAAAAACTTGATAAGCTATGCCGCGCACGTGCTCTCGTTTCTTAATGAAAACATATGATGCGACGGTGATTCCGGCACCAAAAATGAACATAAAAATGCCGGTTATGAACAATGAACCGGACGAGTAGCCGGTGTAAGTCGGTGGTGGTTGAGGTCGACCGTCTTCGGCCTTCAAAACTCCCATCGATTGAATGGAAACTGTCTAAACAAGCGAATGAGATTGTCAAATCAACTCGAAGAACTCACCACTGTTTTCGACTCGTCTGTTACGACCGAAACAACGATTTTGTGACTGAGAAGTGTGTCGTTCAGAATCTTTCGAACTTCGTCGACCGACTTTTCGGGACGAAGATAACGAGTTTGAGCGGGTTTCGTTGAGTTGTTGTTCTCTGCCAAAATGAAACAAGCATACAAGTCCTTCTTTGACTGTTTGATCTGAAAACTCTTATAAACCAATTGAGTGAGCAAAGAAACAAACCAGAAATTGTGAGATCCGCAGAACGGAAATGTTTGCAGTCTTGGAAATGGCTTCGACAAGAGCCGATTCAACGTTCTCGAAGCCGTACGTTTGAAGTTTTTCCATTGTTTGATCTTCTAGTTTCAAGTAGAAAAAATTTTCAGCTTGAAGTTCGTGAAGACAAGTGAAAACGTTATGACGACTCCAAGAGGTTCCAATGAGCGTGTTGTTGACAAATGAGTTGAAACGAGTGATTGTTGTTCGATTAAGCTCGTGAGTTGATTTCTGAAGAAAAAAGGTGACGAGAGTGTTTGATTACCTACCTTATGGTATTGAACAATCGAATGAATACCCTGTGGTTGGTTCTGATCAACACGCCAACCATCGGCAACAAAAAGCAACTCGACAACAATGTAGTCTTTGGTGTTCGGGAAGATTTTTCGCGTAACAAACGAGTCGTAGAGCGCACCAGATTCGCGAATTTGTCCGGCATAGTAAGCGGTTTCTTTAGTTATATTGAAAAGAACGTCTGTTGGATTGCGAAGATTCAATTTGCCGTCGACAGTCTCAACATCGTTCCACGACGAGTTGATGGCTCTAATTTGACCACAAACTCTTCCGTCTTTACTCAAAATATATTCATAACCTAAAGATTACGAGTGAGTGCAGAAAGAGAATGTTGAACTAACCGGTCGTGAAATCCTGATAAACTCTTGCTTTTCCGAGTTGCATCGTTCTTTCGCTTTGAACGTACGGTACATCGGTATCTGAATTTCAGGGTTTTTACGACCAATAGTGAAATCGCTCACCAGTATCAAAGTCCAAAGCAAAACTGACAATCTTGTTATCTCCATCGTACATCAACTAAAACAACAACTGGATTACTAACGTGAGCTTTGAGTTTACCTCGATTGTATCTTTGACTTTCTTTTCCACATCAACGTACTCAATGTCCGCTTCGAATTTCAATGGCAATTCACTTGGTAGTTGGGCAGCAGGCATTCCATTGCAAAACGTTCCGCGTGGTACCTATGAAATTAAGAGTAAGAAATGTTGTAAGAGCACTTACTTGTAAGTCAGTGTTTTCGTTTTCCGCATTCGATTCTTCAACTTCAACAACGTTTAGCCACAAATGACTTAAAACTGTAGTTTTGTTGGTTTTAGGGTCAGCTGAAAGTTAAACTCAAAAACGTTTGCTATCGAAAATCTCACTGGTGAAGGTGCTCAAACGAATCGATGCGACTAATGGTCGAGAGACATTTGCGTAGGGTTTCAATGAGGTCTGAGTATCGCCAAGAAATTGAACGTCGACTTCGATTGCCGGTCGTTTGTCTGTTTGATTCACACATCCCAACCAAGAAGCCGTGTCAACTCCATCGATCCACTGAGTTCCGATCGCATGAGATCCATCGTATTGAGCAGCAATCATACCGCTCAGAATTTCGCCCAAATTCGTTGCACTGTTGTTGAACAATTGACGAAGATCGTCCGATAAGCCATAGATATTGTTAAGATCAGTCAAATTGGCTACCGAACAATCATCACCTAAACGGAAGAATTAAAAGAATTTTGTATTCGATTGTCACCTTGATATCGAATTAAGCTTTCTCTTCGTTTAATGAACGTCTTTTTGATGCCGAGTTGTTCTTTGGTGATCACTAATCCACTAGTATAGTTGGTTTCCGTTATTTTGGCCGTAGTGCTTTGGATAAGATCAGTGAAACGTACGACAACCTTAAGATTTCGGTATTTCAATTATCATTTTGATTGCTTGCTTACCTTATAGTTTAATGGAAGTGACAGTTTGGGCCATGGCTCAGCAGTCTGGTGCAACGTATCGTTCAGACAATGGATGGGTGGCGTTGAATGGACGGAAACAGCGAAGAAAACGAACAGAGTGGTCAGCACCCAGATTTCCGTTTTCATGTCGAGTTGAAACTAAAAACCTTCAAATGAATGATTTCGATTGGAATCGCGAGAGTTGGTTTGTCGAAAGAGATCAGTCATCGTTAACAGAAACAACTTGACTGGCTAATCAATAGCACTTCCGTTGCCCGGGTATAAACAAAAGCGAACCAACGGGGGACCACGTGGGTGCAAATGGCGATGTTCGATAACAAAAAACTACTCGGTATTTTCGGTCGGTTGGTTACTTGATCGCTATTGAGAAAGTAAGTTTTCATATTTACGGTTATTTTTATCAGAATTTTCAAGAAATTTAATGGTCGTTCCGAAGTCGAATGTCGATCGTGATTTTTTTGCGGCGACAAATTTTGGCGATGACTCGATTCTCGACGTCAAATTCTTCTGCCAACAACCGCGCTGCTTCGTTGTCGACTGCAGATTCTAAATTGTCCTCCAAATATTCTTGTTTTCCGGACAGTCCAGATCCCAATCTCTGTTGTCAAAGCGGCTGCAGTAACTGTGTATGGATCAACTACGCCAACGAAGTGTCTCAGCATCTTCACGAGCATCACGCCGAAGAAGCGAAAACACCCGAAGAGCGATGGAAGAAAATTGACAAACTGCTCGACGAGAAAGTACACGATCCAATGTTAAAAACGTACTTGGAAATGGAGATCAAGTACAAGATCTTCAACGAGTAGTTGGTTTGTAGATGTTGCTTACTTGTTGTTTTGGCTCTCCGGTTCAACTGCATAGAATTACATAGTCGTGTGTACATATCGTTCGTGAAATAAACACACTGTGCCATTGAATTACGTGGTTTTTGGTGTTCCGACTTGCGGATCTTTTGCTGGCGGTTGCCATGACTTCTGTTTTCTAATCAAACCTTGGTTTCTCTACTAGAGCGGTTTCAGCAAAGTGATTTGTCATGACAACTAGAATAGTTGATGAGGAATGGCAAATGCAACGAAACGTCTTCAAAAACCATCTATGCACCTCTTCCGCTGTTTTCGAACGTCTGAGCTAATGTTGATAAAGATTGTCGTTGATCAAATCAAGAGAATTTAGTTGTCGATTTGTGCCCCGATGGCAACAGAATGATCAATTGACGTCTTACAAAGAACTTGGGCTGTGGGTTATGTTGATTAGGAAGTCTTTAATTCGTCTCAATGATCCGATTTCTGCAATTTGCAAATCGACTCCGAAGCTTGAACTTTTGATTACGCAATCGAGAATATGCAGAGGGAACGGCGATTGCATATCGACTACCGAAATTAGCACACGCGGGAATCAGAAGCCGGCGAGTCGAATGTCCTTCACGAGTTTTCACCAAAACAAACGAGTTTAACAGACGAAAGGAAAAAGCAGCGAGAGTGACAATTTTCGTGTTTTCTATCGCTTTCAATTTCTGGTCCACGCAACTCGCGGAGACGAACAGTCTTCCACTCTTCGTATTTGGGTGTTTTGTTGTTTTTGTGTGTGTTGTCAAAAAGATCGGGTTTCGTCTTACTCGTGCACCAGGAAAGAAGACCGCAAGTACTGACCCTGATTTCTTGCGTAGCGATCTCTTTTTTCTGTTGAACGGCAACTTCCACACGTTTTTGAGAGGAAGTTGGTTGAGTTGACAATGTACGGACGTTTGTTACAACCGTTGAGATGCCGTTGATTGTACTCAAGAAGCAAAAGAGAAAACAGCTCGGTAAGTTCTCTTTTTTACCATCTTTTGTTTATCTTTTCCTGCGCTCCAAAATGTCACGAACTTGGCGCAAAACCACACGGCTGCTTGGAGACCCGAAAACTCGTCGTTTGCAAATCCTCGCTAATTTGCAGCGGAGATCTGAACTACGAATTGTGTTCGAAGCTTACGGTTGTCGACAACGTCATTTTGTTTCACAATTATGAGCCGCCAACCTATTTGTTCAACTCACTCGCTTATTTTGTCGCGCAAACTTTCAATCTTATGGCCGACATTTTGGTATCACTTCTTGTGGTCCTTTGCATTTCGGAACGGTCTTCTGAACGACGAGAGTTTTCGCAAAATTGCAATCTGATTGGCAAACAAGAAGGTCTATGTGATCAGCTCTATTGGAGTTTCCCTTTCGCTCAATTGGAAACACGTAGGGTATGAGTAAAAAGATTGTTTTGGGCTCATGCGCAAGATCAGAACTAATTATCGAAGCTCCGACTATTTCCGTCGTTTCGATTGAAGAGCTTTGGGAAATTAGAAAACTTGAAGGGTAATGAGCAAATTTATGGTATAAATTAATGAGCTATGAGCACTGGAGGAACTCAAACAAACTCAAGTGTTATCATCATTTTCGCTCATGAAATCGTTTTCATCTTTCAAACTCGTTAGCTGATGTGTGTGCGGAAGAACGAGTTTTGAGTCAGCAACTCAGTAGTTGGTTGCGTATTTTTTGGGGTCTTCTTATTATACTCTTGGAACTCTGTTGTTTACGATGCTTCTGCACTCAATCTTAAGTGTTGGGGACTTGTTTTTATATAAGCAGAGTGGCCATGAGAACGATTTAACTGATAAGTTTTGTGGCGGTTGGATCGAACTTGGCGACCCACTATCCTGTGAACTAAAAGAAACGATAAGGAAAACCGCAAAAATACGAAAAGTATAACAACCGTTCGAGTAGAAGAGCTGGAGCACAATTTTGCTCTTTACATTCTTTGAACTTTTATGTTTAAACTGTAGACCATGGGTTGTATTGTTGCAAGACATGGTTGACAGTTCAATTTCCGTTTTCTGCGCCTTTCAGTCCCCACGCTTTTTGAATGGAAATCCTGTAGAAGGGGGTTTCGAAAAGATCTCCGAAGGCGTTTTGGTTTTTTATTCTTAGACACGCGGGACTTTAAGTTCTTAGACGAAAATACAAATGTCTGTTGATCGAAACTGTGAAAACACTTTGACGCAGTCGATTTGTTTGCTCGTTTCATCAATCGGCTCGTTTGTTGTTCGAGCCAAAAGACGTGATCTTTCGGTCGTAATCTTTACTGTGTGCTTCAGAACACTGTGATTAAGGAGTATAAATGGGATCGGATATCTCTTAAAAGACATCTCATTTTGTGAAAGATCGGCAACACCGTGTTCAATCAATTTCACAGATGACTACAATCCATTGGTTTGTAATTCGAATGAAAAGCGAAAAACATCAAATGTGATAGGCGAGCATCAGTGTTTGGTGCGGTCAATCTTTTACATCACGCCTTTGCTCTTTGATGCGCGCTGTCTTGATGTTTTTTGTTATTTTATTGTCTGACTTGCAGAACGAGCACCGTTACTGGACGACATGGACTCGACGGATGAGGAGCGGACCACAACATCTCGACCAGGTACGCCGACAAACCTCACAATTGTGAATCCCGATGATGTTTTGGACAAGTTTTGTAAGTTTTCTACTGTTCGGTTGTTTTGATTGGAGATTTGTAGCATTATGGAATCCGTACATTCTTTTCGTTTTCATTGCCGCCTCTTCGGTTTGGCTCTTTAGTGGTCAGTTAATTTCAATGTTTAATATCGAAAAGCGGAGTTGAAATTGAACTCAAAATTGATTTCTCTCTGATTGAAGTTCTTCTTAAACCTTGAACATTTAAGGACCAAATATGATGGTATCCGCCTTCACTATTGCGGATGTTTGTGCAAGTAACGATCTGAATTGCTTACCGAACAACAACACAATCAATGGAGAGGTTGCTGATCGTTTGATTAATGTTGATAATTATGAGTTTTAGTTTAATTTAGTTGGGTCCAAAAGATATTTGGCTGATTGGACAACATCGATGTACCTATTCGGTAACACGATCGGTGCTGCTTTCGTTGCTCGAATCACCGATTACAAAGGTCGTCGAATTGTGATGACCATCTCGTTGTTTTTGATGGGATGTTTTGGTGTGATAGGAAGTTTTATGCGAAACATCTATTTGTTGATGATTCTAAGATTTCTGCAAGGGATGTGTTTTCCGGTAGATTTGAAGTTCGAAGTCACTGATCAACTTTTTGTTCAGGGAGCTGGAATTCCCGGTTGGAATATTGCCTACGAGTCAACGCCGAAAAGCCTTCGAATTTACACGACTTTTTGTTTTGGAACGATGTGGGTCACTGGTTATTGTCTCGTAGCTCCGTTGGCGATGTTGTTTCCGTATTGGCGAACTTTGATGGTCGCATGCTCGTTCCCGTCGGTGGTTGCTGGAGTTGTTTACTTTTTCACTGTACCCGAATCGTTTCATTATATGGTACACACCGGAATGGAATCCGAATTGAATGCGTGGGTGAAAAAAGCGAGCGTGTTCAACAAACATCGAGTGGAAGTGAATGTCAAAGGACTGATTGCCGCTCATCATCAGAAGGCGAAACAAGATACAACGAAAGATCGAAACATCATCATTCAAGTAGTTAAGAATCGACGTCTTTCAATTTACATGCTCATCATGGCAGTACTTTGGATTAGTGATGTAAGAAAGTACAAACAACAGTAATCACTCTGCGAATTTAGACTCTGATCTACTACGGTTTATCTTTGTTCAGTACTCAGTTGGCCGGCAATAAGTATATGAACTACGTTCTTCTTGGATTGATTGAAGCTCCGTCTAACTTCTTTTCGCCTTATTTCCTGAGAGTTTTTGGTCGTCGCTACTTTATCTCGGGAACTCATGGACTAGCGGCTATTGCATTTTTACTGTTAATCTTTATTAGTAAGTGATTGAGAGTGCAGACCGGATGATTGAAATTCTTTTAGAAAACCCAACAGGTGCCTTAATTCTTTGGCTTATTGGTAAATTCGGAATCATTTGCTCATTCAATTGTTTGTACGTCTATTGTTCCGAACTGTTTCCTACGAATATTCGTTCGGGTTGTACCGGAGCTTGTGAAGCAATAGGACGATTGGCTTCTACAATGGCTCCAGCACTTTATTCACTGGTACGTGCTCTCCAAGTGATTAATTCCTTTCTTGTTTAGAAAACAATCTACGTTGAATTGCCAACGATAATCTTCACTGCATTAGCTGGAGTATCAGGTGGAATCACGTTGTTGCTTCCCGAAACCAAAGACGCAAAATTACCCGATACAGCCGCCGATCTGTAGGCGTGTTCTAATTCGTTGTTTTCGAAACTTTTTCTATTCTTTCATCTGGTCAGTAACTAGTCTTCTTAAGTTTCGAATGCGTGTATTCTTTTTCTTCTTCTGCCAAATCGTTTGTTTTTGAAATGCAATTGCTACGACTAGAAGATCTCTTATTAGTTTCTTGGAACGTACAATCAATTCAATTTTGCTCATTTTCACACAAATCAAAAGATTTGAAATCGCGTTGTAAAATGAACGAAAATAAACGCAATCACTCAGTTGTCACAAAATTGATTCCGAAAACATGTTGACATTTGCGAACCGAAGTGTTTGCTGTTTGATAAGAAGCTTGAAAGGAACACTTTTCGATTTACAACAACTCACATCATCACTTAGCAGCTAGAAAACCTGTGATGAAAAAGACTCCAGGAGTGAAGTTTGTAGTCTTGATGGACACATTCAATAAGCGAAACGACTCGTCAGTGACTGATGATAGGTGAGTTATTTCGCTCCGTTCGATACTGAAACTTTTTCGTCCGCACACGTTTGTACTTTGAACCATAGTGACTGTTGGTGCTCAGCGAAACTTCCCCAACCAGCAGTTCATGCACCCGCCAATCGGAATTCTTTTCGTTTGAACACTCGACAAAAAGATTCGCAACGGATCGAGTAAACACATTCTAACCGGTGGATCAACAATCAGGATTATGAGATAGCAAAACTCGGTCTCTTTGATCTCTAACGTTCATACTTTGTGATTCGTATATTGAAAACCATTTTCGACTTGTCGTTCGTTTAATCAGTCAACTCGGAAGGAAAATGACGCGTGAAACGAGCCAAGAGGTGGACGCGACAGTTGAGGAAATTGATGATGTTTTGAATCGGTTTCGTGAGTTCCATACCCGATCTTTTGTTTCACCTTGTTGTTTTCAGGATGGAACAATCACTACTTTCTTTTGATTTTCCTTTCTTCTGCTTCCATTTGGCTATTTGCCGCCATGAGCGTAATGATAAGTGCCTTTACAGGTCGGTTATTAACGGAAAGTTCTATTCAAATTCTCGTACTTTAGTTGGAAACGCATGTACCGAAAAGACGTGTAACTTAACCGAAGGCACAATAACAAAAGACGTAAACTAAAAGTCTTAATCATTGGTCGTACATTTTTTTATAGTTTGATCTTCAAGGTTCACGAGCACGTTTGGCCGATTTCTCGACTTCTGCTTATGCTTGTGGATCAATGTTTGGAGCATTGGGTTTAACTCGAATTGCTGATTTGTACGTTAAAATAGTCAATGCTATAATCATTTGATTACAGAAAAGGCCGCAGACCTGTGGCTATTTTCAGTTGTACGTTCAGTGGAGTTTTGGGTTGTCTTGCCGCGTTTGTGCCGAATATTTGGGTCTTTATGTTTGTTCGATTACTACAGGGAATTGCTTTTGTTGTGAGTACATTGAATTCACACGAGAACTAGTTCTTCTGTTTAGGGTTGTTCAATTAATTCTTGGGTTTTGGCCTATGAGTCACTCCCGAAACAACTGCGCGACTACTCGACACTCGTGTTTGGTTGTTCTTGGGTTGTTGGTTACGTTCTTGTACGTTAAACGTAGTCACTTCGTTCAATTTAATCGGGATTTTTCATGTGGCACCAGTCGCCTATGCATTTCCGAGTTGGCGGATTCTGATGTTCGTTTGTAGTGTGCCGTGTGTTGTCGCTGGAATTGCATTCTATTTCTACTTACCCGAGAGTTTTCGTTTTATGGTTATGCACGAGAAACGCGACGAGTTGGATCGTTTCTTGAGTCGAGTGAAAGGAACCGAACCACAGGGTGATGGCGTGGATTTGAATGCCGACGTTCTGATTGCTCAATATCATCGAATTAGTGAACCGGCACTAAAAACCAAGTTTTTCACCGAACTTGGCGCTGACAAGCTGCTCATTGCGTGTACGGTCGTCCTATCGTATTTGTGGCTCTACGAAACATTCGTGTATTATGGTCTTTCGTTGTTTTCGGGTGAATTGGCCGGAAACAAGTACGTCAACTACGTGCTTCTTGGTTTGGTCGAAACACCGGCAAACATTGTTTCGCCGTATCTGCTCAATTGGTTTGGTCGAAAAATCTTTATAACCGGATCACATCTTTTGGCGTCGATGATTTTCGTTACTGCCATTTTTGCTAGTACGTTTCTTTGATTAGTGATCTCATAGTACTCTTGTTTTGCAGCTCAACCGACCTTGTCAGTGATTCTATGGTTAGTTGGCAAGTCGGTTACAGTGTGTGCTTTCAACGCACTTTTCGTAAGTGCCAGCGAAATCTTTCCAACAACAATTCGATCGGGATGCATTGGGATTTGTGAGATTATGGCCAGAATCGGTGCGGCTACCGCTCCCATCTTCCACACACTCGTGAGTTTTTTGCATACAAAAATGAAATCATTGAATTCGCAGGAAAATGGTGATCCACAAACAATGAAAATTATTTACGCTGGTGCCGGTCTAGTAGGCACGATAGCAAGTTTGATCATACCGGAAACCGGCAAAATCCCACTGCCCGACACTTCCAAAAAAACACCACCGAGTAATCTTGTTGAATGATGGATATTTGTGCAATCTAATTGTTGTTTATCGACGGGTTGATTTGTCACCTTCTTTTCACATTTCCAATTTGTGCAATAAACTCGAATGTCAATTGGACGGTTTGAATACTTGCATTGTCCCGACTTCAAAAACAAGGTGAACACGCGTATTAGTCAAGTCTTCAATCAAAATTAATTTTCGCTAGTTACTGCAGCACAACGAGAAGTGGAAAACACACTTCTGCTGCACAAACTATGCAATGCACGTCGAAATGCGTTGAGTTTGCTAAAATTGTTAAAGAAGAACAGCAAACTGGCAGAACCAGTTGATTGCAAATCGCTGTGCTGCTCGAAAAACTAAAGATAAAAATGCAGATGAAGTCGCTTTGAACATCAGAAGTTGTGCTTGAAATAAGCAAGAACGAGCACGAAGGTTAATTTTTGTCGGTGTTGTCGGTATTTGTTGAATAAACAGCAAAAGAAAAATCGAGTCGTCTGTTGCTTGGATAATTGCATAGTGATTAGGAGAACAGAAAGATCCCTAGAGAAGCCTTTTAAGATGTGTTGATTGAGAACCTTTTTCATGCTCCTTTACTAAATCGACTTGTTTTTGGATTCGTTTTTACGTTTGCCATTGAATGCATCTGAAATGTTTTCTATTCAGTGATATTGTTTAGTAAATTGTTTCAGCTTTATTAGTGGTCGTTTTACTGCACAAACAAGTTTAAATAAACAATAGTGAAGGAGTAGTAGCTGTTGATTAGAATTCAGAAGTAAACATGAAAGAAATTGGTAACCATCAGTTTTAAGTCCGAAGGCATTTGCGCAACTCGTAGTCTCTGGTTGAAGTACTAAGATGTCTCGACGTGGGCTGTACATTAATTGGTCGTTTTCATGGTAGACCGGTTTCGTACTCGAGACCGAAACGTTCGAAAAGTGTTGTGTCGATTCTGAATAAACCTGCAAGGATTTCATGTATATTAAGAGCATGATCATTACTCTAATTTACCGTTATCTCCCCACTGTTCACCGAAACTGTTGATTGCCAGCCAATACAATCGATCTTGAGAATCATGACCCCACCCAATCAACCGGACGACATGCCAATAGATGATACGTTTCTCAAAATCGGCTTCTGGTACCGGATGAAAGATACCGGATTCGTAATGAAGAAACTCTTCAGTTACCGGGAATGCCATTGTTGTTGGACCGTAAAGAAAAAGTTCCTTCTTGATGATCGTACGAATCTAAAATGCAAATCTTTCCGTTTTCGTTGTTTTTGTTTTGTAACTCACTTGTTCCAAGTTCAATGGTTTTGTCGATGTTTTGTTGAAATGTCCGATAATCGATGGCATCATGACTTTTTCTTTGCCCGCCTGATCGACGGTCATTTTCCGTGGATAGAGAGTGTACGCAAGTGATCCTAAAGATAGGATTGCAGTTATTGATTCAGAATTGGAAACCAACCGAAATGCTTATCCTCGGCATACGAGTTTTTGTAGTAGATGGGCTGACATTCACGTACGCATTGACGTTTCTGTTCACCGTGCGGATACTCATCGGGTAAGCACGGTGTTCCGCATTCCTTGCTAACGGTGTACGGTCGACAGCCGTCTTTTGCTCCGGTGACCACTCCTTCACGGGCCCAATAAGCTAATGCTTTTAACGGATCACCGCCATAACAATTCCCACAGACTTTGCAACAACCCAAAACATCTTCGATACTCAGAATTCCACGGAATGTTCCGTTTGAGTGAATGCATGATCGATCTGATGCAACAGTAATTGAAGAAACGGCCTAAAACTTTTGTCTATATCATTGAAAGGTTAACTCACATAACAAGATCCACAGCCTCCTTGATTCGGAACATGGTGCAAAGACGAACAAAGCGGCCATTTCTCTCGGGAATCGAACATACGCGGTAGTTGACCTTCGGGATAAGTGTCAATTTCACTGCAAATACGTTCAGCTTTGTAGTTGCAGACCTGAACTTACGTTAGATGTTGTTGCATTTTTTGGGACTTAAAAAAATCTTCGATATAACCAACGTATTCTTTTACTGCGGTAATGTTTTTAAGAGTCTTGTGGTTGTATTCTTTGTTTTTCATTCCAAACGGATTAAATTTTGCCTGAAAACACACAACTTAAACTTACTTCTCTATTCTGAGAACTCACTTTCCAGCGACTCGTTGGCGAGCTGTTCACTTGATCGACCAGATTCTTCATGTAGGCGTGAAGATCTTTGATTTCCTTCTTTCGAAACTGTAGTCGAAAATATGCGCAAACACAAACGGCAATCAATACAAGACCTAAACGATGTAATGAGTTGATTTCGAATTAGGAACATACCAATAATCACTACTACCGAAATACCAATACACCATCTTTTCTTTGTGCTCGTCCGTTTGGAGCCCAATGGACTTCTGTGTGTGTGATGATGATGAAGTGGATGGCGTCCGACTCCTGTCGTTGTGTCGTCGATCGTTTTCATTCGTGATGCTAAAACGAGCAATCAGCAAACAAGTCAATTGAGTTCTAGTTTCTAAGTAAACGCGTAAAAATCTTGGGAAGATTGGTCTTTGAATAAAAGTTCAAACTCAGCTTCTACGCGACTTAATTGGAACTTCAAAAGCTAACATTCATCATGAACTCCCGTTCGAAAATGGAGAGGTTCAGCTGGTTTGAACAGTTGAAAAAATTTGTCAGCGTTGAAAAGATCGTCCGTCCACTCAATCAAACAAAAAACCGAACAGCTCGTGGTTCGGAGATCATAACCTCCGATCAACAAATCGGATTTTGCAAACCAAATCGACTCGATAAAAATAACTCTACGGTCACAGTAGAGCTATAAACGTGAAAGAAGCAAAAACAAATAACCGATGGCAATGAAGATCGGAGGTTTCTAACGTTCATCTTCGATTGTAAACAATAAAACGATTGTTTATCTACGTCCCAATTCGTGAACAATGTGCCTCCTAATGAGCAGCAAAGATCGAAGAGTTCATCCTTCGATTTCAATCCAAAGCCGCGAGTTGATGTATCAGTCGAAGTTTTTGGCCATGTAAACAAAAGTGCAGTAATCGAACCTCAACATTACGTGGTCCAAAGGAACCAACTAACGAACATCACTACCTCCAGCTGACAACACGCCGCGTGTAAAATAATCTGCGACAAAAAGTGCAAACGATCGGAGATCGTATGTTTGTAATCAAACAGTAATGGAGAACCGAAAATACGAATCCATAACAAAGGAAGATACGTGGGAAACTAGCAAACTTATTGGGCCGAAAAGAAAGTTGTTTTTGGAGAGGAATTCCAAAGAAATTTGCGGTTATATCGATTGATCTCTTCGTTTCTTTGTCCACTCATGTTTGCGAGTTGGGGAACCGAACACTTGTTCTTGTTGACCTTGCAGACGCTCCAAAATTTGTTTATATCATCCACAGAAGAAGCACTCAGACCATGTGGCTCGTGTACGCAAAAGAACTCTGATCTTTGTATTGTAGCACATCGAACTGATACATACATAAGATATAATCGACAGAAGATAACATGGATGGCGATTTAGAGTATTTGATGGTCAAAGCAGCAAGAAAAATCGGTTAACAACGAGAAGTGACACAAAAACCGACGTTTGTTCTGCTCTTTCAACAAGTTTCAATTGAAGCGATGCGCAGAAGTCCGGTGAGTCCAATTTCACACCAAAATTTGCAGTTTTTCTTCTTTTTCGGATGCAAACAAAAAGTGAGAAACGTCTACGTGAATGAATAGGAACCGCGTAGGGTCTTCTTCCGATCGGCCATTGTCCGTTGGTGGACGTGAAATCGGGACCTCGGACGAGTTAAATCAAACAGAAATCTACGCTGTTGACCATCTTTGATGATGAGCAAAAACACGAATCAGCGTAATTGGTTCACGCAAAGTTTTTTCTTCGAAGGCCTCAACAGTTTGGTTTTCGGTTTGTTGGAACCTCCGATTCTCGATGGTGATTACGCGAAACCGCTTCTGGTTCAAATTGCGATTGCGCGCTCATCAAATTTCTTAGCAGTTCGATCAAAATCTAAATGTGATCATGAACTTCCGTGTTCCGAAGCGAACTGATATGAAGGAAACTGATGTCGACAACACGATTGGAATTAGAGGTCTTCAAGAGGATCTTAGAGATAAACAGTTCCAGAAGTGACACTGGACTGCAAACTGAATGATCGAATTGACAATAATTCGAATTCAGAAACATTTGCAACAAATCGAAGAACAAAAAAGTTGCGCGCGAGCCATCAAGAAGGTACATGAGATGGCGGCTGATCGCTTGCGCTGTAAATAGCGCACAGAATGATCAAGTGAAGAATAGAGACGAGAATTCTTAATCTCATTTACTCGATTAACCAAACAAGAAATTGGAACCAACTCGTTTCAAATGAGTCATCGATTATGATCAGCACTTAGCCGCAACTTACTGTTTGGGTCTTCATTTGACGTTTGTTTCGTTTGTCTTGAGCGTCGAGTCAACATATCTTTGACAATTTCGATTACATTGGCCGAATCCAAACAAGTAGCTGAAATAGCACTTGGAAGCGAAAACTGAAAAGGTGAAATCAGCAACAAATAGGTTTCTCCACACATGACACGAAAAAGCGAAGCACACGAATAGCGTCCCGGATAAACGCGAAAAGTAGAACTGACGAAATGAGCGAGAAGATGAACGACTCCGATGCTCAAGCGAATATTCAAAAGGCAGGTGATAGAAGCCAATGCTTATAGTTATTCGATAAGAGTGCTTCTAATTCTCAGAGATGCAAACCAAATAAGCGAGTTTATATCAACAAGACACCAGAGAAAGTAAAGTCAAACATAACCATATGCTATCGTCGAGTTTATTGATCTCGTTTTAGTTCGTGCACTTTGGCAATGAAATCGTTGATTCGTTTTGAATCCAATGGATTTGCCCAATGACCATTTCGTTTGAAGTATGAACCGACAATAAAACCGTGAGCATTGCGATACTCGTGACAGTTATCGATGGTAAGTCCTGAGCCAATCAATACCGGCAACTTGACTGCTGATCGAACTTCTGAATGACAGGCGATTACAATTAAATTAGAAACATACCTTCTAAGTCTTTAGGTTGCGCCGGAGCTCCAGTTGTTGTTCCGGTAACAATCAATCCATCAGCGCAAAAGAACTCGGCAGCATGAGCAGTTTCGCTTATCAAAACGTCCGATGTGATCGCATGGGCGCTGGAATTTAAAAGATCTTCCAATGAAAGAGTAGAACTCACGAATGTTTCTTTTTGATATCAGTCAAAACAGCAACGTTCGACGCTTCAATCTTCTTTCTGTAACGAAGCAGACGACCGGCACAAGCGTCCATCCATCCCTCATCAGCTACGTGGGCAAAAACAAACGATTCAGCACGAATGAAATCGAGACCTAAGCTGTAAAGATGTGAATTGAAAGTGAGAATAAGCACAAAAACTCACCAGCGGCGAGAGCCACAGCCATTGCCTTCTCATTACCACCGGCTAGGACCTGAATACCCAAAAGCAGTTCGGATCGTTTTAACAGTTCATTTCGAGCGTCCAAACATACACGAGTCATTGCGGCTGTTATTTCAGGACCCAAGTCTTCGGAACGGGAGTAGGGAAGATCGTGCATGTTTTCGAAGATCAATCCATCGATTTGGGTATTTGCGTAGATTTGTGTTTCAGCAACAACCTTCTCCGCTATTTCGTCGATTTTCAAGCGATTTAACGGCGTTCTAAAACCCAAAAAATAACCAATAAAAAGAAAACAAACCCAACAAGTGCGGGAACGTGGATCATTCCAATGACCAACGGTCGACTCGAACGTAAAAACCATTCAGCAGCACGAGTTAGATTGAGAGCCATAGCTGTGCATTAATGACAAGTTAGTCGGAAATAGAACTCGAAGAGATCAGGAGGCAAATTGCATGCGGAAAAAAAGTCGATTGCCTTTAAATCAGTCAACACTGATCAGCCATAGTTTTTGCAGTAAAGTGATTCACTAGCTATTTTATAGTTTTTATTGTAATCTTCTTTTTGAATGACTAAAAGAAGTGAATCGGAGTCCAGCGGTTCGATTGCCTTCGAAATGGAGGATGCTGAGGAGGAGGAAAACGAATTGGATGATGGAATCTTCGACTCCTACGACACGACTCTCTACGTCTTTTCGAAAGTTAGTCGGCAGAAGGCAGAGAAGCAACTTCGAGTCGCGGAAGTCGGAACTTTCATGATTCGGCCGTCAAATACGAAGATCGGATCTTTTAGTTTGAGTGTAAAGTGAGTTCTTTCTTAATTAGAAGTCGAATCTTTTGCTTCAGAGTGCCAATGATTGACGAAAATCCGATTCGTCATTTCTTGATCGATCAAACCGATGGACCGAATCAAAAGTACAAAGTGAGTTTCCTTTGATAGCTGAAGTCATGAAGGATTTCAGATAAATGGACAAGTTTTCCGGTCCATTCCTGCTTTGGTCAATCACTTTCGTACATGGAAGTTAGGGAGTGGAGATCGTGCAACAGTGCTGCTACGGCCGGCACCACGAAAAGCAATCGCGCAGGTACAGAACTTTTGATTATTGTTTATGTCGTTTTCAGATAGTTGGACGGGTTCAATTCAAAGGCGAACGTACCACCGATTTGCCATTCAACTCGGGCGAAGTTTTGGACGTTTTAGAAAAACCCGAAAAGATGTGGTGGGTGGCAAGAAACGCGTTGGGAGATGTTGGATTGGTGCCTCGAACTCACGTGAGAAAAGTAGGTTCCAAGTAGTAGTCTTCAATTTTGAATGATGTTTAGGTCACAAACGAAAACATTCATGACGTCTATTTCGAACATCGAGAGATAACTGCCGAGTGGCTACAAAAGTTCCCGGTTCATCGATTGCGAAAAGCAAAAGAAGGGGTTGCAGCTGAGAAGTTTCAACACTTGAAGATCGAAAAGTCGGAAGACAGACGAAGCGATGAATCTGCCAAATCGAATTTGACTGATTACTCATTGGAAACCTCGACAAGTGGACAAGCAGAAATGAGAAGACAGAACGAAGTCGCTTTGAACAGCAACCGTTTGATCTACGATACAAGTGATGACGATGAAAACCAACGAGCCGAATTCCTAAAATGCAAAACTTGATCATGTACAGTGTTTGTAAATAAAATACTCTTTGCTTATTGTCGTTGTTATGGTGCCACAAAGACGATTACGTGGAGCTAAAGCGTATGAGAGTTTAGATTTAGCATTATCAACTAATTGAAATAACAGCAAGGCAGTATACCAAGAAAACTAATGAGCAAAAGTTAAGCGTTGAAATACTTCGTTAAAGGGTCATAACATTTGATAATTGAGTAATAACTTTCATGATTTCCGAGAGTTTGCTTCGCCAAAGATCAAGTTTACGAATAACGAGTCAACGTGGACAGCTCAAATCGCTTGTCTTATCCAGAGATGTTAACACGAATAGTCGTCGAACTTTAGGCATCTTTTCATCTTCTTCCTTTCTGCATCGGCAATTTCGTCGGGATGAGATCGATTCAAAAATTAATGTTAGTAGCGGGTTTTGAGCACTTTTTGATAATAACCGTTGAATTGACAACCACCATCTTAACGAATTTGAACACATGAATATGAAGTTTGCATTCTCTTGACTTTCTTTGACAACCTTCTCAAAATCGCTCTCGACTTTGCCTGCGAAGCAAACGAGATGCCATTGGTGAATTCGTGGAGCAAAAATTTTTCATTTCGTCTTCTGAATACTCGTGCCACTCCTTCGGGTCCGTGTGTTTGAGTTCCGTTTCAGTTTTCGATTTTAATGCAAAGAGAAAAGACGACGAAACGTTTTCGAACTTTTGCTTCGAAGTTTTTTGGTGTTGGATTTTTTCATTGAAATTACAAGACCTCGAGATTAACCTTTGGGTTCATGTATTCGTTCTTATCGTGAACTGATTTTTCAGCCTCAAGTGCCTCTTGTGTTTTCGTCAACGGGCCTTTTTAGTCTTGTCAGCCGTCCATTCAGTGTCTCGTTATGGTCTAAGCACATTGCCATTTGAACCCTTTGTTTATTTCACGAACAGAAATGGATTTGATCGACGCGATTGAGAAGACGAGAGTCAACCAAGTCGAGTTGTTCCAAGGACCACGACCACGTCAATTCGGCAGTTTGGTTCTTACGGGTCACCATCTGATTTTCTCACCCGATGAAAGTGAAGGAGAGAAGACCACAGAGTTTTGGGTAAGAAGTTCGTGTTTCGGTTTTTTTGTTATCATTCGAGTTTCAGCTTCTGCATCGGGCTGTCGACCGTGTGGTTGTGGAGCCGACCAGCAACGTTGCCGAAGCGTCGGCGGTGTTGCATTTGAAGTGCAAAAACTTTCTGATCTGCAGTTTCATTGTCCCAACACAAAACGATTGTAACGCGGTGGCACGGTCGATCGAACGACTCTCCAACTTGAGTGAGTTCGTTGTTTCGTTTGTTCATCGGTTTTTAGGTCACATCGAATGGGAGTATCCGTTCTATCATCCGAAGTCTTTCGAGTTTTTGGACGACGGTTGGACGGCTTTCGATATCGATCAAACCTTCGCTACTCTTTCGCTCGTTGCCGAAGATCGTTGGCGAATCTCGACAGTGAATAAAAACTTTGAAGTTTGTTCTTCGTATCCAGAGAAAGTGATTGTGCCGAAAACGGTTCTCGACAATCATCTGCGAATCTCGGCAACATACCGCGACTCGTCTCGTTTCCCAGTTCTTTCGTATTTTCATGCCAATTCGAAGGTACGTTCATTTGCTTCATGTGATTGTTTTACTTTTTTTTCAGTCTTGTATTATGCGTTGTGGTCAGCCGTTGGTGAGTCCAACAAATCGACGATGTAAAGAAGATGAAAGCATCTTGAACTCCTTGATCACTCCACACGCCAAAGGAGTTATTTTCGATACGCGAACTGAAGCTGTGGCGGTGAGTGCAAGAGCTAAAGGTAACCAGCGAACATGTTCCCTTGGTCCAATTGATTTCTAGGTGGTGGTAAGGAGCAACGGTATCATTACTCTCAATGGCGTTATGTTCACGGTAACTTGCCGCGCATTCGAGAGTATAAAGAGGCTCTTACAAAGTTGATTGAAGGTAGAAATAAGTGATGAACAATTTTAAGTACTTTTTGAAGCGTGCGTTGAATCTCACAACACGGAAAAGTGGATGTCTCGATTGGCCGCATCGATGTGGTTACAATACGTTTGCGACGGCTTGACGGCCGCTGCCTCGATTGCTCAATGGATTCATTGCTCCGAACAAGGTGAGTGAAGAGTCGGCTCTTTTGCTTCTCATCTTTTTTCTTTGCAAATTTCTTAACTTTTGGTTAATCGTCATTGTAGAGCTTCCAGTTGTCGTTCACGGTGCCGAGGGAACTGATACGACTTTGCTGGTCACTTCATTAGCACAAATCTTATTGGATTCAGATGCACGAACAGTTCGAGGGTGTGTTTATATTCGAGTTCCAATACATTTTCAGTTTTTAGCTTCCAAGCGATTGTTGAGCGGGAGTGGATCAGTGGTGGTCATCCTTTCGCAATTCGATGTGCTCACGCCGCGTTTGCACAAGGAATGATAACCGGAGCTTTTGAATCGCCAATCTTCTTGAGTTTTCTCGATTGTGTTTGGCAACTTCAACGCCAGTACCCGTCATCGTTTGAATTCAATCAGGAGTTTCTGATCCTGTTGGCCGAACATGCCTATGCGTCGGAGTTCGGAAGTTTCCTCGGGAACAACGAGAACGAAAAAGCGGAGCATCAAGTAAAAGAACGAACCGCATCATTGTGGTCGTATGTCAATCATCCCAAAGTTCTGGTTTCATATATTAATCCCATCTACAAACCATACGATTCAGTTCTGTGGCCTTCGGTTGCAGCTCAAAGCATCGTAAGTTAATTAAATGAAAAATAATTCGTGACATGTATTCATTCAGGTACTTTGGGAACGTTTCTATTTACGATGGCAACGTAATTGGTCAAAATTTGATCGTATCGATGAGATTTTGGCCAAATGGAAAGCCCGTGAAAACGAGCTTCGCGCCAAACTGTTGGCTAGAACGTGACTTGCAAGTGTTCTTGCCATTCCATCCTGTGCTAAATAACTTATTTTCGAATAAATCAACTTTGAAACCGCGACGAGTGATCTCTGAATGTCCATTGAATTTCTTCAGTGTTTGCGATTGCTAATCAAACATCGCAACGATGTCCGTGGAAGCGACTCGAATTACCTCGGGAACGAAAGGAGCGAAACCCACGGAACGAAGTTGGAAAATTAAGTCAAATAATAATCCCGATCTTATTGTTGCTGGGAAGTCGAGGCTAAGCAATCGAGATTCTACGCAAACGCTTAAGATCTTCGACTCCTAATTTTTCGCTAATTCGAATCGAGTAGTCGCGCACTTGAGTTCCTATCGGATTTCACTTAACGACCCGCATCTCTTTTGGAGTTTGAGCACGTGAATCAGAAGTTTCGAACTAATGGGTTTGAATGCTTGGAGAGGTCGCAAGATTGAAATTCATTCAAACACGTGTTGTTTGTTTTAGAGCTCGAGATTAATAGGCCACACATTATTGACGTTTCGTCAACGGTCTTCGATTTCACGAGAAATTTGCACGTCGTTACTTATCAAATGTCTCGAGACAGCAAAAACTGTGGTCCGGGAGTTTCTCAACAACACCAATGGACATAACCTTAACTTTACTTTTCCAGCCAATCGGCAGTCGAATTTCTTTCACTGACTTCGTGATTTGAATGTGCAAAACTCGAGACGTGTGAACTTTCCTGTTATGTGCTCTCGCTCTACGACACAAAGGTTTCATCTGCGACTCCAAACTGATAAGACAAATGGCGCCAAAACTTTGGCCGTCGATTTAACAGCACAAAAACAAGCAATTGACAACCAATAAACATAACTCGTTAGTCATCGTCTATTTCCTTCGTGCTCTTCATTTGCCCACACATTTCGCTCTTTGTTTCTGAATCAGTTTGCGTTTATTTCCCCGGAGACATCTCAGTCGATATTGGAACCGTCGTCTGATTCATTTGCACGTCGGTTCTCTAATGATGCACGTGTGTACATTCGAATTGTTTCAAAACAAAAATCTTCAACTTTGCACTGTCGATTTGTGTTTTGGATTAAGCGTTGACGTGAACTTTCTGATCCGTGAGGTTGTTGCCAAATGTTCTTGTTTGCCATTTGGATTCCAAGTATAAAAGGAAACAAAATCAATTATGCTTTAAGAAATGATCGACTTTATTTCAAAAGTCATGTACCCACTTCTTGATGTCGGTTTTGAAATTGCGAAGTCGGTTAACAGATCTTTCAAAACGTCGACTGGTCGACTAATCCCGGAACGTTCGTTTTTACGTCAATTCCGAGAGTAAACACAACGCTGTAGGGCGTGAAAGTTTTTTTGGGGCAAAAAGCTGCGATTTTTGTTTGCAAGAAAGAAGTGATTATCACTCTTTGGAGAGGAGGGAGAGAATATCGAAGTCAGAGATCATTTCGCTTAGCTGATTGTTTGAAGAACGTGAATCAGAGAGAATTTGAGCTTTTGCGCCAACAGCCGATGGTGGAATTCAACGCATTGTCGCTATTTTTGACTTAAATTCGAAAATTTTTTGGACTCGACGGCCAACGGCGCGACGATTTCCCGCCTCATCCACGCCGTTCGTTTGTCTTCCGTTGCGTCACGTATCTTCGCTGACATCCACGGACGGTCGGTCAGGGAGCGTCGAGACTCGAGAACCTCCAAGGAACGTCATTTCGAGGGCGTGATTCGAGCAGCTGCTTCCAACTCAATTGGCCGTGAAGACCAATTTTGACTCATTAACGCGACATTCCACGGGAAACTAGACGTCTCGTGTGGAAGCAGTGGTGGTCTTCTTCGAATCCGATCTCCATCCGATGACCATTAGAGTTTTGTTGTTCGAAACTGCGCGTCCTGGACGTCGACTTCGGTTTCGACTCCATTTGTCTATTAAAAGCGCTCCGTGAAGTTTATGTTTCGATTTCAAGTTGATTGTTTCGTTGCGTCCTCGGGATTTAAATTGCATGCGTCGTGCTGTCCAGAAAAAGAAGTTTAAGCTCCGGGAACGACTGGGGCATGAAAATTTTTGATAGGCGGCCAAAGTGGAACGATTCGAAGAAAAGATAAAAGTGGAGGGGAATCTAAAAAGTCAAACGGCGTTTCCTTTTGAATTTGCCGTTTCGAGTCGACGGAAATAAAAAAAAACGGTTCGACAAAACAAAGAAGTTAGGACGACTAATTGGGTCTTCGATGAGCTTACGGTGTCTATGGAGGTCTCATGATTCGGGAATACACACGTTCGGGGATTCTCGTTGTTGACATTTCTCGGCGACCAAAAACCGTTCAATGTTCGGGCGACTTGAGGGCCGAACATCTTCTTCATTCCGTTTCTTTGTTCTTTCAACACTTCCGTTTCAGGTTTTGAATCGTTTCGGCTTTTTGTCACGTCGAGATCCGCGGCCTTGCATCTTTCTCATCATAACCATATGGCTTGTCGTTTGAGCTCAACGTCAACAATCGTTTTCTTTCTCTCGGCTGTTTACGTGCCAATTGTAGAATTGTTAATCGGGACGTGAATGTCGAATCCGAAGACAAATTCCACCCATTTCGTATCAACTCGACGATGACGTTCTTCCTGTTCACGTACAATTGGCAACCTTTCGTGCACCACGAGGTCCAATGGCGAGTTGTAGCCATTGAATTGTGGGATTAATTTCTGACCTTTTTTTCATTTAAATCTTCTTTTTTGCGTCAGCGAAATCAAGTACGCGAGTTGGAGGCCAAAAGGTCGACGAGTCATTGGAGTTTGTCGACGTTTATCGAATTTGCTTGGACCGGTGGGTTGTGTCGTCCCGCAACTTCCGATGTTGCAAATGGCAATCGATTTGGAAGGTTCGTGATTCGTTGGCCGCTTTCAACTCTTTGCGCTTGGAGAGGACATAGCCATTGGCTTACTCGGGGAGAAAAAGAGCCGAGAGAGGATAAACCAACTAGTCGTCGTCTCGTGGAAACTCCGGGAACTAACTCCCTCTCTTCTCGCCGTTTATGTCTGTGCAATTTGCGAGGCCTTCGAAATTTTCGTGGCCACGGGCGCTGTTTCGGCAAAATGACGCGGAAATTTTCGACGGCGCTTTTTCTCACCACAGTGTGCCAACTTAGAGTGGAAAAGACGTTTGAATTTCATGTCGAAGGGATTTGTCCTTTAGGGTCTCTCCGCTTATCCGCTCAAATTTTCCCTTCGATTCGTTTAGACGTTTTTTGTAGTCTTTTAAACGACAAATTCGTTTCGTCCAATTAGTTTTTCTTGTACGAACATTTCTCTTCAAGTCCACTTCCTGCTTTGTAGTCTTGAGATTAAGAGCTGTTTAATCCGTTTGTTTTCTCGTGTGTTACCGAGCCAACGTGGTCTCTCGAAATTGAATTTCCAAGCTCGACTCGTTTTCGCTCTTAACTCGATCGTTTCGCTTCTCAACGCCTGAAATTGAGCTTCCCGCTTATTCTTCCGGAGACACTATTGCACGGCATCTTCGTATCTTTTGGGTCGTTCGTGTAAAGTCGGTTGAAATACATTTCCGGTGGAGATTACTGTTGATTTTGTGGATGAGTTTACGAATTGAAAACGTCAAAACCAATCTTATCATTTGTTTCGACTTCAATAAATCTCCGTCGTTTCATCATTCCGCTTCGACGATGTTGTGTTGACGTGTGTCCAACCGAAATCTTTTCGGGTTTCTGAGGTTTCGAGTCAACGGAAGCATCTCCACACGACCGTTAAGATTCGGAAGTTTTTACGAATTCGACATCTTGATTTCATTTTTCGAAGTGGAAACATCTGGTCAACCTTTGATTCACCTTTTTTTGACTTAGTCAGAACCCAACATGTTGTTGTGATTTCGCTTGAAAGCTGTTCGGTGTACTTGTCAGTTTCCGCAAATGTCGGTTTACACGAAACCGGAAATCCCACGGTTCGTTTTTGTTTGCATAGAAGTGCCGTTTAGTGCCAATAGCCACGGCCAATTCGTTTCCCTTCGTCAACTGATTAGCCACAATGTTGCGAATCTCGTTGACCAATTGGGTGTTGAATATTTCATTTGGGCAGAAAACGATTTCTCTCGTTTTGTTTACCTTCATTTTGTTCGGAAAACTAACGGGAAACGTGGAATGGGGCGTGTTTTTGTTTAGGGGGCTTCAATCCCGAGGGTCGGTAAGCGGTTTTGGTTTACAGGTTTCGAACAAGTGGCCACAAAATCCTGTGGTTCGGGTGTTTGACTCGTGCTCTTCGATTATCCGTGATTTCGAACTCACTAACCGACATTGTGATTTCAGTTTTTGGGTTATTGAACTGCTCACTACTCATCTGGTTTCGGAATTCAATACAAGTGTCTGGAACTTGTTGGCAAAACTCGCCAATTGAAGCGCAGTCAACCGAATAGTTTTCAATTGTTTTTTTGAAGTCCAGTAAAATTCAACGCAGAAAATGACATCGGGAAGCGAAGAGGGCTCCACCGACGAGCCGCCCACAATGCGACCGGCCGGATCGTCGCATTCGAACAACGGAAACGATCGCGACGTCGAAGATCAACAAATGGAGCCAACAGATGCCGAACGTCGTGAATCCTTGTGGCAATCGTTGAGACGTCGTGACGATTCGCGTGGTCAGTCGCTACGTCAACGTCGACTTTCGGCTCAACACAAACGTTTGACGGTGGACGAAGAGACCGGAAAATGTTTGGACGATTTGGGTGAGTGCTTTACCTTCGTACAACAATTTGTATTAAACCGACATTTGCGAACTTACAATTGAAGTTTGTACCCTCCAAAATGCACGTACAACAATCGAAAGATTGAAATGCTCGTTAGCTCGAGGGTTAATTTCCTGGCTCGCGTTTACTTCCAAAAACGGAGACCAATGACTGTTGTTTCAAATTGAGCAGAGAGTCTCGTAGACTTGAAATGACCTGCTGAACGGAAGTCCTCAAACGATGAAAAGTTTCGATTTCAACTTTCCGTTCTCATCTATCAGCTCAAATAGACTTGATATTGTTGTACCAGACGCGTAGTTCACAGAAAACTCTGCGGATGTTAACATGTTTATCATTCGCTTCTTTCAAGTAAACAAACAGTCTTTAGCGTCTTGTAATTCAAAGGCGATTATCCGTTTTGTGCATGCACTTCATTTATTCGGTTATTAACGCTCAGCGTTTGTCCGTTCGTTTCAATATCTCGAATCGACAAGGTTTTTTGATCGTATTTAGTTTTTGGTCTTAAACTCGAAAACCTTTCAAACGACTCGAAAGCCTATGTGGTCCCGAAATTGGCCAAGCGATAATTGCCGTTCTTCAGTCGAGTCGTTACTTTGCTTCAATGCGGTCATTTTAGTTCGAAATTTGCGGTTACGATTCTCATTTTTATTGTAAATTCTTTAAAACGAAAAAGAGATGGGTATGTTAATATCACAGTTCAATTGTTTACAAAACCAATTTAAATTTAAAGTTTTAGCTCCGGGTGCTAGAGTCATGTTCCTGTTGAAGGAGTGCAACGACGCACCGGCATTGTTTACCGAAATGGGCGAACTCATTCGTTGTGGCGATAAGGAAGAGTGGAAAGAAACAGCTCGTTGGGTCAAGTTTGAAGAAGACGTCGAAGAAGGTGGAAATCGTTGGTCGAAGCCACATGTCGCCACTCTTTCACTACACGCTTTGTTTCAATTGAGGTAAACTAAGGTGGTAGAATGGATCTCAAACGTGGATCTTAGGTCCTGTTTGTTGAATGGAGTCGTTTTGATCGATCTGGAAGCTGACTCATTGCCGATCCTAATTGGTGGGTTTTTATAATCATAGAACAGCGTTTGAAAAAACTTTCGAATATTCACGTTCTGAGTTCAAATTTATGAACCATTCCATTGTGTGAAAAACGCGAAGTGTCGAATACAATGAGTTTCGAGAACAGAACACTTCTCGACTCTTATTCCAAAGATCACATTTTGACGTGTTTGAGCATCTTCTTTCCTTTCATATTTCCGATATCTTTGTCCAATATGTTTCGCAAAAAAACGTGTGCCATTTGCTCTCGCAATGTTTTCGTACTTTCGGTGCGAAATCTTCGTGATTACGAACAGCACAAAACAAGAACCAGGAAACTCAAATAAGGCTTATTAGTTGTGGCTGAAGTCTGAAAGTTCTGTCTGCATATTGTGGAGAAACCGAGACGTTGAATTCGGCAGACCTGCACTGTTTACAAGAAGTGAATGGGACAAGAAATTGGGGCCTTCGAAAAGAAAAGAAACAAAGGCAATAATCAGTTAACGGGCACCGAAATTTGATCATTATCGACTGGTTCTTGGAACTGTGAAATTTTTGAAAAGCTCATAAAATCGTAGACTTTCATTTGGTCAAACAATCGAAGTTAATAGGAAAAGAAGGATTGTAGAGCAAATTCTCGACGAATTGATTCGCGTCGGCCAATTGGACGAAACTGATCGGGACGAAGTTCGTCAAGTGCTTTCGCGTCGTCACACACATCAATACGAACAGGCACGTCACGCCGGAAACGGTGCTGGCGGCAATCAGAGCAGTCATTTCCTTAATGCCGTTCGTTCGATTTCCGACATCGGAAAATCGTAAGCGTGTGTTGAGAACTCGGAAAGCAACAGCGTGTTCAGATTCTCACATGGACGCAATTTGCATAAGCACGGTCAGGATGCAACCGAAGGCTCGGATACTGGATCGCCGCAGAAGTTGTCCAACGCTAACGTTGCGGGTGCCAATCAGTTGGAGCTGCCAAAGGTCGGATCGGTGCCAAAAGACATACAACAACAACAACAGCAACAAAATAAAGACGCCGGTTCACAGTCGGATGTTTCATCAAGATGTGGGAATACGCATTTCATGAAGAAGCTGCCAGCCGGTGCCGAAGCTTCGAACGTTTTGGTTGGCGAAGTTGATTTCCTTTCTCATCATGTCACGGCGTTTGTTCGACTTAAAAACGCTTCAATTTTGGGAGATTTGACTGAGGTTGATTGAACTGATGTAAACGGCAATAAAATCGGTTTCTAGGTTCCTGTGCCAACTCGTTTTCTTTTTATACTCTTGGGACCCACTGGTCATGCAGCTCAATTCAAAGAGATTGGTCGTGCTATTGCGACGCTAATGTCTGACGAGGTGAATAAGAATCATAGTATCATAAAAAATCAAGTTTTTAGATCTTTCATGATGTTGCTTACAAGGCACGTAATCGAACCGATTTGTTGGATGGAGTGGACGAATTCCTTGACCAAGTCACCGTTCTTCCTCCCGGAGAATGGGACCCAAATGTAAACAAAAATGAACTGAAAGACGTTCAATAGAAATGGTTACAGATTCGTATTGAACCACCGTCTGTCATTCCATCACAACAGAAGCGAATGCAAGCGTCGAAGGATCTGATCAATGCATCGGAGGGATCGCCGGATAAGAAACCGAAAAAACTGGAAGACGAAGAACCGGAAGACGGTCACGCCAACGATCCGGCACTTAAACGTACTGGCAGATTGTGCGGTGGTCTAATGGCCGATATACGTCGAAAATTGCCGTGGTATTTAAGTGACTATCGAGACGCGTTAAATATGCAATGTGTTGCAACGGTGTGTTTCATGTACTTTGCGTTGTTGGCGCCGATCGTGACTTTCGGCGGTCTACTGGAAGAAGCAACTCATCAACGAATGGTCAGTTGAAGGTTTTGATGGTTGTAATTGGATTTTGAAGGCTGCAATGGAAAATGTTGTAAGTGCGGCCGTTTGCGGTGTTCTTTACCATTTGTTCTCCGGTCAACCGTTGACGATTATTGGTAGAAACTGTTGGGTACGACGTTTTCCATTCCTTTGACTTTTAGGTTCCACTGGACCGGTACTTGTTTTCGAAACGATCGTTTACGATATTTGTGCTGGCTTACAACTGAACTACTTATCGTTTCGGTTTTGGGTTCACGTTTGGACGGCAGCAATTCTGATGTTTATGGTTGTTAAGGATTATTCAGCTTGGGTAACAAGATTCTACCAACTCGAATTGTAATCGATGGAGTTTAGGTCTCCTATATCACGCGTTTCACTGAAGAATCGTTTGCCACGTTGATTGCGGTCATTTTCATTTACGAAGCAATAATGAAATTATACAAAATCAGTGACAATTTGGACGTGATACCATACGCGAGATCGGCCAACTCGTCTTCAGGTTCTGCGGTTCCATCCTGCATGTGTTTGGACAATGGAGCACCGTTAGAGAAGATCGAAGCTGCTGCTCATAAAAATCACATGGACCATCTCGTCAGTCATTTCAATTCGACTCATATTGACTATAGCAAAGTGCCATTGGGTAACTGTCGAAAACTGTTGGGTCATTTGGAAGGTGATGGATGTTTTGTTATGTACGACAAACTCTTGATGTCATTAGTCCTGATGGTTGGAACTTTCTTTTTGGCAATAACTTTAAAGAAAATGCGAACGTCGCAATACTTCCCGTCATCAGTACGCCAGTTCTTCAGTGATTTCGCCGTTATGATTGCCAGTAAGTAGTAAAGGCTTGCGGAAATAAGTAATAAGACTTTGTACTTAGTTGCTATTATGACTTGTGTTGATATGATCATTGGTATCAACACGCCAAAGTTGAACGTTCCATCAACTTTCCGTCCAACATTTTCGGGACGTGGTTGGTGGATTCCACCGTTCAGTGGAAACCCGTGGTGGACCGCCTTATTGGCAATACTACCGGCTTTATTGGCTTGTATTCTCATCTTCATGGACCAACAGATCACAGCGGTTATTGTAAATCGTAAAGAAAATAAACTGAAGGTCAGTAGATGTCTTTTTATAGGTTTTTAAAAGATTTGTTTTAGAAAGGATGGTAAGGTTTTTATTGACCTACGATTAACCCGTTCATAAAATGCTGGAATTAATCGTTGATTTAGCGGCTATCATTTGGATCTCGGCGTTTTGGCAATTCTAATTTTCGTTGTCGGTATGTTCGGATTGCCGGTCTACGTTGCTGCCACAGTTCTCTCGATCAATCACGTTAATTCGTTGAAAGTGGAATCAGCGAGTCGTGCACCGGGTGAAGTTGCTCAGTTTATGGGCGTACGGTAAGTAAACCTATTCGTTGGCTTCGCTAATCGTATTTTCAGTGAACAACGTGTTACCGGTATTGTGACTTTCCTCTTGATCGGTTCGTCAGTTTTGATTACCAAACTTCTCGCACACATTCCAATGCCAGTACTTTATGGGGTCTTTGGTTTCATGGGCATCACAGCCTTAAACGGTTAGTTGTACAAAATGAATCGAAATATTATTGGTTAATAGGTATTCAACTGTTCGATCGTATCCTTTTACTTTTCATGCCTATGAAATACCAACCGGATACAATTTACATTCGTCATGTACCAATCAATGTGATTCACAAGTTTACAGCCTGTCAAGTAGTTTGTTTGGCGTTGTTGTGGACAGTGAAATCGATTAAATCGACCTCGATATTGTTTCCGATTATGGTAACTTGCGCCCAACAGCAGTTGATTGATGGCTTGTTTTTAGCTTGTGGTTATGATTGCAGTGCGTAAAGTCATGGAAAAATTCTTCTCCGAAAAAGATTTGAAATATCTGGACGACAAGATGCCCGAATTCCATTTGCGTAAGAAGGAAGATATGAAGAAACGATCCCGTCGAAGTTCGTCGAAGAACGAAGAGATTGAGATTGATTTGGACGAGAATCAAGGAACAATCCATGCGGTAAAGACCGAAGCTCATTTGCACATACCGATGACTTCCGGAAACGTAATCAAGATTCCACTTGCCGCCATTCAAGAGCCCTCACACAACATCAATATCAGCAAAGAAGTTAATTCCAGTGGAATGTGGCGTCATATAACTAATGAGTCGAAAGGCTCGTTTAGTAAATTGCACAATGGAGGATCGAAAGATCAAAGGTAAGAATGATTTGATTAGTTGTTATAAGTGGTTTCAGCGATCTCACCACTCCACGAATAGCTACACCGGAAGAGGACGACGACGCAATAACCATCAACGTAATCAAACCGTCGCCCGATGATTCCCGTACTTCCGAACAACAGCCGTTGCTACGAAAAGACAAAAAGAAGGACGACGAATCAGCAGTTTAACTTTCGATTCGTAATCTTGGTCTTCAATTCTAAGCATAACTAGTCGTTTTACTCTTTCAGTTCAACGTTTGTTTTTCAATTTCCTTCCGTTGTTCTTTCTCTTCATCTCATTTCTCTATTGGCATTTAAAAACGTTTTTCTTATCGAGATAAAAACCAATTTGCTTGTTGTGGGGTTAACAACTTTGTTCTAATTAACCGATTACTCTCCGACCCTAATGACATCTATTTTTGAGCGTGTTTGTATGCGCGTTTTTGTGCATCTCTCTGATCCAATAAACTCATTAATTAGTGCAGAGAAGTGGAACGATTTAAAACAATATCAGAGACAAGGTTGTCATCTCGACTTCGAAGATTCTGGATTCTCATACGCTTCTCAATCACTAGATGAATTTCAGTTTTTTGACGAAATAATCGTAGAGAACTTTGTTGGTTCAGTGATTGGACTACTAATAAAATAAGAACAAAGACTATACAACAACAATCTAAGCATAAAAGTAATCCGATCTCAAATATTGTTTGAGTCAGGATTACAACTTCGATTTATACAATCACTGAATGATACAACTTGAAATTAACAAAAAGTTATGCTTCTAAAATTGGTAAAAATAATTGCAAATTTAAACTAAAAAGATCAACCATCGTTGATGTCATGATTGACTTTGCAAGTCTTAAGTTTCGTGTATATTTTTTGTTCCAATTCTGCTCTCGATCAATTTCAGCTTTCCAAATTCATAGTATTATAGTCTTCTGAACTCCTTAACTGGTATGCCAAATTAGAGCTTACCATCATCAACAGGAAGAGCTCCGCAAATCTTTGCAATTTTGAGCGGTTTTTTACAAATTTCTTGGCTTTTAAGTGCTCTCATTTCTCTCTCCGTTATCCGGTAGCTACAAGTTTGAGCCCGTTAGATAGCCAGTTTTTTGAGCTTGCTATTAAAAGAATATAAGCACTAGTTGTTGCCCAAATCTCCGAGATACTTCGATCGGCGCGATGGACGTGCCACACAAGGGAATGGGGGGTGTTGTGTAATTTGGCTTATTGATTGATTGGATTTCACTGATATTCACAGTTTTGAGTTTAGTAGTGGTTGGTGTTGATATGTTAATCACAGACTTTTGTAGTGACTGGTTATCGAGATAAAGGCTATGGAAGTTGGTTTCTCGGACATTGATGTCTGATAGTTGGCGTTCTTTTGTTACATTTTCAGATCAACTACTTCCACCAACTATGTTTAGACTGCATTGTTCATGACATTGACAGTTATAGAAGCTACTAGGCTGCGAAATTCGATTCTAGACAATGCAATCAAAGTAGTAGGATTGCTACCATTTGCATTCCTTTTTAGATTCTTAGATCCAACGTCGACTATTTGGAAGTTGCTCTTCGATTTCTCCGCTTGGTCATCCCACGCACTACTTTCATATACTAGTTGAAACGTGAACAGTATATGATAATAGCGCGTTGACTGACGAGCGGAGAGAAGAGCAGAGGAATGAGTAGAGAAGGAATGACTAGGAAAGGAATGAGACGATGGAGTGACTGTTCGGACTCATTTCCAGGGTTTATATGCTACTCGAATGAGACCGTCGAAGCTGCAGAAGGCGGTACCCGCAGTCAAATATGCAGTCGCTACCAGTGATAGGAACTGAAAAAGCGGTTGACATCTCTCGGTAGACAAAAGAGAACAATTTCATTAATTGATCGGCGTTCCAATCATATTGTTTTCTCACTCCGGGGCTTTTCCCGAGGTAATTTTGTATTTGAACGAGATTGGCAGCGTCCTTTAGAACGCAATAACGACTATAAACACGTGAACGAGAACCGAGTTGTTAGTTTCCAAGCGAATGCTTACATGAAGCTGTACCGTCGATTAGTTGATAAGAGTTCAGTTAATCAAAATCTGCGGCTAATCTCATTGAGGAAAAACACAAAGTTATTGGTCATTTTAGACCACAAGATGAGCTTTCGAAAGTCCAAATTATTACATTAGCAGAAAGACTCGCGGCTTCGCCGCTCCCTTTCTTTAGTTGTGTGGGTTATTTTTGATTATATCTCGGCCAGTAACTATCTTACAGTATTGTATTATATGTCATTTTTAAAACTATTTAATTGGACTATTTATAATAGTAAAATCGTATATCAACTACTACAAAACAATCAAAATATGTGAACCCGCATTTGAAGTAAAAATGTTAAACAATTTCTACCAAAGTTAATAACTCTATTGTAATTATTTTATATGCTGTCATATATTGCGTGTCGATGAGCCCCACTGATGCGCAAAACGCTGTTTTTTCAAGGCAATCGGCTCAACTTTCGATATGGTTTGATCAGAAAAACCGATTTCAGTGTTAATTTCAAGTCAAAAATTTACTTAGTAAAAGTTCGTATCTTGCAAAACAAATGTCAAATACGTACTCTCCATACTCCAATCTATAAGTTTAATACTTTGCTTCCGATCGTCAACTCCACTTTCTCCGCATCACCATCATCATTGCCGATTATGTTAGGGGAACAATCAATATGAAAGCTATTTATTCGATCAATTAATAGCTCTTGGATCGGGATTCTCAAACACACCTTCCATCATTTCATCAACGAGCTGATCATTCTCATACAAAACAAAGTGGTAATAGATTCTGATTGGTCGAGCTATTTTGTCGCTTTCATCGTCGTATTCAAACGAAAAAAACATTTGGGCATGTCGATCCCCTCCTTTCTTCACGTGTTCGTAGATTTTTGCTTCGTTGTTCTTCCACGCACTTATGTCGATCTGAAACAACCAACTGAAATCGTCACAATTTTAGTTTCACCTTTTCATTCAACGGAATGACGTTGCATACATGTCCCGAACCGCCCAACTGTTTGCCAATTATCTGGTGAGGCTCATCGTCTGGAACCACACCATGTTGCCAAACAAATAAACGGGATGTTTCAGTAACATCGGAACCATTGTCGAGACAGTCGGGATGAACTTCGACGTTTATGTAGATCTTTCGATCAACGATGTCCAATTCGAGTTGATGATTACGAAGATTACTTGCTTGTACAAATGCAGGCCTGAAGCGGGTTTCCTCTCGGATCTTCTCAATAGTCGACAAAACGGACGTCATTTCCAGAGGTCTCTCAAATCTATAACCTCAACTTGTTAGTCAATGAAAGAGAGAATTAAAGAAACATGTGAATAACAACAATCTGAAGTGTTTAAATAGACGAAATGGGACAAAAACTTTAATAAATTTAGTTGTAATTTTCACAACTGATGGTTGTTCAAACCCGTCAATTGAATCCAACAAAAGAAAAGCAACTCAAACCAAGCGAGTAACAAAATCGATTGAGTCCAAAAACAAGCCGTGACGTAAATCCATATTTGTTTTCTAAGTACATTTGTATGTTTGATTAGATGTGGATATCCTTGACAACTGCTGACTACAAATAGAATCAACCACTAATTTGTATTAGACGACATTAAACACACCAACCGAATGACAACCATTTCCATTTATTTCCTATATCGTACAACCACAACAATGACAACAAGAGATCATCGCTGGTGCGTAGCGAAGGTTGCACGCAGTCGTTTACATCGCGGTGTTGTTGCAACGTCTTTCCAATCTTCGTGGCTCTCGAGCATGGATTTAAAGTCGTCGGTATATCAAGTTCTTGGTCGGCCTCTTGGTCTTTTCCCGTTGGGTGTCCATCGAATGAGTTTGGTATCCCATCGGCTTTCGTGTTCTCGGCTCATGATCTTTTGCGCGTAGTCCCATTTTCGTACTCTTGATGCAATCACGACGTCGTTGAGTCCAGTTTGTTGCCGAATCCACTCGCTCGGTCTCTTGTCTTTGAGCCGGATGCTGAGAAAGCGCCGTTCCATTGCACGTTGGCATCGAAGTAGTCGTGCTTCGGTGATCTTCGTAAGGCTCCAGACTTCGCAGCCGTAGAGTAGCGTCGGGAGACGACTTGCTGGAAGTAACGTCGTTTGATTTTCATCGGCGTTTGCTTGTTAGTGAGCAGAAGTCCTGAGCGGTTGAAAGCTGACCAGGCGGCGCCAATTCTTCTTCCAATTTCGCGGTTGTGATCTCGTGGGAATGTGAGTTGGTGTCCGAGGTAAACAAATTGGTCTACGCGTTTAATTTCTAGGCCGTTGAGCTCGAGCGTGGAGTTCGGGTCGAGTGGGTTTCGTGCTTTTTCCAAGATTCGCGCGACGTCCAGTGGGTTTTTTGGGCATTGATATTGAGACCACCTCGTTCGCATTCCGCTGCCAAGTCCTCGAGCATCGTTTGGAGTTCTGCGGGTGTAGTTGAGAAGAGGGCCAGGTCGTCCGCGTACGCGAGATATCGCAGCCTTTCTGTCCCAATTTCCACACTGCGGTTGCGCCATTGGATCCGGTTGATCGCGTCTTGTAAAGTGACGACGAACAATAAAGGAAAGAGCGAGTCTCCTTGTCGGACTCCGCGTTTTGTTTCAAACGGGGTAGATGACTCGCCAACCGCCACCGATGATGTTCCAGCAGCGTAGATTTGTTGGATCATGCGGATTGTTTCTGCGTCGACGTTGAAATTGCTGAGTGCAGTCCAGATGGCACAGTGTTCGAGAGTGTCGAATGTCTTCCGGAAGTCCACAAAAACCATGCTGATCTTTCGGTTCCATTCTCGCGACTTCTCGATCACCAGGTTGACACTGTGAATGTGCTCGATTGTGGAGAATGAGCGCCGAAAACCTGCTTGCTCGACTGGGAGTTGAGATCGTACAGCGGCGGTCACTCGAGCAGTGATTACTCGGATGAGTACCTTGAACGTGGACGGGAGTAAGCTGATCGGACGGTAGTTATTGAGATCGGCGGTGTCTCCTTTTTTGTGAAGGAGTATCGTGCGTGAGTGGGCGAAGTCGAATTCCAGGGTGCCCGTCAAAAGAAAAAACAGAAGCAATACGAAATCCGTAAACAGTCAAAAATGCTATTACAGCCAAATCTTTAAATAATAAAGCGTATACAATGACAATACAATTCAATAAACAAACCTTCTACAGGGTGGTTAAAAATGAACTCCCACTTTTTTTCCCGAAAAAAAATTTTTTGAAATGAAAAATCGGTCTGTTTTCATTTCGAGATCACAATTTATTAACAGTAATGAGTTCATCGGATTTCCACTTGTCCCCCTTGTCGATCCAGGCAGGTTTGAAGTCGCCGATGATAGTTGGCCATGACTCGTTCGCGCATTGGTCGATCTTGTCTTAATTGGTCGGCGACTTCAACAATTGCCGTCCTCAACTCGTCGAGCGTTCTAGGACGCTGATCCGTGTTGAATATTCGGCCTTTCATGTAACCCCAAAGCCAGAAATCACATGGTGTGAGATCTGGAGATCGAGGTGGCCAAGCCGCGGGTGATGGATGGGCACGGGTTCCTCTTCCGATCCACCGCCCCGGGAATTCACGATCGAGCAAAGTCAGAACGTTGTTCCCAATATGACACGGGGCGCCATCTTGTTGGAACAAGATGTTGTGGAAAGTGGGCTTCATCGGTGAATAACAAGTTATTCAACCGATCCGGATCAGCCGCCAGACGCATCAACTCGTCTCGGGCAAAATTCATTCGCGTGGCGGGATCTGGAGCGTCGAGAGCGTGTGCCATCTGAAGATGGTAGGGACGCATCTTCAGGTCTTCTTTGAGGATAAGCTGGAGTGTGCTTCGTGACATCTGAGTGGTTGGCTCGTCTTCTCCATCACCACTGGGTCCAATAACGAACGGATTGCGCCTCGTTGAAAGATGAGGGTTGGCCGCAAACGCTTCTCGAACATCTTCAATTGCTTCTGCGTTTCGAACACGCCTAAAGGGCAATGAAAAAAAAGCAAAACTCGAACTCACTTGGACTTGTGCATACCGCGCTCGCCGTGCACTGAACCAGTGGCGTGGAAGTTTTCCACCCATTTTTGGATGGTTTTGCGATCGGGGTTACGAGCATCATCATCTCCGGCATCACGACGAATTCGTTTGACAAACTTGACGTAACAGTACGCCTCCTCAATGAACACACCAACAAACTTCGCTTTTTCTTGACCACTGTAGCCCATAACGATTTAACAAAACTAACCGATTTTTCCAATTTTTCATTTCAAAAATTTTTTTCGGGAAAAAAGTGGGAGTTCATTTTTAACCACCTTGTAGATCTTCAAATGTCTCCGGCGTGTGATTGTGGATTAATGACACGATGTCAGACGGGCAAAGTGGCCACAAAGTAGAAACTTTTTGACCGAGAATCCTACAAAAATCCATTAATTCACAAAACTATTTGAACTTACTTATTCGTTTTGTTTTCTGTAGACAAAATTTGGTAACGAAGTAATCCAAGTTGTCTAACCGTGTTGTAGTTCAAAGGAAGGATCTTGTCTGTTATTCCCCCCACCCTTTTTGCGAACAGATCGCTCGCGAATTTTGAAATCAACCCGCTCGCTATAATGCGAACGTTTCCAGCGCCCTAGAGCACTCGGCCATTCAGGACACACCAAACATAGCTTATAAACACGTTTCGTACTGTAGCTCACTCATCCTTTTTTTGAACTCCTGGAACTAGTATTTCAACTGGTCTTAAACTCACAACCGAAGATTAGGTGACGGGGACTAAGGGGCTGGCGGTCCTGGCCGTGGTTCGTACCACTGCAGCGCCGGTGAGATGAGATTCTAATCCAATATCTCCGTTTTGATTGATGTTCAAAGTAGGCTTTGTGGATGAAAATTTTGTTCTCAAATCTGTTAGGTACTGTTCTACATGCGGCTTCCACATTTCCCAATTGTATAAACACTGTTGAATATCTCCGACGCTTAACTTTCGCCAAATGTAACAGTACATCAGCAATTTCATCAATCCCCAAACGAGGTTTTGTTGCGTAGTTAACACGTAATACTCAGGAATGATGAAAGCTTTGTCTGTGCTTGCACGAACTGTAAAAAAACAATATCAACTTTTAATTCGATTAGAAAATTAAACATACCAATTACAGCATCCATCAACATTCGTTTCATCGTCAACAATTGTCCACGAATTTGGTGAATATCACCAAAATGGTCAATTTTCAACTTCTTCGCATCCTAAATTTCCAAGAATTGTAGATTAAATTGATTTTCATTAACTTACCTTTACAAATGCTTCAATTCGACGATCCTTACCGGTTTTGTAACAACCGGCCAGTAACCTACGAAAGGTTTTAAGAAACCCACTTGAAGCAAACTGTGCGGGAATTGGTGGAAGTTCATCAGCTTCTTCTTCTTCAAATGTTCCCGTTTCACTCTCGATGTCTGAATCGCTATCGTCCTCATCGACTTCCATATCTTCTTCTGTCACTTCTTCATTTTCAGCCGGCGATTCAATTGATGTGTAGCCGAAATCCAATGGATCGCTCTCTTCAACAGCAACAGACAAGTCATTTGAACATCGAGATATCACCGTTTCTTCACCACGACGAGATTTTGCAATTACAGAGTCTGGCTCTTTAACTGCTGTTCGTTTTCTTCCCATTTGATCTAAAAATTTAGGCAAACAGTTGAATCAAACTTTATCAACAAAACTCTTCAAATAACACTGTGATACAAACCAAAACCAAAACCAATGCAAATAAATATCAAACTCAAAATAATTTATCAAAACACAAATTTAACTAAACAAAACACCGCACTTTTTTTTGAATTTGTTGGGTAGTGGAATCTCACAACGCCTTGGCCTTCCGTTCTGAAGCTGTAGGCCGTTGTTTCCTGGCTTGGGAATGGGGCGGGGGTTTTTTGTCGGACTCTCGTATTATATTGTTGGTATCTTAGTATTCTAATAAACACTTTGTAACTAAGGGACCCAACAAATTGGCGCAGTCAACATCGAAAAGAACCAACTAAAAGGTGAAAGTTTTGAAGAATTGTTGTTGCTCTTGGAATTTTAGCAATGGAATCGGTAATAAAGACTTGCAAGATCCAAATATCACGCTCTTCAAATACGATCCGAGAAGCAATCAAGCAAATCGATGCCTTGGAGAAGGAGAGCCTTACCGCCGACGGCCGAAAGAAACTCATCAAATTGGAAGCTATTTTGCGAAACTCTATCGCGAATATTACCAAATACGAGGAAAAGTGGTCGCTCGCGGGAGGAGAAGATATGGACGACTACACAGCAAACACGAACGACTACATCCAAGCGGTACTGGAAGGACAGGTTGCGATGGACGACGTTCAAGCGATGTTGGAACCGAAAAGAACGACCACAACAACAACAGCAATGACTGGTGGAATCACGTCGTCGGTCACATCGATGTTAGCTGAAGCACGAAACCTCCTGCCGACGTTCAAACACGTCAAAGAAGGCGAGCAGGATTTCGACGACTACCTGCTACGTTTCAAAGCAGTAGTCGAGACAACAACGCTTACGACGAGTCAACAACAAACGTTGCTATTGTCGGTTCTTGGAGACTCCGAACTCACTCGTTTGCGAGACAGTTTGATGCCCAACGCACCGGAACTTTGCACACTCGACATCCTCACCGCGAAACTCAAGGTTCTGTTCTCTAATCGGAAGACTCTATTTCAGAAGAGACTCGACTTTCTATCCGCACGACATGCAGCTGGTGAGTCAATTGATGAACTTGCAGATCGCGTTAACAAGTTGTTCGCTCAAGCAAATTGGGGAGCAATGTCGAGCGAGCAAATCAAGAGCTTGATCTTGGTCAACTCGTTGAAAGCCGCTGGAGACGAACCGTTTACAAGTGCCGTTCTGCGCGAAATCGAGAGCAAAGAAGGAGACACTACGTTGGATGGATTGCGAGTGATCTGCCGAGGAGTCGAGAATCACGCTCGAAATTGCCAACGAATGAAAATGGAGGACCCTACCTCGTTCATCAAACAAGTCAACAAGCCCGAAGAGCAGATTGCCAAGTTCGAGTACAAGAAGACGACGAAGAAGAGACAACAAAAAAGAACTCACCGACACCCGAAGAGCCACCGTCCACTGGAAAAGAGTGCGGCAAATGCGGTCGAGTCCACGAGAAGAAGAACTGTCCAGCATTCAAGTCCACATGCAACCAATGTGGCAAAACAGGACATTGGGCAGCAAAATGCCGAACGAAGGCGCTTAACACCATCAACATCAGCCAAATGCTGGTCAACGTGCCGAAGACACAACCCGTCAAACGAACCGTCTTGATCAATGGAATCGAAATGGAGTTCGAGTTGGATTCGGGAGCACGAGTGTGTGCAATTGGGCTGCGACAGTTAAAAGAACTGGGCAACCCGAAGTTGCAAGCGTCCAAAGTGAACGTTCGGGGAGCCGATGGTAAGCCAATTCAAGTTCAAGGATCATTCCAGGCAACGATCGATTGGCGAGGAGTCAAAGGACAATCGGAGGTCTTGGTCTTGAACATGGAGAATCAAGCGCTACTTTCGCTGGACATCATCACAGCACTATGAATGTGTGAATTTCACGATGAGCCGAGATTGAACCAAATGGTCGAAACCGCTAAGTTGCCATTTATGAATCAGAAGTTTTCGAAATTGTTTGCAGAAGGACTGGGTCGATGCAAAAGTTGACAGCGAAACTACACATCGATCCGAACTGCAAACCAACTCATCTGTCTCGTCGTCCGTTGGCATTGGCAATCGAACCATCGGTCGAAAAGGAGATTGAACGATTGGTCGAAATGAAGATCCTGAAGCAGGTGGACCGATCAAAATGGGCAACTCCGATTGTGGTCGCGAAGAAACCACAAGGCAAAATTCGGATTTGCGCTGATTACAGCACCGGATTGAACCGAGCCCTGGAAACGGACAAGTACCCGCTACCAAACATCGAGGAAGTTTTTGCCAAATTAGCAGGCTGTAACACGTTTTCTCAGTTAGACCTTTCAGATGCTTACCATCAAGTCGAGTTGGACGAGGAATCGCGTTCGTTAACGACGATCACAACTCATCGCGGTCTGTTCGAGTATCAACGTTTGAACTTCGGACTGAAAACAGCACCGGCGATTTTCCAACGGATCATGGACCAAATCTTGGCGGGATTACCCGGAGTGATCGTGTATTTGGACGACATTTTGGTCTGCGGTCGAACAGCTCAGGAACACGACGAACGTTTGAATCAAGTACTCGAGAAGTTGCAACTCACAGGTTTTCGACTTCAACTTCCGAAATGCAAATTCAACGCAAAAGCCGTCACGTATCTGGGAGCAATCGTCGACGAGCACGGAATTCGACCGGATCCAGCGAAGTTGGAAGCAATCCGAAAACCGGAGACGGAAGGTGAAGTTCGAGCATTTTTAGGCTTCGTCAATTACTATGGAAAGTTCATCAAGAATCTGCACATCCACAAACAGCCGCTGGAGGAACTCACGCACCAAAGAACGGAGTTCAAATGGACAAAGAGACACGATCAAGCGTTCGAAAAGCTCAAGGAAGTTTTGTTAACAGATTTCTCGCTAGCTCACTACAACCCAAACAAAACTCTGATTGTAGCTGCGGATGCAAGTCCAACCGGAATGGGAGGCACCTTAATGCAACGAGACGAAAATGGAACGGTGGAAACAGTCTTCCACATGAGCAAATCGTTCACTGACGCCGAGCGAAAGTACTCGCAAATTGAACGTGAAGCTCTGGGCTTAGTTCTAGCTGTCGAACACTTCCGCAAGTTTGTGTATGGTAGACAATTTTACTTACAGACCGACCATCGTCCGTTACTCGCACTGTTCCGAACCGACCAGACAAAAGGATTAGACGCGCGTACGTCAAGTCGACTCTCCAGATGGGCATTGCGACTGTTGGGATTCGATTTCAAAATCGAATATGTCAACACCAAGGAATTTGGGTACGTCGATGCACTGTCGCGATTGATCGACGAAAAACGAGAAAACGCGGATCCACAACTCGAGGAAGTCATTGGAAACTTGCGGGTCGAAGAATTGGAACTGTCAACCCTCGGAGAAGAGATTCAGGAATCAATGGGAGTTGGATCGAATAGTGAGAAGTTTACAAAGTCTATTTCCAGCGACCCCGCGTTCCACAAACTGCTCAACCGAGTGCAAAATGAATGGACAGACGACGACAAGAACGACGAGCTCATTGGCAAATTCTACCCGCTGCGCAACGAACTCTACGCCGTCGATGGACTCATCATGCTCCGAGATCGTTTTGTGGTGCCACCGAATCTACGAACAGAAATTTTGGAGAAGATCCACGATGGTCAACTAGATTATTTTGAAAATCTGTCGAATCCTCAATTGATAACCTTATTGAGAATCGTAAAGCTAACTATAACAATAACAGAAATGAACTTCGCTGGCCGTAATCTGCACAAATAACTAAGCACAATTAGATTGTTTAGTAATGTTAATTCTGTCAATCGATCTATTGGTTGTCAAGTTCAGAGTCAAAGACAACTTAGAACAATGCTAGACGTTAATTACAATTAGAATATTGGTGTTATTTCATTGTGTTAGCCATAATGTTTTTCTCTTAATCACACCACCAATAACGTTCTAAACAAAAGTCTTTTCACAACCAAAATCCTTCCAGTTCAGCTTAAAGATTGTTCGATGACTAAGAGATCAAATACACTTGTTTGTTTAGATCACTCAAAGTATTTAACAACGTGACATCTATACGCACGATCATTAAATTTGTAACCTCAATCTTATCTCAATGAGTCACACTAAAGCGACCGTTGTAGCAATTGTCTAACATTCCACTCCTTTCCTGCAATTAACTGATCTTCAGTTAAGATCGTTGATTGTCGAGGAGGAAGAAGACAAATAGTCCATATGATAACTCAAAGTTGTAAAGATGATACAAAAATCATAGGAATAGAAGTCATAAACCGAGCGATCATCGCTTTTCGTTTCTTGGCACACCCGTCTGAGTGATTCATTTGACGTGAAAATGCGTGCACGTAATTTGCTCAGAACATGCGACTTGTAGGCTACATACAAAGAGCTTGTAATAAATAGAAAGGAATCGTACGATTTGGAATCAAAAACTTCGACAAAAATGTTCAAACCCGTTGGTTTACGATTCGTTTTCTTTGCTTTCATTCCCGTTCTCTTTGTCTATTATGCTCAAGCACAATTGAAATGTTTTGCTGGTGAGTTTTATGGATGCGCCAGCGAGAACTTTGACTTTCAGGCACTTGGGAATCCGGCAACTGGACGGTTGCGCGTCAGAATGTCACGTGTGATGCCAATCATCCCTGGTGCAAATCCGAACGTCACTACGATTCAAGCAAGAATTACGATAAGCGAATCTTGTAAGGTTTGAGTGATTAGACGTTTTTTGAACGTTGCTTTTCAGTACGTGCGCTACTGACAACGAATGTAAGGATGCGTTCAAATACGACAAGAAAGATGATAAGAAGAATAACAAACAACAAACGAACATTCGATTCTCAACTGTAAAGGCCGATTACGATAGTTGTTGCCAGAAAGATTTCTGTAATTCGAACAGCGCCGGATCGACATTTTTAACAACCACCGGAATGCTATTCTGTGCTTTCATGTTCTTTGCATTGAAACATACTTGAGAGCTGATAAACGATTTAACTAGTGTCTACGCTTCTTAACAGGCTCAACTCTTTTGTAACACGCAAGTTAAGCTGACAAGTTCACTGAGCTTGTTTTGTTTAATAAACGCCAATCTTTCAATAACAAACTCATATGGATCGAATTGTACAAATAGCTGTTTAATAACATTGATAACACGTATTAATAGTCAAATATGATAACTGAGATTCGAACTGATAAGTTTTTGTAATTGGTCAAAACTACACTTCAAAGAGCTAAATACGTTTACTGAACATGAAGACTTGATTCGACAACTCACCTGCATCGATTGAATTCCACGTCCATTCCCAATGACAATAACGCCTTTATCTTTCAACCCACGAACTTCCACGCTTTTGTCCAAGACTTGCAACGTATCGAGTTTGTGCTAAATCCTACTAGTAACTTTAAGTGTATGATAAGCTCACTTCTTTTGGATTTTGAATGGCTATCGGTCCTTCACCGGCCAACGGAACCGGAGCTTCTATTGCTCGTACGATACTCGAAAATCGAATTGTGTTGTCAGTGATTGTCTAAAACCAAATTCGAATTGTTATGATCATAGAAAAACGTACAGTGATTCCACGATTGTGGTTGATCGTAAGGATGTTGGAGGGCGAAAGAGGAGCATTCTGAACGAGCATGTGGTCGTCGTTCGTGATCTCAGAGCGCCAAAATCGCAAGTTCAAAAGACCGCTTTCCCAAGAAGCGTGAAGTGTGTAAGCGAAGCCATTGGCTCCATCGAAAGCATTCTTCTCGTCTGTACACTGGTCCCAACGAAAAGAATGATGATGACTACTATTTGATGGTACATAGCCGAAACATAACCTACAAAACGAAGTGACTGAAGTTTTCGTAGACCTTTACCAGAAAATTTCATTTGGCACAACCGTCAGATCAACTTGGAATCCACGTTCCGGTTTCGGAGTCAAACGATTGATAATCATTGCACTAGTCAAATAGAAGTATCCAGTTAAAAGAAGAAATGATAGACGCATAACGATCATGCAATGAAACGAACTACTGGTCTCAATAAACCGATCAAGAACTTCCGTCCGTTAACGAAGCGAATGACCCGTGAACGGACGCGGTCTTTCTCATTCTCGTTGGACTCCAAATTCGTCTATTCAAAACGACGTGGTGAATTGCGCACGTGCACACCCATCGCAAAAGTTTGCTCACAACCGCAGAGGCCAATAGGTTGTGTAATTGGTCAGCAATGATCGCGTTCATTCATTAACCTTCGCATGACTACACGTGGACAAATACGTTGGTGTTATAGTTTCAAGTTATACAAGAATCAGTTTGTTATGTTATTCTGAACATAGAAAGTCTGATTTATTAGATTATGCTCGAAAATAGGAAACAAGTCGAATTAACAAAAAATCAACGTCGGTTCTGTGCAGCCAAGATCTCTTGGAGTTGTTTGAGTTTTCGATCCAAAACTCCCGGCTGAGCGGAAAGTGAGGTGTTGGTGCGTACGGAAAGTGCTAACAAATACGTGTATTCCATGTATGTAAACGCAGCTTTCGATTCCATGATCCGGGCCAACAACTCGTCAGGATCACGATTAACCAACTCGAAGAACGATTGGGCTCGATTCAGTTCCGTTTCCGGACGTCCAGAAATGTGACTCAAATGTCTTTGAATGGTGAAAATATTTCGGCAAACACGTTTCTGTCCACTTTCCGGCAGCTTTTGCATATGTTGGCTAAATAGTTGGAATCAAGTAATGAATACAAGCCGAGAACAAACCTTGAGTTAATGAAAATCGATGCGCACAAATGACCGAGACCATCGAAAAGATACTTGACTTTGTTCGGAGCAATGTGAGCAGCTAGCATCTGGTGGAATTGTTGTAAATCACGACCGAATTCGGTGACCTCAGGATCTGTATCGTCGCGAGTTGCGGCAACGATCGTCGCGGTGGAAACTCCCGTTGCCGATGCACCGGCCGTTGAACGAGCTGGTCGTGCCAACGGCAATAGATGGTAGAAGCAATGGACTCTCAACTCCAAATGCATCATCAGCAAACAAGTTTCGGCTATAGAATCAAGTGTCTGAAGACGTGATTCCAATGCTTCTGAGAGTTTCTGAAAACCAAATAGTTGACATTAGATTTCTTACTCAAACTCACTTGTTCTTCAACTCCTCCTTCGGGTGTTCGAATTTGACAAATCTGCAACATGTGCTTTTGCGCGACAGCGGGAATCGATCCGATCAGCATTCGCATTTGCGTACAAAACCACTGCAATGATTCGTGCATACAAGCGATTGCGGTCGCGTGCTGAAGATCTGTGATCATTGCGGTGCGTTCGATTTCACGTTGAACTCCCAGGTTACTGATTAGAATCTCGGATTCTCGTTGAGTTCGTTGGCGCACGGTTTGTTCACTTTCCTTTCAATGAACAAATTTGTTTGTTAATTGTGAATTCTTCTTACCTGCAATCCGGCAGCCAAAGAAGCCGCTACAGAAGCAGAAGGCGTTTGGCTAATTGGCGTTGCAGCGGGAGTAGTTGGTGGACACAAGACGGTCCATGACGGCAAACTTTTCAGCAGTCGACTTATGTCTTCATCTACTGCCCAGGTTGCACTGATCTTCGCATGTTCAGTCATGTTTTCGCCTTGAACAACACGAGAATGTGTGATCTAAAAGTCGAATAATCGAATGTAAATGGTTCGAGAAGTTAACCTACTCGTCTGTACATTTCCTTGGCTGTTCGAGTGTATTCTTCCATAATTAGGACCCAGATGGATGCGAATCGAATGGTATATCGTTCCATTTCGTTTATCAATCGACCGGTTTCTTTACACAACTCGAACACACGCAGACAACTGGTGAGAATTCTCTGTAATTCAATAGTCAACTTAAATTATTTGATAATCTTATCTTACAGTTTGATGCCCAGGAATCGAAGACAAAGCAGTCCAGACGTCACTGCCCAATAAAGTTTGATCGATTTTGTTTTCCATGTCCTTGCGAATTCGTTCAATAAACGTGTCCATTACGAAAGTATGCAGAAATGTCTCCAATTTGCACGGTTTTTGTAAGGTGTGGCCTTCGATTTGAGCACAAAATCGATTTAACAACTCGAATACATCGATTATGTTGTACAGGTCGGGAGTACAAATAAGTGACAATAACTGAAAAGATTGAATCATGAACGCGATATGGAATGTGTGCTCACTTGTCGCTTTGCAGTTGTCGATGTCGAGGCCCAAGAAGCGGTGTTGGAGAAGCGAAATAGTGCACGTACTTTGTCAGAATTTGCTTGTTGTGTTGATTTTTCCTGTTCGTCATCTGTGGGATGAATGTCGACATGATCGGAAACAACATTTCTCATCACGTCTTGCATACACGACCAGAACTCTTCGATCAGTCCGGCTGCTTGATCGGTGCTTCCGCGTTTTTGTTTGAGTTGCAAAGCCAAAAGTTTGTGACGATTGAACGACGAGCACATTTGATGAATAAGCTAAAGAAATGTTTAGTCCGTTAACTATTGTATTCTCTCACTCTCTTGACCAACTGATGAAATAGTGGTGTTTCCACTGCGTAACTTGTGTCGGGTATCAACGACAACAAGGCGACCATATCATTTACGGCCGCCTTACAAACCGCTGGACGTCGTTGGTTGAGATGTCGTAATGCCGAGTCTAACTGATCAAAAACCGTCAATGCGTCCAACGCGTCAGCCAAGCGATTACTTAACGGGATGCTCGAATCCTTGCCTAAGGTTCCTTGTTCGGGATCAGTTGCAAGAAATGAACTGAGTCGTGCAATCAAAGATCGATTTCCAGTGGTATGATCTCCGTATTTCTCCAAAAGACGTTGACAAACGGACGATTCAACAGCTGTGTTCTCATTCAAATTTTGAACGACTTCCAACAACTAAAACAATAATTGAATGAAGTCAAGGGTTAAAATGTACCTGACGATCAAACGGCTCAACGACCAGCCATTGAAGAAGCTTTTCGATGATCGTATTCAGTAAGTTTTGTGTTGAATCGTAAACACTCGTTTTCAGCTGTTTCAACCCGTCGATCTCATTCAACGGTCCACTCAATAGAATATCCGCTTTTTTGAGTTGTTGAAAGGCCTCACAAAACTTCTGCTCTTTGACTAATTGGTCTACGAGACGATCCAAATTCTTGACGTCTTGGCTGAAATACACCAACAAATTTATTGTGTTTGAACTCGACGTTTACATTTGTTGTAGAATCTCGACGATTTTCTTTTGCTCCAAATTTTCCATCCACAACTTCTTTAACTCATCTCTTCGCGACTGCAACAAACTCCGAGACGTTTGAAGGCCATTTCTCACGGTATTCACTCGTTCACGACAAGCTGAAATACCGAGATCTGAAGAACTCAAAAAGCGACACACACCTCTGACGTTCTTAAAAACATCACGGAATGCACTTACGCTTTTCTTTACATCGTCTTCGTGCTCTGGAAACTAAGATTTAAAAAATGAAGAGCTTGTGTTGCCCAACCATTGAGTAAACGGTCCAGACGTTTTCCGGAATCTGAATGTGCGTCCTCCAATTGTCGTTTTGCTAAATCTCGTTGATCTACAGACGCACTTTTTGCCAACGTTCGCACCACGTTGATAAGCAGACCACTCTAAACAGCAACAGATCAGTTAACGATGGACTTAACTTACGGAGGCATCTCGTTCAGTGGGCATCCAACAAAAACGAATTGATTTCATTTGGTTCAAAGAAACAACGAAAGTATTCTTGTGGTCATAACCAATGAACAACAGAACAGAGTTGAAGATTCAAAATTTTAATTGCGAAACAAAAACTCAACAACAGTTTCAAAAAACAAAAACATTTCAGTTATCAAAGTCGTCAAATTCGTTGTTGTATTGACGAACGTGTTGACCAATTTTAGAGCCCGGAGCCCAAGTAACGAAGTCGGATTGGTCTCGAGTGACCAAGTAAGCGGGATCGGTGATCAACTCCTGACCAACACGAACGTGTCCCTGTTCGACCATTTGAGTAGCTTGACGAATCTAAAATACAATATGAAAGTTGTGACAAGGAAATGGAACTCACACTTCCGATCATTCCCGTCTTCTTCATTAAAGTCGGCAGTCGACGACGACAAAACGACGACGCCGAAATCCGATCCAAACGCTCCAATGTGTCGGCCGTTGGAATCAAACCGATGTCATAGCATTTGCCCAAGAGCTGACGAATAAAAACCTTTTTGTTCAAATTGGCATCCGGTAGGTCCTTGATTTTCTGTGCCAACTCACGAAGCTAAACAGCGAAAATCCGAAAACAATCAAAACGAACTCACCGACCGTGCCAGACCGTTATAGTAGGTGTATTCTTCTCGTTTGCGAATTGAAAACCGAGCCATGATCTTGTTCTCGTTCAGGTTGTTGTCCTTCCAGTCGATGAAGTCCACTTTCTTTAGCAGCTTCTGCTCGTGATGTTTGAGTTTACGGACCATTTTCTGAAACCTCTTGATTGAAGAGCCGAGGACCTTTAAATCGGAAGTAATTGTTATTGCAGTTGAAGACAATTCAATGGAGAAGTTCGTTTCACACAGTCAGATGTCTTTATTTCTGCTCTTTACAAAAATTTTACGTAAAAACTTTGAGACAATGAACACCGTTTTCTCGCATTCGAATTCGATACCGCATTTTCACATTCGTTTTCGTTTATAGAAATGTTGGGGATGAAACTGTGGGGTCGGCGAGTTGCCGCCGTTCATCACGTCCATCGGCGAATGTGCACGTTTGCGATGTCGATGAAGTTGATGTTGAAGAAAGTTGTTCAGTTCAGGACTTCGTGAAGTCAGATGCGAGTTCGGTGATCCAGTTGAATTCAAAGCCTACGAAACCTTTGGGTAACAATCGAAACAGAAGGGAAACTAACCTGTTGGAAGAGATTGACAGCTTGTGTCGATTCGATTTGATTGTTGGACGAACGTTGTCGTGCGCCGATCGAATGATCGTTCGGAATCAGTGCGTACTTGGACAGCAGAGCGTACAGGTCTTGCAGCTCAACCTTCGTGCTGCCGTTGTAGCGTTTTAACGCCACCAGCTCTTTGGCCAACTGAAGACGACCGTTTTGATAACCGCGTTCGTAGGCTCGTTTCTTAGCTTCCAATCCACTCTTGTACAATAGGGTTGTGCTAGCGGCGGTTGACTGAAACAAGCGACTAATAGGAAACAAACGGAAAAGAAGCCACTTACCTGGAAGTTTCTCCAACTGTTATTTATGAACAACCGGTGAACCGAAGTAGAAGCCGATTCAAACACTTCAAACAATCCCTCGTCAGTTTCATCGTCGGAACCACGATCTTGTACTCGATAGTCGCCCATTCTGCTGCTTCTGATTCAATAGATTTGACGACTAGAAACCTAAAAAAGCGAGAGTGAATCACCGCCGCCAAAAGAACGGTCGATCGGGACGCACACGCTCAGCGAATGTGAAGGGAAATTTTCTCGATTAAAAACCGAGATTCCAAAACCTCGTGGTTTACGGGCACAAAACTTTGCGACGATTTCGGGAATTGAAAAGAAATTTGGCCAAAGAAATCGATTTCGTTCGATGGAGAAACGATTCGGACGAGAAGTCTTATTATCGATCCAAAGTCCCGGGAAAGTGTGCGCAGATCTTCGGTTGCAAATTTTGCAAAATCCTTCGCTCGGACGTCATTTGGAATCCACGACGTCGAAAACACAAAATGCGACTTGCGGCTCCGTGATGTAAAAATCGACCTCGTCGGAAAAACCAGGTGGCAGAAAATGCCAACAACGAGAAGGGAATCGCGCTCGAATGTTTCCGTTGGGGAGAAACGTCGACGCGAGAAAAACGTGACAAGGAACTCATTTGGATCGGAAAATGCGGTCGGCCAATTGGGGAGCGAATCTCAGTTTCTCCAACGTCAACTTGAAAAGGTACTCGAAGATTTCGGCCCTGAAATCCGTCTGAGGTCAAACTTCCAGCTGCTCACTCACATGATTTTCGTTCCTCCCACGAGCTGCCGAAGTAAAACGCCCCGTGATTGCGCACCAAAATGGCCGAACAGTTCGGATTCTCCAGCATTACCCGTTCGATTCGCTCTTTGAACTGCAAGTCGCAATCAAATTGATAGGAAAGACGACAAAACGAACCTCCGGGCAGCTTTCGCTCGCCCACGCCAACGCCGAAACGCTTTTTTCTGGAATTTGCCGCCGCGCATTTCGGAAAGTCGCACTCATAACAAAGTGATCGAATATGAGTTAGCCGGGACAGTAAATAACCGAAAAGATTCATGAGCACAAACTACAAATCAATCAGACGATCGAAAGCTACAAAGTTGGTAGTCGAGGGCGAAAGTCGGCAGTTCTACGTTTCTTTTTTGGACGATTTTCGATGAACGTCGAAGAGCTGCGTTCGCGTTTTGCCACGATTCTGTTGGAGGATTCGGCGACCTACAAATCGGATCGACCGTTGAGTTCGCACGTGAAGTCTGAAGCGTCGGTTCTGATTCTTTTGGATCAAAGAGGTGCGTCGGGGAACTCGACTGATTAGTCCGCCTATTTAGAAGACAACTGGTACGTGTTCCTGACGTTGAGATCGCAGAATCTACGAAAACACGGCGGTGAGGTTTCTTTTCCAGGTCGGTGATATCTTTGACTTTTTTGTTGAAGTTTTAGGCGGGAAACGCGAAGTTGGCGATCGAGACGCCGTGGAAACGGCGTTGCGTGAGACTGAAGAAGTACGAGCGAAAAGTTGATTTCACTCATCTCTTTCCAGGAAACTGGACTTCAAATCGACGCCACAGAGTTGGTTGGAGTTTTGCGTCCGATTTTGTCCAAATTCATGATTCTCATTCATCCGGTGGTCTGCGTTCTGCGGCGACGTTTTGTCCCGAAGCCGAACGTCGAAGAAGTGGATCGTTGTTTTTGGGTGCCATTGCGCGGGTTTCTGGAAGATGAAGGTCACTACGTTGTGAAGGCTGGAATCTATCGAATGCATCGATTCGACGTGAGTTTCGAGGTGTTTATTTTGCTTATTTTGGGTTCAGTTTGGCGAGGAAACGATCTTCGGACTGACCGCCTATCTGTGCATTCTGACGGCAATGATCGTCTTCGACGTGTATCCGAAGTTCCGTCTGTTTCGCGAAGACGATCGGAAGTATCGAGAGAACGACGTTGCGGTCGGCGACGCCGTGCGCTTCGAATTCGATGCTAACGCGGTGGTGGACAAGAAGGTGGCCGTTCACATGGACGACTACGTGGCTGCCGGTCGAGTTGGGAAGATTTGAGAATAAAACTTTTACGGAAATTCGATTTGCGTGCTCGCGGTCAGAAGAAAAAAACGAATTTGTGAAGTTTTTTGTTTAGGTGTCGAAGAGAAGACGCACGTCAATTAATCTCCAAAGGCTTCAAACTGAGTTCATGAAATTGAATCTGCTTTGGAATTCCCGATTTTTATGGAATTTAAATTTCCGGTCACTCCACGCGCTCGACTTCACTTCGAGACTTTTCGGTTGACTGAACGGTTTTTGCGTAAACCGCCGACTTTTTGCCTTTTGAATCACAAGCTGCTCCCTCGAATTGTGTTGTTAGTCGAGCGTCGGATTCGACTGAAATCCGCAGCCAACGAGGCTGCGCGATCGGTCTCTTAATGGACCGTACGGTCACTCGATTTGCTAGTAATTGCTTCGGAATTCGAATTTCTTCGTCTGTTGCTTTCTGAACTGTTTGTGCCCATGACTTGGAGTCAAATCAGACATCGCTCTATTGTTGTTATTTCCCATACCTTTTGAAATAAAAGTTGCCATTCTGACCATTAGCCGCGGGTAACAAGCCGACAGATCACTTTCAAGCGGCAGATTACAATCTTTCCGGCGACTGTGCTCGTGAGCTACGGTCTCTCTTCTATTAAACTAATGGCATTCTAAGTCGAGGACTTTGGGTCTGAAGCGGTTTAAATTCTTCAAATCCACTCCTCAACTTTGTAGTTAAATTAACACTCACGACCATTTCGGATTCCCGACCTGCTTAAACGCGCCGAAACTCTCCAAACAATCTGCCGTTGTTTTGCTCTTTTGTTCTCGAGGATCCTCCTTGAGGGTCCATTATTTCGGTTTAACAACTCGGTCAGCTTCCTCTCCCGGTTTCTAATCGCCGATTCCAGTGCAAACAAAAAGCGATCACGGCCGCTGATCCACTCGAATCTTTGCGTTCACGTGTTTCAAATTCGCTTTTCAAGACTTCAATTGCAAAGAATGCGGTAGAGTTTACTGTTAGTTCATAGCAACTAATAAGCAAAAGGAAGAAGGCGGACGAAACGCGATTTCTCACTTTTATGACCGTCGAGCTCTTCGGCTCCGCCCACTTTTTCTGTCGTCCCCCCACTTGGCGCCTCTTCCTTTCCATTCCACTTCGTTGTTCATCGTGATTTACATGCCAACTTCTTCGGGACGTGGAATTCGATTGCGTTCGAAATGACACGCATTTTTGTCCCCACTGGTCATTTGAATTTTACGCGAAAGTTTGCGCCTGATCGAACAAAAACAAAAAGTTTTTGCGCCGACGTCCAAAAAAAGCGAGACTTTTCTTTCCGCTTCGAAAATCGAATTCCCAAACTGCTTTCTGGTCGTCTTTGTCGTTTTTTGTCCAACAAATTGGACTTCGTTGTCGACTTGATAAATGGATTAACAGCTAAATTTGGCCACTTCAGATCAATTACCTCCGAGATGAGCGATTGAGTTCCACGTCCCGAATGATCGATCGCCAATTCTGAGCCATTTGTGAGCATCATGAGTCCAAATCTCGAATTCACGTCGAGCACCTCAACGCTAAAGACCGTACCATGGAAACGCTTCTTCTGCTCGCTTCTTATCGTGCTGTTTTTCAAGTCCACAGCCTTCGCGTTGGACGAGCTGATCGGTGCACGATGTCAGTCCAAGTGTTTACGAGACTATGAGCTAAGAGTTAAGGTAGGTATTTGGGTTAATTTGTGTCATTTTGTCGACTTAATTGGCTATTTTATTGAGTGGGTTTACAACCGTTTACGATAGCAAACGGGTTTGTTACACTTAAACGTTCCAATTGGCCCGTTTATGAGCTGGGAGCTTCGCAGGTGTTTTCGTCGACTTTACTATCAATTCTAAGAAGTCCATTAGTGCAAATTGATGTTCTCGGTGCTCTTGCGACCTTTTTGTCTCCAAACAAAAACTACTCATCACTTTCGCATTCATTAGTGCGCAGTCAATTCCACGGGTATCCCGCAGCGTCACTTGTCGGGACATTTGAATGAAATTAACAACAAAACGATTTTTAATCCGAATCGTGAGAATTATTGGAGAAGCAAAGCGGTGAGTAGTGTCCTCGAGTAAAACAACGGCAGTCAATAGCGGCTATAATCCGTCGATTCTCATGACTTGCAGCGGCGCCGAACGGTCATTTTGACGTTGTAATGCGTTGCGTCAGTTGGGATGATAAAAAATTTTTGGATGAAGGTCAAAAAAACCGACGTTAATGAGCGTAACGTCGAGGATTCTGCCCCCAAAGAAAACCGGTCTACAAGTAATGACCGAACGTGATCATAACTCAAAAAGCGATTCGAATAACCGGAAATTGTTCTGTTTCTGGCCATTAAACAAAACTTAATTGCGACGCAAATTACCGGCTTCTTCGATTGGCGTGCGAATTGCGCAACTCCGAGATTCTCATAATCAACAGAAAAAAAGAGCAAACATAGCAATTAGGACGTCCGTCTATTCGCGCTTTTTGCTCTTCGGATTCCGCTTGACAAATCGCTTCCAAGACGTTGCAAATCGACTCGACGTGAACTTTGTTGCGCATTTTTCTCACGATCTCTTTCCAATTGATCGACGTCGATTAATCACGTCGGCCACGAAATTGCGCGCTTTCAATGGAAGTTTTTCGAAAGCGTTTTGATCGACACGAATTGGAAAGAAATCCAATAAACGTGAAGGACGATGAATATCACCGAAGGGTGCGGTCATTCCCGAGAGTCGTGTTGACCACGAGATTAACAAACAGATTTGAGCGGAAGGTCAATTGGGTTTGCTTGTGAGTTCCAACTTCTTTCGAACAAAAACACTCCGACGGCAAGTGATTTGCGGTTGATGGACGAATTCAACGAGATTGAGTGCGATGAAAAACATTTTTATTGCCATCCAATGCGTTCACTCGGGAGTTGGGAATCAGCAAAAGGCATTCGATTCAACGATTACAAGATGCCACACAAACCAACGGTCGTAAACGTTGTCGGTCCGAAAGGAATTACGCAAAAGACGGAACTTTCGTTTTGATCTTTTGGGGAATTTTATTTGCAGCTAATGGGTAAACATCGTTTTGATCGTCCGCTGATTCGCAACTCCCGAAATTTGTGACGGAAAAAGAATGCGCCAAAAAGTTCCTTACGCCAATCGACGACGTCGATGCGTGCGTGAAACGTCGGACGGTTTTGTCACGCTCATCAGATGTGAAAATTTGCGTACGCGCATAAAAACCGTAATCTCGAGCGTCATCCCTTTTTGCGCGTCCTTGAACCGGAAATCATATTTTCGCGAACACATTCGGCGGTTGAAATATAAAGTGGAGGGGCTGATCAATGGAAAGACTCTGCTGGAAATTCGCGTTTGATCTCACGAAAACAATCCGACGCAAAAAGTGCGAACGTCCTTTTCGGGTTGTTGGCCAATTAGGTGGGGGCGACGTGGAGTAAACGCCGTGAATTGAGGAAACGAGTCGAGTGTTGCTTTAGCGATCTTCTTCCAACACCGCGGCGTCCGCATTTTGGACGACACGCGTTGCGTTTGATCTCAAGGTTTTCGTTTTATCAGAAAATTACACAAAAACAAACAAAAAGTTTCTCTTTTGACGTCTGTTGCCGCCGTCTTGCGCAATACGGTCGGCTCATTAGCGAGAAGAAAAACTGACCGTTCGATTACGGTGAGATGACTTCGGGGCTCGTTTTTGGCCGCTCATCTGCAGTTTAATTGGCGAAACAAATTGGTCGGCAAGTCGAATCCGAAAGCTTCTGATCAGTCGTCTGTTAATCTGCCGCTTCACACGAATTGCAATTAGCTCGATTTGTCGGCATTCGGAATTTGGTGCCCGCAACGTTTTCTTTGAATCGACGAACCGAATCAGTGGGCAAACAAATCGGCATTCGACGCAAAAGGACTTCTCGTAAAGTCATGATCACAATGGTGAATCAAACGGAAGCCGGAAATGATGATGGTCGGGAATCGAAATGCGTTTCCTTCGCTTTTTATGATCGTTTTTGTTTCGGACCGCGCAAATGTTTTCACGGCCAATTGCACCGAACCGCCGTTTCCTTTGGCTTAGCAGGTGGTCCACTGGAACTGTGGTATCGTATTTCGCGGCAAATTGGACTTCAGATCGAGAACAAGCCCCTTTGACACGGACGATTTGAATGCCTTGGGAGCCAATTAGCCGTTGATATCTTTGAAGCAAAAACAACAATCGGAAAGTGCCATTTCGTATCCAAACAACTGACAGCATTCGTTTCAATTAACTTCTCGAAACGACCGCAAGTGATGGACGAGCAATCGGTCGCAATGGCAGATCATTTTTCGGAACTTAATGCCCACCAGTCGGAATGTTTATTTTGCGCGAAGGTCGCGTCTGTCCATTGGCAAAAGTTTTGGGAAACAACCACCACCTCAGCTCGCGGATTAACACCACCAAAGCGAAAGAAATTGCTTTCACATATGAGTAGCAAAACGCATGATGCCGCAAAGAGCGTCGATCAGCGGCGATGAATGAACGCGAGAAAACTTTTCATCACAAGTGGCTCGTCGATGTTTCTGTAGTCCGAGAGTAATTATTTCTACTTGGACGACAAAAAGACGTGGAAAACACCTCAAGTTGCAATCGAGTTCCTTTTGCTGTCAAGTACCTTCGTCTGTTGGTAATCGAGTTAGTGGGTCAAACTGATAGAGCACTTGACATTCCAAGTTTTGTTTTGTTATTCGAATCGCCGCACCTCAACAGCTCTTCTTTCTGTTGCATCAATGAAGTGGTCGTTTGTCTTCGAGCCCTATTTCGAATCCGAGGGCCAACAGAAGAGCGGCCGCTCATTAACCACCTTTACGGTTAATCCATCTCGGCAATCAACTCGATCTGCCGGATTGGACGGCGAGTTCAAAGACAAAAAACTGCGCAATTTCGGTTTTGGATTTGCCATTCGAATTGGCAACTCTTAAGGTTTTTGATCTTGAACTTCTGAGTCAATCGAATGGTCATCAGCGTCTTCGATGCTTCAAAACGGAAAGATTGCCGACTGTTGCACTGGTTTTTTTGATTTCGCCGATCTTCGTCATCTGCTGCGCCAAATCGACGGATCATCTCGGCGGTTTGCAGCCGCCAATTTCCACGAATTGACCTTTTTTGTTCACGAAGTTGAACAGTTGCAGTTTTGTTGTGAACCTCTGATGTTAATGCACAGCTGGTTCCCGTTGGACACTCAAAAAACGGATCTCAATATTACGCAAAATCGCAACGACAAAATTTGAGGCCATCGGGTCGAGTGGCTGAAAAAAATGTGCCGTCCACTCCACCACTAAGAGATTACCAGCGATTGGTAATCTCGAGATTGTGGCGGATAAGTGGAATTGGTTGCAATGCGCATGTTCGAGAGGATCATCTTTGGAATTCGTCAGAATTTTAAAGCGTTTCGGATGATTGCACTTCCTCTCCCAGTAATTAGCTTGCTATGATAATTGGCACGCTTTCCGGAATGTAAACATACGAGTCGATTGCGCAACTCTATGGCCATCCATCTGTTGATTCGTGGACTTCCCGCCGTTTCGAACGTCGAAGAGGAATGCGGGAGTCGACAATTAACTCGGTTGTTCGGAGCTCTCGAGAAACTGAGGTCAAGACTGAGAGCGAACCGATGTTTCCGGGCCGATTTCCGTTTTTGATTTCGAAGAAAAACGGAAACAATAAACTGCAACATCGAAGTCGTTTCCACAAATCCCACGAAACGGAAATCGAAATGAGCACTTCGAGAGTTTGAAGTCAACCGCCATCGAGAGCTCGAAACCGCAAAGAACACCATCTGTGACGAGGCTTCAAACTCATCTGTTAGCAGCGTCAATAAAACTCATTTCTGTTGACACACGCCGATCTTTGTGCCCAGAAGCAGATGCCAACGAAATTAAACGAACCGGCAGTTCGTAGGGCCGTAAACTCGAACGCGAATTGTCGACGATAAAACCGAAAATATTTGGGTTTCTTAATTACCGACAGAGAGCCGAAGAGCTCACAGCACGACTTGAATCAATGCGGGAGGTTTTCAGCCTCGGGACCTGGGAAATGTGGCGGGGAAATGAAATTGACACCTCGGCGACTTTCATTAACTCTCGGCTTTTCAGAATCAAACCGATCTGCGACGACAATTGAAACACGAAATCCTCTCGTTGTGCCAATCGGATGCAAATTGCTCATCGGTAAGTTGGTTTTCTTCAATGGCCCTTCAGTTTGAGAGGAATGAGGGTCGATTATGCAAATGCGAAGCTGTCAAATCAAATTCTTAATTTCGTTGTTTCGACGTACAAAAACGATCGATGGACATCTTAATGGAGATGCCAAATGAGTGGCTTCATTAAAAATCTCTTCGAGCACAAACTTTTGACCAACAACCACGGAAACTCGCGTTTAACATAAACGGAAATTTGCATAATTTTTGAGGACCTTCGAGTTTGCGGACCAAAGGCCTCTCGAAAACCCAGGGAACGAATTGAAAATGACCACCGACTTTCAGTGTATGTTACCGTGCAAAGAACAGTTCGAAAGCGATCAAAGATGCTCACTAACGATGTGTAAAGTAAGTAGACGACTCGAGAAACAAAATGATGAGCATTCACAGAACTCGTCAAACTCACGATCTTGCGAAGATTCGTGTGTTTTTGTGGAGAAGATTTCACGCCGAAAACCCGGCCAATGTCCATCACCACCCAAGGACTTGGTTGTCAGCGAGTGTTCGGCGATTTGTAATCGAGATGCCGACTGCCGAGAAGCGGAACGGTGTTGTACAAGCGGCTGTTCGCGTACTTGTCAGCAGCCGATATTTGCCAACGATCAACGATTGTTGCCGATTCCCGAAGCTATTAGCGTTCAGGAGAGGAAAAGGAAACGGTAAGTCTGGGCCTTTGATCTGAATAATTGCAACTGCTTTATAGGTCGGCGATTGTACGTTGGATTATGAAACGAATGTCACCGCAACACACCGCCACAAACTCCAACTTGTACGTGATACAATGGCGATGGGGAGTACAGAAAGACGCGGAGACGATGACACCATGGCAAACGATCGTTGTTGTAAGTTTAGAATCCCCAAGAAAACTTAACAGTTTTGTTTGTAGAAGAACAAAATGTACGCAATCTTGAAGCACTTGCTGAGTCCCGGACGTTTCTACATCTTTCGCGTCGCATCGGTCAACATTCACGGAACGGCCGGTTTCTCTCAGCCCAGTCATCCGTTCAAGCTGACGAAGGAAGTTCGTGCTCCCGGAGCACCGTTAAATTTGACCGTTGAGTCTGAGAAGTTCGTTTCGAATGCGTGGACTGTAAATGTCGTTTGGACGCCACCGACTTCCGAACTTCCAATTCACGACTATGTTCTATCGTATTGGCAATCATCGTTGAACGGAATCGAGTTGTATGAAAAGCAAGTCGGTCAGAAAGCTGCGTTAGTTCAAACAGCAACCGACGATGATGAGTCGGATGAAGCGGACGACTCGACTGGAAACGTCGGCAGTCAATTGAGCTCCGGGAATGCGAACGGCAATCCGGAACGACGTTCGACAATCTTGCCAAGTTACAGTACACACGCAACTTTGTCCGATAGTCTTGAGCCGAACAGCGTCTATGTTGTAGAGGTAGGAGCAAGCACGTGGTGTTTGCAAACCGGAAATTCCGAAACAAATTTGCATTTCCGATTTGCGACTAATCCGCTAAAACGTTCACGACCTTCGTGTAATCGCTTTTGATCCGAAGGTCCTACTTTTGGATTAACAAACATTTTCGCTTATTTGCCCTGATTACCGTAATCAAATTTATCGTTTCAGTTGTTTGCTAACGTTGATTCGACCGAGGGAGAACTACGAGGTGAGTCGGCGATTTTGGTCATTCGCACCCGACAATCGCCGACCGATCAACAGCAATCTGAAGTCACTCTACCGCCGTGGCCAGCCGGTAGTTTCTACGATACTCCCGACTCGTCGATTGGAATCGAAAAAAAACAACTAGTCAGTTCGACTTCCTCCGGAACCCCAAGACCCATTCGTTTGCCGATTGAAGAGTTTGAGTTGCCAAATCGAAGTCGTCAATCCGCAACTACGGATGAATCCAATGCCTCAGACGACTCGACTTTGTTCCAAGCAGATCTGCAGATTCCCTATCTCGACTCAAATCACGTCATTCAATCGACATTGTCGTGGTTGGATCATCCGAAGTGCTCGTCGCAAAAACGTGATTTCGATGTTCGACTTGAATCCGTTCGCTGTTCAAGACCGTTGAATGCCGAACTACTAGTCAGTCAGTGTGTTGCGTCGTTGGAAAAGTTGCATTTTGCTTGTGACTACAAAGTCGAGGTCCGAGATACCAAAGATCGTCAGCTGATTACTCGTCTTGCATTTACTGTTCCTACTTGTACATTGATACCAACAAGCGATCCAATTGATTGTCGAGACTATCAAGAACGACCGACCGTCAGATGCACACCACTTCTGACTTCCGACACTCAAAACGCCGTCGAATGCGAGTGGACGGCTTTAGATGCCATTGGAATGATTACAGAAAACGAAAAGCAGAATGATGGAGCGGTTGTTGGCTATCGGGTTGTCTTGAACTCGAGTCATGAGCCACGAACGAATGTTACCATCGTCACTTCAACTATTCGTTCTTTGCGTTATGATCGTTTGACTGATGGCGCCGACTACCGCCTGAAAGTACAGGCTCTGACGACCAATGGACTGGGAAGAGAAGTTGAGACGGAATTTCGAACTGGAGCTGCTGGAGCATATGTTGAAGTGTTTCAACGATCTGACGCAAACAAACGCACCGATTCGCTTTTCGGTGGTGCAACGTTTACAAGCTCAGCCGCTACAATATTCACGGAAATGACAATAAAGTTTGTGGTGCTCTTCTTACTGTTGCGATTATTCGGTTAAATCGTAATTCTGAGCGTTTATCTTACTCCCGATGTTCCTTGTTTTCTTGCCTTTAGTTTTTTCTTTTCATCAACTTCACGGGTATCGTTTTTGAGCATTGCAATAAAAACAACTCAGTATTTAACTCTTCTGTTTGTATTTAGTTATATTAGAGCAATAAATCTGTAGTTTATTGTAATGAGTTGAATCATGACTGGAGTTCAGTAGCCTTTGGAGAATCCGGTTTGTCCGTTTCCGTAATCGAAAGTTTGACAGAACTCTGAAAAAGAACAAGGTTATGAACCGGTAGTTATGTTTACGTTCAAAGAAAGAGACCCCAACGATCACATCAATGCCATGTACTTCGTCCGGAAAAGCCGCAAATGCCAACATGCATCGATCGTTTCCAATGTTCCACAACGCGGTCCCTTGATTAATCTTCAGTTCGGTTTGTTGGTCTAAGAAGATGCTCCACGTGAATTGGATTGAACAATCGACTTCGTAGAAACCGTACTCGTAATTGTAAATGGCGTCCGTTTGGCCAACCAAATCAGTCATAACAACAGTTGGAACCAAATTCAACGTCGTCCCAATTGATGAGAGTGTCTAAAGAATTTGTATAATTCATTGGATTCTAGCTAATTACAACAAAAACGCCTTCAGTCTTCTTGTTATTTACTGCAATTGCTACCACATTGAACCACCATACGGTTTTGCTGATCAATGGAACAAACGTGATGTTCGCGTTGCAATGATCGGTATCTTTGCCGCCAAAAGTTAGACTTCCGGCTGGCTGATCCATGACTTTGCGTCCTTTGGTATCTAACCAGATCGTGAATATGGGCTCATCGAAAACTCTATGATCGATTCCGTTTTGAAATACGGGAACTTCGCCATCAAATGCCATTTTTGGGAACCCGAGACCGAGCACCCCATTGAAGAGAGTTCCAGTGAACGAAACAGACAATCGATTTGCTTGACCAAACGTTGTTTCGGGAATCTCGATCACCGAACCGTATTGTGGATCACCAAATGTGAAAGTGTCTTTGCCGAAGATTCCAGACAAATTTCCTAGACCAACGGGAATATGAAAATCGGCTCCCGTTGACTGATAGGTCGTAGAGGTGTTCCAATTGAAAGAATCGTGTTGAATTCCTGATCGGCGTAATCGTAGAAGGGCTGACGAGCAACGTCGAATAGAGAAATCTGCGGATTGATTAGTTTCGCCAAATGAACTCGATTCAAAACTCGAAGCTCATGGAAACGTTCTGAAATGTTTTAGACGTTACAAGTAGTGAGTTTAAGATCTAACTTCGTCTTATTAACTTGTAATTCAACGATTCTTTTCGTTTTATTGGGACACGTAGAACAACTTCGACTGTTAATCCAATACTCAAAAACAAGATCGCCAGCCGAAACAACATCGGGGATAAAGTGCAGCAGTTGAGAAGACAAGTAATCGATAACTAGAAAGTGCTTGTTTTTGCCAACTTGATGCTCTTTTTATGCTCAAATCGGGTACAAGAAAGCAAGTTTTTTTGTTAATAAGCAGGAGTGGCTGTTTGCACTGTTGCCCTGTGATTTGACCTAGAGCAAATTGATGTTCAGATCAAAACACACGCGATCGAACACGACTTGACTACTTGCTAACGGGTTGTAAGCAGTAGCACACTGAAATTTCGAAACTACTCTTTGATCGAATGAATTCGTCTTACCCTTCTCAATCATCTTATACCTTCCAAAGCATCTACGAAATAGTCTGACTGTTTTTGATTGTCCTCAGGGACAAGCCAACAGTTGAATTTTTTATCACTCATTTTTCGGTTATTGTACAGGAGTGACGAACGAATGAATATGACATCAGAAATTAATTTTCTGATTACTCATATACTTCCATCATACTGAATGCTAACTGTTTGAAGACACTAGTGACTCATTATTTTGGTCTTCTAATTATTAATTCAATATGAAACAGACGCGCAGCGACTTGAGATGTCACCAAATGATACTAACCGAGTTACTTGCATCGGCTCGCAATTCCTTTCTTTCAACTGTCTGTTAACTCGCTCTTTAATCTTAAAGTCTGTAGAAATGAGTGCAATACTTTACGCTTCTAGGATGCTGCACTCTTTGTTTCCATGAATCTCAAAGTGATTTGTGTTCGATTTTTTATTCAACTACAACAAGCAATGAATCTAAGCGTTTGTTTGTCGGGCCAAATAACCGAGCATCAATTTTTGTCTTAGACCGCAATCGATGAGACAACTCAAACCTATTCTTTTCCAGCTAAGTTTAAGTTCGGTCTTTCTCCGAACTATGACAATCGAGTTATTCACTCGAGTTGAAAATCTCCACGGTGTAAGACCTTTGGCCAATGACTTATCAATTGATATGAACAATAATCTCACATTAACTACAGGGTGGTGCAAAATGGCCTGCCACGTCCTTTTGGCCAATATCTTTTTGATAAGCGATAATTTGCTGAACAAACCACAGATTTTCTTGGTCCGCGTACCTTACGGGATTGATAGTTGGTTGCCTGTTTAAGTTGTTTGGCTAATAATTCGTCAATCACATTTAATATGCAATGAAAAAAGATAGCAGTGCAATCAAAGAGGTCTGCTGTTTCTAATTTAGAATCAATAAAACGACTGAAATCCAAATCTTAACACCCTGAACTTGTTTTAAAAAAGAAACAGCGCTCGATAATAAAACCATTGGTTTTCTGACAGTTAAGTGAGTTGATAAAACTATAGGTAGACTGATGGTAAGACGACCGCTTGGATTTTTATGGTCGAAGAATATAAACGATTTACTGTAGTGGAACTACAAAAATACAACTTAGTACGCTATAAAAAAGGACTATCACTGACACGTTATCATGACGATTGGTATATGTATCGGCTTGCTATTTGCGAAAAAAGTTAAGTCTACCAACCAACGACCGGAAACAAAAATCCAAAAAATCTCTTAGAAACCGAAATGAAACAGCCAAAAGCTGCTTACGTCTTACCGTATTTCAACATTTTTGGACCTGTCATTCATTGAATAAATTTGAAACACTATGGTTAACAATTTTGTTGATTAAATGTTTAAAAGTACAGAAATCTCAAAGCTATGATAATGCAATGAATTAGAACAACGATATGAGTTATATGTGATTCGACTTTGAAGCTTGTTCAGCTCAAGTTCCCGACTTCGATTTCCACTTCAACAGAATCGATTGTGTGGAAATCTTCCAGCAACAATCACTATGCAATAACATTGACTGCCCTCGTTAAATTGTGTTTTCTTCTTGTTTCATTTGTGATGATCGATGACAACACTATTCACGACATCAAAATAATCGCTATCCCGTTCCCGCTCACGTCCTCGGTTACTCGCACAAAATTGAAAAGTAACCTGAGGATGGGAACGGAACGGTCAAATGATCCGAGTAGTTGGACTAGAAATCTGCTCTTCGATTTCTCCGCTTGGTCATCCCACGCACTACTTTCATATACTAGTTGAAACGTGAACAGTATATGATAATAGCGCGTTGACTGACGAGCGGAGAGAAGAGCAGAGGAATGAGTAGAGAAGGAATGACTAGGAAAGGAATGAGACGATGGAGTGACTGTTCGGACTCATTTCCAGGGTTTATATGCTACTCGAATGAGACCGTCGAAGCTGCAGAAGGCGGTACCCGCAGTCAAATATGCAGTCGCTACCAGTGATAGGAACTGAAAAAGCGGTTGACATCTCTCGGTAGACAAAAGAGAACAATTTCATTAATTGATCGGCGTTCCAATCATATTGTTTTCTCACTCCGAGGCTTTTCCCAAGGTAATTCTGAATTTGAACGAGATTGGCAGCATCCTTCAGTATGCAATCGCATACACCAAGACGTCAACAATCACTGAGCTGTTGGCTTCAGGTCATATTCTTATGTGAACTTTGGACAGTAGATTGTTGGCCGATTCTAATTTTATTGGACAAATTCTTTGGCTTTGAAGTGCTCTCATTTCTCTCTCAGTTGTCCGATGGCTACAAGTTTAAGCTCGTTGGATAGTCAGACTTTTGGGCCTTCTGATAGTACAATAACACCGTAGGTTGTTGCCAGAATCACCGAGATACATCGATCGGCGCGATGGACTGTCATACAAGGGAATGGGGGGTGTTGTGTATTTTGGCTCATTGGCTGATTGGATTCCACTGATATTCACAGAGTTTTGAGTTCAGTAGTGATTGTTGTTGATCTATTAATTGCAGACTTTTGTAGTGACTGGTTCTCGAGCTACAAGCGATGAAAATTGGTTGCTCGGACATTGATGTCTGGTAGTTGGCGTTCTCCTATGTTACTTTTTTACTTCACTTGTTTCTCCTATGTTTAGATTCATTCCTAGGATATGCTCAGTAATTTCCGAACTAAAAAGTAGCAAAATCAAGGCACGGAATTCGAGAACATTCATCTTGTTCACAATTTCGATCGTGTTTCTCAACCTCGGATTTTGATCTCACACTTCTTGGCCAACTATCTGTAAATCTTATTAAAATAAACATACAGCAATCAGTGATATGACGCAGTTTAAATGGACCCACTTATGCTGCAACCCCATTCCAGAGTTTCTTTTTCAGACTCCTCGTATTGTTGCTTGAGAGTCGGTTGTCTGAGGCTTCGTGTCTTCTGATTCCGATTCTGATCTTAGCTCTCATTTCAGTGTCTTCTGTTTTACTTTTCGTGCTAAGACGTCTTGTATACTCATTTCGATCGCTTTGATGGCCGTGGTTTCGTCGGTCAACTCTGATGATCCGCCTAGATTGTCCTATTCTTTATTAGGAGAATAAACATGTTGCTGAATATTTCGTTTTTTTGGTTTATTTGCTTATTGAGCAGTCGAAATGAAGAGAACTTCACAGCGCAGTTTCTTTGTCGAAAGCAAAGGTATCTGAATCTTTGCGAGACGAAAGAAAGTCGGGAAGTCGTTTCACGATTGTTGTTTTGTTGCTACTTGTGCCGAAATACGAGCAAGCACGTGTTAGAACTTTTCCGCCACAAGCTCCAAGACCTCTGAGGCCCTTCAATGTTGACAGGAGTTCAGTTGGTTGTCAACTGTGAAGCTAAACCGACTGCGATAGTTTGTAGATTGGCTTTTTGTTGCAACAGAAAGTGATGAACCAAACTCAATGAATCTTATTTTGATGTTAGTTGCCGTCCAAGTTCATTGGTTCAGTCAACTCTGTGATTTTGGCCAACGCAAAATGTTGGGGAATGCAAAGTGATTCCAATTTCAATTCGATTTCTGACACTTTGAACGTTTGGATTTCTATTCGATCGTGAAATGGCGGCTGTTCGTTCTCGACTGCAACAAACGGTTTTCAACTCCGGCGAAGAGCGACTTTTGATTTTTGCGAACGTTTCGACGAGCAGCGAAAACAATCGAAAGAAGAAGAAGGAAACGTACTTGTGCGTTAGCGGTAAGTCCAATGGTTTTCGTTTCTTTCATTCGCTTTGCTTTAGCAACGATCCAACAGCCGGTTGTAATTCGCATCTATTTTGTTCGCGTGAAAGACGATTCGTTCTACAAAAAAGAATCGTACAACCTGCGCGATGTTCGCATGGTCGATGGAATTCATCCACGACGAGTAGGCTCATTGAATGAACTCATTAGTTATGCTAATCGTTTAGCCATCAACTTTGTTTCACATCTATCTCGGCGATAAACGACACATTTTGAATGCGTCGAGTGTTGAAGAAAAAGAAGCGTTCGTTCAGGAATTGTACTTGGTAAGTTGGCTAATTGCTTGATTCTTTACTTTTCTTGTTGTTTCAGTTGGCCGAGAAGTATTTGCCGATTCAGAAGCCGGAGTTTGTGAACATTTCCTTACCACACGCAAATGCTCCGATTTCGTCAAAACTGTTGGCTATTAATGCTGAAGATGAGACCGAACGTTTGGCTGACGAGGACTATCAACCGATTAGTGCAAAAGAGGAATCAGATTTTCTTCAGATGTTGTCCGAATTCAATTTAAATATCTCGCAAGCAACGGCTTTCCACGAACAACTCACCAAACGGCTATCCGATTTGGATAATACGAATATCGAAACGATAATGTCATCCGAACAGGCGGTAACAAAAGTGATTGAAGAGTTGGAAGCTTGCGAAGAGCAAATGGCGTTTGTGAGTGCTCGTTTGGAAGGCTACGATTTGCTATTGAAAGTAAGTTCTTAACTCTGAATGATTGTGATCGTTGATTACTTGCAGCAAGTGGAAGAAAGCGTCGAGATAATCGAAGAGAAATCAAACGTTGAAATAACCGAGAGACAGAACATGAGTATTCTGCTGAAGGAATTGGAGACGTTAACTCGTTTGATAATGAAAGTGAGTCGCGAGCAATTGGATTTGTTACAACGACCTAAACTCAACAATCCAGCAGGGTTTGTTTTACTTTGGCATTTGAATGATATTAAGTTAATTTTCAGCACCAATCTAACGGCTGAAGCCGTTGCATGTGCTGTGGAGTTCTTGAACGCTAACACACCGCACGTTCAACTTGCCGCCTACAAAGAACGACTACATATTGTTCGACAAGCGCTGTCAACATTCGTCGACGTGTACTATGCATCTATTTCGGCAACAATGGATCATTTGGTTAAGGACTATATGGTCGAACAAAGATTGTGATTGTTGATTGGTTTTGCTTTTCAGAAATCACGAGATGCATCATTCAACGGATCATCGTTGGATAAAACACCACCGTCAATTCCAAAACATTCGGAAATTTATCATCAGTTGAACAAATTCGCCAAGATTAATGGATTGATTAAACAATACAAGCCGGCTGTTTACGCACGCATTCTGGAGGTTTATCAACGCCATTCGGGCTCGATTTTTGCTACGGACATTCCACAGTTTTACGAACTTATGAGGCAGCGAATGGACTCGTTTCCGGGTTAGTATTTCGATCATGTTTATAGTCAACTTCAATTGTTTAGCCAACTCACTTGACGACCTGAAACCTTTTGCTGATCTTCTCGATTGGATTCTGTCGGAACTGGAGATCGTTGTGGAGGCAGAACAAAAGTTTTTGAAGAAAATATTACACGTTCCAGTGGTAGATGAAGATTCAGAGCCGCAGCAATTACACGATCAAATGCGATTGTCAATGAAGTCGATTTTCGAGCCGTTAATGCCCGATTGTTTTCTAAATTTTGCGCGTTCAAGTTCACAGAAAGGTCATTTGTGAGTTCTGTTATTTGAATTGAACTAATTGAGTGGTTGCAGAGTTGTGGCCAAACTTTTCGTTCATTTAGTTTCCCATTTGCCAAAGTATTCGACCAATTCGACTTCCTACTTTTCGATGATATTCGGAAACTTTGTTGTGGGAATGAAACGGGTGTTCGATGAGCAAATGGTTTGTTTATGTTGGTCGGAATGTCTGATCGGATTGCCTATAGAATCTACGTATGGACTCTTATTTGACGCACAAAACATCGAAGAAGCACCGAGTGGGTGTGTTGCCGATTGTCGACGATTTCAAACGATTGATGGCAGATTACGACAAGATATTTGATCAATCCGAAAGACGTTCGGATTTGGACAAATGGGCCGTGAAGCTTTGTGGTGCTGTGATTGAAGCAATCGACGCAGCAGCGGGAGCTGGAAACGTTAAAATGCCGTCAACGTTGATCCGCTTTGAGAACTTTCACAAACTTCACTTAACTTTATTGGGACTAAAGAGGATTGATGGGTTGGAGAAGCTGAGAGAGTCGGTGAAGAAAAAGTACCAAGAAAACATGCGGTTCTATGTTTTCGACTATTTGGGTCGACCGTTAGAGAAGTTACACGTGAGTTACCATACAGTCAACTGTACTCTTCAATTTTCAGTTGTTCTTTGAATCGGTGGAATATGCGATTCATACAGGAATTCGAGCCGAAGAGATCAGTTTTCAACAACAGTTTTCGCGAATTGAACTGAAGAAAGCGATCGGTGCTTATCCGGGCAAAGACGTCAAGAAAGGACTGGAGAGTTTGTACGCAAAGGTCGAAAAACATTTGGGCTCTGATTCGCAGCTATTGCAAGTGGTTTGGCGTGATATGCAAGAAGAGTTTCTGAAACAACTGAAACAATATCAGACATTAATTGCTCGTTGTTATCCGAACTCGCGGATCAATCTCGAATTCTCAATCGAAGACGTCCTTGGCTACTTTTCCGAAATTGCTCAGCAGCATTAAAATTTGCTTCATTCAAATTTCTCAGCAAGTTTTCTACTCAATTGTTCTGCTTGTAATTATAAATAAATTATTACTAAGTGATTGTCAGTTGGCATGATGTATTGAAAGTTTATTGTGTCCATTAAGTACAAACAGAAGAGGTTCCACTTTTAGTTCGAAAATGAAGGTGGAAGTCGAGGTGGAGCTGAAATCTGAAAAGTTGACAACCTGAATTAAGTTATTCGACCTACGGCAATGATCGCAGGAGCCAGAAATACCATTGGAACCGGTTGGTCCGGGATCTCCCTAAAAACAGCGACGTTTAAACGTTTCTCTTATGCTTTAAAACATACCGGATAGCCTTTGTGCCCCGCACGACCAGGGATTCCTGCAGCGCCTGAAAAAGTGACGAAGCTTCGACTAGCAAATTCATTGGAAATACCTTTTTCACCTTTCGGCCCTGGTGTCATTCCACCACGATCGCCTTGACAGCCGGTCAGACCTTTCAAACCTTGAGGCCCACGTTTGCCTTTCGGACCGCGTGGTCCTTCCATCCGTAAAACTGATCCAGGAACGCCACTAAAAAAAGCGGATTGAGACAAGAAGATTGAAGCTTACGGTTTTCCTGCTGGACCAATTGACCCGGTTGCACCACTGAAACGAATTTATTAGTCGATAGTCGTATGCTTCAAACTAACGGCGGTCCTACAGGCCCAACCATTCCGGGTTCGCCACGTTTTCCTTGAAACAAAAGATTTTATTATCTTACTGGTAAAATATTACCATCAAGTCCGGGACTTCCGTGCGAACCACGAGGACCTTTTCCATAAAATGATAATTATTGTTCGCATTGTGATGTTACCTGGTGGTCCTTTTTGTCCTTGATGACCGGGCAATCCGGGAGCACCAATGGGGCAAATAATGCATGGCTCATTGAGAGGAACATCAGCAGCCAAAATCTGTCCATCTCTTCCGTCTTGGCCCTTAAGTCCTGGCGCGCCATCCCTTCCATCGACACCTGCAATCATGACGATAATTTCTTGCTGCTTTGCTTCACAACTAACCATTGTCACCTGGCTCGCCTTGAGGTCCCTGAAAACAAGAAAAACCATGAAATTGAAGCATGCTAGAGCACTTAATGGAGGTCCTTGTTTGAGACATCCGCATTGTGCCGGAACTTTGAAACTACCATCGTATGCATTTGATGCATCCGATTTGCTTTCCGTCGTTGTCTTGGGCTGCGATGTTGTCATAACTTTCGGTTTTTTCGTTGTTGTTGGCGAGCTCTTAGTTGTTGAATCAGCGGTTGTTGACTCGACTTCTTCATCATCGTCTTTTATACTTTTAAGTGAACTCGGTTTCTCTTCGTCTTCGGTATCCTCGAAACTCGCCGATTGATCATCGGTTGCTGCCGCAATTCCTTTGTCGTCCTTTTCGACGGTAACGCCGAACGTCGGCGAGCGCACAAGTTCGACAACCACCGGAGCAGCGTTCATGTGAACTCGACGATCGCGATTCGGAATGAATTGACCGAAAATCCATTGGCCATCGACAGCACGACGTTCACGTTGCACACGAGCACGCGGCAAACGACCGTCTCGACCCAATTTGTACATCTCGTGCCACATGTCGCGAACACGTACTTTGCAGAAATCGGCTTCCAAACCCAATTCCGAATCCAATCCGTGCATTGAGGTGAACATGACCGGAATCGAAAAGATGATAACAACCAACGAAGCTGTTGAAACAACTATCGCCCAGAACGCAAAGAATCGAGCTTCTCTGAAAACAAACGATCGCTGATTACCGTATCGAAAAGCAACTTACTTGTGCTCAATGGTCTCATTTTCGTGCTTCTGCAACAACCCTTCCATTTCGATTCGGGAAGATAAGAAGCGAAAGTCAAAACTGAGAGTTGGTTTGATTGTCCGACTTTTTATACGCCAAACTGATTTTCGGTTCTCGAATTCCAACGAACCGGATTTCAAGGCCACGATTCGAATCTCAATGATTACGCCAAACGGTGAAATCGCGATCTTCACGTAAACCCCGACGCTCCCGATTGATAGTCCGTCGAGAAATCGAAATGACGACCTTGCGCGGATCTGACTACGATAAGTGAATTGAAAAGAAGTTTGCCATATTCACTGAAATCAATAGAACAATGGAATATGCAAAATTGTTTGATTCATTTCCATTTTAACAGGGAAATCAGTATAACTGTCCAGTTTATTGTACTTCGGTTGTTCACGTTCTTCACTGTGCAATGGTCGACATCTCGAGTTCGGAGACGTCGTTGGAGTCGTGGACTTCGAACGAATCAGCGACAATTGTGATCACGCGGGAACAAACAGCCATTCTCACGCAGCTGATGCTTCAGCTGACATCCGCAGACAAGAAGGTGGCCGAAGCGGCAATGGCGTGTTTGAAGGCGAATCGCGGTCTCAATTTGGATAAGGAGACTTTAACGAAAATAATCGTGTGTTGTCATAATTTCGCTTCTCTAATGCCTGAACTTTTCAGGGATGGATCAAGAAGCAAGTGAACATCTCAATCCAATCCAGCGACGAAGAAACTTCTGTCGAATTGATCTCCGATTTTTCGTCGAGTGAAAGCAGCAACGAGTATCAAAGTGCCACACTCACCGTTACTCCACCAAGCTCTTCGGTTGGCGCGAGCAATAAGGTAACGGAGATTTCAAGCTCAAAAACCAAAAAGGTAAATTCAAATTCTAAAATTGATCTTTAGAGTTTGAACTGGCCTAAACATCCGGCACGTGGAGTTCACTCGGAGAAAAAGTACTTCGATCGTCGTGTTCAACATGGCGTTTCCACTCGAAAATACGAACATCGTGAACTGGTTGAGGCAACTAAGACCGGCGAATTGAGCTTCCAATTTTTGCACAACCAGGAGGCCTTTCGTTTCAACGGCTACTTCCATGGCGTTTTGTCTCCGTCAGCCATGGGTTTGCGTCTTCGAAACCGTGAGTTGGGAATCTTTTGGCCGGCATTCGATCCAAGCGAAGAATGCACAATCAAATGTCGTCTCTTGTTGGCGTACAAGTCTCTTCAAGGCGTTGTGAGTTTTGTCAGCATCTTACTGATATCGTTTTTCAGCTCCATTTCTTACCACTAAACAAAACAGTGGATGATTATTGGATGCTTTCGGAGTTCGGATTCAAGACACCGCTTTTCGGATTGTTGAGTCAGCTCGTCGGTTATTTGCGTGACGGTGGTTTTGTGCGACCAAACAGGAAGATGGATGAGTACGAGCACGTGCCGGTCTGGAAATTGGACGAGAAGACTTTGGATGCACGTAAAATGGCCGAATTTTAAGAGCTGCAATCGTAATTGTTTTCTCGTACAAAATTTTGTTGTTCGTAGACTTTTTATTAGGATTAATAAACGGCTGTAAAACGAACGAAACAATGAAAACATTTGGGGCCCATTAATCTGATTCCGACTCCTCGATTCGCGGAATCTTCGTCGCTACGCCGATCGGTTTCGTTTTCTTTTCCGTTTTGGGTTCGGTCGCTTGAGCCGAAAGTTCGCGTTGAGCTTCTTTGCCCAAATCGAAACGAACCAACTCTCGAAGTGCCATCGTCGCGTAACAACCAGATGGCAAGTCGAATCGCAATATCAGCGCTCGTTTCCATTCCGACAGCTCGACCATTGAGTTGACGGCGCGAACTGAAGTTCCATCGACTTGTGAGAATGGCGCGTAAGTTTGAAGTGTTGTATCGTTGTTCGCGTAGTCCACTAGCTCCCAAGAAACGTCACGAGGTCGTTCGATGAAACGGCGATAAGTTGGTGCCAAACCGAATTCGCTGAAAACTTCGTTGATTATCGCTGATTTGTGATAGACACCTTTTTAGGAGCCCAAAAGTTTCAAGTTTTATTTCATCGGCCTCCAACAACTGATGATAGAGATCGGCCAATTCGTTTGCTGGTGCTCGGAATGGAAAAGAGGGAAGCGGAAGAATCACGTCGTTGATATTACCGGTTGGTTCATCGAGCAGTTCGCCATTAGCGTCGGCAAACAAATCCCCGTCCAGTATTCGTGTGCCGTATTTCTGTGCTCGACTGAAATGAAGAGCGTAACAGAAACGATGAGAAGAACTTACTGGGACGCAACTTTGTTGAAAATCAAACTCTGATATGCGTGCACATATAAACAACGAGATGAGCGCGAGATTGACATCAGAGCACCTTTAAAGTTGGTTGGTGAAGTGCTCAACGCCTTCAAAACCGCTCCTTCAATTGATGTATATTTGAGACCGTTTGGTAGTTGTTTGTAGGCTTCAGCAGCGTCTTTTGTTTTTTCGTATTGACGCAGAATTTCGGTTATTTGTGCTAGAAACAAGTCGTAAATATGGTTTGTTTCGAGAGCTTTTTACCTTCGTCATTATTCGGCTTTAGAATCAACTCGACGGCTGCCGCCCAATCCTGACGCAAAATCGCACGTCCGACCTTAGCCGTGAACGAACTCCAAGAACCAAAACGTTGATCACCGTAAAAATTGATGAAACCATTTGTTGACCACGCGGTTAGTCGGCTCTGAGAATAAACTTAATAGTCGTCGATAAGCTTTTTCTAACTTGAAGCTCCTCATCATTTGGAATGCGAAAATCGCGAAGTGCAACTGAGAAACGATTTCCCCACAATTCGCCCACATTGAGACGTTCAGACGAAAAGGAAACGTCTGAAACCACAATACCACGCAGTCTTTCGTTCAACGTCAACAGCCGTCGAACGTCCAACGAATGACCGGAGATTCGTTGACTTGTTAGCGCTCTCCGGTCTTTGATTCCACAAACACCGAAAACCGATTGGTTACGACTGAAAGCATTAGTTGATATTTCGAATGTGTTCGCGGAGCTCACTTCATGAACTTTGCAATCAAGCTTACGGCAAAATTTGTGTCGTGACCTTCTTTGCTCATCGTAAAATGTACGAAACGTTTTCCCGCTTCATCGATACGACGTCGTTTTCTACAACAAGCTTACGAAGCCAAGGTTATGGTGCTTACCCATGACTTGTCAGTTTGTGAACTTCTATTTGATCGTTTTTGGTTGTGGAATCGATCCCGCCAATTGAACGAACAAATGCATGAAGTTCACGACGTTCATCTTTGCTCCAATTCTGTGAGCATTGCAACTGAGAAGATGAAAGGGAAAAGTGCTTACCGTCACATCGATCGTGACTTTCTCGCCGCCTTCACGTCTGAACTTCAAGATTTTTTGTCGAGACTGCTCATCCATCTTCTCCGGTGCTTTCAACGAATCAAAATCGATTTCTGGTTGTGTTACAGGCTCGGGAATCTTCGTATCCCCAACCGCGCACCGGGTGCCATCGGTCAGAATCTCTTGAACGATGAAATCCGAGTAGAAGTGTTTGAAAATACACGACCAGGGCGTACGATCGGAGTTGTCGTTCAAGAACGAAGTGATTCCAATATCTGGACGTATCATCGGAAACTGGAAATTGATGAACAAGGAAGTGAAAACATGAGATATAAACTGCAAACTGAACATCTTCAACCAAAGAAATCGATGGAAATACAAACATTTTTATTCAAACAATAACAATTAACTTAACAACAACTTTATTCAGCAAGTGCATCAAAGAAGCTTCGATCGTCCACCTCTTTGTCTTTTTCCAGTTTTGAGGTGGCAGTTTGAACGAAGTCGTCCGTCTCGACGATGTCTAATTCGACTTGATTGTTTCGATCCACGAGAATCAACAAGCTCTTAACGTCGTCGTCACCAATTGTCGTCGCAACATCGAAAACTCTGTCAACAGTCAACGTTGAGAGTGGTTTGTGGGTTTTGTTCGAAATCAATCTAAAATTTGGATCTTTGAATTCGATTCCGTCTGTTTGAACTCACAACAAAGTGTCCGACAAGTAGAACTGACTGAGAAGGTGATCGTCGTCCAACGTCACGAGTTTCTCTATGCATTCTCCCGGATATTTGGTTTTATATGCAATTCGTTCTTCGCTTGTTTTTATCCAAAGAATATCTCCAACATCAGTGGAAACAATCGGGTTTCTTGAAATCACGATAAAAAGTCTCGGAAACCTTAAACTCACTTTCTTCCATCCATAACAATGCTCGTTGGGTATTTTTCCAACACCAAAATGTCGTTGAACTCGCGTCTTCTCAGATCGAATGAAGTGACTATGCCGTTTTCTGTCACTGCAAAAACCTCATGATCTGCTCCTTCGACCATTCGAACAATTCCGGACTTGTCATTGGCCACTCGATTTGCCTGATGAACAAGAGCAGGAGTTTCCATTCGTAAGTCGAGAAGAGAGATCTCAAAGTGACAAGTCAAATTGGAATAAATGACTGTAGATTACCTTTCCATCATCATCGCCAATCACCAAATTGAAAGCGGTGGACGATCCCGCTCTGTCCAAAGCCAAAATGCACGAGATTTGCGTTTCGAAGTCAAATTCATCGGCAGCATACAATTCGTTTGAATCCATTGAGTAGAAGCAGTTCGTCGATGCGCAGTAGAGACGCGGGTGATTGCAATCGAAATCCAAACATCGAATCGGTTCATCCAAACTGCTGCGATCGAGTGTTACCGTTGGACTAAAGACGTTGAAAATCACAGGATTTGTACTGAACTCACCAATTGTTCGACTCCTCGTTTAGACGACAAATTGCAATTCGATTGTCACCAGTGACCGCGAACACTTTTCCATCTTTGGGATGGGAACTCAAATACGCAATATCCGATCGATCGTGGATTTCGGAGACTACGATTTTGCGTCTCGACATCCTGATCTTCTATCTAACATTTTACTCAACAAAATTGCCGATCTACGAGAACAAAGTTTGCTGCGATCGATTGATTGGAATGAACCGAAATACCAGAAAGTTTATTAAAATCAAACAACCGATGTGGACGTCTTGGGTTGTTGAATGGGTTGAGCTGAAGGTTTTTTCACTTCGGTTGATTCGATCGAAAACGAGCCACGAAGTCCCGATTGCTGCGTTGTCGCCTGATTAAGATACAATGAACGTGGGAAATAGTAACGAGATGGAGGCGCGGGACAGAACGAAGATTCGATAGCACTGTAGGGTCCCGGTTCAGGCCTGCGAAAACGTTTATCGGCAATCGATGGACTCAGAATCACTCGTCCCATTCCACTCGTGTTTGTCGGACGTTGCGGCGTTGCGGTTCCGCTGCTTGTCGGATGTAACATATAGTATGGCGATTGGAGACGTTTACAAGCTTTTTGACGACACTAAACGCATATAAAACTGAAGCGTATTGAGCTTACTGCTTTGTTGAAACGTCGTTCCATTATTCCGACAATCACACTGAAAAGTAAACTGCACGAAGATCCGACTAATGTGGCAATTCCGACTAATCCGAAACTAAAATCCGATTGTACGACAGTTCGTTTTAGCTATTATTTACATCAAATAAACGACCATCCAAATCGAATCCTGAATAATCGAATTGTCAGGCTGATGGACGAATTCGTTCCCGTGTTGATGCCCATGACTGAACGGCGAATTCGTAGTAGCCGTTGGAGCACACTCTACGGTAATCAACAGCTGAAATAACAGTCACAATCACAGACATCGAGACATACCGAGAACACACAAATCAAAAGTGTGTTCAGCATCTGATTTAAATTTGCAATCAACCACTCACTCGGAAAGTTTTACGCGAAATGAACGAAACTTCAGAAATAGAACTGCTCACTATTTCAATGTCTACTAATGGTTTCACGGCTCAAATTACTGCAACTGTTTAAAGCTAAACACAATCCATATCTCGCTCAGACTGATAAGCACTCAAATCACACCTTCGACAATAATTGTAAACAACCAAGTGCTTTTTATTAACAACAACAAAGATGACCGCCAACAACCAAAAAATTTAACTCGACGTCTTAGACTTCTTTAGTATCGCGAAGACGACGAATGGTCGATCGGACGGTCGCAGCAGCGGTGGTCGCGTAGACGTAGGCACCACCAGCAACCGTCTTCTTGCACTTCGAGCATTGCCAGATTCCAACACAGCTGCGTTTCATGGCTTCCTGGAACTCATTGTCGATCAAAATAAGGGGAAACAGAACTCACTTTTCCACAGAACGAGCACGTGTATTTGGAGTGCTGGGAGACTTCCATTTTCTTGACGGTTTTTCGCAACGAGGCACCATAACGGGTTCCGTATTTACCCACAATTCCGACCTTCTTCGTACGTTTTGCCTGAAAGAAACAAGAATGAATTCCAATGTCGAAATGTTTTGAGCGGAAATCGGCTCAACAAACCCTCTGATGCAACTCCCAGACAACAAAGTAAACGGAACTCACCATTTCAACGGATTCTACGAACAGAAACGCGAAAGATCAACTCGAATTGACGGCCCAATGTAAGAAATCCGAGCACTCGATCGACTTTGTGCCCACAAACCAGTGACTGAACGCCAAAGTTCCCTTCGAGCTTCGAAAGCGAATTCAAACGACAATTTTCGAGCCTCTGAAAAGCCTCGATCTCAAATCGCGTCTATAAGTTGGTCCCATTCTTCTTCAAAGCTTCTAGGTATTTTGGTTTTAAACAAATAAATTTATTCAACAAAAATGTTTGAATGAACAATATAAACTTAACAGTTACAAAAGAATCATATTCCTATTAAAAATTAGGCTCCTTAGCGTTAATAACAAATTGTGGAACATCGAGTTTCAATTTGGTCAACACCTGAAAAGAAGCCAATCGTCTCGGTCAATCAAACTTCGACAACTCACTTCAATGATCGTTCCTGCCATCTCACGATCGTCCGGGAAATTCGGGTCGAAGTAAGCGGTTGCAACGCCGGAATGAGTGCGACCCGTACGTCCGATACGATGCACAAACTTCTCGCGAGTTGAAGGCATATGGACGTTGATCACATGTCCCAAATCGGCAATGTCGAGACCACGAGCAAACAACTCGGTGGCCACCAATGCGCGGATTTTGCCCTCACGAAAAGCGCGAGTGATTTCCTCACGTTCTTGTTGTGAACGTTCGCTGAAACGAGCGGCTGTATTGGAGCGGAGAGATCGCAACTACAAACCCGTGAATCGCTCGAATCGGAATGTTGAGCTCTTGCAACTGTGCGGCCAACTCATCGACATCGCGTTTCTTTTCGACGAAGATCAGCTTCTTTGGCAATACACCATTGTTCTTGTCGGCTTCTGAAATTGGCTGTTTAACAAGAGAAGGACCAACCAAACAACCTCCACGAAGATATTTCATTAGGTACTGGTTACGCTCAGCAAACGGAACTTCAACAATCTCAACAGTGACACGCTGATTCAGGTCTTTGAGCTTGTTTCGGATAATTGGAGATTTCGGTTTGCAAAATTGATCGGCAAGTTGACGAACAGCCGGCGACATAGTGGCACTGAAGCACAGAGTTTGGCGGTCCGAAACCTAAAACTTCCTCTTCAGAACTTAAACGATCAAAATTCTTACTCCGGGGAATCCCTCAAAAGCGCAGATCTCTCGAATTTCTTCCATAGAATCGTACGAAAGCAAAACATCAACTTCATCCAACACAAAGTACTTAAGCTTATCGTAAAAGATCTGAAAGACAAAAATCGTTTCAAAAGTCAAAGTTCCATACTTACGATTTTATTTCTCATAAAGTTCAACAATCGACCGAGAGTTGCAACCAAAATGTCACAGCCGTTTAGATGAATGTTTTCGACGTTGTTTTGGAACTTGTATTCGCCGTATGCCGAATTGACGCGAACACCAGTTCCTGAAACCAAGCAATTAAGTTCGTGCAAATGCAAGACTGACCATCAGCAAGTTTTCGTGCTTGTTCCGAGAGTTGAATGGCCAGTTCACGAGTTGGAACCACAACCAACGCACTAACGAGATGATGTCGTTTATTGAGATTTTTTCCCTTGAACTCGCGTGCCAATTTGTCGATGATCGGGACGAGGAAGCCGGCCGATTTACCAGAACCCGTTTCTGCTTGAGCCTTCAAATCGTATCCCTGCCAGATCAATGGCAAAGCGTAACGTTGGATATTACGTGGTCGAACGTATTTGGCACGTTTGATGTTCTCCAACACCTCCGGCAACAAATCGGCTTCGTCCCAAGTGCTGTAAACGAAAAATTCAAAAGAAAATTGAAAGGTTTACTTACTCAATAACCGGCATATCGTCTGGACCATACACAACAATAACTCCACCGTCCGAATCATACAAAAATTGCTGATCGATCTCATTTTCTTCATCATCTTGGAAGATTTGATCGACTGTACGTTGAACCGGGATGCAAGGCAGACGATTTGAAAACGATTGATTCTGAGCTGAAAATTAAAGAATTGAAGATCATTCGACAGCAGAGATTGTTACCTTTGTTCCCATCACACGGACCATTCGGTTTGTGTTGAGGTGCAGACGATTGATTCCAATTATTTTTAGATGAATTGGACCGTTTATCGTGTGCAGTCGATTGATGACCGTGTCGTTGCGAGTCATGTTGGTTGTTGCGATGATCGTTTCGATAACTGTCGTTTCTGTTGTAACTATGGAAATCTCGTCGGTTGTTGGTACGGGAGTTGTGTTGATTGTCGTGATACTTGTTGTGTTGAGTGCCGCGACAGTTGTCCCGACGAGTGTCCCATGTATTGTGTTGTTGCTCATTACGCTGATTGGGATGTTCACCAACTTCTTTTTCTGGACAATAACGAGATAGGTGTCCTGATTGATGGCAACTGAATCGAGCAATTTGAAACCCAAAACAAAAATCGGAACTCACTTATAACAAACTCTGTCTTGGCCACGATAGTTTGATGCGCCATGAAAGCCATTGAGCTGTTTAGAGTTCTGATTGTCAAAGCGCTTCTCCGAACGATGATTGTCGTTGCGACGAAAGTCAAAATTCGAATGTTGACGGCCATGGTAAGACGAACGAACGTCATTTGACGATTGACTTCCCGCATTCGATTGATGACTCAAATTTGAGTTCTCATCGGTTTTAGCGTGAAGTACTGGTTGCACATATTGGTTGGCAGTTTCGTCCGCCGCACCGACACCCCAACTTTCATTAGCATTGCTTGATTGTTGGGTTTCGTCGTCCAAATTCCATGGGTCATAACTAAACGGAATCAAGCATTAGAGTTTACATCGTTTGCTTACTCGTTCTTTACGATGTCTACGGACTCCAAACCAAAATCATCATCCCAACCATGGTTGTTTCTACAATAGGATAACTGTAAACCACCAGTCGCTCAAACTTACACTCTTAACTTTTTAGCTGGCCGCCCATTTACGACAGACGGTGGTGAAAACTTACGAGCGGCTTCTTCAACCACCTCTTCAGCGACTTGCTCTTGAGCTTCCGACTCATTATCGGAAGCCTCATCGGCAGACGCCCACAGATCCACTTCATTCCGGGGCGGTGGCGCGGCTTCTCTGCCGTTCAACAGTTGGTCTTTCATGGTCCATTCCAACTGTTGAGCGCGTCGGAAGTCTAAGTCGTTCTGGACTGTCGCTTCCACAGGACCCAAATCAACGTGAGCTGCTGGCAGGTCGTTGAAGTCCTCTTCGTCACTGGCGGTTGACTCTTCGATTTGATGGTCGCCGTTGTGTCCGTTCTCCATTTCGTTCTGAGATCTGAAATGGAATGTTAACAATTGCACTTAGACACGCAATTTAAATGGTCGCAATGTCATGTCGACAAACGCAAATACAATACAAGCTATTGAAACATAAAAGTAATATAAAAACAAGAGTTGGCATTTAATCCATGAGGATGAATTGCAGCACGATCAGATATTTTGGTTAGCAATAACCAGTGAAACGAACACTAATCTCCATTTTAATCACAGTCACTTTTATTTGAGGCTTAATTGAACGATAAAATCAACAAAAATTTTCAAACAAACCGGTAGCTCTTAGTAACGAGTAAAACCGTTAAAAGGAGTTGTTTTTCGATCAAGAGTAGAAAATACAATTGAGCTATGGAACGTAGGGAAACAAAAACTACGCCTTTAAGAATGGTAATAAACATGAGTTTTCTTAATATGAGTAGAAATTTAGTTTCTATCATTGATGTCACCGTCAAAATGCATGCTCATCAAAGAGAAGTCTTGTAAACGGAAGAACATTTGGATTCGAACCGAGCAGAGAATAAGTTCACCCAAAGTTCGACAATACGAATCGAATAGCGATTGATCTACTTTTTGAACAGCCGCATCCATGTTCGCCTAAAAATAGAATTAAGTAAGAGAGGATGAATTATTTGCTAACCGCTTTAAAATCCAATGAGTCAACTGGACAGAAGGTATCGAACTTTTCCATAATTTCTAACTTTGTACGCATTCGTGTTTCGAACTCGTTGACGACTTCGTTCAAATTTCCGTAAGCAATTCGAAACGCTTCGGGAATTTTTTCCTAAAACACGCTGACATTAACAATACGGTACATGACATTTTGACGTCAAAGCATAAGAACTCTGCGGTTGAACAACGCAAAAATTGACCATTTAGCACCTTCAACGGGCATTTTTGCTGCGATTAACAACCAGAAAATAGCGCGCTTGGTTTTTGACTTGCTCATAAAAGGACGTGCATTCAGATTCAAACGAACATTTCCAGTGCGATTATCAAGGTTTTGTGTTGTTGATTAAACGAGCCTCGAAGGAAATTGCGTGGAGTTGTAATTGATGGAAATAAAAGCAAACGAGAAAGAGGGTCTTCGCTAATAACAGCAAAATTTTCCACCATTATAGGCAAAACTTTGCGCAAATGCATTATATAATAAAAAGCAAAAAATACCTGAATAGACATTTCTTCGTACGTCTTTGCATTTTGCTTCTTGTTTTTCTTTCCTTTAGCCGTCGAACTAGAAGTATTTGTGCCATTAATCGGCTCCGAAATTTGAGCAGCATTTTTGAACATCGAATCCAATTTCTTTGTTCGATCATCAGATTTTAAAATGGAAACAAGCAACTGCGCTCTTGCTTCCAAGAATTTCAAAAGTATGGCGTTTAAAGTCATAAGCAACATGGCATGAGAGCAGTTAACAAGGAATTCTGCAGGTTCACAATCCAATTCGCATTGATCCAAATGTTGGAAGAAGTCAGGCTTATCTATGGCTTTCGTCGCAATCTCTAGCAAATCGCACAATTTTGATTCATCGATATTCTCTTGTACGTTCATCATTTCGGCGCAGACGTCAAGAAGAGCGAAAGTTGGCCACAAGAACTTGTGTTGAACCAATGGAATCAACGCCGGTGCTGAAAATCCTTGAAGATATCTTGCCTGAAAAAGTTGCAATTATTAATTCGACTTTTTTAAATTGAACTTACACATTGTGATTCAGGATACACTGATTTGCAGTAATCGTAATGCGATCGAAGAGCGGCGTAGTTTCCATCAAAAGTCAACTTATCTAATTCTATGGTTCCGGTTAGTCCGATCAATTTGCTAAGTAAATGATACAAACGAAAGTAATCAACCTAAAAAACTATTTGTTATTCGTTTTCGAATTCTTAGTACCATTTCACGGAAGGTCATCTCTTTCACGCTTACTGTTACCGTTTCATCCGAAATACAAAAGCACTGAATGGCAATAAAGTCTCGGGTATCGGTTACTTTGTTCCATTCTAAAAAGAAGAATCAACGAACAAATCTACAAAAAAAACTTACCAATTCTTTCGTCATCCCCGTACAACGTGACCAACACCATGTTCAGACTATCGACCGCAAAACATGCACTCAACGTTTGATTTAAAACATCAGCACCACGAGCGAACAACGAGTTTCGACACGTTTCCAAGTAGTTGATCAACTGTGGAACTTTTTCCAAACCAGTGACTTTATTTGATGTGACTATTGATTCACAAGTCTAAAGCGAAAATATATTAGAATTTGATTGAACATGAACAAACCTCACGCTCATTTTGATCGAACTGCGAAGTAATTGAAGTGAAATAGAAGATCGCCTCTTTGAAACGACCAAACTTAACGGCGGAATTAAATGTCAAATAGCCCAACGATTCGCGTTGAATGAATTTGATACCAAGTTCGTTGTGAAGCATCATTATGCGTTGAATATTTCCGATAACATCGTAGATGCGCGCTAACAACAAACCGGCAACGTAAACATTCGGAAAACTATTGTAAATCGACTCCAACATGACGCTCGCTTCATACAAGTAGTCTTTGGATCCTGAAAAAGTGAATTTAACGGATGATTTGATCAAACTCACCAGTCTCAATATAAACATCCCACATCACATTTCCAACAATGATGGCAATGCTCTTTGCAAAATCCTCAATATTCTGAGTTTCGGGCGATTGACGATGAAGTAAAGTTACGAGTGCCAACACGTATTCTCTTTTCTTTTTTGAGTCATCTTCTTCATAGAATCCAAAACCGACGCGAAATAGCTCTCGAATCATATATTCATAGTCTATCCTATTCTACATCCAACAATTAAGTTGAATAACCAACAGTTTTCGTTTACCTGTTTCAGTAATTCATCAATTTGAAGCCCGAATTTGATGTCAAGAAACTCCAAAAGTTCGGCCCTGTCGCTTTTTCGAAGCATCGAAAAGAACTGCGACATATCATTGAAACAATATGGTCGGTTATACGTTATTTCAATAGTCGCTTTCATGTGCTCAACAAAATTTCCTAAAGAAACGAATAGACAAAAAAGTTAATTGAAACGAACCGAAATTCGGTGTGAAGTCTCTGAGATTCTCAATCGTGGAATAACCGCTTTTAACGATTCGTATTAGAAACAGCAGACGTAACGTGTGCTTATAATATCGGTTTAGATGTGAGCTTCCTGACGCCTCCTCAGCAAGTACGACGAGCTTTGCGCATTCTTCTAGCATCCTAAAACATTCTAAATTAATTCAAAACAAGTGCTGAAGTTCGACTTACACTCGAAACTGTTCCTTTTCTTTGCGTGCAATAAGCTTGTCCATTACGCATAAAAGTGCTTTCCATGGCGCAAAGTTGTCGAAGCCCGTTTCTTTGATCATTCGATTCGACAAGGCGAACAGACCGTCGTATAACTCGCTTGTTTCCAACGCAGTCAACAACATTTGATCACATTCCAACTGCGTCAATGTGCCGTCGATTTTTTCGTCGTTGTCCCCGTGCAGAGTTTGAATGTACTCGATAGCTTTGTCGTACATCTCACAGTACCAAAGAATTGCAAAGTAAAGATGAATCTCTGTAAAATACGAACATAACTTGGCCTTTTCCTTTTGCAGTCGTACCCGATCGAGTGTGTTTTCGGCCAGCGAGTGCCTTTTCCAACATTCCCAAACCCAACGGATAGAAAACTTTTTTAGCTAGTGCAGGATTCGTAACGCCCTGCATGATGACGGAAACTGCTCCCCATATAAGATATCTGTTATGTTTGTATTCACGAAACAGCATGTTTGCCACGCGGCCTTGATTCTTGAAGTCACAAACGCGAGCATAACCGTAATAGAGTTCGCTAAGGAGATTTTCGGTTTTTTCTCTCTTCTCCAACACTCGCTCCAACAGTTGAGGAATACGATGCGGAACGTAAGATTCCTGGAAACAATAAGAAATTGCTATGAAATCTAGCGGTTACTTTAAAGCAATGAAAAAGAACCGTCATTGTTCCTTCATTAAACTCGTCTGTCAACATTGCTTCTTCGCAAACGTTCATCAACGGTCCTGCATCAGTTGCTTTCTCGCTTCTGATCAATGCCAACGCTTTCAACGCCTAAAATTCGTAGATTAATCGACCAGACGCCGCAGCTTGGAACAAACCTTTGCAGTAGTGACTGTGGCACGATCGTCAACTCCACGGTCCTTGTTCTCAAATTTGCGTGTAATTCTATCGGCAATCTCAATAGCATCTTTACATCGCTGACTATCGATGGCATCTTAAATAAGTTAATTAAATTAGACAAATGTAATGATTGATTTACCGTAAAGTGGTTTCAGTCGACAGTTTTGAGCGTTTTGATTCCACACATTCGCTGGGTTTGTGGATTTCGATCCGGTACTTGCCATTCGAATCTCTCTTCCTCGCTTCTTCATTCTCGCGGTTGGCACTCGAAATGTTCCCAAACAAGAGCTGAAGTATGACCAACACATTTCATTGAAAGTTAAGTCACGATACAAACTGCACGCTAAGTTTTTGGAAAGTCATGCAAATTTGTGGCCTAAATCAACTTCAAATGTCCCGTCTCCAATGCCATCTAACCGACGAGCAATAGGATTTCAATCGTGTGATTATTCAAGTTCAATAGTTTGATCAAAGTTTTGTTTTTCTAACAAGGTTTAAAAATAAAGAGGTTTCGAATAAGACAACAAACAGCAATAGGGTCGAGTATATCTTAAGCGAGTTAGTTGGACGTCGTTGATAATCAACGGACAATCGAAATCCTGCGGGCAGTTTAAATGTGGGGTTAATGATTAAACTCCGCTCGAATGCTTACAACAGACAAGTTATTCCCCCTATCCACTGACTTGACAGCTTGATCGGAAAGATCGTGGAGAAGAAGGAAGCAGAGCGTCGATATAAAGACCGCATGCGGCTCGACATTAACAATTTTGTTTGGCCTTGTGACTGCAAAGTGTTGGCTATCGATTGGAAAGCGAACGACTGAAATGTAACGAGTTGCTTGAAAAAATAGAAGTTGTGAAAACTTTTACTTCTTTCTTAAGCCAATCGATGTTGTTGGTTTCGTAGCACAACGTCGATCTGATAGTGACACTTGCGATCCAGATTTTCAAAGTTTTTTAGTCCGATAATTTCAGAAACATGAGTTTGATAAGTTGGACTGAAGCACAGGTTGTGGTAACTCGTTTCACTCATTTGGTTGATGCCAATTTGCGAGAACTTCAACAACAATACTCGTCGATTCAACGTGTCAGTTTCGACTTTTCTAACTGTGAATTAAAATCACTTTTAGTTGGAAGCAGAAGGTCAAATTGAACGTTTGTCGATCGAAAAGTCGAACGCCGATTGTTTGATCAATCAAATTCAATTGGCACTTCAACAAGTTGGTTTATCTTCTTCTTCATTTTATTGTTGTTTAGGTTCTGGAGATTCGATCAAAATTAGACCCATCAGCGCATTCGCAATTCGATGAGCGGATCGAACCCGTTCGTCTGCGAATTCAATCAACGCTGAAGACCATCACTGCAAAGCCGAAATCGATGCCTTCAACTAATCCCTTTGACGGCGACACGGATCCTAACTTTTTTGACGAAACAACTGGAACGCAAACTCATTACGAGAACTGTTACGAAAGTCAACTTCTCCAGGAACAGTCTCAAATTCACGCTAATCAACGGGTTCAGGAATTGAAGCTACGAACCGAACAAGCAAAAGAACAAGCCGACGCGACAAAGAAATTGGAATCGGTTTGTTGACGAAGAAGATCAATGTTCTAATTGAATTTGTAGGACATCGAAGATTTGAATCAGATCATGATCGACTTAGCTCAACTTGTTCACAGTCAACATGAAATGGTCGATTCAATTGAAGAACAAGTGGAGCGATCGACCTATCAAGTGCATCAAGGCCATCAGCAGTTGAAGAAAGCAGTCAAAACAAAACAAGCAAAATATCCGCTTGTGGCCGCCGCTGTTGGAAGCATTGCATTGGGTGGGCCAATTGGTTTGGCTGCTGGATCAGCGATTGCCGGTGTTGCTGCGGGAATCGGTGGAGCGGTTGCTGGTAAGTTGAACTCTTTGATCCGAGAACTTTTCCGTTTTCAGGTTTGTGGGGTGGACGAGCAATCAGACAAAAGACCTTCGCCGAGAACTCAACATCTGCAGAAACAACAACTCCATCTAATTGATATACGGTTATTCGTTCTTAAGAACCCGGTACTTTCGTTGCGAATATTCCAGATTTCTAGAGATTATTTAATTGAACACTTATTCCACTTACTCATTGAATTCCCGAAGAATATCAGTGACAATCAGCTAGTCATTCTGTACAAATTTATGTTTAACATTTCTATTCGCTTTAAAGATTACGGCTAATAAATTCTATGCACGATAGGAACCCGTACGATTTGAGATGTTTGCGAAACAAATGACACAAAAATGTTTGAGGTTACGAAAATAAAATGTTAGTGTTTGCCGTGATAATACTCGTCGATTGGATACATGTGTTCAAGCGTTTTTATACGATCCAAATGCCATTGATAGGCGGAGCCAAAGACATTGCTCAACTTCTTTCGAATCTCATTTACCGGTGTAATAAACGTGTCTTTGTACTGCCAATTCAATTGCGCACTTGCGAACAGATCGCATGCTGCCGTAGAGGCCAGAGGATCGACAGCAAACGGGGTGAACCATCCTAAGTAGATATGAGCGTTTCTATACCTTAAAGCTCGTTGATGAAGTTTAATAGTAGGAGATAAAAGCTTACTTTTCTTTCCACATGTGCATTATGAAGTCTTCGGACGACCAACGACTATTTGTGTGGACAGTATCTCGTGCCCAATAGCCACGAGCATTTGACAAAAGCAGAAGACTTCCGTTTTGATTTTCGTACCATCGTCTAACGCCCAAAATAGCTCGAGCACACGATTCGTAAAGATAGAGATCATGAAATGATCTTAACGACCGTTGAGTGGAACAACTGTGAAACTCACGTGGATTTACGCCAAATGTCCGCACATCGACGTCGTTGGATTCTCGAGCAATTCAAACAGAAATAATCGAGAAAAACTTCGTGAATCGCTCCGTTGTCGGTCCCGTGGAAGCTCTGAGGATCAACTCGCTTTTCGTATTCAGACCAATGATTGAGGAATGAACGACCAAACGGGGTGTTCTTAACGAAATACGATCCGGCCATGATTTCGTAGTTGAAAAGACGATCATAGAAAATCAAATCAGCTCTTGGATTCGCGTATTCCTCAAGCAAATGGTTAGGATTAACAACTCCCATATCGGCATCGAGAAACAGAAACCAATCGATTTCAGGCCGCTGACTCATCAACTCCATTAAGATACAGTGTCGTAGAAACATGAACTACAAGAATAAGAGTTGAACTAAGAAGATGCAAAACTCACGTCTGTTCCCGAGCATTTTACCAAGTACTGAACGTCTCGTTCCAAGTTGATCTCAATAAGTGGATATCCATGTAGACGAGAATAACATCGAGTTGTCGATTGAGCCAAAAGATAGTCTCGAGAATTGGAGTTATTGTGCACAATACTCACAATGGCGATTTCCTGCCGATCTGAATGGCATTTAAAATGAAAAAGCAAAAATCGCTGACTCACTGCTTGCGGTTCTTCGCGCGTCGATTGGTCGATAAACAACAGTACGATAAGTGTTAAAGTAGAAACGGTAAACAAGTCCGAATCTCCATTCCTCCAAAATTAAAAGTAGAAAAAGAAAAATCAAAAGAAACCAATACGGGCGTTTAGAGGCAATGAACGTGAGTTTCCGTCGATTTCGCACTGTAATTCCGCAATGCATCACGTCTATTAAACTACGATGAATATCACATCGTTTTTGTTGAATGTCTGAAAGAAATAACAACTGAATGAGTTCAATTTGCGTAGGAAATCTCTCAAAATTTGAGCGAAAACCAAAGTTCTGATTTCAAAAAGCAAATGAGTCAAGAGATTGGACGATTGAGCCAAAATACTTAGCAATTCAAATGCTTCCGAAACGATTATCGAAAGTCGACCGAAAGCCACGAAAAAAGCGAAAGAAACGGACCACTGGGTTGTCGTCGAGTAGGGGGCCGGATAGAGTGTAAAGTGGAAGCTGCTGTTCATTGTTTCCATGGCACAGTTCCTTCACTTCATTGAATGAGAACGCAAAACATCGAGAAATAAACAAGACGCGCGAGTTTGGTGCGCACGTGCTCGCAATTTTTTGGGCAAAGTTGAGAGCCGGAAAACGCCGAAGGTTAGAATGAAAGTCGACCGAACTTTTTTCGTTCCGTAGTGTGCGGACTGTTCGGTGTAAACGAAAATCGTTTGCAGTGATTGACGGCGAGTGTAAGAAGACGGTTGGAGTTGGTAGGTGGAAAGGTTCTATCGAATGAAGTCGAAACACACATTCTCGTACATTATCTCAAATGTGTTTACTTACAAAAAGAAAATCCTATCAATTTGCTCTTAGTCAAGTGTATACCAATTTCAAGTGCAAGTGTCTCCGTTCACAATCTTCAATTTTGATCTGCTGCTTCTTCTGTTTAATTGTTATCATTTGGCGTAATTTTACAATTAAAACAACGAGTTTGTATTCCTATTAACTTTTATCTGTACAACTCAGAAGTCAACTGGAAGTTCGGCATCTCCGGAATTGTTCAATATAATTGTGTGGTTCTGACAACAATAATAAAAGTCAATAAATTCTAATAGCTGTAGATTGAATGTAAATTGTTGTCTAAACATAGTTGGTAGAAGTAGTTGACCCGAAAACGTAGCAGAGAAGAATGCCAACTACCAGACATCAACCTCCGAGCAATCAACTTCCATTGACTGTAGCTTAGCAATCAGTAACTACAAACGCGTAAAATCAGCGGAACAACACCAACCACTACTGAACTCTAAACCCTGTGAATATCAGCGGAATCCAATCAGCCAATAAGCCAAAATACACAACACCTCCCATTCCCTTGTATGACACGTCCATCGCGCCGATCGATGTATCTCGGAGAGTTGGGCCACAACCTACGCTCATATTGTACCATCAGAAAGCCCGAAAGACTGACTATCTAACGTGTCTAAACTTGTAACCACCGGATACCCGTGAGAGGAATGAGAGCACTTCAAAGCCGAACAATTTGTCAAAAATCGCTCAAAATTGCAAAAGTTTGTGGAGTTCTTCCTGTTGATGATGGCGAGCTTTTATTTGGCAGACTAGTTACTCAACAGGTGAAAGTAAGATCTTGAACGTTTGGAGAGCAGAGGTTGACCGAGGGCAGAATTAAAGTCAAAACATACTCAGAAATCGCTGAAATTGAGCTGACTGTAAGAACAACGGTAATTGATCTTATTTGCTGGAATTTGCACAATGAAGTAAAAACGGTGGAATTAGCTAATAGTATTAATTGTCAGTTTATCGATTCACAGATTGGAGAAATTGAAGTTGGAATTGCTCGAAGGTTACTGCTTCATAAGCGCCGTGTCTCGACATATTCCTAAGAATAATGAGTTTTACTACAAGTTTGTGATCAAGTTCTTCTTGTCTAAAAACATCAAAATGAACACGCAACTGTTTAAATTACAGTTTATTCTGCCAAACAACAACAAGAACGAACCTAATTAGGCAAACAAATCTGAGAATAAACTGTGTTTCTACGAAGCCCGACGCTTGCTACGAGCCGAGACGCGAACTGACGATGGAGCATTGTTCGATGTCGTCATATTCTTGGCGCTGCGAGCGTCTTTACGAGATCTAGCGGTTGAAACATTGCGTTTACTTCCGATCGACTTCTTTTGATCGCATTTCGATTTTGCTTTTCCAGGCGAACGGACACTGAAATGGATATCATCAGATCGTGAGGAATGAAGTAAACTCACAAATCGAGGCATCCTGAAGAGCCAGAAGACGAAAGTGAAAGTAGCGAAAGTAAGCAGGTGATAAAAGTGGCAGAAACAGCAGATATGATAAGAGTTTGCAACAGCTCGTGGTATCGAATTTCGAGATCGCAATTGGCAAACACATTGTCGGGATTTCCGCACGGATTCCAGTTATTGGCAAAGTAGTTGTTGTCGTAAGTCATGGCGTTGCAACAATTTAGAGACGGAAAAGAAGAGCGACGGCTGATTGACGTTCACGAAGAGCGAATAATTGAAATCGAAGTCGAGCGGAAAGCAATCAGAAATTTACATATTTGCCTGTTACGTAATTTTGAATTGACTGTTATTACACCGTAGATTGTTAAGAACTTCAATGAGTGTGATCGCAAACATTTGGCATTTGAGTTTACAGAATACTAGTCATTTCCATGCTTACTTCGCTGACCATCTATCCGATTGAATCGTTTGAAGTTCGTTGAATCGTCCAAGTTACTGATGAGCATGAATGCTATGTTTATGAGAAATGTAAAGCGCTACATCGATGATCTGGTCCAATGAAAGCAATCAAACAATAAAAGAAATGAACATTTAATACAAAAAAGGAGTGTATTCTCGAACACGCAGTGGTTTCAATTTCACTTTTTCATTTTGTACGAACTTGAGTGTTCCATTACATTCCTCTCATTTTTGATTCTAAACATTTGTGGTCAAGAATTTACTTTCATTAATTAGCTCTTCCTTGTACTTTTCGGTCTTCGCATTCTTTTCATTCTTCTACTTTTGCACCAAAACAACTACGTGAATTGTGTTCACAAAGAGTCAGCAGACGTTTCAACTTATCAGTTTTGTCGACCTAATCGTTGAACTAAGAACTCCTCAGCGGCTAACACGTGCGAGAGCGCCTTAGGTTTCATCGAATTTGCATAATTTACGATGGGAAAGAGGTGGAGAAAAGGCCGGGAATGACAAATGAACAACCAACGTTCGAGGGATTCGAGGACTAGACACGTGATTATTTAGCTAGTTCGCCGGATTTAAAGCTGTTTTTTGTGATAACCAAAAACTGAAGTGTCAAAAACGGTCCACGTTTCTCGCACGAAATGGTTCATTTGGGAATCGAAAGGAATAAGAAGACTACTCAACGCATCTCCAAGATCTTAACTACCAACTCCCCAGCGACTTTCAATCGCACCACTTTCGTCTGTTTAACGTTTCTGGTTTCGTATTCGACCACTCAGTTCCTTTTCGATCAATTCGAAGTCGACAATCATCGTTCATTCCACCCACAACATTTTCTTTAGAGTTCAACGCTTATAGTCGCGTTGATTGATTACCTTTTTGATTTGCAAGTGAACTTTTTTGGGCAAATTTGCTCAACTCCGAACAACGTCGAGTACTCAACGGTTAACGGCGAACGGTCGACAATGTGAATCTCAACAAAAAACCTTTTTCTTTTGTTACTGAAGAGTCCTTGGCGCGGTGGGACGATTCTTTTGCTTCGAGAAAGAACGGTTGAGACTTTTCATGAAACAGCGGGAGGCGAAACGTCTTCTAACTCACTTCTTTTTCATCAAAACAAAAATTTTCCTCGTCAAAAAGTTTTTTGTTTCAACTCAAAACACGCGAATCGTCCAAGTCACCTGTTTTTTGATCCGAAAAACGACGGAGATCACGTTTTGTGGACATGAGATGACGTTCAGGAAACAAATTGGAATCTCATGGCTTCTAATGTGCCCGGATCAATTTCCAAGACCCGAGGGAGTTAACTCGCGACGGCGATTAAACGTTTGCAAAAACCTTCTTTTTGAATTCTCGAACTTCGTTGCGAAGTTCCCGAAATTGCGGAAACTTCAGACGCTTCTCGATTTCCACTTAAACGCCCAAACGCAATGGAATCCGATGAATTTGAACCCAAAAAACGTGAAGAGCCGCTGGCGTGTGTGGAATTGCGTATTTCCGGACGTTTTTGTGCTCTGTACGCAGTAGTCGAAATTCCTTTTCCAATCTTTTCCTTTTGCTTCGGTTTTCAAATAACTTTCAATGACAAATTAATGCGAGTGATTTATTGATATAGTCTTAAATGCTAATACAACGATAAGATATAACTATTCATCCAAAAATTTGTTACCGAATCTCCTAATGCGATTTAAGAACTGTGCTTCTCTGTGTTTGCTCATCGTCGGGTACACGATAATGATCGTTTCTATTCACTGAAAATTAGGATAAGTCGTTGTGGCTGTTCTTACCAATGCGTCCAACGAATGTAATCATACCGTATTCCGCATTTCGAGCAGTGATCGTATATCTGCCATAGAGTTTCGGTTGGTTGAAGATCATATTTTCGATTTTGAAGTTGACGGGTAACACGTTCAAACGAATGATAGCGATCAATTGTCTTTCGACCAATTTCATAACCTGAAATCGAAATAAAATAGGAATTCATTCGTAGTTACCGGTGTGGTTTCAATTGGTTCTTGATCGCAGAAAAAACACCAATTTCCTCTGATCATCATCCTGATTCCACCGCTATTGTATTTGTAGTAAACATGATCCAGTTGATGCTAAAATTCTTGAAATTATGAAAAGACTTGTTGGTGTACTTACCAACCACAATGACGGAACCAGATCACGTTCATATTGAGAATCTCTTGAATGGATGGTCCTTTGGAGCGAAGATTTTCCGATCAGTCCTAATAGCAGTTGCAGCTTAAAACTGTGGATTAACCGACTTACTAGACTGAAATTCGACAACGAGCTCTTCGAACATTGTTCTTTCGACGGGTTTTCCTAAAAAACTGTCAGCTGTTCAGATTTACGTATCTTACCATGCTTTTGTATTTTTTTCAATATTCTGATGGCCCTATCACATCCTTTACATCAAAATCTATAAGGTTGCTGCTCCTCTCCACAAAGCTGACATTTGTTGCGAATCGCTCGCTTCACCATAAACTTATCAAGCGTTTTGTGCACATTGTGTATCTGACCGTTCTTCAACAACGCCATATTTTGCAATGGAATCGGACGTATGTGCCGGCCGAACAACATTAATTGAAACAAGCTAGGCGGCGATGATCTTTTTTGACAAAAAGGTTTCAAAACTCGAACAGCTGTTGATTCGATTGCAAAGGCAAGTTGCTGTGACAGTCCACTTGCCAATACTCCAATCCTAATACCGTTGGCTTCACTTGCCAATTTGTAAAAGTCTATTAGACTTTGTGGATTTTTACGTCGCGCCCGTTCCGGTTTTAGAATCTCGCAGATGTGCGACTCCAATCGCCTGGAGTTTGGGTCGCGGCTTGCACCGACGTACCAAATACGTCCGTCTTCTGATAAGAAGGCGTACACGTACGAACGCCCGGTGTTTTCAACACTCGGGCTCGTAAGGTTCGCTTTCTATCATTAGCGAACCGCTGGAACAAATAAGTATTGAGTAACTCTTCGTTTGGCTATATTAAGTATTTGACTAGGTAAGGAACATTTTCAACTCGATTTAAAACGCAGAAGATCTTTGTATTCGTTTATTGGTACTAATGCAAAAATCCAAGAAAAAATGTTACACATTGAAAAATTAAAAGTGCTTTTTAGCACAATTGATTACCATTTTAATTGTGCTGGTCCATGAAAGAGACGGTGAGTTGATGACGATCACGATAACGTGACCTGCAATTAAACGGTTATACAATTTTCAATACCAAAATAACATACCGTTTTCAGATTTGCACGAGATCAGAACATACTTCTCGTTTTTGCCAATAACCGTACAAGGTTCAATGGCACGAAGTCCGTTGAAAATGATGGAGCTTACAAGGCAATCATCATCGTCTCTTTCTTTGGCACTTGTGTGCCATTGATTCATTGTCGTGAAATCGGTCATTTGAGCCTGAAACAAAACTCGAATTCGACACTCATGCAGCAACTTACATCGAATCGTTTACCGTAGGCCGCAAGTTGCGTTCCATCGTGACGGATAGCTACCGCTGTGACAACGGCCTCGTCTCGACCAAACGTCTGGTCGAAATCCTCTTGGATCACATTAAGTCGGTTTGGTACTTGAAGATCCATGTTCGCATTCGTTAGCTCTATTTGCTGCACCGGTAGTTTCACTTCGACGTATTGACGCAAAATCGCGAGTTGGCGTTCGGCTGCTAATCCAGTCGTTCGCAGAAACGCCGAAACAAGCGCTGCAACTCCGGCTTGAACAACTAATTCGCTGGGTTTATCGTTGCTCGTCGGCGGCGTTGCAATTTCAGTCGTTTGCGACGTTCCTAAAAATATTTCAATTGTAAAATGAACCAAAATCGAAACAAACCTTCACCTTCAAAATTCATCAACGAACGCGGATATTCTGGCGAATTAATTGGCGACCTGATCGAAGTTGAAACCCCAAAAGACGATGTAGAACTGCTCGTTGATTGTGGACGTGGTGGTGTCTTATCGTGCGTCGGTCTACCCGCTTTTTTCGATTTCTCGAGGGCATATAATTTATTTGTAACTGGATCAACGTATTTCTCTAGGTATCGTGCGGCTTCAAGCTCACGCGGAGTGAGACGAAATTTTCGGGCGCGCTTTAGCAAACGACGAACGCGTGATATGATGCTTGAAACTAAAAATTAACAAATAAAAAACAAGAAAATCAAAACCAACCTGAGAGATTCCGAGTGGAGTTGCGTTCGAGCTTTTTGACAACTGCTCGCGCAGCATCACTTTGAGTCGCGGCCGAGAATTCACGAATCTGGAAAAGCGATTTGTGCGGCTTCATCGCTTTCAACAGTGCAATGTTTTCGGATTCCATCCAATGTCCGAACTCAAAATTATGCCACCGTATCGAATACTTCTGGTTGCGGGCTGACACAATGCTTTCACGACTCTGAAATTATAGATGAATTAACCTCGGTTAAAATTAACCACCTGATCGTTGTCTTCTTCTTCACTGGACGATTCGACCACTTGTTGTCGACATGCCACCGGTTCGTCATCATTTGTAGCAATTCGACGATCATTCATCGTCCGTTTACGAGAAAGTCCTGTATTCCCTGAAGTCCCAAAGAGACGATTCAACAACTGATCCTAAATTTAACGAAATGATGGAGCAACGAAGTTTATTCGCATACCTTGCTATGCGACATTTTACGTCAAACGAAAATGACTCGAAGTGCTTGTGCGAAAGGACCCAAAACAATAAAACAAGATGCCAAATGGGCAAAAGGTCTCCATTTAACATACAACGCGTTTTTTCAGCTCCGCTTAACTCAAAAGTCTTCGATCATCGATTCCTCTTTCCTGCAATCCGATGCCGCCACGTCACCGCATTTGTTAGCGATTTTGCGAACCTAAATATGCATAACATGCTTGTTGACTGTGAACCTTCGTTTAACGCAAAATTGATGCTTTGACGTTGAAACTAAAAGGAATCCCGGCGTCTTTCGTTTTCAATTTCCGCGCCAAATCGCTTCGAGCACGCACGAGAGACCACGCCTACTTCTTTGGTCAACAAAATCGGGCAAATGCGTCCACCCTTTCTCTCTCATTTCGACACGCACCCAAACGGATAATCTCTGCTGTCGTCTGCTCACCTGTTGAAGAGGATGTTCGCATTTCCGTTTACTCGAGAGCAAGTGCAAACTCTTTTTTTGGCCTCAATTTACCTCCACTACTCCAATGGCCGTAACCACCTTGCGACCTCAAAAAAAGAACTCGATGGGCTTTTTTGACGTATGAGTGCGAGAGTTGACGTTTCTCATCGATTCCTCTCCATTTCTCCTCTCGTCCACTCCGTCGACTCAACTCAAACGCCCACTCTCGGACTTTCTCTCTTCTTTGCGTTCATTGTTTTGACGAAGCGTTTGCATTTTTCATCAACAAAGGTCAACGAAATTGCGACGCAAATTCGACGTGCAATTTCGCTCGGAAAGTTTTTTTGGGAATCTAAAGACGCAAAAAAATACAAAAGTTTCCAAGAGAAACGCGTCGCTCTCCCGGCCCTTTTTTTCTCTCTTCTTTCCATTGTCCCGATTTTGGTCGCGTTTCCGGGTTTTTGGCAAAAAATTTTCCATTCGGTTTTTTACTCTTTCTCTCGATTCCCAACTCGGTTGCCGGATTCCCCTCAACGAGGAGAGTAAATGACTCTTCGGTTGTTGTCACTCAGATCTCCACGTCGTTTTTTGCGTCATTCCATCGGCTTTTTTGACGTGAATGCGCAAACGGAAAACGCTTTCCGACCGCAATCTTCGAAGTGACCGTGTGCTAATTGGGGACTGAGGATTCTTTCGACTGTTGGAAGTGAACTTTGAGGGCTTGAGCCTCAGGCGTTTTTTGTCCCGAAATCGATTATCACAAGCGAACCGAGGACGTTGAAATTCAATTCGTTGCAGTTGACTAATTTCCGTCAAATCGACCGTTAAGTTCTCCTCCACCCGTTCCGACTGTTCGTGGAAAAGATTTCCGAGTTCATAGTCCCGAGTGTCAACCCAAATGGCGGACATGTGGGAGTAATTTGAGGTCTCGGTAGAAATGCGGGGACGACGAGTCGATGGAGCGGAAGCCCGAAATGCTTTTTCGCCAATTTTTTCCCTTTCGACTTCAACTCCGTCCAATTTTGTCGGCAACATTTCTGATCGCACTGATTTCAACGATCGATTAAGTGACTCATTCTCGTCAATCGTTGAACCAAACCGCCCAAAAACACTTGGAGACGAATTGACGTCAAATTTTCTACGTTCTATCCACAATGATTGCAATCGACGGTCTCGAAAGGATTGTGCTTTTCGCGTTTGGTGGTTGCGGTCGCAGAACTTTTGGCATTTTCATTGCAATTGTGCTGTCGGAGTGGCTGTGGAAATGCGAGGGGATTAGTTTTGAGTTTGAAAATGTGTTTGTTTCTCCACACCTTTTCCATTGAGTAACAACCGTCTGTTTTGATGGTTGATTTCAATCGAAAAGTTCTCGCGAATGAATTTGACCGCCGTTTATCAATCAGTAGGCGAGTTGATTTCGCTTCGATTGTTTAGCTCAAAAGTGCCGTAAGTTTGATTTGCTGATCTCTTTTACCCGATTAACATCTTCGTCTTTCTAACCGTCGTGTTTTCGCGTTTTCTTTCCGATCACTCAACGACTGGCGGTTAGGTTTTAGCTTCAGGTTCAACCATCAAGACGGCTTCCTCGCTTCAAACGACGAGCGTGGAATGCCGTCACGAGCATTCAACTCACCCAATGGCCAAACCGCCGGATTCGCCTCACCATCGACCAGCCGTCAACCGTACAGTTCGCCGCCATCGACTGCCTCTCACGTCTACACTTCGCGAGTCGACGGTCAGTTGCCGCAAATTTACACGACGAAACCGGACGAAATGCTGACTGGTGAGTTGCAATCAGAAACTTTTGATTTCAATTCGTTTAAGAAATTCGCCACGACGATGATCAACCGACGATGCTGAAGGACGGTGGTTCAATGAAACACAAAGAGAAAATTGGACATCGACGTATCGATCGTCAAGGAGAAGTGAGTTACAAGCGCGTGCCAACGAATGCTTTGATGGGCGCCATTCAACTCGGAATCTCGAATTCCGTCGGTTCGTTGGCCAGTCGACCGTTACGCGATCTGCTTGTCCAGGACTTCGATGTGATTGAGACGGTGGCATTTCCGACGTAAGTCGAACGAAAAGACGGTCACATTCAAATTCTTTCAGCGATGGCTCACTTACGACTCCATCTCACGCGTAGGTTCTTCCTTCGACTTTGCAGTTTTAAATGCTTTGACTTTAGTTATGGCGACTTTCGATTCAAAACGTACGCTCCATTAGCATTCCGATATTTTCGCGAAATTTTTCACATTCAACCGGCCGACTTCTTGGTAATCGAACACAACAAACGAGTAACTTCAGAACCTTTTCCAGCATTCACTTTGTACACAACCACTTCGCGAACTGTCCAATCCCGGAGCCAGTGGTTCGATCTTCTACGTTTCGGCCGACGACAAGTTCATTATCAAAACTGTTCAACACAAAGAAGCCGACTTCTTATGCAAACTACTACCCGGTTATTACATGAACTTGCAACAGAATCCGCGAACCGTTCTGCCCAAGTTCTTCGGATTGTTTTGCTATCAAGTGAGTTCAATCGTACCAATATAACGAATTCATTTGGCTTTAGAGTTTGGGTAAAAACATCCGGCTAATCGTCATGAACAATCTGTTACCTCAATCCGTGCGAATGCACCAGAAATTCGATTTGAAAGGCTCAACGTACAAACGTTTTGCTTCGCGTTTGGAGAGAAACAAACCGTCACCAACACTCAAAGATCTCGATTTCAACGAAGAGTTTCCAAACGGAATCACGTTGGATCCGAAGACCTACGACATTCTGATGGACATCATAAAACGCGATTGTTTGGTTTTGGAGAGCTTCAAAATCATGGACTACTCTTTTCTCATCGGCATTCACAACATCGATGTCGAGTCGCAGGCGACCGGAGGCGAAGACGATGAGACGGCCGAACCGCCCGAGCCGTTGGATCCCGAAGAAGAGCAACGACAGCTAACGGCACGTACCGAAGCATGGCGGTCGATGCAATTGGACTTCAACGCCAAACAACATCATTACGAGTAGGTTTACGATTCTGCTTATCGAACTTCCGAATTGATTGCAGAGAAGGCGGAGTACCGGCAAGAAATCAAAAGGGCGAGCGTTTACTTCTCTTTCTGGGTATCATCGACATTCTCCAAAACTATAGACTGTTCAAAAAGCTCGAACACACGTGGAAATCGATTCTACACGATGGCGACAGCATTTCGGTTCACAATCCCAGTTTCTATGCCGAACGATTTCAGACCTATATCGGCAAACGCGTGTTCATACGAGGTAGGTAGTTCTTTTATCGACGGTTCATATTACTTTTGGTGTCGGTTTTTGGAAAACTGTTTTGAGTTTTATCATACGAAGAAAGCGACTAACATCATTTTGGAGTGTAATTAACTGGAATACTGAAATTCGGAGCTTTTACCTGTGCTTCTTCCTTTACGTTGGGACTTTTGTTCGGAAACTTCTCGTTGTTTGTGTTTGTCGGGAGGGAGAAACGTGCGATTACGTTCAGTGCTTTCGATTCGTGCTTTCGTTCGATTTTTCTTTCGCATTTCTATTGGAATTTCAGCTGAAATAGTCGCTGGACGACATCCGAACAAATTCCGTTCAATTGTCCATTCCTTCATGGGTGAGTCTCGATGTTTGTCTTCGGATTCCTCTCTTTTTGGCATTCGAAAAACCGACTGGAACGTTTTTCCGTTGTTTTACGTTTGCATTTCTTTTTATCGTCCATTATAGTCCCGATGTTATTTTCCGATTGTTCTCTGAATGTTCGTCGTCTATTTTCGCAACTACTCTGTTAAAATCGCGAACATTTGGTTACGTACAAAACGTCGGTTTCTTAACTGAGCGGCTAATTTCAACGCTTTTGATAACATTTTCTGTTCGTGGGTTCGAAGTAAACTTGTTTTCCTCGGAAACATCGATGCATCTCTTTGATTGTTGTGAATTCGGTTAACAACTTTCGTTCTTTTCGCTTTTAACTCATTTCCTGCTAACCATATGAATTGGAGGGACCTTGGGAACAATTGGACTTTCAATCAATGCTGTGGAATAATCAAAGAGTTGAACAAACGATTAGAAATTGGGTTCTTCCCGCTTTTGAACTCATAGTAACTGATTCCCGTATCTTTTCAAAAAGACGTTCCAGTGCGGACCGGACAAACTGAATTCCAAGTTTTCCTTTTAATTTGAATGTTTCAGCAATCAAACAGCAGCCATCGAAGCACAATCGAACGAAGTCGATAGCCGATCAAGCCGACGAAACGACCACACGCGCCAACGACTCGGTTTTGGAGCCGTTGATTAGTCAGAGAGGTGGAATCGACAGGCGAAGTCACTTCAAAACCGATTCCGAGTAGGTGATCATGTTTCTCGTAGTTGACCGATCGGGTTGTTTCAGCAAAAGAAGGAAAGAACGACTCTTCGCATCATCGAACACGGAGCCTCGATCGAACATCGACTCAACGCCGACAATAATCGGTCCCACCGTCGTTATGGTCCAAGACGAGCCAACGGTCGTGTATTCCGAACCCTCGTCTTCGTCGCGTCCAATCGAAACGTCCGATATTCACGTTGAATTCACGGACGCCCTTTGATTTCTTCTCATTCGTATTTATGTGTCTCATTTCGATTCTTCATGTTTTTCTCAAAGATTTCTTGTTGTTGTCGTGATGATAGTTAATGAAATAAGAGAGAAATAAGTCAGTTGGTATGTTCGCTTTACGCGCAATAACCTATTCGGCCTTTCGATTCAGCAATAACACACTTCTCGTAATCGTTTGCTTTTCGCACTTAACTCGGTGATTCAAAATTGTTCCTTCTCTCTTCTCGCACGCATCTTCGAACTTGTCATGATAAAAAGTAGTGGACTTTTTGATCTCTTCATTTATCCCACTTCTCATTTCTTCCCACCAAATTCACTCAACAGCTCACTATGTTTCTCTTTGGAACTCTTTTGGCTTTTCAATCGACTAATAAATTAATGTTCTTCAATGAATTTGGTTTATCTTCAAACAGAAACGAGATTTTGGACGATTCGACATTCCATGTCTTTCAAATAGTCGATATCGTGAACAGGACCGAAAACACTATGAGGTTAGAAAATCTTTTCGTTTACAAATGAGCAACAAAAACGGGGTGTTAGAAGAGATAACAGCGGGAGTTTTTTGGGAGGACATCTAACTGGTAACACGTTCATACAAATAAATATAACCGAGACTCTTCGGAGGGTTCTGCGATACGGCCACTTTTTCGTCGTTGTACAAATACCATTTGCCGTTGCGTTTGAGATGAGCGACATAGTGACCAGAGTGCGGTGAATTGCCCATGTGAGTGATAAAGCCACGAAGTTGATACGTCGGTGGACCATCGTGGAACTTCTTTTCGCGTTTAATCGGCGGCTGTTGATTGCGATCGTGTTCCATTTGAGCCTAAAGACACCAATCTTTTATTCGTTTTCATTCATTCCGTCAACTCACTTCTCGTTCTTGACGTTCACGTTCTTCTTCGACTTTCAGTTGCTCGACCGTTGGAATATTGTCCATGTTCATAAAGTACCATTCAGCGGCCGCATTTGAATCGTTGTTCGAACGTTGGAGCGCAAAACGTGCTTGATGAGCCGTGATACCTAACATTCCAACCAATTCGTTGACTTTCGCTTCCAACTCGCTTCTCGAACTGTCAGCTCCGGCGGTTTGACGTTCCGCTCTTTGAGACTCTTGATCGGGATGCAACTGTTCAATGTTCGGATCTTCCATGTGAGCGAAAACCCACTCGGTGGCTTCATCGGGACTTCGGTTATTGGTTTGAAAGACCGCGGTTTCGGCCATTCGACGGTCGATTCCCATGTCCATCAACTAAAATCGCCGACCATATGAATTGGTTAACAATTAAAAACTCACTTGTCTAATGTACGTTTCGTTCAATTGTGGACCTTCGGGTTTTCGCGGTGCTCCAGCCGCCGGCGTTTCCACACTCTCGGGCAAGAGCTCTTCTCCCGGCTGAAGACCGTGCGAACGCAAACGCTCCAAATTCAACTCGTCCGGAACATTCACGTCCACGTCTAATTTGTGTGGAACAAAGTTTTCGTCGTGTTCATAACGACTGATCTGCAAGCATCAAAGAACATAAAGAAATCAATTCGAAGGCACTTACTTGAAGAAGCAAGAAGTTTGGAAAGGTCTTTAAACTGAACGACTGACACGCTCCATCGGGCCGCTGTGTTATTGGCGAAATGAAGCCGGAGATGAACTGAACGGCTGCGTAGTGTTCGATCAAAACATCCAAGTCGATTGTTTTGCGCGGTGGTTTTGGCAGCGGACCAACGGCAATCGATTGTGGCAACTACACGATTAAGTTAAATTTGTCACCTTAAATCTAAGAACCAACCTCAACATCATTCGGGGCTTCGGCGTCACGTAATCTGTTCTTTGGAATCGGAAGCGCCAAGATCGTTTCTTCGTTCTCTTCGTACCGAACCTTTCCCGATGCAACGTCTTGAAAACGTTTGACAACCTTGAAACGAAAGTCATCAACGGGATTTTGTTCGACCGGCAAAGTCTCTTCGATTTTATTGAACAGATATCTGAAAGTCGGTTTGATTAAGACAAATAATCACATCACTTACCGAATGTATTCCTCGGCATCTTGTTGACGTCCAGTTGAGAATTCGGGATGTCCACGGCCGGCGATTCGACGGAATTGGACGGGCTTAATTCCATTGAATTCGAAACCCTCCTATAAAATGAACAATCATTGTGATTGAAGTTCAAACTCACTTTTGCGTACTCTCCACTGACTAAAGAATGAATGACTTTGGTTAATTGGAAGTTAAAGTTTTCGTGATTTTCGGCCAGCGTGCGAGGCGACAGTTTCGTGTTGAACTGTTGGAGGTAAGCGTCAATGAAAGAGGGATCCAGAAGCAGAGTTTGAAGAACCTAAAACATTTCGGGTCCAAACAAATGTCATTTGATCTTACCGAGTTGATATAACACGAACTTCCAATGTTGATAAGACCCGAGAAACCGCTGCCGTAGACATTCTCCAACGTTACACCATCTTCTTGACAACGCGACCACTCCCATTTCTGGTTCATGTCCAACTCCAATTCGAATGTTGACTTCTCCGTTTTCTTAAACTTGTCAATATCCAAACCGAAATGCGCCAAATGCTGTCGCAGACATGGATCACGAACTGACTCGTTGTCGGCGTAGTTAAAGACATCTGCATCACCGTTTTCGATCGTTCCCAATTTGACCAACAGCGTAAAGCCCGAGTTTTCGGCGTGGAACTTCGCGTGACTGTTTCCTGAAAGATTCTCATTTCAAATTGAACAAGATCGTGAGTTCGCACCTTTAGTCAACTTCCCTTCGGCAATGTACTGCGCTCGACCACATTTGATCACTCCATCAGTCAAGTTGAGCCATAGGTTCTCGGTTAAGCCGCAGTTTGGTTCTTCCTAAAAAACAAAACAATAAAACCAACAATACGAGTGAGAGGAAAACTTACACAAACCCAACCGGAATACGGAATCTGCTTGTCCGTTTCGAGTTGAACCCAATTTTCCGCGTCTGGCAAAACTTTTCGCTCCGATCCATCCCAATCAGAAACACCAGCGTTCACTTGGTCTTGTACTGTAGCACTGGTATGACGAATGACCGATTGAACCATGCGAAAGAACTGCTCGTCCATCGACTGCTCGTTGACTGGAATGTCCGAATCGAAGTGCGGCGCCACAACCACCGTGTTCTTCTCTTCGATCTCTTCCTTGTCGATTTTGATCATCAACTGAAATTGCCAATCGAAACCACTGAGTAAAGACTTCAAACTCACTTTGTTTTCACCGAGGCCCGGCGCTTCTTCGCGTTTGACTTTGAACTTCTGAATTCGCAAGAAGAAGCGCGATCCGTTGGTCTCCGCGTACTCGGCGACGTGATTGGCGCACAAGCCGACGAAGTGATGAAGACAAACGTAGATGCCGCCCTTGAAGAACGGCGTGTGGAAGCAGTACATGCACTCGTCTTTAAAGACGCGTGTCGACAACGACGGCGACTGCAACGTGCCATCGCTCAATGGCTCTGTCGGAGTCTCAACTTCCATCGACGTGTCCTGTTGACCGCTGTCCACGTTCACCATCGTATCGTCGACTTTTCGTCGTTTGAATTGATAATCCGTTAACGTAATGATAAAAACCGAGTCTGAAAAAACCAAGTTTTAATCCCAAAAAACAGAAATTTCGTGCATCAGAAACCGCGTAGTGGTTTTAATTAGTAGGCGAGCAAATGAGCAGCTGCAAAACACGCTTCACGCCACTTCAATGCCATCGAATTGGCAGGAAAAGCTTCAGATTGTTAAGCCAAATTTCGAGCAAATCAACATTGTCGAAATCGCTAAAACCACTGTTTCTTTGGTTTCGATCGTCGTCAAAAATCACCAAAAAAACTCCCGTTGTTGAACGTCGACGACTTTCCTTTTGAGACGAACTCGACGGTCGAACGTCAATTTTGCTCGCCAACCAAACGGCCATTCGCAAAACCTTGTGATCGAAAAGTTTCCGAGTTTTCGACTGAAAAGTGAACTCAGCGCTACGACCTCGACCCATGTGAAGCAGAGACGCTGTGGAAAGTGGTGAGCTTTATTTCCACTGTTTGGTTTTCAATCTTAAGCTTCCAGAGCCTCTGCATTTGCAGTCGGGTATCTTCGGCAAAATGTCCGTTCATCGTTCGTCACCACCGAAACTGTTAAAAGTTGGATCGGGTCTGTTTATTTTCCCATTCGAATTCTCTTATTCTTCTGTTTATAGCACCGGCCGGAACGGGCGCTTTGATTGTGAATCCGACGAGCTGGCGCGCCGAATCGCCGCTCCAACATCTTGGAATCGGTTTCGATGTGCAACGACCGTTCGGTGTTCTGCATCGAATTGACAGTCAGCCGGCCGGCAGTTTTCATTCAACTTTGAGTTTGAAGTAAGTGATTCGATTCCATCGATTACCCTCAACATTCAAGTCCCGTCCAACCTCTTCGTTGTCCTTCATGTCGTTTACATTGCGAGTTATGCTGCGCAAAATGTGCTACACAGAAAATGGGTCTACACAAACTTCGGGACGTGAACCGTGAATTCTATTTGCGAAAAGCAGAAATCTGCACTCAAATTGATCAGGAACTTCAAGTGGAGGTTTGTTTCTTTCGCGTTCACAAACCAACTTCCTTTCAGATGCGATACCAATCGGATCTTCACGCAAAACAACGAACAATACGGGAGACAAGTGCGGCGATTACCGCCAAAACCGAAAGCATTACGAGACTCAAACGACAACTTTTGGTTCTGAAAGCTCGCACGAGCAAATTCGTAAAGAATGTGTCGACTTTAGAAGTTTGTTTCTTCTTCTGTTTGTGTACAATGTTCGCTTATTCAGAGGAAATCCGTCAGCCACGCGATTCGAATTCAAAAGAACAATCAAGAGAACGATAGGCTTCGATTGACGCTACAAGAATTGGAAAACAAGGTTTGAAACCAGTGGGTTGTAAACGAGAACTTTTGTTTTTAGAACTTTCAGTACGTGCGCTTTCTTACGATTCTACTCGATCATTACATTCCAATCAAAAAATTTGAACTAACCACCGAGAAACAACGGTCGATTCCGAGTACCGTGACGAGTGTGATTACCGGTCTTGTCGCTTCGACTCAGCCCATTAAACAGATGGCTACGACCGTTAAATCGTGGCCACCAGTGAAAAACTACTATTTCACGGTAATAATTAAAACTCGTTTATCCTTCTATTCAAACTCAAGATCAATGGTTGTGAAGCTCGCGATAATAGCGAATATCATCCGTTGGAGTCGGAGCTCATCGCCGGCTCCGCTTTGGTCTTATCGTCGCGAGCTCAACCGGCATTCGCTGCTCTCACATATTTAACTCAATTCACAAGCTCGATGGCCATTTTATTGGACTTTAATTTGCCGTATCGTTTCACCGTACGAGACTTGGCAACTTGGTCTCGATGGACCGGTGATTCTTTCGCTTCAGATCAATATCGTTTGAATACGAACGTCATTGCGTTGTGTGCTGCTTTTGGGCTCTCAAACGACGTTCTTCGTTTGCAATCTCCATTCAACAATCTATTCATTTTGATTCAGGAGCTACACAAGAATAACAAAGTAGCTGCTAAATGAGTTGTCTTAACACTTCTCCTCAACTTTCAGATCAACTCGATTAGCGGTCTTCTGAACGAGCAAATAAAACATCAGTTGGTCGAGAGATTCAATAAAATCAACTACGAAGAGCGTGAAGACGAGTTCAGTATCGAACAGGTGAGTCAACTGTCCGATTGAATGAGCATATCGTTCGCAGATTGAGGAAGATTGGGTTAGTGTGGATTATGCGGTGCTGCGTTGAGAAGCAACAATCATTGATATCTCCTTGTAAATACGAATGTTATCATCACTTTTTACGATTTCATTTACTGGTAATTGAAACAATAAACTTTCTCTCAGGTCACTGGTTCTCATTGAATACACTTTTCGAATACCAAAATGTCGTTTGCTCGTTAAGACACGTGTTCTTTCGATCAACTAATCCAACAATCAGCCAACGGACGTTTGTTTACAACTCAACGACGTTGTCCAAATCGCTCGAGAAGCTTCGTTCGATCGCGAAGACAAACGGTCGAACGTCCTCAAAACGTTCGTTCTCTTCGAGACGACCAGTCGGTTTCGTGTTTTTGTTCTGAAGCTACAGAGAGAAACAGCAGAAGGTTGTTGTTGTTTTTTCGGTTACGCCGCGTGGTTATTTTCTCTTCAAAATTGTGCGTCCCGGAGAAGGCCACCACGTCGTGACTAGTCCGCCACTCTCTCTGTCCCGCTCTTCGTTCTCTCTGCCCGCTTGTTTACCACTTTCCAGCCATTGAAGAGATCTTTGGTTTTCGAAAAAAGTGGGGCGGAGCATTGATGTCGACTTCGGTCGAAAACAACAACTCGCTCAGCATTCTCAGTTCGTATTCTCGTCTATACGTCCGCCTGGTATCATTCAGTGTTTTGGTTAACAAATCAATGTACCCAAAAGTCTACACGAATGATCCTCAAAAATGTTTCCGAACTGTTCAATGGTGACTATTTGGATCAAAAGTTACAGTCTCCATTTGAACGAACTGCCACGTCTTCGCTGCTCATTTGTTGGCTTCTTATTGTTGTTTACGAGTTGTCGGTCTGTCTGATCACGCAATCGACTTTTCATTTTGCTTCCAACTCGGCGGTTCCAGCTTGTTGAATTGTTGAATGACTGAATGGTTGACCTCCATTTCAATAGTTGACCATCGGGATTATCGTGTTTATATTGTTCATTGAGTTTGTAATTCAAATTCTTTCAGCTATCAACAAATCTCCCAAAAAATGTCCAAGTTCATCGTTACTCCGTTCGTTATGGCTACTCGCCGTCCATTCTCGTTGAGCGCCATGGCATCGGCCACTGGAAACAGCGGCGGAAAGTCGACCATGGACAAGGTTAAAGAAACCGTCACCAACGCTTGGGAAAAAACGAAGGACGTTGCTCAAGACGCAGCTGAGAGTGTTAAGGTAAGAACAAGCGATCAAAGTGCTTTGGAATCCAAATTTTCAGGAGAAAACCGGAGATGCAGTCCAAAGCGCAAAAGAAGCCGCTCAAAGTGCCAAGGAAGCGGCGGTTGGATACAAGGAACAGGTAAACAAATAAATCAATTGACAAGTAACTGTTTGAAACCTCAGGGAAAAGAGGGAGCACGTGATGCCGCTGAGTCAGCCAAAGTAATGCAACAACATCTGGGGTTGTTAATCAATCAACTATTTTCAGGAAAAGGCAAGCGATGCGTGGAGCAAGGCCAAAGAATCTGCTTCGGATGCCGCCAACGAAGCCAAGAAACAAGCGCAAAGCATCAAGGAGAAGGGAGCAGGCAAATCGGCGGTAAGTTTTTTTTAACTGTTACACTTCAACTGATATCTATTTCAGGAGTACAAGGAAGCTGCCAAAGACACTATCAAAAATGCCCGCGACAAAGTGAAAAACTAAGCATCGATCGACTTCACGTCTTAAATTAGTTTATCCGTTACATCTCTTCGTGTCCTCCTTTTTGTCTTTGTATCCTTAGCCACATTTCGTTGTATAGAATGTCTTGCCGGCCTATTTGGACCGCTTCGTAATAAACAAATGTGGCAATTAACTTTGATTTCTTGTATAATACTCCTGAATTAACGACTCAAAATAAAAAAGAAATAGAAACTCAACATATTTATTCGTCTGACAACCAAAAATAACAAAGAAATTGCTTACTAAGAAGACTGAGCTAATGTGAATCGATTGCTGTGATCCAAACGGTTGAGCGGAGGATGCAAATTTGTCGTTCAATCAACTGAAACTCGGACCAACACCAAAGTCGCCACTTGTGTTTGATGCCAACTCCTGTTGGAGACGTTTTTGCAACGTCGACGACACTACAACCCGATCATGAACTTTGAGGAAAGTCAAACACACTCACCAAGATTCCACGACTCCACGAAACGATCCATACATCGCTGAAGACACTGCTTCTCGCTGCCGCCCAACGTCGAACCGGGTGTTGGAATGCACTTCGAAATGCACTTGTCCGACAGGTCGGTGATCAGCGTTTGAGCATGTAGAATGGCAGCTTGTTGACGAACACCTTGAAGAACCTTGAGATCAAATGAATTCCAAATGGAAAAGGAACACGCAAACCTTCTCCTGTTGCTCGGGAGTCAACTTGTTCAAGGCCTCCAAATCCAAGAGCTGATCCATGATTCCGGTTGAGCGAACAATCAGTGTACTAAACGCGATCGAATTATACGGAAATGAAACTTGCGATTTCGACGATCAAAACAACAAAAACTCGAAGAAACAAAACACGGATTCCGCCCACAAGTTTGCGAACTGCCAGCGATCTTCCGCTCATTATAGCAGTTGACTGTTGCAAGTAAAATTGCTGTCAGTCAGTTAAATTGAATAGTGGTTTTCAACGACTAGAAACTCAATCTGTTAAAATAACAGCAAGTCTAGGCAAAGCGTTTATAAGAAAGTGTTCTCGATGTAAACCAAAAGTCAAAAAATTGAATTTGAAGATCAGGTAAGCAAGAAGATTTCAAACTCAATTTCTGAGACCACTTAACCAATTGTCTTGCATTAAACAGTGCAAACAAAGCTAATTGTAAGTAGTATTTTGTGCGCAAATTACAACTCAGGAGATCAATTACCGTTGTTCTTACAGTCAGCTCAATTTCAGCGATTTCTGAGTATGTTTTGACTTTAATTCTGCCCTCGGTCAACCTCTGCTCTCCAAACGTTCAAGATCTTACTTTCACCTGTTGAGTAACTAGTCTGCCAAATAAAAGCTCGCCATCATCAACAGGAAGAACTCCACAAACTTTTGCAATTTTGAGCGATTTTTGACAAATTGTTCGGCTTTGAAGTGCTCTCATTCCTCTCACGGGTATCCGGTGGTTACAAGTTTAGACACGTTAGATAGTCAGTCTTTCGGGCTTTCTGATGGTACAATATGAGCGTAGGTTGTGGCCCAACTCTCCGAGATACATCGATCGGCGCGATGGACGTGTCATACAAGGGAATGGGAGGTGTTGTGTATTTTGGCTTATTGGCTGATTGGATTCCGCTGATATTCACAGGGTTTAGAGTTTATCTTAAGTGGATTGTGTCATAGAATGAAGAAGGATGTTAAGTCTGAGTTCAAATTTTAAAGTAACATTGATGTTTTTAATCAGACATTAAGATTCGTCAATGATCTGGATTCTACTTTCTTGTTGCTCCTGCTCTATAACACCCACCATAAAAACCTATTTTTGCTGACGACGAGACGATCACACTGCATAACAAGTTCGCCGTCTCAGATAATCTTTACGTTCCATGCAAATTATTTCACTTCGCCATAAAATTGAGTTCTTTTTTATCATTTTTCTTTTACCCCTGGATTCGATCTACAGGGTGGTTAAAAATGAACTCCCACTTTTTTTCCCGAAAAAAAATTTTTTGAAATGAAAAATCGGTCTGTTTTCATTTCGAGATCACAATTTATTAACAGTAATGAGTTCATCGGATTTCCACTTGTCCCCCTTGTCGATCCAGGCAGGTTTGAAGTCGCCGATGATAGTTGGCCATGACTCGTTCGCGCATTGGTCGATCTTGTCTTAATTGGTCGGCCGCTTCCACGATTGCCGTCTTCAACTCGTTGAAAGATGTGGGTTGGCCCCGAACGCTGCTCAAACATCTTCAATTGCTTCTGCGGTTTGAACACATCTAAAGGGCAATGGAAACAAAGCAAAATACGAACTCACTTGGACTTGTGCATACCGCGCTCGCCGTGCACTGAACCAGTGGCGTAGAAGTTTTCCACCCATTTTTGGATGGTTTTGCGATCGGGGTTACGAGCATCATCATCTCCGGCATCACGACGAATTCGTTTGACAAACTTGACGTAACAGTACGCCTCCTCAATGAACACACCAACAAACTTCGCTTTTTCTTGATTACTGTAGCCCATAACGATTTAACAAAACTAACCGATTTTTCCAATTTTTCATTTCAAAAATTTTTTTTTCGGGGAAAAAAGTGGGAGTTCATTTTTAACCACCCTGTAGTTTGAAATTAACAAACGGCTACAATGAAGAGGCGTTATTAGTTGTTCGAATAGAGTCTAAGGGCTTTGCGATTTATCGAAACAATGTAAATCGACGTTATTTTGCGGCCCAAACCGAGAATCCTACGTACACCATACAGTTGTTTCAAAATGGATCAAGTCGATTGACGATCCGCAATTTGAGCGGATGCGTGAGTTTGTTGAGAATCACTTTAAAACATTTTGACAGGCGAATAATACCGCCGGATGGGAAGTTGAGGTGGAAACGGCATCTTCGTTGATTCTTGTGGTGTGTTCTTCGACTCCACTTGCCAAGCGTATAATCGGTATCATTGAAGCAATAGTCTATCGAGTTGAAAATGAATTATTGGAAGTTAAAGAGGAAAAGTGCATCTCAAGTCATTGTTTCTTTCTCAATTCGCAATAAAGTTTCTGTCGAAATGATCAGTGGAATCTTAAGAATAGCAATTTTTGAGTATACCAATTGCTAATACCTGATAGTAAGTGGTTAAATGATGGAAATTAGAACACCAAGTACGATATATCGTAGTCTTTTATCAGAATATCTTGCATTTTTGCTGTAAAGCAGGATGTCGTTTAAACGTTCAAACAAAGTAAGAACTGGTATAAAAATCACACAACCTTTGAGGTTAAAACGATTTTATTTTTTGAACAAAGACAACAACAAAGTGTGTCGAAAAGATCTTTAACATACAGGAATGGCCCAAATTTATTCTGATGGGTTTTTTAAAGACGAAATGGAGGTAACATTTGACATAAAGTTGGATAGACGATTTGTCTAGAAGCATTTGCGGTGAACGATAGAGGGGCCAGATTCGTCGTATTCTTGTTTGGAAATCCACATCTGAAGAAGTAGATATAAATGATTGTTAAGTCAAAACAAACTTGTTGGAAGGTCGAAAGTGAGGCCAAAATCGAACCACCGATCCAGACGGAGTATTTGCGCTCGGGTGGAGCAATGATCTTGATCTTCATGGTCGATGGAGCCAAGGCGGTGATCTCCTTTTGCATACGATCGGCAATACCCGGATACATAGTGGTGCCTCCCGAAAGAACGGTGTTGGCGTACAAGTCCTTACGAATATCGATCTAAAATATAAGAAGAATTAGGCATCCGATTAGTAGTTGACTTACATCGCACTTCATAATCGAATTGTAAGTAGTCTCGTGAATACCGGCATCTTCTCTGCCCAAGAAAGAGGGTTGAAAGAGAGCTTCCGGACAACGAAAACGTTCGTTTCCAATGGTCATGACTTGTCCATCGGGCAATTCGTAGGATTTCTCGAGCGTAGACGACGAAGCAGCAGTGGACATTTCTTGTTCGAAATCCATAGCAACATAGCAAAGCTTTTCCTTGATCTAAAAATGAGACAATCAACGAAATTCGTGCGAATATTGTGCAACTTACATCCCGAGCAATCTCACGCTCGGCAGTGGTGGTAAGCGAGTAACCGCGTTCGGTGAGAATCTTCATCAAGTAATCGGTCAAATCACGACCGGCCAAATCCAAACGGAGGATGGCGTGCGGCAAAGCGTAACCCCTAAAATGTCAAAAAATTAGTAAAATAAACGGGTAATTAGAAACTTAATCGTATATGGGCACATTATGGGTAACACCTACAACGCAAAAAATTAATCAGCAAACAAGATAATCAAGTTAAAGATGATCAAAATCGAAGATTTTTTCAAACTCACCATCTCCAGAGTCGAGAACAACACCAGTGGTACGTCCAGAAGCGTACAACGAGAGCACGGCTTGAATCGCGATGTAATGAAAAAAAAATACAATTACTCATCGTTTAAGCCGAACAAAAATAAACTTGTTTTTGATTTCACATAGCGTGATTCTCCCAACTTTGTATAAAAGTGCCAACTGACCATTGCTGGAGTGTTGAAAGTTTCGAACATGATTTGAGTCATCTTCTCGCGATTGGCTTTCGGGTTGAGTGGAGCTTCAGTAAGCAAAACCGGATGCTCTTCAGGAGCAACACGCAACTCGTTGTAGAAGGTGTGATGCCAGATCTTTTCCATGTCGTCCCAGTTGGTGACGATACCGTGCTCGATCGGATATTTCAAGGTAAGAATACCACGCTTGGATTGAGCTTCATCTCCAACGTACGAATCCTTTTGTCCCATACCGACCATAACACCTTGATGACGCGGACGTCCAACGATGGACGGGAAGACGGCACGTGGTGCATCATCACCGGCAAATCCGGCCTTACACATTCCCGATCCATTGTCGACGACCAAAGCCGCAACTTCTTCGTCGCACATTTTCACTTGGATATTTGTTTGGAGAAGTGAATAAGCTGCAATGAAAGTCAATTAGAAAACCGATTTCGAATAGGAAACGAAACACGTGAGTCACAAAATTGAAAGCGGAAAGCCACAGACTCCCATAAAGAACGAACATTCAAATACGCGCAATGGAAGTTTAGTAGGGATTACATTTTGCAAATGTGCTTTTGAACGTAAAATTGCCTTCAGTGAAGCCAAACAGAAGTCGTGACATTCTATTCTATGTATTGAGCGACCATCGATTTCAGATGTTTAAACGTCCTTAGCTATCATGAAACAGCACAATTGCAGACGACCGAAGGGGTGAAAGTCTGCTGTTGCGAATACACGACCGCCTTTTTCGACAACAACAAATTGAGACATTTTTTCCATCGGCCCTAAGATCTGACTGGTCGGAGGAAAAGTGAAGGGGCGGAGAATTTAAAGGGCCACTGCGCGGGCAGATTTCTCAACACTCAAATGAACGCGTTTTTTGTGTGCTTTCGATCAGAAAAGTGCTCAGAAGGCCGTGAAAGGATCGTTGGAGATGAGAGAGAACGGTTAGAGACGACGAAAAGACTGCAAATTGGAAAGAAAAGCAGACGACTTGTTGGACGTAAACGAGTGTCTGCCTTCTTAAAAACAGTTTTTGTAACATTCACTTATGAGCAGACTGATCCGACTCGTTTTCGACGGTCCATTTCTGCCAAGATCTCAGATTTTTTGATTTCTTTTCTATCCTTCATTACACTCATTGCGAAACAAGCAATGCACAATAGGGGCCTTATTGACTAAAAGACAAAGTTCCAACGATCATCCTCAGAAAAAGACCTTCGATTTCTTCGAGTATTTCGCATTCCAAAGCGTCAACAAGATTCTTCTACAATAGCAGACAATCAAAAAGCATTTCTGTGTACTAGCAACATCCCTTAAAAGAAATGATCTAAAAGTTACAGATTTCGGTTTTTGATTAGTGTGTGTTGTAATCTTCTTTTCAAAAAGTTATGCGTAGAAATAACAAGTTTATTCGATTCCGACACTCATCTCAATCAATCGAAACTACAAACAGGCATTAACAAAGAGGATAAATACTCTTGGATTGTAAATGGGAGCAAAGTCGAAATAGAAACTACGACTAATCAACAGACTTCAATAGCGATAATGATCCGGTTTGAATGGTCCTTTCACTGGAATTCCCAAGTATTCAGCTTGATCTTTGCGCAATTCGGTCAAGTGAACGCGCAACTTGTCCAAATGCAGACGAGCGACTTCTTCGTCCAAAGTTTTTGGCAAAACGTAGAGACCAATCTGAAAATAAGCATTGAATCTATATGCTTTAATTGTGTCATTACCTTGTAAGCTTCGGGTGTTTCGCGTTTTGTGTAGAGTTCGATTTGAGCCAATACTTGATTGGTAAACGACATGGACATAACAAACGAAGCATGACCCGTGGCACAACCCAAATTCACTAAACGACCTTCGGCAAGAACAATAACGTGACGTCCTGACTTCATGAGGTAACGATCGACTTGCGGTTTAACGGTTTCTTTCGACTGAGCGTTTTCGTTCAAATAACGAACATCGATTTCGCAGTCGAAATGTCCAACATTGCAAACGATCGCGTCTTCGGGCAATTTCTCGATATGCTCACCACGAACAATGTCTTTACATCCGGTTGTAGTGACGATGATATCGGCCCGATCGGCGACTTCTTCCAAAGTACGCACCTAAAAATTCAAATGATCGAAGGAACTGATTTCTCAGCTTACTTGATATCCTTCCATGGCGGCTTGAAGAGCGTTGATCGGATCGATTTCAGTGATGATCACATGAGCACCAGCGGCACGCAACGCATTTGCCGATCCTTTTCCAACATCGCCGTATCCCGCAACAACCACCGTCTTGCCGGCCAACATCACATCAGTGGCCCGCTTGATTCCATCGGGCAACGATTCGCGAATACCGTACATGTTATCGAATTTCGACTTGGTGACCGAATCGTTGACGTTAATCGACGGAACTTTGAGTTTTCCTTCGGCCAACATTTTCGCCAAATTGTGAACTCCGGTGGTTGTTTCTTCAGACAAACCGTAGATGCCTTCCAAGAACTCTGGATACTCTTTGTGAACGAGATTCGTCAAATCACCACCATCATCCAAGATCATGTTCAATGGACGACCGTTGCCGAAGATGATCGTCTACAAGAAATGATTGTAAATAGACGACAATTCGAAATTACCTGACGAATGCACCATTCGTATTCTTCATCGGTTTCGCCCTTCCACGCGTAAACCGGGACTCCCGTTTCCGCGATCGCTGCTGCAGCTTCGTCTTGGGTCGAAAAGATGTTACACGACGACCATTGAACTTCGGCACCCAACTCAGTGAGAGTTTCGATCAAAACGGCGGTTTGAACGGTCATATGAAGACAACCAGCGATTCGAGCTCCGGCCAACGGTTTCGATTCGCCGTACTTTCGACGCAACGCCATTAAACCGGGCATCTCATTCTCGGCCAATTTGATTTGAATACGTCCGGCTTTCGCAAGAGTGATATCCGCTAAAATGAATCGATTGAAACGAAAAGACAAAACGAACAACTCACCAACTTTATACGCGGGTTTTGCGTTGTCACCGTTCGACATTTCGAATTCAGAAGCTTCGAAGTTAACCGGACAGTTAAATGGAACCCTGAAAGTTAAGAGAATGAGGTTGGAGACATGAACTGAGCACACGACTTCGAATACGCGAATGACATGAGACTTCGGTTTAAATAGGTTATCGAAAATTCAAATCGTATGTAAAGTGCACGAAAAACGCGTGGACTCAAATCAGAAGATCAACGAGAGAATGACAGGAGATTAAAATCAAGAGATAAAATTGAAGTGTTCCGCAAATGATTCGAGTTTTTTGGTTGTTCGAAGAATCAAATGTTTTCAGTTGGGAGAAAAGAAATTGATATTTTAAAACGCAGATAGTTGACCACTAGTTGACAGAACACGCGGTGAGCAAACAGCTTCGGACACTCGTTGAGCACTCAGTTCGTGTGCATGACGCAATTTCAGGCCAATCTACACGCCACGACATCCATGTGATCAAATAGAAGATAGTCGGGAGAAGATTGCCGTCGGAAAGATAACCAAAAAACAGGGCTTTTGGATTTGAATAGAAACAAGTGTGTTGCCAAGAAATGAATGAAAGGCTAGAAATTTATTAACAAACAGCAATCAAAAACAACGACCCCATTCAACAATCGACCTTCGAGTTTAACGCAAACGAAACCGTTTGAATGTCAACCTCTCCAACTCCGCTTCGGCCTTCTTCTTCGTGTACACCTGAAATCAAACGGTTCGTCCAAAGACCTTCAAGTTCGCAAACGCACCTGAACGATCGGTAACCCGTGAACGATCGTATGTTCGATGGTCGACAGAATTTCGCGCAGCGTTTGTTTCAACGTCACTTCTTCGACTTGGCGATCGTCGAAAACATCAAGCGGCAGAAAAAAACGAATGTTGTCACTGAAACAGCGTGAGTGTAAAAACGTTTTGTGATCAAAGACGACCGATTTTTTATGACATTCAATAAAAGAGCCGGTTATCAAAAGACGCTGTTGCGAAAACTCAATGATATGGTTACCTAGCCAAATGACTTACAGACGATAATCGAACTCTAAGGTGTCCCATGGTGCCGGTTTGGCAAAAACGGGAGCAACTAGTTCGCCGAGACTCACACTCTCGCCACAATCTTTGATCATGTCCGTCTGTCCCATTCCAACATATTGGAGAAGTAGCGGCCAAACGAGTTCGTTCGGATCGCTTGGATTGACATAAACTCGTTCTTGAAGAATTTCCTAAAAGTTCAGCTTTATTCTCGACTTTTCTTAAATAAAAATCCTACATTCGTATACGGAGATCGAATACAAACATCGGCCAAATCGAACTCTTCCGGCGACTTCAAGTCAATGGGCGGGTGGAATCGAAGATTTCGTTCTTGAAATGCGGACAACAAACGTCGTTTTTCTTGTTCAAGACGACGCTCCTAAACATGACAACAAATGAGATTCCTTGTCAGAATTGAACCTCAGCTTTTCTTCGTCTCTCATCTCTTTCTTCGGCTGCTCGTTTGGCTTCGGCTTTGCATCGTAGGGAATCGAGCTCTCGCTTCAATGTCTGCAGTTTCTCTCTTTCGACTTCCGAGTTGTCATCGGGTATTGGAAGCTGTTTTCTGCACTTGTCAATCCACGCAACACATCGACTCGCGTAGCCCAACTCCAACAAACATTCCGCTCCACGTAGAATGGCTTTCGAATTCGAGGAGTTGAATTTGTGGGCGAACAAACAATCTCGAACGGCACTGATCAGATTTCCCAAATGTCTCTCGGCAGCTGCACGATTGGCGTACAGAACAGAATTTAACTCCCGGTCCGGACACTTGGCTTTGATTCCTAAAGTTAACAGACAAATGAAAACAAGAAGAAAAGCGAACTCACCGTTGGTGTAGGCGTCTCGAGCCCAACGAAATTTCTTCAGTTGGAAATATTTGTTGCCTTCGACTTTCGCGTCCTCTGCCGTTTCCTGTGCGTCCTCTTCAGAATTGTCGTATTTCATGGCCTTAAAGTGATACTTCAAACATTAAGAAAATCGTTTACTTACCTGTAACGCCTGAATATGCTCCGAATACTCGCCGTTTTGGTTGGCTTTCAGATCGGTCATAAAGGCGGGATGTTGATCCAAACTTTCGCTCCATTTGTCGAAGTCGAACGGCTCGCGAGGCTTCTGATTTCTGTCGGATTTCTGAAGTAGGAGAATGACGAGGAAACATTGAAGTTGAACTCACATTTTTCTCGGCCAATGCCTCCATGAAGTTCTCCAGATCGTCGTCCAACTTCTTGGCCAATTCCGCTCGCTCCTCATCAGACATCGGCGGTCGTTTCGGTGCTGGAAGTTCCGTGGGCATTTCGAATAGAAACGTCGAGAATCTGTTGACTGAATGGATAAAAAAGTGGCGAGAAAATTCGCGTTCGAATCATTTCGATCCTAAAACAAATGCAAACTGCGGCAACTAAAGACATGCGCCCGAATTTGATTCACTTCTATGGATTGGCTTTGCGGTTTGTGACCTCGCAAATCGTTTTTGAGCCATGTTTCTTATGCTTCTGATTACCGACTTTTGAGGTTTTTAACGTGGCCAAATGGGCAGTTTATGTTGAGATTAAAATCACTGAACGTTTTTGCAGGATTGTCATTGAAACTCGAAGACTCGTGAATTGCTGTTAAGATCCAACAGTCAATCGAACGGTACCGTCGAAATGCAAATAGCCAAGAAGACTGCGAGTGTAAGTTCGGATATGGTTGGAACAAAGATCTGGGGATTAGCAGATAGTCTCTTCGACTTATGAAGAAACGGGATACAAAAGAGTAGGAACTTTGAGTCTGGGAAACGAGGGAAAAAATTGGGTGTTTAGCTTCTAATCACTTGAATTTCAGCTGAAGGCTGAACTCAGCCACTTTCTTAAAACGGAACTAACGACATTCATCGTCGCTGAAGAGGACATCCATCGCGTGTACAATCGCGACTTGGACGAGGATGAGAAACCGTTGGCGGTGAGTTCAAAACGACATTCGATCACTCAACTTGAGCTTTAGGACAAGCTGCAACGTTTAGGAACAAACTTGGCGACCTTCATTGCCAATGAATTTCCAGATCAGTACCACTACATACCCGACAAAGTCAAACCAACGTTCGTTCGCGTCGACTTGATTCGCAGCGATGGACCTCCGGCGATTGCCGCAGTGCCATCGCCTCACAATACGCCGGCCATCGAAACGACTACGAATAAGAGTTTGAAACGATGAATTGCGAGATTATATGCTCTATTTTCAGCTTATCAAAAGAGTCTATCGTCAGAGGTCTCTTCGTTGTCATCTTCTCAACCGAAATCTTCATTGGAGCAACAACAATCTGCCGATTTAAGTCGCAGATCCACGAAGTCTCCGCCACAACATGGATCTCAGTTTGGTCCTGTCGGTTCGGGACGAGCTACCGATGTTGAGCGCCACAGCGGTTTCACTCCGCCTCCAGGGTAGGAACTTCGAGCACTATATCTTCCTTTTGATTGATTTCAGGTTCAGCAAAATCCACGCGCCAGTCACTGGTGAACGTTCGGATACCCGCTCTCAGTACACTCATTCGTTTGCCAACAACTACACGGTCGATTATCCGCCGTCGAATTCATCTTCTCGAACGCCGTCGATTCCGCCACCAGTCGAAGTAAGTGATTTGTTGTTGCTCTCCATTAATTCGTTCCATTTAGCCATTCGCGGACTTCAGTGCGTTGAGCTCTCATTTTGAGCGTTTGACCACCAAGGACCAAGCGGTCTACTACGACGCAAACGATGAAAACGCGGAACGAGCTCTCAACAATCGTCAGGCGAAGTTCGCGCAGCAAATGGAGGACTACGGTTTGATGGTAAGTTCGGAGGTCGAAGAGAACTGGTTTCGTAAACTTGGGCTCCAACGGAGATCGTTATATCTTGACAATTTTTCGCATCTAACTCATCTGTTTCTTCAGTCCAAAATCACATTTTCTCTTTTAAGAACGTTTTTCATCCCATTGCGCTGCGTGAAAACTACGGCGATTTGTCCGAGTTGGTGTCGGACGAAGAGTGTTGTGATCCATACAGCAACGGAAACGACGATCAAAACCGAACAAATGGGTCCGCTAGTCTTGTAAGAGACTCGATATTTGAACAGTTGAAAGGAAACTCGTTTCTGTTTCCATGATCTGATTGCTTCCAAAGTTGCCAAGACCCTGTTGCCTTTTGCACTTCAACTTTCATGTCTTTTGTTCAGATGCCTTTAAGGTCTCAAAATTGCTTCTCTCGACTTTTCCTTCGAAAAATCTCATTCGCCTCTTTGCCATCTTCTCGCTGTTGTTGAACTTGTTACGCACTCTAAAATAAACGGCAGTTTAGTTTGCTCGATTTTGCGGATGATTGAACGAATTTCATGGAACTAACGCTTCGGGCAATTTGTGTTTTGCTTTCGAGAAAACTTACAATCTTTCATGTTTTATTGTGCTCAAGTTTCCTCGTTTTCAGGACAAAAAGAAGGACCACTGGACGGATCAAGACAATGAGGTGAATCATTCAATCTTGTAGCTCATTGAAACCTTGCAATCTTACAGAATGCGGTTGAACAATCGGGAACGTTTGCTGCGATCATGGAGGCTCAAGATCGAGCAATGCACGATGAACAAGAATCATTGGAACAACCAGCGTACGATGTTGTTGATGCAAACACTTCCACCGAGATTATCGACTTGACTCCACTCGCGCCGATGACCAATGAAGCGCCGCATTCAGTGGATTCGGGAACGGTGATCGACTTGAATGAGCCCCAAGCTTTTCGACGAACACCGCCAACGAACATCAACCGTCCACAGGCCATTCATGCGCATGTCGAGACTGCTGTACCATCGCCCGAATTGAAGTCGATCAACAAAACTCGTGTTGCGGCGAACACTCAAAGCCAAACATCGAGTGATAACATACTCACCGACACCGTTTCTACGGGCCAAAACTCGGCTCTGCGTCAGCGAATTTCGTCAACCGTTACTGAACCAATGGACGAACATGTTGCTGCCGACGAGCGCAATCGCCACGACAATCGAATAACTGTAAGTTTTACATGAAGCTTAATTTGGACTTCAAAGTCCTAAAATCTACAAGGGCAATTACTTTGAAACTATCAACAAAAACGAATCTTTGAGATGAACATTAACCTCCATCTTTTTCAGACAACTCGTCGAACTCAACCCGACTATTCGATCGCGAATCAAACACAAGACATTAGCGTGAGTTGAAAACGTTTGAACGTTTGGACGTTTTGTTTTCAGCTCAACAAACAGAAGTTGTTCTATCACGTTAGTCAGGGCTCCATCACGAATTGCGGTGAAGTGCGAATCTATCGCGCTCAAAACTACGGACATCTCCAGTAAGGATTCATTTCCAGACGATCTATCAAAAAAATTTCAGAAACATCAAACCGGAACTCTACGATCCGATTCCCGAGTTTTTGCAAGAGTTGGCGGCCGAAAATGAGAGCTTGGGACCGTTGATTCACACGTTGCAAGAGATTGACTATTTGTATCCGCAAGGAATGACTGCTGACGAGTTGGCTACTGTTGATCACGTAAATCTCTTCTTTGATTCTCATTAAAACTGTTAGTGTTTTCAGATTTTGTCAGAAGACAAAGACGATTTCTACTTTGGACGTCGTACATCGGTTATGTCGATCATTGAATGCGTCGATTTGGGTTTGATTGTCTATCGTGACGGTAGTTTCTTTGTTCGCGAAGAGATTCGCGACATTTGTTTGTGGCATCTACCACGCGGTTTGACTTCCAATTTGTATCGTTTGCTTGCCTGCGAAAGTATTTCGTTGATTCAAGACGTCGCTCGTCACAGCGGTATTCTTTTGGACTACAACGGACAACCAATCATGTTGGCCGATGAAGACATCGTTCGTCAAGCCAATTGTTGGTCGATGATCTTCGAGATTCGTGCACAATCCACTGAGCAACGTAAGTTCTCTTACCCGATTTGTTGTTGGTCATTCAAAATTAAGTTTGAGCTTCTGCTAACAACAGGCTGTTTGTGATTGAATAGCAAAAGTTAGGGCTTCACAAATTACTGTCTTATCGTTCGAAGATTAACTGCTTTAGTGTCGAGCAGACATTTTGAACTGTGCCCGAGGGTTCGTTGCAGTCGCCGCTTTTACATCTGTGAATGTTTTTGCGAAAATCGAATTCACTGTCTAAACTCTTTGTAATTCCAGATGATGAACAGCGGCGACTTCAACATCAAACAAATAATTTCGGCCACACTAAAAAATACTTTCTACTTTGGATTATCAGTTTAACAACTTTTATTTTAATTGAACGACAATTTTTGAATACCTCCGGTATCATTGGGTTCTCATTGTTGTTGTGCTTTTTCGGGGTCTCCATCGCGTATTCCCGGTTATTCGGAGCTAATTTTGTGGGTTTGAAAGCAAAAATAAGTGTGGAGAAGTATAGTGAGTTGATTTGGAAGAAAACGTTTTGTGCTTTGCAAATGATTGATATTCGACATTTCAGACTCGATGCGTACCGCACAGATCATGTTGGACAAACGTGTGCCAAAATGGAAGGTTTGTTTGGATTCGCGTACTCCGTAAGTTAACTCAAGATCGTTGAATTGAATTGAGAAAACGATTTTAGAACCCATTTTCCAACATTTTGCGATTGCAACTACTGTACGAATGGACACCCGACTTGTGTAGTCCCCGAATATGATTGAACTCGATATTGATCTTAAAGCGTTTATACCTTAAAATTGTTCGAATTTTACGGTTTTATTCTTAAATAACTTCTTGGCTTACCTTCGATTCTAAACTCTTAACTTTGCAATAAATACTCATGTTGTTGTTAAATAAGGTGTTATAATTGAATAGACTTGCTGTCTCTAAAAACATTTCAATCACAACAGTGAACAGAATCCTGAGCTGTAGCACAACCAGTGAGTGTGCGACGCAAAAATCAATGGTCGACATTTTGTGAATCATGATTTTTGGTTGCTTGCTGATGGCCAACGTTTTTCGGTTGAATACGTGAATTGAGTTAGTGCGAGAATAAGTGCGTTTCGATCTATTGACTTGTTCATAATTTTGATTATTTGCAGCAAAATGCAACGTCTACCATTAACGGTCAACTGCGTTCTACGTTCGAGCACATTGAACGTTGCTGTTCGATCATCAGCGCCGTTCGCTCCAGCGATTCGTTGTCTTACAAATCCGCCAACCTCTGCTCAAGTCGAACAACCGAAACCAAATCTCTACTACGCTCGATACTTCAAGTTTGAACGCCAAGTCTTCGTTGCCACTCTTCCATTGTTACCGCTCTCGTACTTTGTTCACGGCACAGCGATGGATTGGCTTTTGACGGCCGCTATTGTCGCCAACGCTCATTTGTAAGTTCGCAATTCCTCTTCCTGTTAGTTGTCATTTCAGTGGTGCACATGCCGTAATCTCCGACTACGCTCGTCCGTTGGTTATCGGCGAAACGGCGGCCAGAATCGCTTATCCGTTATCGTACGTCGTTACCGCGTTTTTGCTTGCCGCTCTTGTTTCCTTCAACTACAATGACGTTGGATTGACTCGAGCCTTCGAATTGGTGTTCAGTTTGTAGATATCGAATCATTGACGATTAGGTGAATTAACGGTTTCGATTAGCTCGTTTCTTTTGTGCATCAGAATAAACACTCTTGAATTCTAATGGTCGGGTGAAAGAAATTTGAAAGAAAGGCTTTGAATTTTTGAATTCCCTTAAGAAACGAAAAGACGTTAGCGTTCCCTATGGTTTCTTAGGAACGAGAAAGTTGGTTGTGAAAAGGTTTTGTCTACTACGTTGGTTTTAACGAAAATTGTCTTAACTGAACGTTATGCGTCTATTAAAAGTTTATCTGTGGATTGTTTGTTTTGTTTATGAGTTTTGTAGTTCCACATCTACGACAAACTCCATGATGTCTTCCACTGTCCATTCGATCACAACGATGAGAACTCAAGCGACCACAACGTTTCGATCCACAATTGCACGCAATGCATCTACCGAAACCAGTGAGTTGAAAGTTAATAAGCGAATAAATTGAATTGTTAGCGCGATTATCGAACACTACAAGACAATCTAATAGTACAGAACCTACGATTCCGACAATCACTTCCGTGAATTTGACCGATAGATTAAACACGTCAACGACCGTTAACTTCAACTCTACAAGAAATATTACCGAATCGACAACAATATCGAATTTCACAGGGTTAGTTTTGCTCTTGAATTGGCTTGGAAAGTGTGTTCAGAAGCACGTTAACGTATACGGGAACATGGAACACAACCACAGCATTTTCGAGCACTCGATTAACAACGACATTTGTTCCAACGAGCACTCGTAAGTTTGCAGAAGGTCGGCTAATTAACTGTGAATTGAAAGGTGATGCCGATACAATTGAATTCGATTTCTGCAAAGTCATCAGTTTCAATCGTAAGAATAAGCGAACTGCCAAGATCTTGTTATACGTTGGTTCCGGTTGGGTTATCGTATGGACGTTGTTGACAACGTTAATTAACTTGTGTAATGGGTTTGTTGCAATATAATTGCTCAATTAATGAAGTTTGCTTTTGAGAATTTTTGGTCACTACCGTATGTTGGATCTGCTTCAGGAGTTTGGTTTCATTGTTCTTTTTGTTTTCTTGGGCTTTTTTGTTATGAAACCAACTCCAACGGTATGTATCAAAAACGGAATGTTTAGTGATCGGTTTTATAGAAATTATGTGAGGTTACATCTGTAATTCTATACGCTTTCATGATCTTTGTCATTTCACTTTCAATAATGCAGGTGGCAATTGCGCTAAGGTTTGACAAGTTCGTGGTATCTAACAACTGAGTTTTGTAGTTTGATTCGTGGTGGAAGTTCACGTAATGGTCGATTTCCGGCCGCCACCTACTACTTTTGGCCGTTTTTCTTGGGAGGTTGTGTTACGGTTGTTGTGTATTTTGCACTTCGTTCGGAATTCGAAACCAATGGAGTTCAGTGAGTTGAGAATTTGAATGTTGGAATCGAGTTATTTTAGATGTTTTTGTGATATCTACGACAAACGTTATTGGGCTTATACGATTACTGCCGCTGTACTTACGGTTGGAATGTTGATCATGAATCAAACGGCCGTGATTTCGTGTAAGATGTCTCGAAAGAACGTTGATCTTGTGCAGTTGTTTTGGGCTAAGTGAGTTAACGTCCAATTCAAATACTAGAACGAAGTTAGGAAGACTGTTCGGGCTTCACCATTAAAAGTCTACTGGTTTCTTCTGTGTTATTTTACGTGTCTTTTCGCTGTGGCAATGCAAAGAATGTGGTTATTCGGTGTTTATTTGGGTGTTTGTGTGATCTTCGGACCTTTCTTATTTGTTTGCCATACCTATTGCTATCAAAAGACAGCTGAAAGCATGTACGCAAAATGTCATTGTTGTTTCTATAAGCCATGTCCGAAACCCATCGAACGTCGACGACCTAAAACGCCAAAGAATCGTTTGTTAGCGATGAGACATAAGGTAAGGGATTGAACTGTTTACTCAATTGCTGAGCTCCTTAGGAAGCTCTTGCAGCTGCGGCGAACGGAACATTACCACCGGCAAATATTCCGCTTTCACCAGTGAAATTGCCACCTCCTTTGCCTGTTCAAAAGTCTGTTGTGTCCGTACAAGCGCCGGTGGTCCCCATAGTTCAAGCACCAACTCAACCAGCAGTTCAATCCGAAGAACCTCCGGCCGGTCCCGAGCCAACTTCCGCTCAAGACCTCTACAACTGGGCTACGGACAAGAACCCGGAATCAGGAAATGCAGCTGAAGATGTTTTGTTCAAGAAGTCGCAATAGAGACCCAAAAGACCCAAATAGCTTGGTTTATAAGAACAGAATAATTTATTACATAAACAATTAATTTATAGTTAAATTTTGTAAACTCCAATGAGTCGAACTATCGTTAATCGTTTCCATGCAATCGACCAATTTAACCGAATGTGATGTCTGCAAGCATTGATCTGCGTATTTGCTTCGCAATTGTTTGGTCTAAACGAGCATGAAGTTAAGTGCAATTACCGAACAAACCTCCTTGTTGTAAGCGAACTTGTGCTCAAGGCCAATTTGATTCAGACATTTGTTTACATCAATGGAGTAGGTCCAAATGGCGAGTGTGTTACGTACAACGGACAAACAGTTTTCATTTTGTCGTATTTCGCCATCAGAAGTCAGAACCCAGTTCTGAAAACAGTTCAACAAAAGCATTCAACTTCGTTCACTTGTTTCGAATCCATTCGACTGCAAATCGACATTTGAACTTTGAGCTCCGAGTTTGAAAGGCGCTGCAAACAGCGATTCAATGAAATCGATTGGAGTTGTCCTAGAAATTGATAGCAACTTGGAAACGATGATTCTGTGTAGATGTTATCCAAATACCAACGAAAACTTTTGCATTTCAATCGACTGCGAAGTTCTTTTCGCTCCTTCAGACTTCCCAGGTCGTATGTTTGAGCTTCTGAATTGAGATTTAGATGTTGAATGCAACTGAACGTCTACCTGGAATTTCAGAAAAGAAAAATATCCGATAATCGTCTAACCAAACATTTGCAACCCGAGCTACATTTCTGCGAATGGTTTTTGCGATTCCATCGGGAAAAGAGTAGGGTGTCTGCTTTCTATAGATATGACCGACACGTGAACAGGGATGAATTTCCAACTGGCCACCACATTGCCAGATCTGAAACGACGATTATCTTATGGATATGGCCACTTACTCTCAATGACATCTCCACGTTCTCAGCACCTGCAACAATCGTGAACTATCACATTCCTGTGCTCAAGCAGTCAGCTCTTCAATTTTACCCAGTCCCCAATAAACAAGCTACGTACAAGACTCATGGTTCTACTCACCCCAAATCTTCATTTCTTCATCATAAGCACCGATTTCATAAAAGTAATCTCGATCAATAGCAAACAATCCACCGGCCATCGTTGGGGTTCTGAAACTCGACGATCGATCAGAAATTCATTACACTAACTTCACGACTTTACTATCACTTTCTCGTTTATCGTTTTCACTTTTCGACAATGTCGTCCATTTGAATTCTAAACGCCAATCGAAACCCCCGGTCTGCAGATTAACTGTGTTATATCCGAAGTTCTCGTCACAAATCACGTCGATAACCGGTGATACAACCGTTCGTTTGTTGATCATAATTCTATGCAAAAGTGGTTCTAACCATCCGGTCGACACCTCAACGTGAGCGTCCAAGAACACCAAAACCTGAAGATCGGGAATAAGAAACAAACCTTGCTGTTTAAATGACCTTTCCAGTCGATCTCTTTGCTCCTTCCAAGCGTGCTCGTACAAGTCCCGATCGTTCGTTCAAGTGAACAACGTAAAGAGGAATTGGAAAATACGAAGCGTAGAGATCGAGTGGTTTCTTCAGAAACGCTGAAACCAGCACAATCAATGCACCGACAGTAATCTTAGACTCTCACTGTTGTTGGAGGCGTCGTCAACCAAAATGATTTCGATCAACGAAGATCGTGGAGTTCGGTTGGCGATCGAATGCAACGTTCGAAGGAGCGTGGATCGGGCCTCGTTGTGGAAGATGATTACGATCGATGTTGAGGGCAAAGGAGTCGAAGAATTTGCCCGTTCTCCGGTCTCAGATATGCATCTGAAGTTGGCTTTGAGTCGGAAACCGATTGATCACTCACTGAGAAGATCGATAGTCGGGAAGTCGACGGTTGATTGAAACTCGTTCTGAAGCCACCAAGTTGAATTGATTCAAAGCGAACGTTCGATTTGCTTCTTCTTTCTCGCTTTCCTTCAACTCGACTTCGGCGCCGTAGTCTCCGGGACCACCAAAATCAAAGCGAAGACCGTCGATGAGCGGCGCCAAAATCTCGGCATCAGCCGAGGATTTGGGTTCGGGACTGAAATCGTCCATCAATAGACTCAACGATAACTTACCGTATAAAAGTATTTGTATGGCTTGTTTCGATGTTAAGACGTAGAAACCGAGCAAAAAACATGAGATTCGCGGCCAAGATCGACAAAATTGCCACGAATATCGAGAACTTTAAACGCATCACTAACGCAACACAACCCATCGATTCAAATCTCCAGAAATGAAAATGCATAATTTTTATTGATTACCGTACACCTGCAGTCGATTGCGCAATTGGATCTTGTCTTCCGATTGCATGTTTGAATTTCGTTCAATTCTTGAACTGCAGTTGTTTTTTCAAACTCTCGTACTTTGTTCACGAACTTTGAAGTTGCAATCAGTTTAATGGGCACGTTCGTTCGAGTGTTTTGGAGCAGAAATTTGGGTTTACACGCAACCACGTGCATTACACGTTGCTTCAACTGACCCACTAATCGTATAGGCGGAGATCTCTGGTTAGACGACAACTCTGTCTCGACGATCGTTTGCAATGTGTCTGCCGTTTTGGCCGAAGAAACAGAGTGCACTTCGTGGATGAGTAGGTTGATCGAATTGGATGTGAGGAGAGATCGCTTTTTTTTGAGTACTTTTAGTTGAACGGCCCGACTTTTCGTAATGTTGCGATTCTTTGGTTCCATAGACAGCTGCGAAGTGGACAAAGTGTTCCGTGGCAGAAACGTTTTTGTACGGCCGATAGCCCGTGTGTTACCTGCTTTTGTTTGATTTTTGTCCACTAGTTTTGTTGTCCAACGTTCGAAATTAAAGATCACAATTGGCGTCGTTGCTCGCTTTTCATCAGTCAAGTGATAAACGTCAATCGAATGAAGGGATTCCCCGCCGAGTTGTTTACCTTTCGACCTTCGGGTTCGATTTTGCTTTCGCTCGAAAGCAACCGATTTAGCTCAATTTCAGTGTACTTTGGATTCGTATACACGTGAATCGACTCAACGGAATGGTCAAACAACGTGAAATCCGCGTTTCCAATCAATTTTAAGTCACCTGTTTCTTTCAAGAGTAATCGTTTTTGCTGTTCGTCCAAAATTAACTGCAGCATTCATTTTATTGTCCGGGTCGACGTGTGGATTGCAACGAATCTTCAGTTCGTAATGTTTCAATTAACGTTGTTTGTAGCTGACGACTTCAAAAGCGATTGGGTTATGGTTTGGTCGTCTTTTGTGTCTACAGGAGCGTGAAGGTCGGCAAGTGTGACCATAGAAACATGGTTCATTTGACTATTTAATCTTTTGCGTCAACCAACGTTATCACTTGAGTCTACCTATTGCTTCAAAAGGTCACACACGCAAAATCGATTCCAACTCGCTGTCTTCTTTGCTATGCAATTTGGTTATTCACCAATTGATATGTGCATATGAATGGCAGCTGAAGTGCAGTTGCCGTTTGCTTTCAAAAAGAACGTGAACTGTGGTAGAAAATGTAAAAAATACGTGTTTCCGTAAACACGAAAAGTTTTTGGCTTTGCGCTCCAAAATTCCACCTTTTGATTGTCGAGTTCGATGGGTCAGTCGACGAGACGATCGTTTCGCAACTTCACGATCTTCAGTAAAAACAAGTGATCTTTGAAGTTATTCGTTTGAACTGCAAAACAACTTAAAGTACAAACGTGTTTTTAGTGGAGGGTCCAATTGTCCATAAGTCTGAATACTAATCACGATTTAGAGAGCGTTTTGAACGAGTGTTTAATTGGAGAATTTGCGGAATTTTGTTTGCCATTCGAGTGAACGAAAAAACTTATCATTTTTGCTGAATGGTTCTCTTTGTTGACACAACAACGCTTATTGTTTAAGATGTTAGGTCCATTGGTTGTGATTTCAAAGTGACAATGGTTGTGTACGATGGCGACGGAACGCGTTCGGAATCCACTGATGCCGTCCTTTGATCTTCATTGCGCAAACCCGTCCGTTTCAACGACAACCGCACCCCCCGAAAACGATGATGAACTGTCGTTTGGCTGTTTTATGATTAAGTCGTTGTTTGGATGGAAAAGTCACGCGCCGTTACGACTGCAAACTTCGTACTCGTTGGGTTCAAACTCTTCACTCAAACATTTCACATCGTAGTTTTCTCCATTGATGATTTGAGGTTCGTAAAGTTGAGTGTTGAGATAACCTAATTGGTTCATGAATTCGGGTGTTTTTCTTCAAGTCGCCGCTTTCGAAGTGTCAGTTCGTGAAAGGGGGTTCCCCGACTCTTCACGATTATCAATGATAGTAACGCTATAGAGGTCAAGGGGTTCATTTGTACTGGCAAAGCAGTTTCTGGGCTCAACAGTTCCACTTGTTGTGTGCGATCCACGTGTCATCTCTGCCGCAGAATCATCGGCTGATCACTGAAATTCGGTGCGAATTTGTGAGCTCGATCACTCAAAGTTCCCAACCGCCAAAATCCGCGTGTTTTCGGCTGTGAAGCCCCGAATTGAAATCGGAAAAAAAGGTTTTAGTCAATAATTTTGGCGTGATGTAAAACGCAGGTTTTTCAACGAAACTTCCGAACGATTGTCGCGATTTTTTGTTCGCACACACGACGCCAAATGCCGCCACGACGTCGCCTATCGCGGGCCGCGTTTCTGCTGCCCGTCTTTTTCTTCGGTTGTTTTTGTTTGGGGCTGCGAACGAGCGGTCGGCCATGTGATTTTCACGTCTTTTTTGCGATTTCCAATTACCGAGATCGCGATCTTCGACCTCCGTGCGGTTGTGGTTTTGCGGACACGTTGAGCGTGATTATTTTTTGCCAAACCGTTGAATTTTTAGGCCTCATCAACGCTCTTCGTTCGTATTCCACGTTCTTGTCGGATACGAAATGCGACCACACGTCTCGTTTATTCGTCACTGTCGTCCACAATGGCGCGCCAGTTCGCGTTTCACCGGCTCCTCTTCGCAGAACGATCCGGCGCCGAACGTGAAGGCTGACGAAGTGATCGTCGCGGAGGTGCTGCTCAATTCGCAGGCGCAACGCAAATTCGGATCACCACCGAAATCGTTGTTGAATCGACCGCCCGTTCCGACGTCGTTGGCCGCCGCGCCCATCGAAGCGGCTAGTGGCGATTGTAAGCAATGTGGCAAACCGCTAAAGTCGCCGCCAACTGTCAATGGTAAGTTTGTTGGCTTCGGAGGCTTCTTTGAGATTGTTGTTTCAGCTACAAACAATCTTCTCTATTGCAAGGACTGCCAAGTTCTGTTCTCGTCCACCGGCTCCGGATCCTCTTCGCAAAAATACGACGGGAATAAAGCCAACGATTCGTATATGCGGCGACCACCTTATCCTAGTGAAGTGAGTTCTCGAGTTGTCTATCTGATCGGTTGGTTCTTTAGATTGCTCAGTATTTGGACAAGTTTGTTGTTGGTCAAGGGGAGGCGAAACGAACTCTCGCCGTTGGAATTTATCAGGTTTGTGTCTTCTGACCTCTTTGTTCTTATTCGTCTTTAGCACTACAAGCGATTGGCCAACAACGCCGAACTGAAACACCAACAACAAGCGGCCTCGCAGATGCACACTTCGCATCAACAAAATCCGGTTTCCAATGGAACGATGTTGCAGTCGGGAGGTGGAAATTTTGGAGGTAGGACGAGTATTCTGGAACTTAAAACGTCGTTCAGTTTCCGATGCACAAACCATAACTCAATGGTCCTTCCAATCGGCACGACCACCCGTCACGGCACCAACTCAACCGGTACCCGCCAACAACTTTACATTCCGACATTTGCAAGAAGACGACGAGCAAATTCGCTTGGAGAAATCGAACATCATGCTTCTGGGACCGTCGGGTGTTGGAAAGACGTTTGTTACACAAGTGCTGGCACGTATTCTCGACGTTCCAATTGCACTTTGCGATTGTACTTCAATGACTCAAGCCGGATATGTTGGCGAGGATGTGGAGTCGGTTCTGCAGAAGCTGCTTCAAAATGCTCAAGGAATGGTCGAACGGGCACAACAAGGAATCGTGTTTCTGGACGAAATCGACAAGATCGCAGCTACTGGTTTGGTGTTTCTTGACGATGAATCAAATTTAATGGGAATCGTTTAGGAGACTCAGGAAATCACGCTTATCGAGACGTGAGTGGTGAAGGTGTTCAACACGCGTTGTTGAAATTGGTCGAAGGAACGACTGTTAACGTCAAGTCCGGACGAAAGGGTCCCGGTCAACAGGACACCGTTCCAATGGACACTACGGACATTTTGTTCGTCTCGTCCGGTGCGTTCAGTGGTTTGGAGAAGATCGTTGGAAAACGTTTGGACAAACGAGCCGTTGGATTTGGCAGTGCGTCAGCGTTTCATTCGATAACTAACGACGATGTGACAAATCAGCAGCTAGTGAACGAGAAACGTGACAAACTCTTCACTCAAGCCGATCAAGGCGATTTAATCAAATTCGGAATTGTTCCCGAATTGGTCGGGCGTTTTCCGGTCCTTGTTCCGTTTCATTCCTTCAACAAAGAGCTCTTGGTTCGTGTGCTAACTGAGCCCAAGAACTCGCTTCTTGCACAAATGAAACTACATTTCGCAATGGACGATGTAAGATCCCTGTTTTCTGCTCATTGTTTCTATTGTTCGTTTAGGTTGAGTTGGACTTTGCTCAAGATGCGTTGGAAGAGATTGCGCAGTTGGCATTAGAGCGAAAGACCGGTGCACGTGCGTTGCGTTCGATCATTGAGAAGGTGTTGTTGTTGGCGAAGTTCGAAGTACCGGGCACCGATATTGAGCATGTCCATATCAGTCGTGACTGCGTTCGCCAATCCGGCAACTATGTGTATCGTCGACGTGAAGAGCAGCAGAAACGTCAATTAGCTGCGGCGGGATGTTCGTGAAAATTCGAGTTTGGTGTAGAAATTCTATTCTCCGTTTCGAGTAAAACTCCCTTCTCCACTTATTGAGCATCAGAAGATCGTTAAATATGATGTTTCAAGTAAACAAACTTATTAGTCACAGCTCCCCTTATCCCTTTGGTGTTTGTTTCGGTTTGTTTTCTAATTCACGCACGATTCTCGTGCTTTTCTGGTCGTGATTTGTGGCCATCGAACGCGTTGTAAATACTCTCGACTTTTTCTGTTCGCACCGTGTACATAAACATTTTGAAATTAAAATAACAAATGTGTTGTCCGCTTAATAACCAAAGAACAGGAATTGAAGCGACCTTCTGCCCTTCAAGAAGTCACTGATAGGTCAGAGACTTTGCGCTTGATAATTTGAAACCTTTTGCGAAAGCGGTTGTTTTCAAAGAAATCGCGGCTCAAAAGTCATGAACCGACGATCACTGGTTTCTGATCGTCATCTTCTTCACGAGCGTTTGTCTTCTTTGGCAATCGTTTAGGAACCAAAGTCGAAGGATCAGAGGGGGAGCTGAGCGCGATCATTGAGAAGTTTTATTGAATGAGCGTCGACTACAAAAGCGCCTTGCGTTTGGTGTGGGAAAGCCAAAGCGCGTTTCGCAGCGCGTAGTTTTGATGCTTTTTTTCCTTGACAAACACGAGAAACTCGGTGCTTGACGAACTCAAATCGTCGGCGTTTGGCGCAATCAAATGCGGAAGGGCAATCGGACCTTAAAAACATTGGAGCGATTTCGGCTGCACTGCAAACCATCCGGACGTCGTGCTCTTTTTTGCTCTTGACCACCGCGTTCACTTTCTTCTTTGTGCGCAGTTAATCGGAGATCACCTTCGTTTCATTCAGCTGTACGACGGCGCGGATTTTCACTTTTGTTTTTTGGTCGAGAGTCGCGTGGTCGTCGAGGTTTTTGGATTCATGTTCTTTTCCGATCAAAAACCGACTTGAAGATTTACGATCGTTCTTATCACTGTTTGTTAGCACGTGTTTTCGAATTCTAAAGCTTCGTGTTTTCGTCGATTGAATTCGTTGAAAAAGAGGACTAAGCTCAAAGATGATGATCGATTGAGCTGTTTTCGTGAAATTTGAAATCAAAAACCTTTTGCGAAATTGTCGTTGAAGACGTTGAGTGTACTGATAAACAAACTCATTCGTACTCAACTGATTGTGTCCGTCGACGAGCGAGCAAATTTCAACGAAAAATCGACGATGTTCGACGCTCGATTCAATTCACTCATTTTCCCTTTTGATCACTTCCTCTTGTTCTTTTCATGTCAACACACGCCCATATGCTTTTGGGAGTGTCGTTGAAAGTGCCTGTTGGGTTAACGGCAGGCTATCGAGCAACCTTCTCAATTTGTTCTTCTCGTGCAGATGTTGTTCGCCGTTTTGAACTAACCGACAATATTCAGACTTCTGTTTTCCACTCGTATCAAAATGACTTCACTGGACGAACTTCCGTCAACGGTTTTTGAGAAGATTTGCGAGAACTTCGACGATGTACGCGACGTTTTCAACTTACAAGTGAGTTGTGAGCCAATGGAACGATTGTTTACCAATCGACTTTTCCAGTTGACCAACTCACGTGTCTACGAACAAGTTCGGTGCACCTATTGGGGAAGACCGCGACGTTTGAGTATTGATGACTCAACGAACGCACGTTTGTATCTCGACTCCGGTCGTGTTTGTTCGGCTCCAGCGAATCGAGCCGCAGTTGATGTTTTGACTCGACGAGCTCGCCATTTGTCCGAATTTGATTTGTCATCGAAATGTTCGCGCAACGAAACCTTCATGATGCAAACGATTCGCGTTTTAAAACAAAATGGTAACCACAGTAACTGTAGAAGATGTCCAATCTACTGACTTTTAGTTCCACGTATCACTTCATTGCAATTGAACTATTTGAATCCGTCGGTCATGTACACGACACAACGTGAACGGTATGTTGTTTTTTGTTTTGAATTTTGCAACTTTTTCTAAATGACAAACCTATTAGACAAAACCGCCCGTTTGTTCAAGCCTATTCGTATTGTTTACAGAGACGCTCAGAAGCCGGACAATCGAGCTTATCCAACTCTGAAGGCACACAAAGTACGAGGCTTTTCATCTTTTCTTTTATTCCTTTTTTTTGTAATACGGACTAATCGAAGGTATTTTTAGAGTGTTTGCGAATTGATTTCTCGTCACAGTCATCACTTACAACAGTTGCATATTCAAATGAACAAGAACGGTTACGTGTCGATTGGACGTAACCGAACCGGCGAAGAACTTCATGTCGAATTCAATTGCGACTGCGATCAGAACATTCGAATGCTTTTACATCCCATCTTCAACAGTTACACAGCACTTTGTCGTCGTCGTCCACGTGTTCTGCGACTCGGATTCCACTTTGCGGACGTGGAACTGCAACAATTAGCTTTCAACTTCTGTTGTCATGCTTTTCCGACCGAAAACTTCTTCGAAGAGATTCACGTACGAGTCCCGAACGCTGATTTTGCCGCAATTTTCGATGCCGAAGAGCTGCGCGCCGACGTGCGAACGAGTTTGTCGAAGATCATTTGGCACATCGCAAAGCCAACGGTAAGTTCATTGACGAGTTTGCGAGCTCATCCACAACTTTCAGGCTTCAAATGGAGTTGAGACTACCATCTGCGAAGTTCAGTTGAAATCGAGACTTTACTCGGTAACTATCGACGAAATGATATTGGACGAAATCGATCGAACAGAAATCGCTGATCGAATTTGCGATCTACCACGTCGACTCACCGGCCGTCGACCACGCTTCGCACGTTCGTTGCGTCGTTTACGTTGTGCTTCGTAGGCTCTGAAGATATGTACACAACGACTTCATCTATTTATTTTCTCTCATTCACCAAATTTCCTAAACATTCTTTTCAACATTTGAGATCTCAGTTTTTCCCAAAATATTTGTCTTTGCAACACTGGAACTCGAAATAAACGTATGCGTTCCATACTGTTCGACGCAGACGGTTGAAACGAATTGATAAGATGATCTTATAGTTTGAATGTTCGCAGTTGGTTCCCACGAAGGAAGCAGCTGATTGAGTGACGACCACGTGAGTCAAACTAATTAGACTTCCGCAACGAACTTGTTGGTCTTTGAAACGATGGCTTGGCCCTTCCGTTGCATAATCGAACATAATTAACCGCAATTTCATATCATCTTCTTTTCTTTTTCAAGTCAAAAGACAGCGACGAGATGAGTCGACGGAGCGAACAAAAACGACCGCCAAATTCCCATCTGCTTCTCGAAATGTTTTGTCCAGAGTTAATGAACATGCAGTGAACTCGGTTACAGGAAGCAAAGTTCTTGTTTCGGAAGGAAGCCCTAGTGTCAATGTTTTTGTGCGACTTGAACGCCAAGAATTTGATTAATCGACTCTTTTTTGATTGATTTCGTTGATGGAAACCGTTGATTTAGCACTTTCTCTGATTGCTATTTTATCGCCAACCGACGGCACATTTAAGTCCTCACTTATCTTTGCTTCAACATTCTGGTTATCAATCGGGAATTAAACGCAACCTCCAAACCCCGATGGTATAGCAATTGGAATAGCAAACTTCGATCTTTGTAATCACGCGTTTTAAGTCGAAAACAAGTGAGTAATTCGAAAACTTTAGGGTTTGTGGACTTGTGGAGGAAAAATGGCGATTCAACAGCAAAAAGCCGAGAATCAACGTAAGTGTCATTCGGATGTTAAAGACGAAGGGGCAAATGGAAAGAACTGTCCCATAAAAGCTATTCAGTTAGCCATTTAATTACCGCGTCTATCGTGTTTTATTTAAGCATTTTGGTCATTTCATTCGATACGTTTACGAATGGCCGTGATGTTGGCTCTCGGAATGGCGGTTCACGCGTTGCTGCGCGGTGTTCTTGGCATGGCGTTGGTTTGTATGGTCAAATCTCCCAACTACCACGTTGAATCGATGGAAAATGAAACGGGAAGTTACACCGTCACACCAAACTATGTTAGTTGTCGAGGTATACGATGCTTTAATGTGATCTTTCAGTTTCAAGTTGCGTGGAATATGCGCGAAATCAGTGCGATCTTCATGTTCTTCTACGCCGGTACCTTTCTCTCCGTCTTTGCAGCACACTATTTCGTAATGAAGTTCGGTCCGAAGCTGATCATTTCGTGGGGAATCGCTATCTGCATTCTGAGTACCTGGGCACTTCCATTTGTTATCTATTTGACTCCGGTTTACATTATCACGTCGCTTTTACGCTTTATTACCGGATTGGCTCAAGGTAACTGGAAACTGGAAATTCATAAGACGTTTTATAGGTTTTTACATACCATGCTGCTCACTACTAATTTCCAAATGGTTTCGTGAAAGTGAGAAGTCGACTGCAATGGCAAGTAAGTTATTGCAAGAGGAATAGAAGATGGTAAAACGTTTTAGTTTTTACAACCGGAAACCAAATAGGTTTGGCCATTTCGATGTATTGCACCGCTGAGTTGTGTAAAATTGATTTCATGTCTGGATGGCCTTTAGCGTTTTTAGCTTACGGTAAGAGATATATACCGTGTATTGGTATTCATTGGCTGCAGGTTTGTTGGGCCTTATTTTCTTGACTCTTTGGTTACCTTTCGCTTCGGATCGACCACGTCAATCACCGCAGATTACGGCAATTGAATTGTCGACAATTCGATCACAAGTCGGAGCTTCACAGACATTAATAACCAACGGTCAACAACAATACACTCCTTACTCAAAAGTAAGTAATGTTCTTATACGAATCTAATCACACGTTTTCAGCTTCTTTTCTCGCCGGTTATTTTGGCTATTTGTTTGTCTTCGTTTTGTCAATCATTTGTTACTGTTGCCATGACTTCGTATCTGCCCGAATTCAATCGATCTGCTTTGGGGTTGAGTTTACAACAAGTTCGTTCAAAGACCAATCAACTACTAAGAACAATCTGATGGTTTAGAACGCGCTGTGGTCCGCAATGCCTTTTGCTATTCATTTTATTTCCAAGTTGATTTTCGGCTTTGTTGCCGATTACGCAAAATCGAAAGAAGTGGACGTGGATGTTGTAACGAAGATTTCGAACACAATTTGTAGGCCTGTGAGTTGAGAGCATGAATTTATGTTTTAGCATCGTTTGGCTGTGCCGTTTGCCTTGTGCTCATCGGATATGTCGATCAGCCCATCACGATGCTTGTTTTACTCTGTGCAAGCTTATCATTAACTGCTGGGTGAGTATAGCTATAAATGACAAAAACTATTGCTACCTTGTAATGGTAGATTTTTGATGAAACGGAGATTTTTGTAGATATGTTCCGGGCTACAACACATCGATTGTTTGTATTGCACCAATGTTCACAGCGGCAATCAGTGCGTATGCTCAAGGATTCGCTCAAGTGGCGAGTATTTTGGCTCCAATTGCTGTTGGATTCATAACCGAAGAAGTGAGTTTTGAACATAAAATTTAGGAACTTTGTTTAGTCAACATTGGACGAATGGATCAACGTTTTTAGAGTGTTGGCTGGGATCCTAATAATTACAGGGGTCGTATTTTTGATCTTCGGTTCTGGTAAGTCTTAAAAATAGTTGTAAAGTTGATTTATTTCTTTAGCCAAGTTACAGTCGTGGGCTCGTCCAGCGATGACTACGACAACTAGTGGTCAACACGGTCCAATCATCCGACCGGTTTCCGTTGAAAGACCGTTGGGAAGTGGATCAATTATTCAGACCGCCACGATGGCGTTAATTGAAGAAGAAGAGATTAGTGAACAGTAGAGTTTGAATGTCTAACCAATAAACTTGCTTTTTATTTCTGATAGTAAGCTATAAAGCTGAAGTTTACAAGAGATCAAGTACGGAAGATGCAACAAAAGATTATGAAACCGATTAGAACATTGGAAATCAGTCGACTTCAATCTTTGGTTCCACAAGTTTTACGACTTCGACGGGAACATCAGTTGAATTTTGTGGGCTTGTGGTTGTTCCTTCGTTGCACTTTTCAACACTTGAACGTCCATTTGCAGAAGTTGGTGATTGAATGGCGTTGCTGTCCGTTATTTCCACTGTTTTTTGCTGCGGTTCGTTCGAACAGTGATGATTTTGAAGAAGAGTGGTCGTAGGAAACTTGGAACGACACGTAAGACATGTGTACTGTTTTGTATCGGCAGTAACACAGAAAACGTAGTCCTCTAATAACGAGCGATCGGATAGCAAAATTGATGGATTTTCGGTGCGACGTTTTTGCATCTCGTTGATGTGCGATGTACGTAGATGATTCTTGATTCCTCTTGTCGAGTATCCTTTGTAGCCGCAAATCAAACAGACCAACGATTGTACGGCGGAATGTTTGTGCCTTAAAGTAAAAAGTTAAGACCTTCATACGATCCAATGATCGAAATTCTAGAAGTCACTTGCCTTATGTGTTGATTCAATTGTGCAGATGTCGCAGGCACATAGTCGCATTGTGAACAACGAGATGGAATCTACGAACGTTGTTGTTTCTGTTTGAATGTGTAAACTCACTTTTTTCGGTGGTTCCTGACGTTCGATGTCACTGATTACCCGGTTCTTGCAATAGTATCTCTGATGACTCTCCAAAATTGATGCCAAATAAAATGAGACCCCGCAATCACAAACATGTGTACGGCTTGTTTGGTTTATGGCTTCTTCGTTGTCCGTCTCAAACGAGTTTTCAGACTAATCGACTGCTCACTTACCACATGGGTTGGTGTTAATCCACGGACTTCGGTTCTAATCGACAGATCCAACGGTCGACTGTCAATTGAATCGCATCTTCGTTTTGCTGATGACGAGCTTAACGTATTTCGAGGACTAAGTTTGAAGTGGTATCATAATTCAACGGTGAACTTACCGTTTCTTTGTACTTCCAGTAATTATCGATGGACTCAGCGCCGTGGAAGCGATGATCGTCGCGGTAGCTCTTGCACTCAACGGCTGCTGTTCGCCGACCGGGGAATGTGTAGTGGCAAAAGGTGTGGAATTTTGATTGGTTCTACCGTTCAATTGCATTGCTGATGTGACTAGTGGATTAGCGTTCATTCCCGTAGTTTTGCTTCCATTCGAGCTCACGGCTGTTACTCCGTTATTCAGAATAGATAATGGTTGAATGAATGCTAACGGTAACCCGAACTCATTTGGTAGCGGATTTAAAGTCAAACGCCCGGGCAGTTGCAATTGATTGATCAAAGAACCATCGAGTAGAAGTGGACGAGTAGAAATCGATAAATTTTTGCTGATTGCGACCGGAATAACAGTTTGTGGAGCTCCGATGACCTAAAGCGAAGTTGCTATCTCCGACTTGACGAACTAACTTGAATAACATTTGGATCGACAGACTGATGGTAACCGACTGGTAGGATGATGGTATTTGTTACTCCGCACATGTTTCTGGATTCTAGAAGTGAAGTCGACGGAAGAGAAAGTAGATTCGGTCCTTGTACCGACCGAACCTCCGATTCCTGTGGTTGTTTTGGTTGTGTTAACGCGGCGTAGTACCCAATTAGACTTGTTAGGTCCGTTGTTGAAGTGGAAGTTACGATTGGAGAATTCAAAGCTGGAAGACGAGTTGCGGTTAAATCGGCGGTTTTGTCTAAAAAAGTAAAGCCTGCGTGAAAAAATAGTGTCTGAAGTCTAAGGATCTTATCAAAAAACCGAAATCAACCGTTGGTTCACTTGAAATGGCATTTTCTCGCACATTCCAACGGCAATTTAGTTTTATCGGTTGCGGCAATCTCGACAAGTTTTCTTTTGGCCAATGAAAGAAAAATAAGTGTGTTGGCCAAGCTCACTACTATTCAATGATGGCGAGCAAAGATAAGAAGTGGAGAGTGAGTTTTCGACGACTATCGGAATTCTTCGCCTTTGACCGCACTTACCAGCCTTGTTGGTTTCGTTGATCTTCTTGACGCAATAGTAACTCATATGGTTTTTTAGGGTTTCTAGCCTAGTGAACGCGGCGTTGCAATGAACACAACTGAACTCTAAACATCCGATAGATTGATCTGATAACTGAAAGCCTACTTTGAGGATCTTCTCGCTTCCCGTTCCTGATTAAGGACGAGAGTAAGGTTGCTGCCATCACGACGGAGAGAGTTTAATGCAATCGATTTGTGTACTTTTATCTAAAGCCTAAGGACTAGAAAACGAAAAAGCAGGCGAATAAAAAGACCATCGAAAACATAACTCGAGAGTGTAAGAAAGCACCGGAAGTGTTTGCAGATTTGTCATAGCCACGAGTTTTATTGTCGTCAAACATTTTAGCTGATTTCCGCCCTCGTATGAATAAACAGTTTGCGGTCAGATCAAAGATGGTTTGTTTGTTCCGTCCAAATTTGGAACACAAATCTGATTAACCATTTTAAGGTCAAATGAGATGGTTGTCGATCAAATTTCCAGTTGATTCAACATATCTTGGTTGGCAAAGAAGGAGCAGTGAGTCGAATGTTATCAACAAAAAAGGCGCACTTACTATCTCGGCTTCGATGCTTCAAATGTCCAATTCAAGTGACAATCAGAAAACGAGTAACTTGATTATTACGATTAGCACTAAAAATTTGAAACCAAAGAACGTCACTAAACGTAAAAAATACACTACTTGTCAAGAGAATCATCTTTAACATTGAATCTAAGACATCGTTGTACTCGTACTGACCGATTACATTCCTTTCTAATCAGCCAGCCAACGCGCTAATTGTATTTCAAGATTTCGAAACGCAACTCACGGAACTTAAACGGTGGAAAAGATAAGAAACTGCGAATGACAAACACCATCTTATAACTCTTATACTATAAGAAAAACAGGAGTCGATTATATTCTTCAAAAGTGAACTTTCGTTCGTAGGATCAGAAGAATGAATCTTCAAAACACGATCAAATCTTTATTGTCGCACTGTTACTAAGCCAAATTTCAAGCGATTGAAATTTAACACGAACCTCTCCATCAACTTCAACATCACCGTTTGTGCTATCGCTTGATAAAAGAAATCGAATGGAATCTTAAACGAAAAGACATTTTTAGTTATAGCTTTCTAATCAGTAACACCTTCTGCGTCTTCAGAGTTTTTGAGGAGTTGATATCAGCGAGCAATCGCGAAAAACGATGCACATTCGATTTTGCTTATCAGTTCGAGATGTAGCATCGAGTTTCGGCCTCGTAGGCGGCAATGAGCGAAAGTGTTTGGTGATAAGCAAAAGGCATAACAACGTCTTAATGATGAAAGAAAGCAATGGGCCGCTGAAATTTCTAATGGAGAGTTAGTCCTGTGAAGCTTCAAAAGTAGAAGGATAGTGGTGGATAGAATCAAGTGATGACTAATCAACCCATTTCGTACTAACCAGCTCTTGAAGAGAACTCTTCGAGCGAAACTATTTGGTGTTCTTCGTTTGCCGGGTTAACCGCAAAGATTAGACGAGAGTTGCAAAGTCAAGGTTACAATTGCGGAAGATCGCAATCGTATCGAATGGCAAGCGATTTTATCTGTGCGTCGCTTTTTGGCATAATTGTTGTGTTTATAACGAAAACGCCAACAAACAAATGGGTATCTTGAAATTGAAATCAAATGTGTCGGAAACTTCTTTGTGTTGCAAATAAGCTGTTTGGTATTCTTTACAAACTCCGAGCATAGAAAGTGCTTTAAAGATTTTTTGCTGGACAACGATCAGATGTTTCCTATTGGAATGAATGCCGTGGATTTCATTTTCGTATTCGCTTTTGTCTTCCAACTTTTGAACTTGACTTTGGCAAGTCAGTTTTGCTACTGCGCTAATCACGAAGGTGAATGCGATCAACAACGCCAACCGAATCATATGAAGATCTTCTGTGATTTGACTTGGTAGGCAAGAAGTCGAGAGTTTGTCTTAAAGTTTTTCGTTTTAGTTTCTACATGATCCCGAACGATTCATCCAAGGCGCCGGTCCAGGGATGTTGGCCGTCGTATACGGTGGATCGCGGACCGTACGCGGAGAAATACTACGCGTGGTACTTCTGCAATGAAGAGTGTTAGTTTTCGTTCAAAACTTTAAAATTGGAGGTCTGCTTTCAGTTTGCAATGAACTGCCACCACAACCTTAAGAAGTCGAACGTTTCTATTGATTGAATTCAGACTGTTTAAGAAAGTTGTAATAAACGTTTTACTTTTCAATTGCTTCTTAGCTAAAAGAGTTCTTGTAATTATTGCTTAAGTCAATACCAACTTAAAAGGAATTTTTTGACAAGAACAATTGTTGCGAGCAAGTTGTCTTCGCATGAAATCGATTAGATAAGAAGTTTGTTTTGCACGAAGTTTGTTGAATTCGTTTTGTTCAGTTAAGAAGTTGAAATCGACCGGCCATGTACAACGGAGTTGGAGTTCAGACGGCTCGTGGAACGGGTACCAGCGGTTATGTTCAGGCGAATGTTTCGAGCTTGAACTTTTCGAAGGTAATTCGATTGTCCGTTTCGTTTGATTTCGATTTTTCAGCACCGAAAACCGTACAATGCCGAAGAGGATATGGCTCGTGCTGAAGCGGTGATCAATCGGAAGCCGAATGCTGAGCTCTTGGATCACGAATACAAACGTCGAATCGAAATTCGTTGTGTCGAGTTGGAGGATATGATGGAACAAGAGGAATTTATCGATTAAGAGAATTAGAAAAACGTGTGCTTCTAGCGATCTCAAACAAGAAGGGAGAAATTTTGTTTTTCCCAACTATCTTCTTACCTTCCAAGTAGCGACTAAACTTTCCCTACAATTTTATTCGACAAGGACTACTACCAAAAACAAAACACACCTGCTTGGACAATCACAATGCTTAATTAGTTGCAATTAACATCGATGTGAAATTCACTGGTTTTTGCCATCTTTTGTTGCAACAAAAGCCAATCTACAAACTATCGCAGTCGGTTTAGCTTCACAGTTGACAACCAACTGAACTCCTGTCAACATTGAAGGGCCTCAGAGGTCTTGGAGCTTGTGGCGGAAAAGTTCTAACAAGTGCTTGCTCGTATTTCGGCACAAGTAGCAACAAAACAACAATCGTGAAACGACTTCCCGACTTTCTTTCGTCTCGCAAAGATTCAGATACTTTTGCTTTCGACAAAGAAACTGCGCTGTGAAGTTCTCTTCATTTCGACTGCTCAATAAGCAAATAAACCAAAAAAACGAAATATTCAGCAACATGTTTATTCTCCTAATAAAGAATAGGACAATCTAGGCGGATCATCAGAGTTGACCGACGAAACCACGGCCATCAAAGCGATCGAAATGAGTATACAAGACGTCTTAGCACGAAAAGTAAAACAGAAGACACTGAAATGAGAGCTAAGATCAGAATCGGAATCAGAAGACACGAAGCCTCAGACAACCGACTCTCAAGCAACAATACGAGGAGTCTGAAAAAGAAACTCTGGAATGGGGTTGCAGCATAAGTGGGTCCATTTAAACTGCGTCATATCACTGATTGCTGTATGTTTATGTTAATAAGATTTACAGATAGTTGGCCAAGAAGTGTGAGATCAAAATCCGAGGTTGAGAAACACGATCGAAATTGTGAACAAGATGAATGTTCTCGAATTCCGTGCCTTGATTTTGCTACTTTTTAGTTCGGAAATTACTGAGCATATCCTAGGAATGAATCTAAACATAGGAGAAACAAGTGAAGTAAAAAAGTAACATAGGAGAACGCCAACTACCAGACATCAATGTCCGAGCAACCAATTTTCATCGCTTGTAGCTCGAGAACCAGTCACTACAAAAGTCTGCAATTAATAGATCAACAACAATCACTACTGAACTCAAAACTCTGTGAATATCAGTGGAATCCAATCAGCCAATGAGCCAAAATACACAACACCCCCCATTCCCTTGTATGACACGTCCATCGCGCAAATCGATGTATCTCGGAGAGTTGGGCAACAACCAGTGCTTATATTGTACCATCAGAAAGCCCGAAAGACTGACTATCTAACGTGTCTAAACTTGTAACCACCGGATACCCGTGAGAGAAATGAGAGCACTTCAAAGCCGAACAATTTGTCAAAAATCGCTCAAAATTGCAAAAGTTTGTGGAGTTCTTCCTGTTGATGATGGTGAGCTCTAATTTGGCGCACTTGTTAATAAGCTTGTAGAAATAAGATTCTGTAAGTTTCTGGAACTGTAGTCGATCGGGAGCCAAATAGGAGTTGAAAACATGCTGAATAATTAAAACGTGTGCAATTGTTCACAACGACGCCAGTATTTGATTCTATTTGCTGTCAATTACAGGAGAACTATACGATATTAATTCAATTGTTGGTGTAAATTCTAACTCAATCATTCACATGTTGAAAAAATCAAAATCAGGAACATAAGCTGAACAACCTTTACAGTCAGATTCCCGTGATGCTCATATTGTAAGTTGTTGTATCGTATTTGTTTTAAGGCTTTTGTAGTTTAATTTACACAACCAATGAACTTTCTAATAAACATTAAGCTCTTCCGGTTTCATGATCTTCCAATCTAATTCTATTTGCTTCTTGAATTTGCTGTTTGATTGTCTTCCAGTCAGCAGTCAATCTAATGAAACTTCTGTACTTTTAATTGTTTTGTCGAGTTCATGGACTCTGTTTATTTGTTATAAAAGATTTTTAGGCAACGATGGAAATCAAGAGTTAATTCGTCTTATCAGTCGACGAATACCGGACATAAGCAGAAATTTCCAATTAACTCGAGCCTCTCGATTGTCCTCAACAACCGGGTTCTTATCAGTCGCCCATTTAAGGGTCCTCACAAACTGAGTGCTCAATCGGCTACAATGCAATTAAAGCGACTATAAGAGAAATATAGATGGCAGATAGAAGCAAACCGTTTTATTGGTTTCCCTGACGCAAATTCGATTTTATAACGATTTGAATTATCTCATCAAAATGGACGTCTTCTAATCGACGCATACAAATGAAATAAACGAATATGATGACATTCGACTGATAACACAGTTAAATCCAACAGGAGAATAGATAAGAACACTGTTCAGCTACAAATAAAAGCAGAACATGACACCACCGTTTCCCATTCTTCGACTCGTGACTGTACACTAAAATTAACTTACTTTTTTAGGATGCAATCAGCGACCCTCGTTCTGTTGGCCATAGTTGGTGTTACATTGGCTTTTGCCGTTCCGGCAGTCAAAACACCGAAGATGTTGAAACAACAAGAGCTCGTTGACTTCGTCAACAAACAAGGCAAATGGACGGCGGGCGTGAATTCGCGTTTTGAGGGCAAAACACATGATGAGATTCGCAAATTGTTGGGAGCTCGTAAACTGAATGAACGTCCAGCTCATTTGCGTCCGAAACCCTCGAAACCGCGCAAATCCAACGGCGACATTCCGGCGAGTTTTGATGCTCGTACGAATTGGCCACAATGCACGGAGGTCGTCTCGGATATATGGGACCAGGCAGCTTGCGGGAGCTGCTGGGCCGTGAGTGCTGCCAAAGCAATGAGCGATAGGTTATGTATCGCAACTAATGGAACAAACAAGACGCCAATCTCTGCACTTGACATTATGAGCTGTTGCTCTGATTGCGGCGATGGATGTGAGGGCGGTTGGCCTTACGAAGCTTTTTATTGGTACTCCTCGACTGGCACTGTATCTGGCTCGGATTATACTACAGATTCGTATTGTAAACCATATCCGATTCCACCGTGAGTCTACGATTAGCTAAAATAACTTTGTTTTTAGATGCGATCATCACGTCAAAGGAAAATATCAACCGTGCGGTGATGTTGTTGACACGCCCAAATGCCAAAAATCTTGCCAATCGGCCTATAAAGATCGAACCTACAAGCAAGACAAATATTACGGACATAATGTCGTCTATTACAGCGGTGATGTTGAAGCGATTCAACGCGAAATCATGCTCTACGGCAGTGTCGTTGTCGCCTTTGATGTCTACGGTAACTTGATTAATTTGATCATAATCAAATGAATTGAATTTCAGAGGACTTTTTGACTTACAAATCGGGTGTCTATCAAAATTTGAAGGGAGAGATGATCGGTGGTCACGCGGTTACGTCAATTGGATGGGGAGTCGATGAGAACGGTGTTGACTACTGGCTTTGTGCAAATCAATGGAATTCCGATTGGGGAGATAACGGACTCGTTAAGTTCATTCGTGGAATTAACGATTGTAATATCGAAGATGAGGTCACAGCCGCTCAAGCGGACACCAATCGTTTGCCTCAGTAATCACACGTCTCGATGGTTCTGTAGAAATTGAAAGCAATAAAAAAAGTTGTTTGGTTCAATGAAAACTGTCTAGAAGTGCGTGTTTTATATCGAAAACGAATAAATTCAACAACAAGAAAACAACAAATCTGAAAGCCAAAAGTTGAACGATCTTTACGGCTAAGTGGAGTATACGAGAACCGATTTAAAATAAAAGGGAACAACTTGAAACAAAAGAAAATCAACAACAAATAACTGATGGATTTCCCTATTGGAGTCCATTTTTCTTCAACAAGCTTTCAACTCGACGTAATCGCTTGTCCAACTCGTCACATGCGGTAAGAACGGCCGGGAAAGTCTTCTGAATCAAGGGCTCTGTGTTCGATCCAACTTTTGCGCGATCGGTCGTCAAAACCGCCTTCTAAATCAATCAGTCGATTGTTTGCTCAAAATGCAATCAAACTCACGATTCGTCTCAACTCTTTCAATGCTTTCGATTCTTCTCCTCCAAAACTTTCCTCCTCTTCCAATTCGTCTTCTTCCAATTCGTCTTCTTCCAAGTCGTCTTCGATCACAACATCTAAAAGGCAAAATGTTAAATGCGAAATAAAAGATCAGCTATTGGCAAGCGAATATGACACTTCAACTCCTCTAACAAGCTTCCAAATTCAATTACCTTCAAAATCGCCGCTGTCCAAGTCGTCACTGTTAATTTCACTGTCAGTGGAATCCTCAAAGTTTTGAAGTGATTGCAAAGATTTTGGAGTCTGTTTAGGTCCTTTAGCAACCGGATGAGGTGTCACTGGAGTCTTGGACTGAAAAAATCTATTAGCTGATTAGAATCAATTTCAACAAACTTGAACAGGTGATTTGTCGGCATCCATCTTGACGTTCTTTTTAATAGTTCCCTGTGCACCCGGGGTTTTGAGAATCGATTTCGGAGTGCTTTTTGTGTTTGGTGCAGAAAACTCTGAAAACATTCCCAAGTTTACATCATGGTCAATACAAACTGTTTACCGTCATCGCTTTCGTCTCCACTCGAAGATTCTTCTAATTGTTTCAGCGACTTCACTTTCTCAGTGGACTTGGCCGTCACACCATTCGGTTTTTTCTTTTCTTTGGCTGATCCATCAACAAGCGCAGACAAATCTAAAAGATACAACTGAACGATACAATCGAAATTCTACTCACCGATTTGCTCAGTGCTTTGATCACTCTTCGAATCATCGGATTCAATCGTCTTCTTGTTGGGCTTCGGAGTACTGGACGCAAGCTTTGTTTGTGGCGTTTTGATGGGACTCGTGTCTTCTTCACTGTCATCGAACTCCGAATCTTCAAAATCCGAATCTTCGAACTCCGTACTTCCGTAGTCCGACTCCATTCCATTATCACTGCTCATGTCGATGGCGTTGGATTTGCCTTTCGCTGTTTGTTGGGTGGATTTTACTTTCGGTGGCTGACCACCTGACGACTTCTTCGCCACCGACTTGACCTCTGAAACGATTCCAATTAGAAACCGTTGTAAGCAAACAAATCGATTACGTGGCTCATCACTCGACTCTTCACTTTCAGAGGAAACGGGTTGCTTCTGAACGAATTTGTGTTTCGGAGTGGAATCACCGCTTGGACCATTGAACTGCTTCTTTCGTTGAACCGGTGAGACCTTCTCGTCTTCGTCATCGTCCTTGAACGTACGTTTTCGATTCGTTTGTTTGAAGAAACCGGACGAGCTGCCTTCCGAAGACGTGCGATTGCCACCAAATTTGTTGAAACCACCTCGTGGTGTGCCACGATGACCGCGAAAGTTTCCCCGTTGATTACCTTGAAAACTGCCACGACTACTGTTGCGGTCTAAATCGATTATTCAGCTGCATAAACAAAACTTCGAAATTCTTACCGTTGCTTCCAAACGAACGTCTTTGACCACCGCGTCCTTAAAAAATTTGCATCTGAATTTCACTCAATCGTTTCAACAACAAACCTCGATCACCAGCACCGCGTCGAAAACCGCCACCACCGCCTCGATTCGGCGAATTCCAATTTCCACGACCTAAAAATATCGCATTCGATTTCGATTTCTACGATTCTGTTCACCTCTAATAGAATTGTTTCCGCGAAATCCCATGTTGCTGTTTGAAGCTAAAACTAACAAACGATAATTCTTCTTGCCTTCTAGCCCCAGTAAACACGTTCAGTCAATTAGAACACGGTGTCTCTGAACTCGACAGTCGAAATGATCCTCAAAAGACAGCGGGAAAACGGACGCAATTGGCGAAATCAAATGTTGCGAGACCCAGAAAGCCAAAAGATTAAACGGTAAACTTTCGAACGACGCCTTTACTGTTTGAACACTCAAATTCAGAGGTCGAAAAAGAGGCTGACATTTCAGATCTTATACCCGTTTAAATTCTACAGTTGAAAATCTATTCCATTGCATAATCTCTGGTTTAAAGGTTGGCGCTGCACAAATCGAAGACCTCCACGTGGTGTGCGGCGGGAAACGCTCGGATGTTTTTCGGAACATCCGAGTAGGCCAACTTCGATACGTCTGGGTACGACGTAAAGTACACCCGGTCTACTCCAGGGCTGGCAACCCGCAAGCGGACCTTAAACAAAACTCGCTACGACTCGACTAAAGAGGGTCCGCACTGGCGTTTTGGAGCACCAGCGTTCTACGGGTACAAGGACGCAACGGACTTCAAACGGACCTGCAGAACAAAACCGCCATGAATTGAGTACCTCCCAACAGCTTCATGTCTTGACCTACAACCTACAGTACGGCATCGAAAACGCGGCAAGGAAGAATCTTCTGATGGAACAACTCCGAGATCTTCCTGGATTCAAGTACGACGTTATTGGACTTTGCGAAACACATGCACGCACGGAATCAAGAACAAAATGGACTGAAACCGGCGACGAACTTATCATTGGAGCAGCGGACGGACGAATTGGAGGCGTTGGATTCATTGTGAACAAGCGTATTGTTGACCAAATTATGGAAGTTGACACACGATCTCATCGAGTTGCTACATTGAAGATCAAACTGGACCAAAAGAAGACAATGCTCATTGTTCAAGCGTATGCACCACACTCTGGCTATGCACTGGACGACATTGAACAATTCTACGACGAACTTCGAGACGCACTAGACCAACCTGCTTCTCACAAGATGGTAATAGGCGACTTCAACTGTCAACTTGGCCCGAGAACAACTACACAACGTTTCATGGGAACCTTTACCGGAACCGAATGGAAAGAAGACGGATATGGAGAGATGTTTGCAGACTTTGCAGAAGAACAACATCTCTACATTATCAATAGCTACTTCCAAAAGAACCCAGCAAAGCGATGGACGTGGGAATCATGCAACTCGGATGGCAATGGAAACAAGTACAGAAATGAAATCGATTACGGTCTAATCAACAACAGAAGGTTAGTAACTAACATCGAATTTATTTCTCGGCTCAATGGATCTGATCACCGACCGGTTCGTTTTACACTCGATGTGCCGATGCTTTGCAAGCGCAGAAAGTTTGTCCACAAAGCACGTACGTTTAACGCCGATGTTCTACGCAATAAGATCGACAATACGGATTGGGAACTGAAGGGTACGTTGACTGATAAGTTTGCTTGTTTTCAGGAAAAACTTCAATCCTGCGTCAACACCGCTTCAATGACCAAACCACAACATTCTTCTCGTCTGACGGAACAAACACATTTGTTGCTGAAGAAACGGAAGGAAATGGACCGCACCACCAACCCGATTGAGTTCATTGAACTTTCAAAGCTTATACGGCGAGAGGTTAAACAGGACTTCGACAACTTTCGACTCCAGAAACTCCTCGACGCTGCGCAACACCATCGAAGCCTGAAGAAGTGCAAACGTCAACTCCGACAGCAACTGGGAACAATGCGAACACTAAAAGCAAAAGATGGGACAATGTTGACAAAACGGTCGGACATTGAGAAACGATGTAAAGAGTTCTACACGGATCTTTTTGCATCTAAAATAGACGTTCCGCCAGAAATTGACAATCGTGAACAAGAATCAGTCTCTAACATTCTTGTCTCTGAAGTTCGTGCAGCCGTGGAAAGTTTGAAAAACGACAAAGCACCTGGGCCCGATGGAATTACGAACGAGATGCTCAAAAATGGTGGTTTTCTTTTATGGACCACCTTGACATCAATGTTCAACGACTGCCTGCAGCACGAAGATGTTCCAGCACAATGGAAAACTTCAAGAACAGTCATTCTCCCAAAGAAAGGCGACCTTGAAGATCTTCGAAACTATCGACCCATCGCGCTCTTGCCAACTGTCTACAAACTTTTCACCAAAGTACTGGTCAATCGAATGACGTCGCAACTGGACTTCGAGCAACCGCGAGAACAAGCTGGTTTTCGTTCTGGGTTCTCAACTATGGATCACCTTCAAACAGTAAACCAAGTGATGGAACGCTGTCGTGAGGTAAAAATGCCACTTTGTTTAGTTTTTGTAGACTACGAAAAGGCATTTGATTCCGTGGAAATCAACGCGGTTATCAACTCACTGATCCACCAGAACATTTCCAGCAAATACACGCGAACGCTCAAGAACATCAACACCAATTGCTCCACCACATTCCAACTCTTCTATCAACCAATTGAAGTACCTGTTAGCCGAGGTGTGAGACAAGGTGACACAATATCACCGAAGCTCTTCACTGCCACACTGGAAGACGTTTTTCGTCAGTTGGATTGGAGCAATTATGGAATTCGGATTGACGGGCGAACGACTCCACCATCTTCGATTTGCTGATGACATTGTCCTTTTTGCGCACGACTTTCAAACAGCTGAACTTATGCTTAACGAACTGGATGACGTGGGATCGCAAATTGGACTTCGTATTAACCGTAAAAAGACGCAAGTCATGGCAAATCCAAGTTGTGAAGTGGGAAGGATCTTGATCAAGGACGCACCTATTAAATTGGTAAGTAAATACGTTTATTTAGGTCAAGAAATCTCTGAAAACCACACCATTGATGGGGAAATTCGAAGGCGACGATCGGCCGGATGGTTTGGATTCAAAAACATCCAAGAAGTCCTGAAGAAGACAAAAGACGTCAAAATTCGAGCTCAACTCTTCAACTCAGTTGTACTACCAGCACTCAATTATGGATCTGAAGTTTGGACGATGCGGAAAACCGAACGTACCAAATTAACAACGACGCAAAGAGCAATGGAAAGAAGAACTCTTGGCATTCGACTACGCGATGAAGTCAGAAGTGTTGAAATCAGAACACAAACAAAATTTAAAGACGCCGTTCACGACGCATTAAAACGTAAGTTTCGATGGGCCGGACATGTCGCAAGAAGAAACGACAACCGATGGTCAACAAGAACAACTTTCTGGTGGCCTTATGGTTGGACCAGACCAATTGGAAGACCACCTCACCGTTGGCGCTGAGACTTGAATCTGTTGGGAAACGGATGGCAACAAATCGCTCAAAACCGAAGCGACTGGAAAAAAGCGGTCGAAGTATTCGCATCAACAAATTAACTATCTTCTACCATCTTTCATTTTATCTTGTTGTTGATTTGTTGATTGAACCGAATAAATCATTGTAATCATTGTAAAGGTTGGCAGTAATGAGTGGTCTCAAGAAATTTTGTTGCCACTATTTCGTGTTTTATTTGAATTGTTCGATTTGTTCAGCCAATTGAAAGAGTGAATACATTTAATAAGTTTGTATTGAAATAACAATAAACAAAAAGTTCGTACAATCTTAAACACAAACATCTATTTTGCTCTTCGACTATGCTTTAATCATTGTATCAGTCAGAGGATATGGTCGGGATTGTTATAGTTATTTATTAGTTTGACCGCCCACCAATCAACCGAGCTCTTAATTCTCCAAGGATCATTTGACTAAACGAAAACTCTTTAACACTAAACTCTTCAATCACTTACTGTGTATCTATTAAGTAAACAGGCGACTGTTCCCGGATTAACTGCACTGAAACGTTGATTGTTCGTATTCGACCATTTTATGCCAATTCCACATGAAATTGGAGTTTGTTGATATTGATCTTCAAATTAATTGTTGCAATTCAAAACTAACAAACTCACTATAACAATCATTCCAATTCAAACCAACATGGCTCATGTCTTCTTCGTCAGCCGAATCCTCGTCACTCGACTCGATAAACTCGGCAACCGATGAATCACAACGTGGTCGATTTCGACCTTGTTTGATTAGTTCTTGTTTTTCGACTGAACCAAAACAATTACATTGAACAATTAGACTTAAAATACCTTCTCTTAAGTCAGAGTCGAGATGAAACTCTACATCCTCCATGGCATCAAATGTCGGCAAATTCACGCACATCGAAGCGGTTTCATCGTCTTCAGTACTTTCATTCTTCGTAGACTAAATACCAATCAATCATTCTGTTGTTTATTTGAACTCACTTTTTCAACAACTTCCAAAACGGTTACGAGTTCGATTTGTTTCAATCGAATATCCGAGTTGTTCAAACTTGCAACCAACGATTTCTTCCACTTCTCAACCGCATAGTCGATTTGTGAGACGAGAGATTTCTGAGATAATTAATCTTTTTAACCAAAATGCAATCAACTTACAGGTTCATTTGTTTTCTTCACAACTGTATCCGCTCGTTTCGTCTCAATTATCGTTGAATTGATCGAATCCAAGTTATTCTGTGATTGAGCAAACCGGCAGTCAGTTGAGGGAAAGTCCACGATCATCCGAAGATTTCGATATTGTAACAAGTTTTTGCCGTTCGATTCTTCCAATTTACTTGCCGGAACAATGATCTTAACTGATCCTTCAGCTAAAGCAACGGAAATGAAAATCCTTCAAACTCCTTATCACTCACTTGGATTTGTTGTTCTAGTTATAAAATTTGGTCCGATTTGAGCTATAGAAGAGCTGGCTTTTCCATTTGCTACAATCTTATCTCCCATTGGCAGAATCACTATTGAAGAAGTAGCTGAAAATCAATATCAAAAATTAAAACAAATTCAGAAACTAACTACTGTCATTGTCGTTGGCTTCTTCCGTGTCTACGTTCACGATCAAAGTTTTGTTCGATGGTGAGGTATCAGTAACCATTTCGTCCAACGGTGTAGCAACAGGTGGTGGCAACTCAACATTATTATTCTTTTCTACAATCCAATAAGCTTTGATCAATATTCTATTTATAAGCCTACGAGTTTGTGATGGTTGTGGAAGACAGGGAATTGAGATCGATCGATCAAGCGATGCAATAGATGAACCAGAAGAAAGAGTAACAACTTCAATAACACCAGTAACTGAAAACCATAGGAAATGAGTTCGATCTCACAACTTCAGCTTACCGTTAATCGGATGTGATGGCTTGGTAATGATTTTCAAAGGTTGTGAAAGTTTGACAGTTGAGACGTTCGTTTTCTCATTACTTTTTTCTTCTTCTTCTTCACGTCTGTAGCTAGTTAGCAAATTTGCTAAACCGACGAATTCAAAATGCATCAAAAAATAAGACTTACACTTTGACAAATTGCCTTCCGACGTTGTTCGAGCTTTCGACGATCGATCGTATTTGGAGGCTCTTGATCTGGGAGGTAGAATTCGAGTTGGAATCGGAGATTCCATACGACGCCGTTTCGGCGTTTTGTTCTCCACCACATTTTCAGATTCGTTCTGTTTTCGCGATCTTTCACGTTTTTTTACCGCAACGTTTTCATCGCTTTTCGCCGCTCGACTTTCTATAACACAAATGAAAACTCAAAGAGCCACAGCCTCCGCACTTACCGGTTTTACTCTTCGCTGCCCCACGTTTTTGTGGCATTTATGGATTCTAACAGCTATGCTGAGTCGCTCGGACTTTCACATCGAATTTTCGTCGTCCTGAAATCAAAGTTCAAAGTCACTTTCTGGCGCAATGGGCACGTTAATTTCGCGTAAAACTTTTAAGAAATTCTCCATTAGCAAATGAAAAAGCCGAGATTCCCTTGTCTCCGACTTCTCCTCATCGTTCGGTTGCCATGGACTGCACGGTGTTGGACGGAAGGCAAAAGTGTCGACCGTGTGTTCTAATCTTTCTGGACCTTAATCATGGTAATAAGAACGAAAATGGATCCGTAAAACCGATGCAACTACAAAGACAACAAATTCAAACTCTCCGTCGACACAACGCCAAATCGTTTTTGTTGCATGGCGCCGACACAGAAAAGTCGCCAAAGCTGATTGACTATCTTCTTCCACGAAATCTGTTGGCTGATCAAAATATTGACCGTTCAAATTTGCGAGCCAAGATGTGGACTCACATCAGAAACAGTTTACGTTGGAATCTAAACGAGAGATTTGCGGTGGCAGCTCGCGGTTTAAATCTAACGACCGTGAGCTCCATTCGTGTATCGATGGATCCATTTCACAAAGACACCGAGTCCGTACGGTTAGTTGATTTTCTGTTTTGATTCTGTCACCAATCAGATTTTAGAAACTTTTGGTTTGCAGTCACCAGTCCACGAGTCAAACAAACGAATCCGAAGGTCAAGTTCACGCACGAGATTCGCAACGATGGACAAGCACCATTCTTCGAGGCCAATACAAGTGAGTAGTTTCGTTCGTATTTCAATTTGGTTCTTTCGACTTCAGCTGATGGGCGTCAACTTGTCTTTTACACGTCCGGTATCCACGAGTCGGACATTCTCATGAGGTTCAATCGTTTTCTTGGCAATCCGGAGTTTGGCAAAACGGGTCCTCGACCAAGACCGCAGTCTTGAATCCGCGTTAGTCTGTATAGATTTGCTCTTTGATAATAATAAAAATGTGCATAAAAATCGTTCTTGCCACTTTAACGCAAAACAAAAAATAAAAGATCACCGTGTGACAGCTGGGAATTGAATAGGATAAAAATTAGAACGATCGGTTCCAGGGTTTTTGCAGTAAATGCCCCTCATACAAAGTGTCCAAAATACGATTTTTTGAGGCTCAGCTTAAATTTCTTTTGAGTGGTTCTGGCGACTGATTGTGGGCTTGTTCGATAGCTGATGAAAATTTGGTACGCATGTCATTTCGCCCACAACCGAAGGAGACGAATGGACCCACAGATTATGGAGCAAATTACACCCATCTTACGCGCAAGACCACGAGCCATCTTCTACAAGGTTAATTTGATTTGTCAAGGTTTGAATAGCGAGCGAATAGTAGAAAGAAGCTTCTTTAAACGCCTATTACGTGGTGATTTCGAATTCTCATCAACTGGTAATATGCCTAGGTAATGCTGGGCAATTGATCTATTGGCAGGCGTTTGGGAAAAGAATTATTGACCCGAAGATCAGCTGCGCAGTTTTCAATGCGATTTCAATTGGAGTCGTGTTTTTTAACGATTAGGTTCAAAATGTCATCAGCATTAACGAATTATTAATTGCTCTCGTCGTTATATTAAAAATGTTTAATTAATTAAGATACGAACAAACAAATCAGACAAAGAAAATATTTCTCGTAACTGAACGATCTCCATCGATCGAAATAGTGAGAACCATTGAGGCAAAAAACAAATAGAAAAAGCAAAAGAAAGGCATCTAAATCAATCTGTTTAGCATCATAGATGACGAGTAACAACGAAATGAAAACGATAAGAACCCTTATATATTTGTTGTGGTTTTCGATTGGAACCTGCTTTTCGTGAAGTCGCCGTTTTTGGTTACCGTTCCGGAAAGAATCAATGGGTTTTTAGATGCAGAAACGAAGAGGAAATGCGATGAAATTGGTTTGTTTGGGTTCCGATATCCGGTTGAAGGGAGGAAAAGTTTCGTGTTGTTGTGCGAAGTGGAAACAACAAGTGATTGAACTAATCGACTAAAAAAGTGCGAATGATTTGGTGATAATTTAGCGATCCGTTTTGTGGAAATTTTAGAGGCCATGAATTCAAATGACGTTGAGGTTTTGTTTTCTGGGGTCAATCGTTGAACTACACGATTCGAAGTTAGCGGAGAAATGAATAGGAGGTACATTGAGGGGAGAGAGAGGAGTTGAAATTAGGAGATGACAAAGTTTACGAGTAGGAAGTACAACGTGTTGGCGGACCGCCCATTTGCAACAATACACGATCCAACCATTGCAACGGTCCGTTCAAGTGAACCTCGACCCAACAGGGTGTTGCAGTCACAGTCTGACGTCGATACTCTGATCCCCAGCCTTTGACGAACGACATTCTAATGGTACACATTCGAGTTAGCGCGTACGTTGACTCAAATCCATTCTTCACGGCCGTCGACAAAAGTTGAGCAAATTCGGTCATGTTAAAGATTTTCAGGTTACAATCTATAACAGTTTCGTGTGAACAAATGCTTACGATGCAACAGAACGTACGCGGTGGAACTTTGCAAACGGTTGCCGGATGCCAATTGTAACGATGAGCGACATTGGGACTTTGAATGAAAACTGCTGAGTCGCTCAAACTTTCGCAGAAAACCTCACCACCGATGTAGTACAAACGAGCACCACGACCTAAAGAAAAATGGATTTAACGCTTAAGCATTGTAAACTCGCCAATGTATTTGCGTGCTTCTACCGTCTCTGGTTCTCGATTGATGTTGGAGAGTTGGCCCAAAGAGAAACGTTCTTCATCCGTCGAAGAAGTGTAACTGCAAAATCGCAAATTATACACGTTCCCAGAATCAATAACCATACCCGTCAATAACAACCGATGCTTTCGAAGCATGAAAAGGATCACCGACTCGTTGATTTAACTCGTAATACGATAGAGAGCACCAAAATGGAGGATCACAATACTCAACCGAAACGAAGTCATCTGAAAATTAGAAGAAGATAAGCCTTTAAAATTATTCGGACTCACTTCCACCCATTGCCATCGTTGTTAAGTCGGGAAGCGTCGAGAACTGAGTGCTCGTGCTGATCGGTCGTTCGGGTGAAGGAATCGATCGTTTGCGAAGTTCGATCACGTGCTTTTCGTATTCCGCAGCACGACGCGGACTTGACGTTGTACTCTCGCCTTCATCCATTGCTTCAGCACCGCCACGACCATTTTGATAGGTTGTTGGTGAAGTTGATGATGACTGTTGATGGCGAAGTATTGGACGTTGTCCGGGCAAAACGAACTGCTGATCGAACGGCGTATTTGGTGTTCCCGAACCGCCGGGTCCGGTGTGAAAGAGCGGCGAGTTGGTTCCGGCCGAAGATTGATGATGAAGTGATGGATGTGAAGCAAATGGCGGTGGACTATTTATTTGATTGTTTGGATTCAACGGACTTTGGAATTGTTGTGGCGGCGTAAAGAACGCATGATGCATGTTACTGTTTGTTGGCGGATTACTAAAATCAACGTCCATGTCATCCGTCATGTAGCCTTGAGGTGACGCTGAAAACAACATTATAAGCAGCTTTTCGTTGTTTAAACGTACCGCTGTATTGCGATGCGGCGGTTGGTGAAACCACAGATGATTGAGCACTGTACGGCATCATTGGGACCTGCCCAAGTGCTATTGATGAGCCGTTGTTGTAGTTTTGATGGAAATGTTGATTGTAGACTTGAAATCGGTTTGCTTGTTGGGGATAATTCTGCGATGAACCGGCGAATGGAGGTGCCGATATCATCGATGAACTCGACGATGGTGGTCGTGGTTCTTCGTTTTGCATTTCCGCGCTGATTGTTCGATTTGGTACTCCATCGGGACAAAGCGAATCGGTGTCGACGTTTAATGTGTCCATTTCGACCATTCGTTGCGAATCTTCGATCCCATTGAATTGGTTCGTTGGCACCCAAACTCGTGGTGCTTCTGAAGAGTCGAAGAGTAAACGAATTGTTTTGAAAGAAAACTCACTGATATTTTCGATTTTTTCATAATGAAAGGGATTGATACAGATCTGATCGTTACGTCGACTCTTATTGAATGGATGCAAACAATGAGGAACGGGAGACAACTGATGGTGAGTAATCAGATCGCGGTAGCGAAAAAGTTTGCAGTAGGTGACATGAGGAAAATGTTTGACCAGCGATCCAATCACTGCACGATCTTCAGAGGGTCTGAAAGGTTTTCAAATGACCAACGCAAACCAAAACAGAAACATACACTTGATAGAGGACACAACCGGTCGACGAGTCTTCGCTGGTGACCGCACGTTCCAACTCCTCCAATGCTTTCGACTTTCGCAGCTTTTTAATCAGCTGTTTGATCGCCTTTTCAGCAAACTTCTCATCAGCCTAAAACTCATAAACAAACGCAATGAAAACTTTCTTACCTTCGTACGTCCATTTCCGTTGCATTCGATGATGTTGCCCAGAGCCTTGTTGTAGAGATTCTTGATAGTTGGCGAGTTGGTGTTACCCGACTCGAAAATGTTCCGCATTGACACGAGACCTGTGAATTGGAGCCGCAGACGGCGACCTTAATTTTCAATGACACGAAAGACGATTCGTGGACAAACTAATTGGTCAGCTGAAATGCGTACGAATTGAATGTAAACTTCGCGTTTAAGGACGCGAAAAAACGTCTGCGAACGTCGCCGTTAGCGTGCGCGGTCTCTCGTCGATGTCTCGTGTGGGGACACGAGGAAAAAAGCGTGGAATACAAAAATTGGGCAGCCCAAGAAATCCGCTCTCTTGTTTTTAATTATCGACCGCAAAACGACTAATAACTTTCGGCTCGGAGCCAGAAATGGACGCACGCAAAGCGCCACCATCAAAGTCATGCAATCCACGGTCTCGCCCGCCAAATCCCGAAGCGTCATTGTGGTCGGTTCATTGACGAATTAACTCATCTGCCTAATTCGAACAGAATTTGTTGGAAATTCCATGAATTTTAGATTCCGAGACGTTTGCCGATCGCTTACTCTGGGATTAGACTTTTAAACCCGAAAATTTTCGGGGCTGCTTCTCGCTGCGGTTTCAGCGGATTTGCGCCCACATAATCAGCGTTCTCCTCGGGATTCTTATCTTCGATGTTATGCTGTGGAAAACCCGTCGAAAGACGTGATTCGTTGGGAATGTATTTCGCCTCGGGAACTCGTGTGCAGTTCGAATGACACGCAATCTAACAAATGAAGTTGAGAGAGCAATTTGAATGCAAATTCGGACATCAAACTTCCGCATCGAAGATCCGATAAGTGGAAACGTTCGCTCGCAATGCTAATGGTCTGTTTGGCCCGCAGTCTCTGGAGATCGAAAAAAAGCCTCAAGCCCTCTAATTGATCGGCAAATTTCCTGTCGAAATCATTAGAACTCGAAACGACGAAGATTGTTCGCGGGATCGAAAAAGAAGAAAAAATCGAAACGACCAATCGGTTGGCTGCCGCTGAATAGAGTCGCGAAATCACGTGATTGGCGAATCGATTGGAAATCTCTTCGATTGATCTCACAATGTTAAAAAATCCTTCTGCTACGTGTCCGCTAACACGTTTGTGCTTTCGAACTTTCCGAAAGCACCGTTGAGTTTCTTGGCGAAACGGTGATCTTCAATCTCTGCGTTCAAGCAAACCGCAATTTTTGTTTCCGAAAAAAAGAAGAAACACAAAAACGTAAAACTCTCGACCAACGAAACAAGGAAAAACACGTGCGTTGCAGAGAAAAAAGCCGGGACGCAGTTGGAAGGCGAGTGGATGGACGCAGTGAGAAGCGGACGGGTAAAGAAAAAGCGCAGCAAACGGAAAAAGAAAACTGAGGAGCGGGCGAACGTCAAAAACATTTGGCTTATTTGTGGACACGCGAAAAAAGAAGTCCATAAACGGGAATCATGGCGTTGCATTCACGCAAGAATCAATGCTGTCTCCCCGAATTACTAACCTTTCCCTTCTTTTGATCACGTTTTACGCCAAACAAAGATCCGAACAACGAAAACATCCGAGTTGGCGTGTGGACCCCGAAATCGAGCGCCGCGAGCAACTTCGAGCTCCCGAACAAAAAACAACAACGGAACTCCACTCCGACGTTTTAAAACACACGATCCACGTTTCCCTTTATCGCAAGTGCTTCTTCACGCCAAAGGTCACTGCGTCGTCGTTGAGCGTATTCGGAAACTTTTGTCGACTGATAAAATGCGTAAATTTGGTAAAGCGGCGGAAAGGGGATTTCGAAAACGCCAATGAATCACTAGCTGAAGAAACAGCAAATTGTCATAAACTGCTCCCCTAAAAAACACGGAACGTTTTCGCAACATACAAAGGACTTTGTGTTCGACTTTGGCGTATCATCGTTTCGCACACTGTTTGGCGTGATGATTTCGTGCGTCTTTCGAACGCAAAAACGAACACGCAATGACGAAACGCACGTGAAATAAAAGGATGTGGGTTCTTTGGCGTTCGGAGCGCTCATTAAGAACGTGGACTTGGATTTCGAGTTAATCAGAAGTCCTCAATTAACCTTCGGGTTTACAGTTGATTGCCGAAATTTCAAGAGAAGTGGAAAAAACAAACGGACATAAACGTGACGATGCTATAACTGGGATTGACAGCTAAAAACATAAGCGAACGGGAAAGCAACAAAATAAAGAAGACGTTCAGTTCTTTTAACAACGTGACCAAAAGGCCAAATTCGGTCATGAAGAAACGGCAAGAAACCCAATGGAACATAAAAATTGCAGTCCACTTCTTTTTTGCGACGTTTCTTGCCAACAAAAAAAAGATGTTTTTTCGATTAACAAAACAAAGTTGCTAGTAATTGGCTCTTCATTTCGGTTGCTAGATCCTCTATTTCAATCTTGACATCACTCTCGCTCTGATGTCATTTGTCGGATCAGAACGGAAATGCCTTTACTGTTAATACACTTATGTTCACAGACGTTTCGATTACTTTGATTGTAACTCCAATTTCTCATAGTCTGATGATTCCAAATCAAAACGGTTGGCCACAGCCGGACAATTAAAAATGCACGAAACGAGAGCGTTTTACGAGCAACAAACGAGTTTCGAAGCGTACAGTTCGAACTAATTGATGGGCCCGAAAAAGTTGGGTTTCGTTCGGAACATTGAACCCAAAAAAGAACATTAAGTTTCGTGCAACCAAAATGGAAACTGCGGAGCGAATCCTCAAACCCAATTGTCACAAATGAACAGTTGAAAGGAGGAGGAAATTCGTAAAAAATGAGCTGGTCGCTTTCAGAAATTGGCCACAAGGACAAAAACATCGCGGAAGATACTCTCCTTTTGCCTCACGGTCAAGCCCGATCCCGCGAGAAAAACGAACGGCAAGAAGAAGAACTTCTCGGTCACAAGATTCAATTTAAAAGAAAGTTCGAAAAGGATTACCATTGGACTAATAAAGTCCGCAATTTGCGGACCAAAAGTCGTCGAATGACGTTCGACGTTGCAAAAATCATCCCCATTTATGATCATAGATGCAATTACAAATAGTACCCTTGCACTTTTACCTCCCGTTCGACATTTTCCAACCCATTAAAACGACAATTCCCACCATATCGTTGGGGTGCCACTCGGCACTAGAAACGTTGCCATCCGGTCGCTTCGTGTTCGAATAGCCAATTCGCGTCTTAACAAAATGAATCACAAAAAGAAGTGTATTTTCGACTTGCACCAAAACAAAAGTTTAAAGTCCGTTTAACGATCTACGTGCGTTAAGTGATGCGTGCGAAGAGAGAAAGAGCGAATTGGATTCATCTGACGGTTATCACCAAAAAACCACTCACTGGGAACACCGCAAAGATCGTCGTAGACTTTGACCCAACCGATGACAAAAATTGAATTTTTCGACCGGCGAGCACAAAACGAACGTGTTCGTAAAAAGAACGTCGATTGCGAAAAAAGTTCGAATTTCATCGCACACGCAAATGACCATCGACACGCATTTTACCGTTCACCTGCGCAAAAAATCGCGTTTTTCTCTTCTTAACTCAAACGCGCGACCCAAATTTTTTATGAAGAGGCGACGTTCCGCTTTCTTTCCCTATTGGTAAAAACGTCGTTGGTCGAGAATTCAGAGTACGTCGTCTAACGCAGGCAAGTGTTCTAATTTTTGTTGCGCAACAACTGATCCGCGACGCCGACAACAAAAAACGCCAAAAGTGCAAAACGACAGCGATCTCCGACTACAAAAACGAAGAACATCAATCGAAGATCGGAGCGCCTCTCCTCCCTAGTACTCGTCTACGAAAATCAATCACCGTTGAAGTCGTTGAATTGCACGAGAAGTTACCGCGAACCATTGGAGTCGCGTGGAGAGACCTGAAAATCGATAGTTTGAAAACTTGGCTGCTTTTCATCAGCTTCTAGCCGTGAAGTAACGTTCACTGTTGGTCGTATTTCAAGTTCAATCCGATATCATGCGTCTGTCATTTCTGCTGTTCGGTGTTCCGAAGTTTCGAACTTCAAAACGTAGGTTCATGTTTTTCATTGATATTTCTGTGTTTTAGCTAAAATCCTAACGCGAAAGTTTGCGTACACTCGACTTCTGAAACCCAATCCGTACATCGTCGAATGCGTGGAGTGCAATTCGGCGCACGATGTTCGCACCGTCTGCGGTGTTTGCTACAACGTGGTTCGAGAGCAAACAAATGCCATCAAACGCAACGTTCTCAAGCTCCATCAAACCAATCGGGCCTTTTATGACTCTTAATTGCTCTTGTTATGTCGTAGTGACTCGATAAACTTTTTATTCACAATCCAATCGAATTTGTTTCCGTCGTCTTAGCCGGAGGTTGTGCGTTGATCGGACGCTCGTTCCTTTTTGCTCGTCCAGTCGTGGGAGCGATGCTTTTGGCTGAGCGGTCGGAGAAACTCGTGAGCGAAAAACGCGTCGAACTTTCACTCCGGTTATCGACAAAGCAAAAGGCTTTTTGGATGAAATTTGCGTGTCAATCGATTCGTTCAAATGTTTTGAACTGATTCGTGATTTTCGCTGCTTGATTGCAACATCCAATTCATTTCAGATGTCCGCGATTCCCAAGGGCGAGTACGAATTGAAGATCGGAAAGTCGCTCACCGAGTCGACGTCGACCCAACGATCGGATTACCACGCAGTTCGATGTGAGTTTTCAATTCCCTTCTTATTTGATTTCCGAGCTTTCAGACGACTTTAAACCAAAATCCGTGGTTTCGGAGTCTGCGGAAACGTTCATTGCGATCAGCGAGAACGACGAAGTTCAGGTGAGCATTTCATTTCTTGTTCACCTGTCAACTGCCAAATTCAGATCGCTTTTGCAAACGGCGAACCCGATTCGCTCACCATGTACAAATGTACGTCGAAGTCGAGTCGGGACGGCAAAGACTGTTTGTTGATATTTGACGAAGAAACGGGTGAAATGAATTTGGAGGTTTTGGCCTCTACTTTCAACATGAAACAAACTCGGTAGGCAATTACACATTGATTCGACTAGTTCGTTTCTTTCAGGAGTACGGACGCAGAAATCGAGTCCAAACTTCGATCGGAGATCGAACGGCGGCAGCAACGTCGGGCCGAAGAGAACCGAAGCAATCTGATCGACGATTTGGAGCTGAGCGAATCATCCAACGACGAGGGCGGATGTTCGTCGTCAGATGAAGACGACGATCTTTTAGCGTCATTTAATCTAACGTGATTGTTAATTTGTTCTTCATAAATCTATTTGTAATACGACTTGTTGATTTTGCACTCTAAATGCTGGGAGAATGTTCGATACAGACATTGAGTCTAAAGAAGAAAATCGATAAGGCGAGAACTTTGTTCGGCACAAAGGTTGTTGAAATCCGCTTGCTGTCTGGTATTCATTTAGTGCAGTTAAGAAGTTGAAATCGACCGGCCATGTACAACGGAGTTGGAGTTCAGACGGCTCGTGGAACGGGTACCAGCGGTTATGTTCAGGCGAATGTTTCGAGCTTGAACTTTTCGAAGGTAATTCGATTGTCCGTTTCGTTTGATTTCGATTTTTCAGCACCGAAAACCGTACAATGCCGAAGAGGATATGGCTCGTGCTGAAGCGGTGATCAATCGGAAGCCGAATGCTGAGCTCTTGGATCACGAATACAAACGTCGAATCGAAATTCGTTGTGCCGAGTTGGAGGATCTGATGGAACAAGAGGTCTGTAATTTCTGTTCATTTCCTGAACTTTTTATGTTTAGGGAAGTAGTCAAGAAGAAATCGACGAGAAGGTTAACGAGTACCGAAAGTTGTTGTTCTCGGAATTCGAAGCCGGAAGAATGAATTTGGACGACGAGTTGGATATTCGGAACTCACATTCGCGAATGAAAGTCGCTAAGGACAATCGAGATCGAATGCGAAATGCGCTGGGAATCGGCAACGAGTACGTGGCTGGTAGTTCAATGACCGGGTGAGTGCATTCGTTCATTTCATTTGAGTGTTCTGTTTAGAATGAAGAAACCATACGAAGTGGAAGCTGAGAAATTGGGCATACCGGCTGAGGATCCCGAATTGGTGATGAGAAAGAAGATCGTGGAAGAAGCGAGTTCCAACTCTACAATCCAGTAATTGACCGTTAATCTTTAGATCCAAAAAGAAAAGGAAAAGAAGGCCGAAAGAAAAGCAAAGAAACGTGCGGCCAATCTTTCGTCCTCCAGTTCCTCTTCAAGTTCCTCGTCGGACGAAGAGACGAACAAGCGAAAGAAGAAGGTGAGTTGATTCGAAGAAACTTGTTCTCATTTTTGTTGTTAAGAGTCAAAAGAAGAAGTCGGCAGCCAAAAAGAAACGAGCAAAATCGAGTAGCAGCAGTTCAACGACAAACAGCAGCGACTCTTCCAGTTCTTCATCTTCTGATTCCGAAGCTGAGCGCAAAAAACGAAAGCGAGCCAAAAAGTCACAGAAAGAAATCAAAAAGCCAGAGATTATCCAAATCGACGATGAAGATCCGAAGGAACGCGAAGAAGAGTTAAGACGCCGTTTGACTGATCGTCGACGCGAAGCTGAAAAGGAAACTCGTGAAGTGGCTCGTCCAAGAGAAAAAGAGCGACATCGTTCCAGAGATCGTGATGATGCAAAACGCAAAAAACGTGGATCAGAGGATCGAGAACCACGTCGATCATCGCCACGACGTCGACGACGATCACCGGACGAAAGACGCCGTCAAAGACACTACTCGTCATCTCCAGAAGTGCGCAGTCGAAGACACCGAAACGACTCGCCGCCAAGTCGTCGCCGTGCAAATCCAGAGGTTAAACGGGAGCCTTCGGATTCTGATTAATCGATTTGTTCTCCTTTTGTTTGTAACAATAAACTCAATTTAAACGCACAAACGTAGACGGTCTTTTCGAGATCTTAGCGTTTTATTCCTTCGAGTTTTTGTTCTGATCTCGAAATCGCAAGCTTCATTTCCGTATAATTCGATCGCGTTTAGTTCACTGATTGTTCGCTCAACCGGAATCATGGATCAGCTCTTGGATTTGGAGGCCTTGAACAAGTTGACTTCCGAGCAACAGGAGAAGGTTTGCGTGTTCCTTTTCCATTTGGAATTCATTTGATCTCAAAGTTCTTCAAGGTGTTCGTCAACAAGCTGCCATTCTACATGCTCAGAAGCGAGAGAATGAACCGAACTCGAGCGCATGTCTTCGGCATCCGCAGTTTGCTGCCGTTCAAATTTAATCTTCCACCGTCGACTTTGCCGCTGAATTCAAACTCATAGTTTTTTATTCTATATACAAAAAGACTCTTAGTTAACAGAAACTGTTTATTTACACAACAAAAGAGCAAAACAAAAGGTCACCTAAGAGAATCGAAACTTTAAAGTGGATATGAAAGTCGCTTCTCCGGTGTTCGAACATCGTGATTCCAACCAATGAAAACTTGTTCACGAAGGACTCGTTTTATCATCATCTGTCGTCCCCCACGAGTACTCATTCGACCTCCTATGGATCCCTGTCCCAACCGTTCGCGCATACGAAACGGAAAAATGTGCGGACGCCAATTGTTACGATGCCATGGACAGTTGAAGCGCAACGAAGTTTGTCGCAGAAAGGCGGTTGGCTTTAGCAAATTTCCCAACATCTCTTCGTTTGTGATCTGAAATACCAGGTACATAATTGAAGAAATTGAGTGACAGTAAGGATATTGAACGGTCACAAACCGATCGCACGAATTCAAAAGCTTGATCGTAAAAATCTGTTTATTCAGCTGGCAGTCGTGTATTTACAGAAAGAAAATAACCTGTTTTACAGTTTGTATAAAAAGGCAAAATGAAGGCACAGAGTAATGATATCCGTTCGAAGACAAGCAATAAAGGTTTTTTGGCGACGACTTAACCTGAATCTTTTCAATAACACAAAATTTGCGGCTATTCTATTTAATAGTCGAAACAACAATACCCGACATAAACGGTTGACTAAACTAATACACGTTGAGGCAAACAGTCGACTTATGGCAATTGCACTTTACACTACGTACTCACTGGACTTTTGACCGGCGCCTGAACCCAACGACGGATATAAATCACAACATGATCGTGTGTAGTGAACGAAATCCCCACAGCAACTGGTCCTTTGATCCAATTCATACTCAGCCCTTTGTACAGTCCACGCGTAATTCCTTCGTTAATGGCAATATCGTAGAGGGTCTTGAATACGCCTTGACCAGGTGGGACTCGTCCAGTTTGCATTCTTCGACGCACAATGTCTAACGGATACGAAAAGGATTGACCAACAAGACCGGCGAAGGCTCCGAAGAACAAACGAACGAACGCATTTGGCTGCTTGTTTGTTTCCTCTAAATACACAAACGTAAAGCAAGAACAAAGAAGCTCACCGTGATAGATGAGTTTTAACGTTTCGTAAGTGAAAAAACTGGAGCCAGCGTAAGGAACAACACCAATCAATGTTGGGAATATACCACGATAGAACGTTCGAATCCCATGTTGTTGATACTCACGTACGAAAACTGCGCGTAAGTTTTTGTATTCTTCTTTGCTCGAAACCGAAAGTCGAGCTTTGGCCGTATCCAACGGATAAGTCAGCGATGTGGCGGTTAGAGCGGCCAAGGATCCGCTAATGTAACGGCGTAGTGGCGTTCGATTTCTACAACCAAATAAAAACCAAGAAGAATGAACTCACCCATCACAATCCACTTTCAGCAGATGTTTGTATTCGCCGTGAGCAGCGAACTGAATTGCAGCGTAGGGAATCACCCGTGCCATCGTGGCCGAATTCCCGCGAAACAACGACGCAAAACCCGTTGTGTTGTAAGTGAGTTTAACGAACTTCAACGCCGCTTTAATCGAATAACGTCGGGTGCGAGATACTGAAGAAGTATACGAATCGGAAAACAAAAGAAATCGAACCTTGAAAGTTGATTTTTGTTCGATCCAAAGGTGCAATCGTCGTTTTGGCAACCGCTCCAGCAATTGCTCCCGAAGCCAACGAAGGAAACACTCGACGCCATTGCTCAACTGACAAGTCCGGATTCTGAGAATCGAATGATCGAAAACTTGTTGAGCTAATCACTGACCTTAACGTTGCTTGAAGAAGATGCATCCTCGTTTGTCATTCCTCACGCATAACCTTTGGCCGTTGAAAGATGCAGTTACTGGTGTTCGGTTGCCTGAAAACAAGCGATAAAAATGCCTAGCAAAGCCCATGGATTGAAGAATTTTTCCGTGAACTTTTTCGTTCAAAAGTTTTTCTTCTTTTTGTTTGTCGTCACGATTTGCGCTAATTTTTTAATTGGACCCCTCCGTTGACGATGTTTACGATCAAAGAACGTCACGTCAACGAGGGGGTCTTGATGAAGAGCACTCAAGACATTTGTCTTCTCGCCGACGATGAATTTGTTGTCCAAATCGAAAGATTACATCCCAAAAACACTCAAATTGCAACTCGAAACTCTTCACTTACCTTTAAATAGAACTCTGTCAAAACACACGTATATAGCTAACTGGAATGTGACTCTTCGACGACTAACCGGCCAACACCTTTCGGTCGAACAAACGAATTGCCCGAAAGTAAAGGCAAAACAAATCGTTTCTTCGGACTGCTGATCGTCTTAACGTAACAAGCTTTTTGGCGAATTGATTCAACGGACGAGTGCATGACTTTTTTGGGGCTTTAGAACCGTTGAATTACAAGAAGAAGATAACGGTGAGATTGTTCGTATTCTTTATACTTTTTGTTTCGACAAGATGATATTTTGACTTTACAAACAACGCACTTACACTAAATAATCAATGGATGTTGACAATCTTCATAGTTGCGAAAACAGGTCGAGAAACAACCCGGTCATCAGAGTGCGACTCCTATGCAGGTTCAAAGTTAAAAAGGCCGTCAAAACGAATATCTTTGCAAATCTACGGTCAGTGGAACTTGTAATTAATATCAGTAACCATTTAAATAGTGGGTAGTTAATCCTGAAAATAAGGGCAAATTGGATCAACTACTGTTGTACTTAAGTTCGCATAACTCAGTTTCTGAGTATGTTTTGACTTTAATTCTGCCCTCGGTCAACCTCTGCTCTCCAAACGTTCAAGATCTTACTTTCACCTGTTGAGTAACTAGTCTGCCAAATAAAAGCTCGCCATCATCAACAGGAAGAACTCCACAAACTTTTGCAATTTTGAGCGATTTTTGACAAATTGTTCGGCTTTGGAGTGCTCTCATTTCTCTCTCAGTTGTCCGATGGCTACAAGTTTAGACACGTTAGATAGTCAGTCTTTCGGGCTTTCTGATGGTACAATAACACCGTAGGTTCTTACCCAATTCTCCGAGATACATCGATCGGCGCGATGGACGTGTCATACAAGGGAATGGGAGGTGTTGTGTATTTTGGCTCATTGGCTGATTGGATTCCGCTCATATTCACAGGTTTAGAGTTCAGTATTCGTTAGCGTTGTTCCGTTAATCACAGACTTTTGTAGTGATTGGTTATCGAGATAAAGGCTATGGAAGTTGATTGTTCGGAGGTTGATGTCTGGTAGTTGACATTCTTCTATGTTACTTTTTTACGTCATTTGTTTCTACTATGTTTGTAGTACAATGTTTTTGCAATTAGTATTTGTAATAAATCGATTTTTAAGAATTATATAGTTCAAATTGGGATCTCAATCTTAAGTTTTGTGAGCCTGCTACTTTGTGATGGCTCGATAGTGAGTGGTCAACTGGTGGCAACTTTGGTGTTTACTTGATTCTTATGATAAACCTTGCAGCCTTATAAAAAAAGTAAGAAATCGGAAGACTTCAAGTTTTGAGCAAGAACACAGTGATTAGGTGTAAATTAACGATCTAAAGAATCTTTTACCTTGTCTTTATTTGTAATCAATATCCAAATTTGTTATTAAATGTGTGGTGACTATGTACAAAATAGATAAATTTCGATAATAACTTTATTTAAATCCCAAATACTGGAGTGCGTACAAGGACAAACGTCATTCAATATTTCTCAGGTTTTAATATCGAAGCCCTTTTCTTTGAGCCATTCATCATCTACGAACTTCGTCATGTAATTTCGAATGCTATCCGGCAAGACGGTCACAACTCGTTTACCCGGACCCAATTTCTTTGCTACTTGAATTGCTGCCCAAACATTGGCACCCGATGAGCCACCACACAACATTCCTTCTTGACGAATGAGTCGACGAGCCATCGAAAAGGAATCCGCATCATTGGTTTTAATCCATTCGTCCACCAAAGAACGATCCAAAACAGCGGGAACAAAATCTGAAATTGAAGAGAATAGAAGTACTCAGCACTAAAAACATACCATAGCCAGTTCCCTCAACTTCGTATGCTTTCACTTCTTTGTTCTCCGGATTGGCAAGAAGTGAACCTTCCGGATCAACGGCAATAATCTAAACATAAAATACAACAAGCAATAGGTGGGTGCCTTACTTTGCAATTGGGTACACGCTCCTTGAACTTGCGAGCAATTCCGCTAATTGTTCCACCGGTTCCGGCGCCAATCACAATTGCATCTATTTTGTCGTCACATGCGTACAAAATCTCTGAAATCATCTTTTAGTTTATTCGTCCCTATTTCTATACCTTCAGCAGTGCCTTCATAATGTGCTAGCGGGTTACCGACATTACGATATTGATCCAAAATAATCGAATCGGGAATCTCACGTTGCAATCGCAATGCCACACCGATATGTGAATTGGGATCGTTGTATTTGTGATGAGATTTTGTACGAACAATCTCGGCTCCCAATGCCTTCAAAACACACTCTTTTTCTTTAGACATTTTCTCGGGCTAAACATGAGATTTTGATATAGTGAAAGTGTGATGAGCTTACCATGACAATGATACAACGATAACCACGACAAGCGCATATCATCGCCAGTCCGATCCCTGTGTTTCCTAAAAGCTTTTAATTAATGTCCAAATCTGTAGGAAGAATAGTTATTTATAACGATAACATACCACTTGTAGGCTCAATAATTGTCGAAACACCGGGCTTCAAGTGTCCGGTTGTCTCGGCAATTTCAATCATTCGCAGCGCAATTCGATCCTTGATACTTCCACCAGCATTCAGATACTCGGCTTTCACAACTAAAGATTTGATCAGATTTTGAGATATCTCGTTAAACCACTTACGTATTTCGCTTTCAACTCCTTCTTCTTTTGGAATTCGTTTCAATCTCACCAATGGAGTTCGTCCGATTGCTTCGGCCATCGTTTGCATAACAAACGGACGTTTTGGATTGAACGGTTTTGTGGGCCACGGCTCACTCAAATGTTGATAGGGTTCGCTTGACGGTTTTTCGGGATCATAAATCTCGTTGATGTCAAACGTGTTTTTTGGCCACAGCTTCGACGGTTCCTCAGCTTTGTCCATGAACTTTTTCTTAAGCATCCATTCGTCATTAGGAAATTTGGTGAGGTAGTTGCGAATACCATCCGGTAACAGAAACACGCAGTTCTGTCCTTTCTTCAGGGTTTTTGCCGCCTTCAAAGCACCGCATAGAATGGCACCTGATGAGCCACCAGATAGGATTCCTTCATCACGATTCAATTTTCTTGCCATATTGAAAGTTTCTTTGTCGCCCGTCTTTTCCCATTCATCCACTCCGGTCAGATCCAAAACTGCGGGTACAAAGTCTTAAACTTTCAATTGACTACGTTTGAGCATTTCAAACTCACCATATCCGATTCCTTCAACCTCGAAATGTCCGGCTTCTTCATTTTCCGAACCGGAAAGTACACTTCCAATCGGATCAACGCCAATGACCTTACAATTTGGCAACTTTTCTTTGATCTTCTTTTCAATGCCAGTGATCGAACCGCCGGTACCCACTCCTACAACAATCATATCGACTTTGCTATCCAACGCCTCCAGAATCTCTTCGGCTGTTGACTCATAATGAGCCAATGGATTGCCGCAATTCTGAAAATTATTGTAAGTGAACTTATTGTTCTAATGCTTACCAAATACTGATCGAGAACCACCGATTCTTTAAGCTCTCTGTGAAGTTTGAAGGCAATTCCGATGTGCGATCTGTCGCTATCGTACGGAGCATCGTCGTCAGAACGCTTGATTTTCGCCCCAAGTGCTTTGATTGTCACTTCTTTCTCGTGAGACATCTTCTTTGGCTAAATATCAATGGTTACAAGTAGTTAATTCTCAGAACTTCACCATAACAATTGTACACGGGTAGCCCCGACAAGCTGCAACGTAAGAGAGCCCAATTCCTGTGTTTCCACTAGTCGGCTCCACGAGCATAGTTCCCGGCTTCAAACGTCCACATTCCTCGGCCAATTCAACCATTCGAAGGACGATACGGTCCTTTATACTTCCACCGGCATTTAAAAACTCGCATTTTCCGTCTAAAGAGATTGAACTGTGAAGTTAATAGTTACACTTACACATGTTACACTCGACTCCATATTCTTGCGGGATTTTGTTCAATTTCACCAACGGAGTTCCACCGACAGCCTCGAGAATACTGTCGAGAATTTTGTTTCTTTCGACTCTAAACGATAAACGTGATTTGAAAACTGATCTCTGACTTGCGGATATTTTTTGAACTTGTGAATACCGTAGTGATCTTCAATACCGTCGCTTTTCCATTTCCACGCCTCAGACGCACGTTTATCGTATGGAAGCATATCGTCCCATTGCGTTGCCATTGTTTCGAAGGACCTAGAAAACCTAAAACAGAAGTTGGTGAGCTTTCGAAAACACCCAATGACCCGGATTCGATGCACAAAAATCGAAAACACGCGCAAATTGTCGAACGGAAGAGAGAATTCAGCGAATGTTTTTTGATGTTTTCGAGAACAAATAAACAGGCGGCGATTGAGAAACAGCAGAATGAACGGGATTTTAACAAATGGACACTAAAACGGAACTTTTTTCTAATCTTAATGGGCAACGGGCACTCATTTATCTTAACCTAATGGCACGTAGAACTTTCGACAAATGCACACCTCTTTTTACGCGCCCTGATCGTCCTCCAAACCAAATAACCGTCTGATCGATGATCGATGATCGGATGCTCGTCGTTAGGTTGTTCTATCGGCCGGCACCTTGGGTTACTTTGTTGTTTTGTAATTGCAGTCTGTCGTCTCTACCGGAGATTTACAACTAGGAATTAGAGGCGTACATTGAACACAGCTTACGACTTCACTTGAGCTCATAAATCAGCTGTTCGTTGCATCATAATTACCAAATTTCTTCACGCTATCTTTCAAAATGACTGCGAGTGTAATGCGAAGTTGAACTATGCTTGAAATGGGTTTCAGTCATGTTACTCATGTTGAAATCCGCTATTCTCGTTTCTATTTGTTGAACAATCAACTCAACAACAACCGTAAACAACGAAGTGCTTTTTATTAACAACAACAAAGATGACCGCCAACAACCAAAAAATTTAACTCGACGTCTTAGACTTCTTTAGTATCGCGAAGACGACGAATGGTCGATCGGACGGTCGCAGCAGCGGTGGTCGCGTAGACGTAGGCACCACCAGCAACCGTCTTCTTGCACTTCGAGCATTGCCAGATTCCAACACAGCTGCGTTTCATGGCTTCCTGGAACTCATTGTCGATCAAAATAGGGGGAAACAGAACTCACTTTTCCACAGAACGAGCACGTGTATTTGGAGTGCTGGGAGACTTCCATTTTCTTGACGGTTTTTCGCAACGAGGCACCATAACGGGTTCCGTATTTACCCACAATTCCGACCTTCTTCGTACGTTTTGCCTGAAAGAAACAAGAATGAATTCCAATGTCGAAATGTTTTGAGCGGAAATCGGCTCAACAAACCCTCTGATGCAACTCCCAGACAACAAAGTAAACGGAACTCACCATTTCAACGGATTCTACGAACAGAAACGCGAAAGATCAACTCGAATTGACGGCCCAATGTAAGAAATCCGAGCACTCGATCGACTTTGTGCCCACAAACCAGTGACTGAACGCCAAAGTTCCCTTCGAGCTTCGAAAGCGAATTCAAACGACAATTTTCGAGCCTCTGAAAAGCCTCGATCTCAAATCGCGTCTATAAGTTGGTCCCATTCTTCTTCAAAGCTTCTAGGTATTTTGGTTTTAAACAAATAAATTTATTCAACAAAAATGTTTGAATGAACAATATAAACTTAACAGTTACAAAAGAATCATATTCCTATTAAAAATTAGGCTCCTTAGCGTTAATAACAAATTGTGGAACATCGAGTTTCAATTTGGTCAACACCTGAAAAGAAGCCAATCGTCTCGGTCAATCAAACTTCGACAACTCACTTCAATGATCGTTCCTGCCATCTCACGATCGTCCGGGAAATTCGGGTCGAAGTAAGCGGTTGCAACGCCGGAATGAGTGCGACCCGTACGTCCGATACGATGCACAAACTTCTCGCGAGTTGAAGGCATATGGACGTTGATCACATGTCCCAAATCGGCAATGTCGAGACCACGAGCAAACAACTCGGTGGCCACCAATGCGCGGATTTTGCCCTCACGAAAAGCGCGAGTGATTTCCTCACGTTCTTGTTGTGAACGTTCGCTGAAACGAGCGGCTGTATTGGAGCGGAGAGATCGCAACTACAAACCCGTGAATCGCTCGAATCGGAATGTTGAGCTCTTGCAACTGTGCGGCCAACTCATCGACATCGCGTTTCTTTTCGACGAAGATCAGCTTCTTTGGCAATACACCATTGTTCTTGTCGGCTTCTGAAATTGGCTGTTTAACAAGAGAAGGACCAACCAAACAACCTCCACGAAGATATTTCATTAGGTACTGGTTACGCTCAGCAAACGGAACTTCAACAATCTCAACAGTGACACGCTGATTCAGGTCTTTGAGCTTGTTTCGGATAATTGGAGATTTCGGTTTGCAAAATTGATCGGCAAGTTGACGAACTGCCGGCGACATAGTGGCACTGAAGCACAGAGTTTGGCGGTCCGAAACCTAAAACTTCCTCTTCAGAACTTAAACGATCAAAATTCTTACTCCGGGGAATCCCTCAAAAGCGCAGATCTCTCGAATTTCTTCCATAGAATCGTACGAAAGCAAAACATCAACTTCATCCAACACAAAGTACTTAAGCTTATCGTAAAAGATCTGAAAGACAAAAATCGTTTCAAAAGTCAAAGTTCCATACTTACGATTTTATTTCTCATAAAGTTCAACAATCGACCGAGAGTTGCAACCAAAATGTCACAGCCGTTTAGATGAATGTTTTCGACGTTGTTTTGGAACTTGTATTCGCCGTATGCCGAATTGACGCGAACACCAGTTCCTGAAACCAAGCAATTAAGTTCGTGCAAATGCAAGACTGACCATCAGCAAGTTTTCGTGCTTGTTCCGAGAGTTGAATGGCCAGTTCACGAGTTGGAACCACAACCAACGCACTAACGAGATGATGTCGTTCATTGGGATCTTTTCCCTCGAACTCTCGGGCCAATTTGTCGATGATCGGGACGAGGAAGCCGGCCGATTTACCAGAACCCGTTTCTGCTTGAGCCTTCAAATCGTATCCCTGCCAGATCAATGGCAAAGCGTAACGTTGGATATTACGTGGTCGAACGTATTTGGCACGTTTGATGTTCTCCAACACCTTCGGCAACAAATTGGCTTCGTCCCAAGCGCTGTAAACGAAAAGTTCAAAAAGAAAATTGGAAGGTTTACTTACTCAATGACCGGCATATCGTCTGGACCATCGACAACAATAACTCCACCGTCCGAATCGTAGAGTGTTCGCTCGTCAATATCGTTCTCTTGATCATCTTGGAAGATTTGATCGACTGTACGTTGAACCGGGATGCAAGGCGGACGATTCGAAAACGATTGATTCTGAACTGAAATTAAAGAATTGAAGACCATTCGACAGCAGAGATTGTTACCGTTGTTTCCACCACGCGAACCATTTGATTCACGATGACCACAAAACTCGTCACGTTGATCGCGCAAAGATTGTTGAGGCACAAACGTTTGATTGCAGCCGTCAATAAACGAATTTGGTTGATTTCCGTATTGTTTGTTTTGATAGTTGCCGCGCTGAGAAGATTGATAGTGATCGCGCTGATTCGATTGATAACCATAACGTTGAGAGTCACGTTGGTTGTTGTGATGATCGTTGTGATAACTGTCCTTCTGGTTGTTACAATTGAACTCTCGTCGGTTGTTTCCATGATAATCGTGTTGGTTGTCGTGATAGTTGTTGTGTTGAGTGCCACGATAATCGTTCTGATTGCCGCGACAGTTGTCCCGACGAGTGTCCCATGTATTGTGTTGTTGCTCATTACGCTGATCGGAATGTTCACCAACTTCTTTTTCTGGACAATAACGAGATAGGTGTCCTGATTGATGGCAACTGAATCGAGCAATTCGAAACCCAAAACAAAAACCTGAACTCACTTATAACAAACTCTGTCTTGGCCACGATAGTTTGATGCGCTGTGAAAGCCGTTGGGCTGTTTAGAGTTCTGATTGTCAAAGCGCTTTTCCGAACGATGATTGTCGTTGTGATGAAAGTCAAAATTCGAATGTTGACCGCCGTAGTATGACGAACGAACGTCATTTGAAGATTGACTTCCCGCATTCGAATGATGACTCAAATTTGAGTTCTCATCAGCTTTAGCGTGGAGTACTGGTTGCGTATATTCGTTGGCACTTGCATTGACATCACCCCAACCTCCATTGTCTTCGCCGCTCCAGCCACCAATTTCAATGTCCAGACGTCGAGTTCTGCCATTCCAACTAACGCCACTTGCACCGCTTTTACTATGATTTGATTCGTTGTTTTCGCTGTTCTTGAATCGAATGCCCGATGCTCTAGCAGTCCACGGATCCTCGCGACTCGCCTTCCACTCGTCGTATTGTCGATGATATGGCAGTGGAGGTCTGCTAGTTACCGGTTTATTTTCGGCATTGAAGTCGGATTGAAACGAATTTTGGCGCGGAATTACCTTCGGAATATTTGGTTGACGTGGTGGAGGATTTTCATTGGTGTACGGTTCAACACTGAAAATAAAAGATTCAATAATCCAAAAATAATAAGCTTGCGTTTTATGTTCTTCAGTTAGTTGCTTGGCAGAAACTTCTTCGCCTTTTTGTTGTTGAGCTTTCGGTTGAATTTCAGGAAGTTCTTTACCAGTCGAAACATATGAATCAACGACCTGTTTAGACGATGATGGAGACTCGTGAAGCGGTTGTTCGATAACTTCTTCTATCGTTTCTTTGGCTTTTTTTTCCTCTGCATTTGTCTGAGCTTTAAGAACTTCTTCTCTAGCTGAAGCGTAGGGGTCAACAATAATTTCGGGCGGCGCTGGAGTCTCATATGACACTTGTTCAATTACTTCCGTGACTTCTTCTGGTTGCTGAGCTTTAGGTGCCTCTTGAATAACTTCTTCGTCATTGGACTCGTGTGAATCAATAGCCTTCTCAGGTGCTGATGGAGTCTTGTCGGATTTTTCTTCAGTCGTTTGTTGGATGATTTGCTCAATCGCTTCTTCGGTTTCTCTTTTCCGCGTTTTCACTTGATTTTCGGCCACTTCCTCGTCACCAGAAGCATACGGATCGACAGGTTTTCCGGAAAATGTTGCGCTTTCATCCGCATTCATTGGCTCGTCCTTCGTGGCGCTTTCCGGCTTCGAGCTCTGCGCTTCGGAACCCTGAAATCAAAAGATTGAAAATGAACTAATTTGTCGTTTACCGTATCGGTTGGCTTCTTCTTTTTTGAACGATCGATAAACGCTTTAAGTTGCGCCAAACGATTCTAATGAGTGAATTAACCCAGTGATGAAATTAAACGTTCACTTACCTTTTTGCTGGAGTTGCTTGTCGAGTCACCGTCGTTCGATGACATGACTGAAACGGCTTGAATTGTAGACAACAAACAACAATCACAAACCGCGCAAAACAATTGGAGATGTCCGATTGCAAAACTGAAACTAAAAGTCATCGACCGCAAAAGGAGGACCCTTTCGACTGCCACAGACAACCGACGGTCGATGGGAAAACTGCCCGCGCAATTTCGATTCAAAATCCTTTGGTTTAACATTTGTAACTCAAAACAGACGTCAACATGAACAGGAAACTCAGAATCACAGCTCAGTGAACTTCACCGCATCAACTTGTGGTCCGACTACTTGTGAACAGCAGAGATTACAATCGAGCGCATATGGATTTTACGATCTGAACATCGACGATCGTTTACGAACGAAAAGAAGCTCGAACTACGCGTCTTCCGCAGCTTCAAAACAACCCGAGAGTATAAAAACGAAAAGCAGAAGATGAGAAAACAGCAAATGGTACTCGCGGCCTTAACCTGCAGATCGAAAGAGAAAACCACAAAATTGAACGCGCCAAAAAACGCAGTTTTTCAATGGGCAGAATAAACGTCGAGTGAACGTTTTTTTCCCTCACAACAAAACGCAAACAAAATGACCGTCGTAAACAAGAGAATAGACCAAGTGAAGACGAACGTCAATCTTCTCAACAACAGATTCGTAATCAATCGTTTATTATCGTTAATAATTAAGCGGACTTCTTATCATGTCCGATCCATGAACGCACGAACGGAGTGCTCCGTTTCGTATTGGGACTCATCCCACAGCTCTTCCATTGACCACTGATCATCTACGTTCGCCGTTGCCGCAGCTTTTCGTCTTCGTTTTCGAGCCGTCGGTCCATCTTTCTGGTCAGTTGATTGACTTGTTGCCGTCGAACCGCTCAAATTGAAAAGCTCAAGTAGTTCGTCGGTTGCCATTGATGAAATGGATCGATTGTCCGCACCAACAAGTGCCTAAAACTTTGCGTTGATAGCATAAACTTTCACTTACGTTGGCGGTATCGGTTTTAAATTTCTGAAACTGCATAATCTTCTCTTCAATTGAGCCCTGTGTAATTAGCCGATAGACGTTAACAGTACGAGTTTGACCCAAACGATGAGCTCGATCAACCGCTTGAAGATCCTTCACCGGATTATAGTCGTGATCCAAGAAAATGACCACATCCGCACCTTTAAATTAATCGAGTAGTCGCCTCAATTTCGTTTTAAACCAACCAGTTAGTGTTAAACCAACACCTCCGATATGCGTGGTAACAAGAAGCAAGTCGATAGAGGGATCATTGTTGAATCGATCGACTATTCCCTGCCGATCATTCGCTTGAATTGTGCCATCCAATCTCAAATACTTCACTCCCGTCCCCAAACTCCCATCGTCCAAATAGCGAGCAACCAAGTCAACGGACGCCCGCCACTGACAGAAAATCAACGCTCGATGTTGACTCAGAGTTGGCATCGTTTCAACAAACTCTGTGTTAGCATTTGAAGCTGACACAACCGGTTCGGAAGTTGTCGCTTCATCAGATCCATTTCGATCGCCGATTTGACATTCTTGTAACAATTCTTTCAATGCAATCAGTTTGCCGGACAGTTGCATTTTCTGAAATTCGAATTTTACTCAAATCTTCTCATGTCAACTAACCGTCGCAGTTTTCGCGTCTGGATCATATATCCGACTGTTGGACCATCCGATTTTCCGCAACACTTCTCGAATCATCGATGGATGGTCGACCAACTGACGAAGTGCAATTAGCGTATGCAGCGGACTCAAACGTGGCTTATCATCGACAGTTTCGGTTTTGATTGCAACACTCTTATTCGCCTCATCTTCATCCTTTTCCATCAATGAACATTGCGCTACGATAGCGGCGTACAGATCTCGTTGAACATCCGTTAGATTGCACATGCAATCCTGAACAACTTTATCGGGCAGTTCTTTCAGAACATCCGATTTCAAGCGACGCAAAACGAATGGCAGAACCAAACGATGCAGTTGACCGAGAGCCTCTTCGCCTTCCTGAAACACCGTTGATACTCAGTTATTGGTCTTTTAGTTACTTTAGTTTGTTGTTCGGAGGCTTTTGGATTACGACAAGCGAGAATCGGACGAAGAAATCGAGATTGAAAATTGGAACGCGTTGACAAATAGTCGGGCATCAAAAACCTAAAACAGGCTTTTGTACACTTCCATTTGCTTAAAACTACCGAAACAGCGCCCATAGATCGGCGGGTGAGTTTTGAACGGGAGTTCCGGAAAGTAACAATTTTCGTTTTGTAACCAGTGACTCCAGAGCTTCAAAAAGTTGGGTATTCGGATTTCGAATACAATGACCCTCGTCCAAGACCACATAGTTCCACACCAAGGGGCTGAATCGAAGATCTAATTGATTAATGACAGAAGACTTACTTTATTCGTTTGATGTTTCCGCGCAGCTCTTCGTACGACAAAACCAAAACGTTTTTTGTGTTCTTCAAACGATTAACATTCAAAGATGATTCGAATTTAATGAACGGTTCTTGGGATGGGAAGTATCGAGACCATTCGTTCAGCCAATGATTAGCCAACGTACGTGGACAAACAATTAAAGACGGTAGTTTGTTTTGTTTTTCTCTTTCGATAGAAAGCAACGATAAAGTCTGAAATCAACTAACATAAAAACAAACGTAAACTGTCCAACCTGAATTGTTTTCCCCAAACCCATGTCGTCGGCCAGAATACCATTAAGACCGTAGGTCGACAGAAACTGTAACCACGTGATTCCCTCGAGTTGATAATGACGAAGCTCAAAATCATCTCTAAGGTTCGGAATCGATTTTGGATTAACAGTCGGAAGTAGATGCGGCGCACTCAAAACGTTGACAAAGTGACGACTTTCCGCCAACGATTTCGTTAGCTGGTCATTCAGTCCGGCCAAAACACTTTCCGGATTCTACAATGAATAATCTGCGAACTTGCGTGTGCTCAAACTTACGTTCTCCAAATGCATCAGACCAACCAAACGCCCGAATGCAAAAGCCGCCAATTCTCGAACCGACGGCAATGGATCGCTTAACGCCGATAACGCTCGCGGTGCCAACAAAGACGAAGCGACGATCAACTGTGTGGCTTCCAATCGAACAGTCAACAAACTCAGAAACTCAACAGCGCCACAACGCGCCGCCGGTGAATCGATTCGATTCAACAACTCGACGAAGGGCTCATAGAAGTTGTTAAGAACGAACGAGAAGTCTGCAGCCGCCAATTCAGCCAAACACCGAGAAACACGAAAACGAACCGCAGCATTTGGATTTGCCAGTTGTGCCAAAAGCACCGGCACGTCCGATTCAGCCGATGGTCGATAAAAAGTTGACGGAGCGAGAAGTCGAACAACCTCGAGATTGCAGAGAAACGACTTTAAGAAAGGATTATCTTCAACTTTTGCCTCTAAACTCACTTCTATTCCTTCGATTGTTTCCATGTTATGAGCGTCGAGTTGCAGATAGTTTCGTAACTCGGGACAAATATCGAACACCATTCGACCCAACTGTTCTCCCAGCTTCTTTACGATCAACTGACAATTGCGAGCACGAATTTCGGTTGGCTGAAGCAGTGTGTTTTGAACGGAAAAAATTACCGGCTGATCAGAAGTCGAAGATGTCGAGTCGCTGACAAAGTCCGCGGGCTTCGGTGTAAACTTTTCGTCCTTAAATTCAGTCAAATCAAACGCTTTTGAACTCAACTCACTTGTTGGATTCCGGTTGTCAGTTGTTTTAGGATCTTTGTGTGCGGACATGGCTGACGTTGCTGTGTAGCGGCCAACATAATTGGAAAGGAATCGTAGAAACACTCTTCAGCTAAACGTTCGATCTCTTCGGTATCCGTCGAGTCGACTAACGGTCGAATCATTGGCGTTAGTTGGGCTGGCAAATGGCCCCAATAGAAGAGAGCAGACGAGCACAACGCGTGAAGTCGGTTCGTATTTGTTCGAATTTCCAGGCGAGTTGCAGCGATCAGTTGAAGCAAGTACTTGCGACGACCCTCCAATGCTTCCAAATCGTTTGGTTTTTGAAGCCGAGATCTACAGGCTGTATATAGTTTTCTAAACCAAGATCATTACTTTGACTTCAGCGATCTATTTCCATACTCTACGACTTGCTCCATTCCACCAGCATTCTCAACCACCGGACATACGGTCGCCGAAACGCCTTTCGCTATGCAATAACGTCGAAATTCATTGCACTCGTTAGTTAACACCTTTATGATTGTGTTAACCTCATCGTAAGACGGATGCTGCGATGTTGATGCATCGACTAGAACCCGTTCAACTTCACGAACCAGAAACGTCGGATACTCCTGCAGTCTTAGTTTTATCGGCAATCAACGAAAACTCACTTGTTGTTTTTGTGCATTGAACGCCCGTCGAAACTGACGCGCCCAACAATTCAACAACAACACGACACCCAAACGTTGGTGTAGAGAATTTGTTCGAAGATAGGGAATAAAATGCAATTGTAGAGACAAATGCAAATGTTGATCTTGAATTTGTACTTGAGATCGATAAAGAACGTCAATGAGCGGCGATAGAAAACGAGCAGCCAAACACTTGCGTTCCATGAAAGTCGTTTGTTTTTGCTGATCGTCCAGAAACCGCGCTTCTTCGCCGCACAGAATTTCCAGAGGTTGTGATCGACTCGATGTTGGACCATTCACGTTGTGAGTAAAAACGTCTGAAATATCAATCTTTCAAAAAGAATCGCAAACTACGAAACCAACCAAATTCTGAACTTTTGTGATCGTAAGCCAAACAACCGGCCCAGTAGCCGATTGTTGTTTGTAGTTGCTGAATTGATGCCAAACGTTGTTCGGGATAAACTTCAATGATTTTCATCAAAGTCGCAAACGACAAATCCAACAGCTTGCTGGCATCCGAAGGTTGAACGAAAAGAACACACCGATACAACATCTTAAGAAGTTGAAAGATCTCCTAAATTGACAGATCATCAGATGTCTGTTGGCTCGCAAACTGACTTCATCGCCTAATTCAGACGATTTACTCAAAGCCAAACATGCGCATTCCATTGCTCGAACAGTCGAACTCAACTGTGAGGGATCGAAGAGGTCGACAATATGCCGAAATTGAGCAACTGATAAATGAGCGTTCTTGTCGACGCATAACCACGTCTTAGCGACGCCTAACAAGTCGATGAGTAGCGATGAAACTCCATCGGTCAGTTGCTGAAACAAGCAAGTAAACGCGGTTTGTTGTCTTTTTTTGTACCTGTGCTTCTGCGTCCGTAGAAAGTAGCATCTCCCAAACGGACTTCATTACCACTTGAATGAGTTGATGTTTTTGATCGGCCGAAATTCGCTGATTTTCGAAGAGCGAACTCACGGCATGAACGGCCATCGATACCACTTCATCAACGAGATCTTTCGTTGCCTCGACCGCATAATCGAACAACGACGCAAATTCTTCGGTCGTCGTACACGCGGCAAAAAAATACTTCAGAACAATCAACGCCGTTTGTCGACATGGCCAGTTCTTAAATGGGAATTTTAAGTTGTGTATACGCTATATTCGGACTTTATCTTCGTTCATTAGCATTAAAACTTGAAGATGGCCAATGACGGATCGAATTAGCGGTGTTTGCGTTCCCAATCTTAACATCAACATACTCAACGTTTGAGCGGCACTCTCGCGAACCGGTGCAACGGCATTCGAGCCAGTGACAAAATCGTTAAAACGATCCAAAGCCACAACCTGTAGTGTTCGAATGGCCAACGACTCGACCACTTGTGGTGGCAATCTAAACAGAGAGCTCAAACGTCAAAAGTGAATGTTTACAATGGTAATGCATAGGTCACAACTTGATATAAGGCCATTGAAGTACCATGCCGTTGTTGCCAGTTAACCGACGCCAAATCGACGAGCAGTTGACGAACGAACTCGTTGAGATGAATTCGAATTGATGACTCCGAGTCTTCTTCGTCAATCTTACTGTCCGCTCCCGCTGAAGTCTCATTGCTCTGCAGTTGACTGGCCAGTTGCTAAAACTGGTAATTGAACTTAAATTACAAAGAAACAAATCACCTCTTTGACGTCATCCGATCCACTGGACTGCTCGTCATTCTGCCCGTTCGCTTCGCCACCCAAGTCTTCGTCTTTCAGAAAAGACCGCGACGATACTCCCGCTTGAACAGCGAAATCCAAATGCTGATCGACAAGTCGACGTTGTTCTCGACTCGACAGTCGTTTCTCAAGCGCTTTCGTTTTACTCATCACTCGCTCTTCGCAACTAAAACCAGATCAAAGAACAAAAAGCGGTTCTCACCTCAATAAGACCTTGTAGTGCGTGATCACATCGCTCAAGTCCAAATCAATCAACGTTTCCGGTTCGTAGACGTTGAAGTTCGTCGGCATCGTGGACGCCGACAACTCTCGAACCGTCCGTTCCAAGAGCAAACCGAACGTTTGGGCGGCCGCCGTGCGTGTGTCCCATTGAGTTGATTGGAGTTGTTTTCGAAGTGTTTCGCGAAGTGCCGAATTGAAGAGCGGAAATTTGGCAAGCTGAGCTGCCGCCTCATTACGCAGCACGCGATTCGGCGACTCCAAAAGTTGCGATAGCCGATTGATTCGCGAATCGCTCATTTGAGAAGCTGAAAAGTTTTTTGGATAAACTAACTCGACGCTAAACGACGCGGATTTTGGTGGACTGTTGGGGTGGATTCTTTAGGTTGTGACTTAAAAACCACAAAAGCGTTTTATTATACGGATATTAAAATTACTTTGTCTTCGCAGAGCGTTTGAACCAACTTCTTCGTCATTGATTTTTACGCTTAAGCGCTGGATTTTGTTTCCGATTGAAAACTAGTCGAGAGTACTTTCTATGTGAAAAAACGTTCGTTTGAAAGAAACAGGAAATGACATTCCGAAGAGACCACATGGTGGAAATGACGGCTCTCAACTGATGAATTGAACTGCTTGTACTGTTGAGCTGAAGTGTGCAATGGTATCGAATCGACAGTACGATTTATGTTGTTCGGCGACCACTCCGAAGCGTCAAACTCGGAGTTGGCATTCATCGACTTCACCTTCATATTCGAACATCAGTTATGTGCATTTGCGCTTGGTCTACTTTTTTTCGAGTCCTTCAAGATTGATGGGAATTTTGATTAAAACTCTCGAACAACCGAAAGCGATTGGCTTTTGGAAGGAAATAACGGAGGCCAGTTGTTTTAATTGAGCACACAAGTCGGCAGAACGATTTTGGAGGGCATGTATCTTCTTCGGGTCGCTCGTCTTTATGGTGTGCCCTGGCCATGAACTCATCCATTTAGTCGAAAGGAAAACGACGAAGAAGAGCGAAATTTCCGCCATGTCTCCCTCATGGCCAGAAAACGACGGCTGATGGCACGGTCGGGAGTTTTTTGTTCGCGAGCGGTGCCGAACTCAACAGCTTTCGTTGGGGTTTCTGGCTGATTCGTCGTCCACTTCCTGTGTTTGATTTTTGACGTTCGTACGTCGCTGCTTCTTATCGACCACAAACGCAGCTGGTCCATAAGAAGACAAGTTGACCGTGGTAAATTTGATGATGATCGGAAATGAGATTCACGGGGTGCGTTTTGACGTGTGCAAACGCGCAAACATTATTTGATCTTGCGAATTCGACCCTACGGCCGACGCTTTTTTTTTGGACAACGCTCGTTTCTCTTTTCGCAGTCCCAAAACACTTTTTGCGTCTTGCGTCCGAAAAACGTGAAAAAGCGCGAATCCCGCGGTTTTACGCCGAAAAATCCCAAACGTACGTCCGCTCGACGAGTTTCTTTTTTGGCAACCGCACGAAATTGCTTAACTTCTCAACATATGCTAACGACTCGCAAAGAGCTAACCGCCAAAAATTTTCTGGCGACCGTCGGAGCTCAATTTCGTGCGCTCGGAAATCTCAACCGAAAAGTTTTTGGGGGCCTAACCCACGCAGCAACGTCCTTTCGCGTCTTCGAGCGACCAGAAAGGTTCGTCGATGTTTCCATGTTCTTCGATCTTTCTGTCGTCTCGGAAGTTCAAAGTCGAAACCCGCGGGATCGTATTTCAACTCAAAGTTGAAACTTCGGCGCCACTCCATGGCAACCTTTTCGGAAACTTTTTTGTTGACCTTTCCAACGTGCAGTCAACCGAAAAAACGCGTAAATTTGGTTAATGGAAATGTCACAAAATGATACGCATCAGCGTGCGTATACGGACAATTTCTGCACATCTCGACGTCCATCAAAACTCGCGACTACGAAGAGGTCCATCGGGAGTTTTTGTGTCGACGGTTTCTTTCCCTTCAAATTCCTTGTCCTCAAACCCGACGACCGGAAGTGTTCGGCGAATTGCGCGCCGACTTCGGCCGAAAAGTCGCGGATTTGACGTTTCGAATGTAACTCGGAGAGCTTTTGCGAAGTGACTGAACGGCCCGATGATGTCAAAGTCCGCGCTCTCGATTCCTTCGAAATTCTTTGCATTCATCTGGACTGGTTGTTTACTCACTGAGAGCTACCGCTTTTGGCGCTCTCGAACACTTGCACTCGCCAATCGGTTTTATTCGATCATCAAATTTTGTTCGCGGAGGTCGTTTGCCATTGGACCGGGGGCCTTTGACACCGTGAAGGTCGTAAACTTCGTTTGCCGTTAAGGCAACGGTTCGAAATCTCATTTTCGTTGTTTGTTTTGTGACAGAAATCGAAGAGGATCCGTTGCATCTGAAACAATTCGTATGGCATTTGAAATCCTGAACCCTAACGATCTCGTATTAGTCTTGAGCGTACGGTCGGTCGAAAGCAATCGAATTTGTGGCTCTGTAGTAACTTCGTTTACCTTCCCACTCAGTGTAACTTTCGACTTTGTTCTGTTTATAAACAAACGTTTTTCTGTTTATTGCGCCGTTCAACTCGTGTGTTTGAAGCTGCAAATTTGACCGTTTGAATTCCAGTTCATGGTCTTATATGTGTGAAATAATAAACGAACAGATCGGAGGGATGTTAATTCACAATTGAAGCCTTTTCGATTGGTCGAGCAAACTACTCGTTCGAAATGGACGACGATGCTCCGGGCGAAGATGCCGGAATGTTGCCATTAGATGGCGAAGATCCGGCAGAGCCAACAAAACGACGAGTCGATGGACGCGGTTCGGGCGGAACCATTGGATTGGCTAATGGATCAAGTGGTCGAAATGGAAATGAAGTTTGTTTACTTTCAGTTAATTAACTGAACTTCTCGTTTAGAGTCGAAATCACTCGGCAAGTCCGCGACGAATTCCGCTCTTCGAACGTGCCTCAGCTCGTTGGTGGAATCCGCAATTTGCGTCGCCAATCCTCGAAACGCAATACTGGAAATTAAGTTTCCCGCTGCTCAAGGATCGTTTTCGATCTGGCTTGATTTACATTGCCGTGAGTTGTTTCTCTTGGATCGTCTATTTGTGGTCATTTGGAGCTGCTCGTTTATCCCAAGGAGTAGGTTTCTAGTCTACAGTGCAAAATGAGCAGAAACGTTTAGCTATTTGCATTAGCTCTAATTGTTCTATGTATTATCATGTATTATTTCACCAAATGGTCAGCTAGTTATCAACGATTTTACTTGCCGACTTCATTTCTTTGCACGTTTCTCATTTGTCTGATTACTCTACTCATCTTCCCGGCCACCGAACCGCTGATGGGTCCTGTTGCAACAATGGCGACAAGTATTCAGGTATTACACAAAACGTGTTCACTACTGCGACTCTACAATCTTAAGGTTATTCTTCTTGTCTATACGGTCATTCCACTACCGTTGTATTTGTGCGTGTTTTTCTGTCTCGCATACACTAGTCTTTTTCTTCTGCTGACATCCGAATCAACAACCAGCGATGAATATGAAGGAATTTATAATATCTACAACGAAATGGAACAACAAGCACCGTCGATTCACAATCAAAAACCACTGCGAATTGGAGTTTTGTTTTTGGGTACCAAACTCGCTCTACACTTGTGCATCCATCTGCTCGGTGTTCATCTCTTTATTTTGACTCAAATTCGACAACGAAAAACGTTTCTGAAAGTCGGTCAATCGCTCTTAGCTCGAAAGGATTTGGAATTGGAGACTCAGTTCAAGGATCACATGATTCAGTCCGTGATGCCGAAAAAAGTAAGATACCCAAGACTTGATTCTAATCATTGGGCTTCGTATTTTCAGGTTGCAGACGAACTACTGCACGAATCAAGTGTGTTGTTTTCTTCATTAGGTAGCGTTCGGTGTTGAACGAAAACCAAAACAAGAAACAGAAGCACCGGAAAAAGTGTTTGTGGGCTCAACAAGAAGCCTCGACTATCAAATCGCACTTTTCCGAATTGTTGTGCTTCAGCTCTGAAGTTTTTGCACAAAAACGAGATTTTTTGTTGAACATCAAACGTTTCTAAAGCTTCGTTTTGCATCAGAAATTGACCTATCGACTGTTAAGTGCACAATTGAGATCGTGATCGGAGCGTACCGGTCGGTGTCATTTGAATGACCATTAGACGAGTGAATTTAAACTGATCACTTGAGCAAAACAAAACGGTTCGGTAGCTGAAAGTCGATAGGTGGTATTTTTGGCCAACAAAAACGAATGAATTTGTGAAATCTTGTGTTTAACGTCAACACTTTCTCTTTCTCTTTTCCAACACGAGTTTCGTGGTTTGAACGATCTTTCTCTTTTCTTTTTTCTGCTTTCGATACTCCCAACAACTTCGAACTCATTTCGTTTCTTCATTGCAGCAACACGAAATAGCAATACGCCCGGAACGGAGGGAATGAACAAAACCGACCAGTCAGCCAACGGAAACCGCGAATCCAAAGACGCAAATGCCGATGATGAGGCCGAGAATCCGCTTGGTCGTTATAGTGGCGATTCGGCAATCAACATGCCGAACGTGCGCAAGTTCCGACCGTTCACCATGAACCTGATGACCAACGTTTCGATTTTATGTTCGTTGTCGAAGAGTTCTGTGAAATTCTCCAAATCGTTTCAGTTGCCGATATTGCGGGATTTACGAAAATGGCGTCCAATAAGACAGCTGATGAATTGGTCGGTTCTTGCTGTTAGTTCTTCCAATTGTAAACATTGTGTTTAGGTCAACTTGCTGAACGATCTTTTCGGACGTTTCGATTATCTTTGCGGTCGTTGTGGTTTGGAGAAGATCAGCACGTTGGGCGATTGCTACTACTGTGTAGCTGGATGTCCGGAACCGGCGGCCGATCACGCTAAGCGCTGTGTTGAAATGGGCTTAGCAATGATAATCGCAATTCAACAGTTTGATACGGATCGTGGTCAGGCGGTTAATATGAGAGTAAGTTTATTTGAACTCAAAATGGAAAGCTTCTGCTTACTAGTTTTTAAATTCAAAATAGAAGTGTAAGCTTACTAATAAGTTGTTTGCAGGTTGGAGTGAGCAGTGGAAAGGTAAACGATTGTTATTAACATCTTCAAAACAAGTCGTCTCCTTAGGTCATGTGCGGAATGGTTGGGACAAAGCGTTTCAAATTCGACGTTTTCTCCAACGACGTTACGTTGGCCAACGAAATGGAATCGACGGGAGTTGCCGGTCGAGTTCATATTAGCGAAGCAACAGCCAGCTATCTCGACAACCAGTACATTTTGGAGCCCGGAGAAGATCATAAGGGAATGAAGACCTATTTTATTGCTGGACGATCGAAAGAATTCGAGTCGATTAGCAATCGATTGGCGTTGTCAGATTCGGAGTCACGATCCGAAACTGTTGGCGCGGATCCAATTTCGATTTCGCAACATCCGAGTTTTCGCAAAGTCAGCAAAGTAAGTCGACGGGTTTTGTGCAAAGTTTTGGCTTTGAACTAAGAATTAACCAAAAATCCTGACTTCTAACCGATTAACCTTTTTCCGATGTCCCAATTCTCCAAACTCACCGGAAAGTTTCGGTCCATCGAATCGGCGTCGTTGCCGATCAGTCGAGCAACAAACTCAACGGGCGGAAGTCTTCGGGCGCGACTTTTGGATCGAAGCGGAACCCATAGGGCGCATCACACGTGCTCGGCGACCACGGTTGCGGCGATTCCGCCACGTGCTCAGTCGACGAATCCGACGATTGAGAACGAAGCCGATGCAAATGACGAAGCGCTGAGTGACGGGGATGAACGAGTTCTCGGAGGCACTGGCGTTGCCGGAACCCAACCACCGACTACTCCGCAATCTGCGGTCACGAACTTTCCGGATGTAATCGATTTAACTAATGGAAGTGGAATGGTGAGCGTTAAAGTGCGTTTGTTTGCGTTGACTTAACAACCTTTAACACAACAACAAACTCAACGATCGTACCCAATTTTTCATTTTAGTCCCAATCCATGTGTGCGATTATGAATAACGAAAAGCACAACTCGGCATCAATGCAGGGATTAGCAAGCAAAGACGCGGCTTTGGAGCCATCAGAATCGGAGCACGGTCCGGGAACTGTTCCACCACCCGCTCCAATTGCAATAATCTCGTCTGATCGAGCCACAAGTGAAAGTTTTGCGGCAGCTGAACGAATTGGTGGTCAAATCTCAATGGAGTTGGCGCACAATTCATCAGCTAACAACAGTTGTCATGGTTCGAGAAGTTCCGGTTTACAAGAACTTGGTCAGTTTTCATGAAACAACGTAAATCTGGCCTTTAGGTTCCGAAAGTCATTCAGTTGGCGGATTGGACACCGCCATTTCGCATCATCATAACGCCGGATCGTTGACGCGCTTCGACACTGATAATCGTGACTTCGATCAACGTTTAGCACAAATCCTGCAGTGCGGTGAGGGATCGTTTGCTCGTGGCTTTTGGATGCATCAGGACTCGTTGAATCGCTGGACTCTACGATTCAACGAACCAGAGATCGAAAACGAGTATCGGGCTCATTTTGCCGAATCGACCGAACATCACCACCACCCACTTCCGCGTAATCCAATTGCGAAACATCATCAGCTGAAAAAACTGAGTTCCAATCCATTACACACGCCTTCGTATTGTAAGCAGAAAATATTGATTTAAAGTTGATATCTTATTTTAGCTCAACGTCGTGCGGCAGCCGATTCGGACGACGAAGAAGCTGGTGCTCGATCGGCCGATTCCATGGAACAACAACTTTTGCGCCATCCTCGCTACCGTTACTCGGGTGTTTTCATCGACATTCTCGTTGCTGTTTTGTTCTTCGGAGTCATTGCGGGAATCAGTTTCGCGAATATGCCACAACTGTCCGTTGGGTTCCTGGTTCTCGCTGGCTTGGCATCTGTTTTTCTTGCTTGTTTCGTTGTTATGATTGGATTGCCGTTGTTATTGTCCAGAAAACCATTAAGCGTTTGGTTGAATCGATGGTGGCCACGACATTTCTTTGGTTTGTTCAACTCGTTAGCATTCAAAATTGTCTTCTCTAGGACTTTTGCTGATCATCTTACCGTTAGGTGTTGCGTATTTCAATATGCCAAACTGCACTGCCAAGCCAACAGTCGACGTCGAACATCCGCTGGAGTGTGCCACGTATATGAGTTTGAATTGGCGTTTGGTCTTCTGCTACATGCTCTTAATTCTCATCTACGCGCATTGTAATTTCAGTCAATTGTGCGCATGGCCCAAGAGTTTGCAAGCACTTTTTGTTGCCGCCTTTTTCATCGTAGCCAATTGGTGAGCTCGGAAACCATTTTTGCCTAACCTTTACATACTTCAGGCTGTGTCAGCATCATATAGCAAAGCATGTGAAGGAGCAGAATTACATCGAAGCTAATGGAACATGTAACGCCAGCTACGAGGCCTGGGCATCGAATTCTTTCGGCACATCTCCATTCTTCATTTACGAACTAATTCTGGACGTTTTGTTGGCCGTAATTTTGGTCAGCTTCTTGAACTATCAGTTTGAAGCCTCGTTTCGTATGTCTTTCTTTGGGGATGTTCAAGCTCGAAGAGATACCGCCAAAATGCGAGTTGTACGTGATCAGGCCGATTGGCTCTTAACGAACATCATTCCCCAGCATGCTGTCGATTCGTTGAAGACCAACACAAAGTACGTTTCAACATAAATTTTCTTTAAAAAGTCGCGAGTTTAGGTATTCTGAAAATCACCAATTGACATCGGTTCTGTTTCTGAGTATCACGAATTGGAATGAAATGTACGAAGAAAATTTCGAAGGTGGACGGGAGTTTTTGCGTGTATTAAACGAAGTGATTGGTGACTTTGACGAGTTACTGGGTATGCAATCGATCTTATACGAATCCTCATTGTCACGTTTGCAGATCGTCCCGAGTTTTGTCATGTCGAAAAGATTAAGACTATCGGGGCGACTTACATGGCCGCTTCCGGTCTGAATCCCGATCGACGTCGTTTGGCGCTTCATCCGTACGAACACATTTATCAGCTGATTGAGTTTGCTATTGCACTCCAAAATGCGTTAGCATTCTTCAATCAGGATCTTTTGAATTTCGATTTTCATTGTAAGATCGGTGTGAACATTGGACCGGTGACGGCGGGCGTTATCGGAACCACGAAGTTGTATTTCGATATTTGGGGCGACACCGTGAACATCGCGTCGCGAATGTACTCGACTGGAGTGGAAGATCGAATTCAAGTAAACTCGAAAACGAAAGATTTAAATTCGAATTCTAGGTGACTGACGAGACTCGAAAGCTGCTAGTCGATCGCTACGACTTTGAGTATCGCGATCATATCGACGTGAAAGGTATCGACGGAAAAATGGCCACGTATCTTTTGGTTGGACGAAAAGGCGAAGCTCCAATCAACGGCCCGAAATCTGCACGTCCGAGTTTCTAATCCCTCGATTGTTCTCTATTTATTACTGCCCTCCATTTTCCTCCCCCAACTCTTCAGGTACTTAGCGCTTTAAACTTCTGAACACAAAGATTTGCACCTCTACAACGAACAACAAAAACTTCACAGATATTCGCATTTTGCTTATTCACGTGCTAACTTCTTCTCAATTTCTGCTTAATTGCCAGGGACCAAAAACGTTTTTGATATCGACCGTATGTCTAACTTCCGGGTTCCTTTTGCTTTCTTTCTCCACTTTTTTCGTTTTGTTCGTTAGAATCGATAGCAAACATCCTCCGCTCACATCGACTTTGTTTCCGGCAATTTCACCAAATTTTTGTGCAAGAAACAAATCAGTTAAATTAACGACGATCTCTTCTCTTAAGCTCATGGTCATTTCGAAGGGTTTCGGCCATCCGCCTTTCCGGTAAAATTGATGTTCTTAATACGATTTTGTGCATTGAATGAGATTCCCGTATTGCTCCATTGTCGGCATTCGAACTTCGTAGCATCGAAACTTAATCGCAATTCTATGGGTGTGCTTGTTTTTGTTGAGTACCACGAATAAACGCGATTATGGTTCTAAGAGTCGGGAGTAAAACGTCGAGAAATAGCGCCGATTGATTGAACGGAAATCACATTTTTGCGAAGTCCCGTGTCGATGTCGCTTCAGCGCTTCTGCTGATTTCCTGCGTTTCAGGGTGTGTTGCCCAAACTTGTCACAACATCGTGATGTCCAAGGGATTGTATTCACTCTTCACTCCAATCGACGAACTGCCGCCGATTGAACGTTCGACCATTTCTGTAAGTTTAGATTCCAGAGCGGAGTTTAAGTTTGTTGTTTAAACTGACGAACTTTGGGGTATTGAGCCCGATGAACTTGAAGAGAAAAACGAGACTCGAGTTTGTCAGGCTAACTATCCGTTCGCCTTACTCGAACAGTCGTACAATTGGAGTTATGGCAAAAGCCCGATTGTTACTGAGCAAACAATCGGACGTCAGGCACCGGCAAGTTCTATGTCTGTCTTCTTATCTGTGTCTTTAGTTTGAATACGTTTGCGAGATTAAGATCGGTGGCTATGACATTCAATCCGCCAAATCGAACAACAAAACCGTGGCTAAGCATTTGGCGGCCGAGAAAGTTCTGTTGCGAATTATTGAAAACGGTGAACAAAAGAAGTATTGTTTGCCCGGCGAGAACGAGGAGGAAGCTCGAAATTACATGTGAGTCAAGATAGTTCCGATTCAACTTCTGATAATTTTCAGTTTAAGTTTGGATTCCGGTGTCAAAATCGAAAAGCCCCAGGACAATTGGTCAGGCAAATGTACTCAGTGGTAAGATTTTTGCAATCTTACTGTTGGATATCGATTTCAGTTGCGCACAAAAGGGAATTAGTCAACAGCCGAAGTACGAGTTCGATTTGCCAACTGGTCCACCGCATCAGCCAACATTCCACTGTCGCGCCATTTTGCGGAATCCTCATCACGAACTCACTGGAACAGGCAAGAGCAAATCTGAAGCCAAAGGAAAGGCGGCCGAAAAGATGTTCGAATTTCTTCGACTTCTCCCCGATCGTCCTAAGCCGGTGAAACGGCAGCGTTTGAATGAGATCGAGTTCATTTTGAAGGAAATGTGCGATAAAGTCGCTGAAGATCTGAATCTTCAAATCGACAATGCCAATGGAGACGAATCAAATTAAATACTTTCCGCAATTTCCATCTCTTCCAAAATTTGGGTTTGAATCCGTAAGCGCTCCTATTTTCTTCCGCTTGTATAAAACTACTTTCTTGCAATAAACGTTTAAGAGTTTCTTTGTGTGAACACATTTGACGAACACGAAAACAAGCTCAACAAGGTCAACACATCGACTGCTCGGCAACCGAGCATCAAAATCGACTCATTCAGCCACAACACACTACTCGCTTCCTCAGTTAATATAAGCTTCCGGAGTCCCCGAAAGCAGTTCAAAAAATTCAGGTTTGCCTAACACGGCCTTTCAACCGGTCAGGACTGCCACTAACCTTGATTAGGGGTAATAAAACCGAAGAAGTCATCAAATCGTCTGCTCATATGCACTTATAGCTGCAGAAGAACCGATGGGTAGAACGCTTTTTGGCGTCCATGTTCTGCTCGCCAGTTGCCCTCATATCTCGAGTGCTATTTCCTCGCAGTTCGTTGTCTACGGGTACAAAGACTGCGCGCTATTTTGGACTAGTGGCTGCTTCGCAGGTTCCATTATTACTTGACGATAATTTTTGTTCAGAAACAGCGCACAACTAAAAATGTTGATTTTGAAATCGATGTCGGCTTCATGACATCGCGATGACATCAAGTATCATATTTACAGTGGTGCTTTAAAACGGGCTTCAATTTGTGTGTACTTTTGTCAAAAACCTTAAATCATCTTCACATTGAAAACTACTGATGTAATTCGCTTTGATATAAAGATATCTATGGATTGATAATAAAAAATGTCCGGCAGACACGTTACCATCACCACTGCGCGTTTTGTTGGGAGATAGGTTGGGGACTGACAAAGACATGCGCCCAACTTCGGTTCGTTTTCTCGCTTCTATAGATTGGCTCTGCGGTCTGCGAGCTCAATAGTCCTTGATAGGCCGTGTTTTTTGTTTGCAGAATTTTGATGCTTTTCGTAGCCAAATTGGCAGTCTGTTGAAGTTGAACGTCTTTGCTGGCTTGTCATCAAACCCCGAACACCCGCAAATCGCTATTAGGATCAAACAGTACCGTCGAAATGCAAATAGCCAAGAAGACTGCGAGTGTAAGTTCGGATATGGTTGGAACAAAGATCTGGGGATTAGAAGTCAGTTTCTTCGACATGTGAAGAAGCGGGATACAAAAGAGTAGGGACTTTGAGTCCGGGAAGCGAGGGGAAAAATTTGGTGGTATAAGGAAAATGACCTCTGCATTTTAGGGCGATAGAAAATTTGTTTTTTGCTGGTCATCGGTCTTCTCGATTCTTGTTTTCAACCTCATAAATCTCTTGTTATTTGGAGACACTAAGTGTATGTAAAAATTGTATTTAAAAGTTGAAGTGTCCAATTCCTCTCCACCTACCTTTTCTTCGGGGTATATCAAAGAAATGTTTGCGTACTGATATGAGGGTTTATCTTCTTTCTTGCTGTTTATTTGCACTCTCATCATTTGAAATGTTCTCGAATAAACTTGTAATTTCACACGTGACTTTTGAGAAGCACACAAACTGATTAACATCAAATCTCGATTCGCACCCAAACTCTTGGATCGTCTATTCCCTTTCCTGTAGATGGCCCATCAAATCAGATAGCAAGTTCTACGGTAGAATAGCGAGCAACTTGGTCGGCGGTGTTTCCAGTTTCTCAGTGATTCCATATGAAGTTTTGAATCAAAATGATCTTCGAACTCATTTTCAATTGCGCGAAATACCATTGCACGTTGGCGCGAACACAACAAGACTCACGGCGTTGACGCTTGACTTTGTTTTGGCCTAAAACAAGCGCCTTTCACTCGACAATCCTTCGAATTTACTGGAAATTGATGAAATTAAATTACAAGGTTCTTGCGGAAACCAATTCAAAGTTTATTGGCAACATCCACTTGCCCGTTGTTTCGTTGCGTTCTACAGTCAAACTGCTTATTCACGAAAAGGGCTTTCAAAAGTTTTGCGTTTCTTTCTTCGCGAGTCAACAGCTGCTCAATGATTGCACATGAACTTTATAACCACTAAACGAATAAAACTAATTGTATCTCGAAGTCGAAAACGTTGTAATGTTTGTTGGCTTAAAAGAACAACAGTAGAAAATACGACCAAGTTCTCGTCTGTAAGGAGCAACAATCAGCAGACTACATGAGCAGTTCAACGGTACTGACCAGGTCATAATTACAAATGCCCATTCGGTTATGTTCATGGAAGTTTGGATTAAGATGGAAACAGCAACCAAGATAACCGGAAGAACCACCGAAACAAACGGAATCATCGACTGAAGCAATAACATTTTGGTGAAAGTCCATTGAACTTTTCTATTTTTCTCATTTAACGTTGGCCATTCCCGTCGCAACAATCGCACCGACGCAGCGGAAATGCAGATGGTCAACGCAAACGACCCGTAAGATACGACTCTACGATACATGAACCCAATTACCGCATAACGATTTGTCTGAAAATCGATTGAGAAATGGCTGTTAAGGACGCAAACATACAAAATCGACAACAATAAAACTTTTGGGCAATGGCGTTTCTGGCAACCAACTTTGAATGATTTCAACTTTTATTAATTGGCTGGTGCATTCGTCAAGACCCGTCGAAAATACACTAAAGATAAGAGGAATGATTGCTATAGAAATGTACATCAGAAGTTGTCCGATAGTCGGAGGCGTTTTGCTGTAAATACATTTACAATTGTCGTTGCTTTGGTCTCATACTTTTTAATGTGTTGGTAGCGATAAATCGCGATAATTGGCAATTCGACACATTGAATTTGTGGTATCAAGAAATGAAAATGACTGAACAAACATTGACCAGAGCGGTTTAGTAGAGAGATTGGTCCATCGAAAGCAGTAACACTATAAACGGCCGAAACTTTGTGTCGCTAAAAAGCTCATGAGTAAGGACATGATGTTGAATAGTTACCGATTGAGCGCCGACGAACATTACCAGACAATAGAAATCAATGAGCAGACATAGTGAGAAGAGTTTGCTATAGGCCCGAAATGCTTGTGGTGTTTTGAATCTGCAAAGTTAAATTATTTTCAACGTTTGGTAATGTGAAACTAAGGACTCGACAAGATCAAGAAGCATATTTCAACGCTCTAACTTACTGTATCATGTAGAAAAAAAGACCAATTGAAATCGTCCCAACGGCAAAAGCAGTCCAATTGTTGATTCGATGAAAAACTCCATAGGAAGTTTGACCGAAACCCAAATTGGTTATGTTCGCGTAAAAATAACGATTATAATCAGTAGAGTCGTCCAAGAAGCTCATAATTAACAGTCGGCAAGACGGCGTTTAACAGCATGTGGTCGAAAGAGTTCGGGTGCCCAATTAAATTTTGTAGTTCGTTTAATTTTGTGTCTCAATTCTGTATGCTCAGCAATCGAACTTCCGGATTGGTAAAATGCAATTAGTTCAATTAGACATTACGTGATTCTCAGTGACTAGAAAACCGCATCAGAATCGGCGGGTTCTAAGAGATCGAATCTGGAGCGGTTGGCCTCAACGCGAGAGCTACAACAAACTGCGACATTGGAAAGAATGAAATCTGATGTTCGGTTTGTTTTCTCGTGTGAACTCTGCTTCTCTAAATTTGATTGTCATTTGGGTAGTTTTTAACCTGAGTGTTATTGTTGGTAGCCTTTCGAGCTACGAACAGTTTACGTTTAAGTTCGAATGTTTATCCGAGAGTCAAACTTGAGCAATCCTACAGCAAAAGAAACGTTAAAATGTGCTCAAAATCGGCACAGTTGGGTCGTGTGAAAAGGCGATAGGATATTTACAATTGAAAAGTAAGGTTTATAAAAGTGCGAAACGTGATAGGAATGAGAAATTAGGATCAAACGATTATGGCAGGTAACAAGAGGGAGGAGTTGGTTAATTAGTAATTCGACTCCATGAAATCATTATTTTGCATCATTTGAGCTTCTTGATTAATGGCATTAACATAGTAGTCGGCGTACAGAGCCGGCAATCCACAGGTTTTGCCCATTCGTTTCGAGCAGGAGATATGCGCAAAGAATCGACAATCTGAAAGAATCGAGTGATTGGAATGTTTGGTAGCAGTGAACGAACCTCGACATTGTACGGCTGTGGCAAGTGCTGATAAGTGTTCACTGCAAAATGAGCAAACTGCCGATTTCTGAACCAACTCAATACTTGTGGACGCATTTAGTCTTACCTCCTTCAACGGCATCCAAACGTATTTGAATCGATGGGCGATTTCGTGTCTCATCAGACCCATTCGAGGTGTTGATGGCTGCTCTTGAATGTCCGATTTCAGGAGTGTTCGTTTGTCTTCGAATCGAATTCGTTTTGCCGGTGTGCAGTTCTCTTCCACGTGAACAACTAAAATTCGAAATTCGAAGTTGCAAACCTCCGCGTACCTTCGGCTTCAGTCGAATAGACTGACTCAGAGTCGGCATCGGAAGACGAATTTCGACGTTCGTACATTCGTTTCCAATACAAGAGCCCCTCAGCGTTTTTCTGCGATTCCTGTTGCATGTCGTGGAGTTTGTCTTCAAGATCGGCCTGAAGTTTAACAGAACAAATGGAATCCGAATAACGAACACTCACCATTTGGTCATACGCTCGCTGAAGCTCCTTGCTCATTTGTTCTTCCAATGACTTCAATTTTGTGATCTCTTCGTTTTTGGAATCCAATTTTTGAATCGCTTCAGTCAAACGGGATTTCCACTCGGCTTCACGTATATTCCTTTCTTCTTCCATTGACTTTAGCTTTAAAATTTCTTCATTTTTGGCTTCCAACTTCTCGATTGCTTCGGTCAAGTGGGCTTTCCATTTCGCTTCGCGTTGGTTCATTTGAGCTTCCGTCGACTTCAATTGCTCCTAAAATTTGACGTCGTAAACACTCGAAGATACTTTTGAACTCACCGCCAAATTGCCAATGATCTCGTCTTGCTTGCAGTAGAACTTCTTCATTTCCTCGAAACTATCTTTGGCCATCTTGGCCTCCGCCTTCAACTTCTCGGCGTCACTCTTATTTCCGAGACTTATCACTTCCAACTGCTTTCGCAGTTCATTTTCCTGAACAAAAGATAGTAACGAAATGAGCGGAATTCAAACCTTTTCTTTCAAGTGCTCGATGTCTCTCATGGCTTGATCGCGAAGCTTCTTCTCGATGGACAGTTCGGCACGCAGTTGGCCCTCGATTTTCGAGGCCTCTTCGTAGGTTCGTTTGAGGAATGAAAGTTCGCGCTGAAAACAATCGAAACGTTTAAAATGAAAGAGAGAAAGACGCGTGTGCTGGCAGACGGAATGACGATTGCAGAACAAAAACGTCTGATGAAGGGCGCGAACATACCTCCGTTGCTGTCAATTCCTTTCGCGTTTTGAGGAGATCACAGCGAATCGCCGCCTTGTCCTGTTTGATTTTGGAGATGTCGTCGTGCAACGAGCTGATGATCGTGCTCTTGTTCTCGACGTCTTCGATTAGCATTTCGGTTGCGGTCTTATCGCTATCGCCAATTCCAGCGATTACACCCCTGGAAATTACAACGATCATCTTACACCCGCGCCCACGCACCGTATCTCTTCCATTACACAATTCAATCGATCTTTTCCGAAGGAACGTTTCGACGGCGTTGCGTCGTCTTTTTCCAAAGTCGCCATTCACTTGGTCTCAAAGACCTAAAGATTCCGGAGAATAAATATGCCCGTGAAGCGGGAAAAAAGCGACAAAATGATTCCCAAAACAACAAAACTTTAAATTCGAGCAAAGAATCGGACGATCATGCGCACGCCGCCGTTGAGAGTAGACGGACGCCAAAATGCCCGAAACCGAACGAATTTTTTGGCGGCGGCGCATCGATTCGGAGGCGCAGTTCGTGCGTCGGACCAGAAAGGACGCAAAGTGCACGTTTTTGTGAAAGAAGCTATACGGTAGTTAGAGATGGTCTTCTAGATAGCAATTCTTGTATCCAATGAAATTTGAATTCAGGACTCACAATCACAATGGAAGAAGATCGGTTAAAGGGAAGAGCGTAGCTTTCGGAAAAGGTTACTAGTCGAGTTCCATTTTAGTTTGCCATTCGGATTCGAACGGTTGCTCAACGTGATGGGTAAAAAGAGGAAAATAAGCAGGTCCAATTACAAGTATTTCGTGCGCCGATACGTTCGACGTAAACCCTGTGCTCGACTTGTAATTGCAAACGTAGGTCTCTAATCTTTTAGTTACCTTCAATTCTTCAGTTTTTGCTTTTCTTCCTCCTAATGACGTTTCTTGGAATCGTTATCGTCGTTCTCATTAAGACATGGGTTAGTTTTGTTTGAACGTTTTTTAGCCAATAGATTAGACGGAACTCGAACGCTACGCTCATGAAGAACAGATTCTGGAGAAGAGATCGGAGAACGAAAAAGTGACTCTCAATTATTGCCGTTATGAGTCGGCTACACCATGGGTTTCGGTTCGAAAAACCAAATTCAGAAACTCAGTTGTCAATTTTAGAATCTCTGCGGCGAATCCTGTGGTCGAATGTCGACGGCTTGGCGACGTTTTCGTTTAGATCCAAAAGAGACGGATATTTCGTGTGTCAGTCGAATGGAACAAGTGAGTTCGAAGAACGAATCCTACTACTAACCAAGCAGTTAGATCGAATGCGCAGTTCCGTTGGAAGCGAATGGCGCGAAAAAGACGTGTTTGCGAGAATTGCGAACGGTAATTCCCGAGTGCTCGGGTACCTATCAACATTACCTAAAAGGCCTTGGGGCCATTGATAATGCTTGGCCAAAACTCGTGATTGTAAGTTTGAGTTGAGGGGAATGTTTGAATTGTATTTTCAGGCTCCTCGAGTAACAAACGAGCAGCTGGAGGAATTGAAAGATTCCGAAATCAAACTGGTCGAAGCAAATCAGCTCGTGATTCACTGTCCCATTTGTAAACCACAAACCAACTTCTTTAAGTAACACAGAATCTTGAATTCCTTTTCTCAGATTTCAGGTATCATCATCAAAAGAACACGCAACCGTGCGTAAGAAAGTTTGCCACCTTAGTCGAGGGTTAATAGGTCAAAATCAATTTTCACTTCAAGTTGTTTTTCAGGATGGCCACAAGCTTTCATGTATTGCAACGTTATTCAAGAGAAGACCTGGGGCGACATGCACAATTGTACACAAATCGATCAGGACTGCGAATGGGAGCATTGACATCCTTTTATACTGTTGTTTTAAGTGTAATAAACTTTTTTTAAAAATTTGTAGCCAAATCACGCTATTATAGACGAGATGTTTACAATTTGAAATTTATCATAGTCCAAGTCATGATCTCTATTTTAAGAGATTTCTGAATCTTCTACTTTGTGATGGTTCCATCGTGAGTGACAATGAGATTAGTACCTACGCGATTTTAATGATGGATTTGACTATCTGCTAAAATAAAGTAAGAAGTCTGAGATTATGAAATTCGAAGGAAGAAGCGAGTTTTCAATCTCTAGGCTTGCTCTCGAACTTTGTTAGCGGTTTAATAGACGCCCAACTACCTCAAAATAAAGGTTAAATAACGAATAAAAAGCCAATGTTTGACCATAAACATAATCCTTGTTTTCCTTATAATAACCTATAAATGTGCAGTTCAATTTTGCAACCAATGGATCAATTAGCTTGTAATTAATATCAGTAACCATTTAAATAGTGGGTAGTTAATCCTGAAAATAAGGGCAAATTGGATCAACTACTGTTGTACTTAAGTTCGCATAACTCAGTTTCTGAGTATGTTTTGACTTTAATTCTGCCCTCGGTCAACCTCTGCTCTCCAAACGTTCAAGATCTTACTTTCACCTGTTGAGTAACTAGTCTGCCAAATAAAAGCTCGCCATCATCAACAGGAAGAACTCCACAAACTTTTGCAATTTTGAGCGATTTTTGACAAATTGTTCGGCTTTGGAGTGCTCTCATTTCTCTCTCAGTTGTCCGATGGCTACAAGTTTAGACACGTTAGATAGTCAGTCTTTCGGGCTTTCTGATGGTACAATAACACCGTAGGTTCTTACCCAATTCTCCGAGATACATCGATCGGCGCGATGGACGTGTCATACAAGGGAATGGGAGGTGTTGTGTATTTTGGCTCATTGGCTGATTGGATTCCGCTCATATTCACAGGTTTAGAGTTCAGTATTCGTTAGCGTTGTTCTGTTGATTACACTCTTCTACAGTCACTAATTGATGAAATACAGTCAATGGAAGTTGGTTTCTCAGAAGCGGATGTCTGGCAGTTGGCATTCTTCTCTGTTAGCTTTCAGGTCAACTGCTTCTACTAACTATGTTCGAACTACAATATTCATGCAGTTCACAGTTGTAGAGATGATGTTTGAGTGGCTTGCTAATTAAACTCGAAAGTTTCATCTCTTCATTTTCATTGCTATAGTTTCCAGCGAGTTCGGACGATCTTTCCAATCCGAAAGAATGTCTGTTCCACATCGAGTCTTTTCGGTAAGTGGGAACCCCAAAATGAACTAGTTAGCGTAATGTTTTGGGAGTTCGCCCCAAAACGAGAAAAGAAATCAAAGTCGCCGCAAAAAGACGCTGAGATCGTGAAGAAACCGATTCAAATCGAGATCATCGAGGACCCGAAATTGAATGGTGAACGAACTAGTAAACGACGGTAAGTTTACCGATCGTTAAATGAACAGATTAGTTCAGACATCAGGAGTCCGTGAATACGATGCGAGACATTGACGAGTTCTCACTTTCCGGAACAATCTACGTTCCCAATGAAATTCCGTGAGTTTCAACTTCCAGTTTGTAATCGTCGGTTTAGTTGGAAACGTGACGACAAACCTCCGTCGACGCGTCTGTTCACCGAAATTACCGAAACAGATGTCACCATGAGGGACGCAAACAAACGGAATTTGAGCGGGCCTGTTGATGTCAACGGATCGCAACATAACTTTCGAATTGAAGATACTGAGAATTTGGAGTTGCCGTAAGCTTACAATCGTTTCTTCTAATCGTCTGACCGGCTCAGAAATATCACTCAATTGCTCAAGAACTTTTTGTTCATAGTCAAACGAATGTTCCAAATCTACTTCCAAATGGCACGTGTTGCAATGACCTATCGAGTTAATTGCTTGTTCAAGTACTTTAATACAAATTTTTAGTCGATTGCCGGTCTTGTTCTCGTTTTTTTTGGCTCCTATCTATCGCTATGGTTTCTGGGGCTCTCGGTTGCGTCGTTTGTCGAACTGCTTTTTGGTTGGGGATTTGGAACGGCACGTTTGGTTCTACGTTCAGCAAATCGCATCTTCTCATCGGCGGCAGATGTGCTCGCCTACCACAGCGACTTGTATGTTTCGAGTCAAATGTTCCGAGAGAATACAACGATTTCAGAGTCCAAGGAATCTTCTGCGATTTGGCCGATCGATGGTGTCACCGTTTCAATCGCCTTTGTTCGCGTCGTTGTGAATTTGTCGAGACAGTAGCAATAATGCGTCGTCGATCCCAAGACTTCTGAAGGCTCCGTTAAATTGGTGGTGTTGAAACGTTGTGTATGAAAAGTCTTTATTGCACATTTTCATGTTCAAGTGGATTTCATTGAAACACACAAATACAAGATGGGGTGATAAACGGGAATGTCAAATAGATTACTTCTCGGATATGGTCGATCACTCGTTGTCGAAGTTGCGTGGAAGATACTCGTCTAACTCTTCGGAGTCCATATGGTTCCCATCGATTTCAATGTGACCGCTTTTCGCGCTCCATATTCTGGTCACGTTCTTCTCTGGATCATACGATGCAGAGCCAAGCATTGGGCCCGGGCCTTAAAAAGAAAAATCTCGTCTCAGTCAATCCAATCCGTCATGAATTTTCGGTCTGGGGCGGTAACTTGTTTTCGTTCATTGACGAGAAGCCAGCGGTTTACCCACTCGACTATGCGCCTTTCACGACACGATCGTCCAGTCAGAGACAAAATGGATTCCCACCCACCCGCGGCCTCTATTCCCAACGAAAACCTACCCATTCGGCCGTGAAGTGGACTAACTGGAAAGTAGCGGCTACGTCCTTCGGGTCGAGAATCGATTTGCTCGTCTTTCAAAATTACAATCTTCAAAAGCCCACGTCCATGTTCCACCTTGAACATTGCATTCCACTGATTGTCACCATGTTGTTGAACCTCATCGCCGTAGGCGGCTTTCAACATCTCGGTTATGTTGACATCCGACTAAATCGAAAATTTAAACCATCTGTCAACAAACTCACGTTCTTTTCGAATCCGAGAACAGCCGTGCAAATTAAACGGCGAAGACGGACACCAGATGCGTTTACCACCGAATCTAAGGTTTTCAGCTCGTCGATAATATGCGTGATTTCACCGTTCAGTTCATCCGAACTCTAAACTCCAACCATCACAGGCCCATCAACTGTCACACGAACCTTTGAGTCTTTCGGTCGATAAAGAACACCACCGCGTAAGCGCAACTTTTGCAGCTTCGAATTCTTTTTTTTCAGCTGCTCGACGGCCTCTTTGTAGAAGTCGGTCGTGGATTTACCGTCAGTATCGTTGGGTACCGTGAACGCCAATTCGATCACCTCGTGGTCGCCGGTTTCGGTGTTCGAATCGTTCTTGTAGAAATCTTCCAGGAAGTGTTGATCGGTGGACTTGTCTGAAGACGAGAATGAGGCTTAAAAACCCCAAAATTTCTTACCAATCGCTCCGGCCAAAAGCTGCTCGTTCTTCGCCATTACGTTTCCAGAGAAAATGCAAAAAAACAAAACAAAACTCGTGAGTAAACGTCGAACTGAAACGTAGCAGGACTTTAAATAAACGTCGATGAGTAATCAGAGGGAAAAAAGCGTTTTCGAAATTCTCTTTTTCTCTCGAGTCCACTCGAAAACAACAAAAAACACTTTGACTCACCGGTAAACGTCGCTTTCATTTTCGTCCGCAGCAGCTGGAAAAACTCGATTGCAATTCCCGAAAGGACGCGATTTCTCGTTTGGACAAAAAACGACCTTCCGGTTTTCTCGACGCAATCGAAGTCAATGGACGTCGTTCTACAAAAAACGTTTCGCGAACTCGAATGCTTTCACGATCAAAAACGTCGATTTTGAGGAAGACGACGACTTTTAAGGAAAAAATCTCTTGAGATCGTGAATCAAACGCCGCACGAGATTGCCAACGTTCGTAAACAAAAATCGCAACTGCGTGTCGAAAACAAATTCAACGAAGAAAAACAAACGTCGAGCGATGAGTCGGCGGTTACCAGAAAAAACGTCGTCGACGCAATGATTCGTGCAAAATCGAAAATCTTTCCCGTGTCGTTTATCCACACGCTTTCATCGGCCTCAATGTGACGATTCTCGAGAAACGTGGTGTCCACTCGTCGGCTCCACATTTCCCTCGGTCAACTAGTGTCTGATCGAACGGCTCGTGCGCGACGGCGAACGTCAAAGACGCAAAGATCATGACGATCGAAAGAAAGCGAAGGTTTCGATAACAACGTACATCAGAGCCTCATGGCTAATTAAAAGAAAGTATCAGACCCTCGAAGTTACCAGGAACATCAGCAACCACTTTACACAAACACTCATTGGAAACCATTGAGTGTAATTCGCTCACTTCGACTTGGTAACCTTTTTGATCAATTTGCTGTTCAATTTCATTTGATTTCATGAAATTCGATGGTTTTGTTTTTAATTGAAACTTTTCATTTGACGTCAACAACGCTTTCGATCGTGCGTTCCACAATCTTTTGCCAACCACCCTGTGGATCTCTCGAAAGTCGGGACGAGTTAAATGAATGTGGAAAGAGAACGAGAGATTGGAAACCACCGGCAGTCGATCAGTTGCTTCTCATTGACCTCGGAAATGATTGAGAAAAAGCGGAAATCTTTTTCTCTAATCGCCGCCCCCGTTCATCTCGGCCATATTGCCGTGACCCGCAAGATTTTAACTTGTGATTGTGGAGGTTTACGAAAAAACGGTCAATCGTGTTTGTTACCCGTTAATCTACGGTTAATTTTTTGCAGTTGTATAAACAATCATTTGATTGAAAGATGTACCAGGAACGGTAAGTGAAGACCTTATACATCGGTTGAAAAGCTGTTTTAGCACCATCTATACGACAAGAACAGAATATGTTCCGGCTTACGAAACGGTCGAATGTCGAGTCACACCTGACCCAAGTTACATTCAAACACTAGATGGTCTCTTGAAACTTCTCGTCATTGTACGTCAAACTTCTAAATTGAGTTGAATCCAAAGTTTAAGGTCTTGAATCTTCTTTGTTTCATTTGTGTAGCAATTGGTGGACCTGGCTACTATTCGGGTATTAGTTGGGTGACTTTTACAACGACGTTTGGTTTTACGATCTCTCTACTGCTCTTATTCTTATACCTTTTCCATGTGGTTGACATGTTTCCGCAAATTCCGTGGATCATTGGAGAGATGGTTTACTGTTTTGCGTGGACGATCTTCTACTTCATTTCGGCGAGTATTTTGGCAGTTGGAACGGCGAGTTATCGGGGAACCTTCGGTTGGGCCTTGGCTGCAGTAGGTTCAAAATTGAACGATTGCTATTTTTCTTTAGTTCTTTGCATTTGCTGCAATGTGCGCCTACGGTGAGACAATTCGATTTTTTAAATAAAAGCAATCTAAACGATTTTAGGATTCGACTGTTACCTGAAGTTTTTGGCGTGGAAACGAGACGAAAAGGCCACTGGTCGTGGAACAAGTTTTCATCCGCACAATCGTACCGATAACATTTGAAGTGCGACAGTTTAGTTCTGAATTGACAAGTTTTGAAACTCATTTGTATCACTCAAACATAAACAGTTTTATTGTCCGATTCACATTTGATAAGTTGAAACATTTGGAATGAAAGTTCGATCATTTCTGTGCCGAAACAGGAGCACCAAATCGATGGCATAAGTGACTGCAGCGCCGAAGAGAGCGATCTGAAAGCATGAGCTGAATTCTCTAAATTCGAACGGAATGACTTACCGATGCAAGAAGCGGCAACGTTTGCCATTGTGGATTATGGACGGTCCAGTAGACAACACAAACGCTCATATAGAAAGTAGATGTCAGTAGACCAATGATTACGAAGAAAGTGACAAGAAATTCCTTAAAATAGATTTCAACAAACTTCTAAACCTTTCAAATTCACAATCGCAAACCAGTTGCCGGGGTGCAGTTGTCGATGCAAGGTCATGATTTTCGAGCACCAAACAGTGAACGTAAGCAGAATACAACAACTGCAGACCAACATCGCCAGCGATCGTTCAGCGTTGATTGCTCGTATGGATGAGCTAAGAAAAAACGCCAAAAAGCAAAGTGCCTACTGGGCAGTTGAACGTGTAATCGAAAATTGTAACTTACGATTTCGATGATCTTAAAGCGACCTTCTTCATTGCGCAAGTAGTCAAGATCCAAGTAGAGGATTCGATCACTTAAGTCGAAGGAGTGAGTATAATTGAAACCATTCGGTTGCTTTTCCAACTTTTGCGACTGTTTCTCGTTCTTTTTCATGTTACCCATTGCTAAAACCAAAAGATCAAAGATAGAAAAATGAAAGTGTTGTTTGATGACCAAAACCTTCGAATGACCCGAATTCTTCCAAATGCATCAAAACAAAAAACTCAAAATCCGGACGGATTGTAAAACGGTGCGCGAGTTTTGTGTTGCACGTTTCGGCTGACGAGAGCGAGTCCCGAACATGCGAGTTGATCGTTCTCCTCTTCCACATGCACAACTACTCCGAGAGTATTTTGAGCTCTTGAGCTGCCCGAAGATATCGGGGACACAAAGTAGCAACACAAACGTCATTTCTGCGTATGATAGGCCTCTTCAACGCATTGGAACTCGAAATACCAACAATTTTATCATTTATTATCAAAAAACAACTAAACAAGTTAATTTAATTTAAGGGTAAAATCATTGAAACTCCATTGAAGCAAAGTTCCGCTTTCGACCTGCAAACAACCGGCCAAAACAAGCGATCGATTTCCATCACTCATCGACTCCCCAGTTTTCAAACATTCTTTTGTGTGCTGGTTGCTCAATTGCTGCGTCTAAACATCACAACAGTCGCCAAGATTCGACTGCAACTGACCATTGTATCGAAATCGAAACGATGTCGTTTATCGCTCCCATTCTCCAAACATTTCGTAATGTCGAGCTGTGAACTCCAAAACGTTGAAATGCCGCGTTCAACGGTCAAACAAAACTCGTTGTTGCGAATCTCACCAGTCGAAGTGAAGACCCAAATCTGAACAAACGATTATGAGCTGCGCTTTACTCGACTATTCACCTGATCCCGAGTTGCTTCTGAGCAATTTGAAAGATAAACTGATGGTTCAGGTCTTGAATTCAACACTAAGCATTGATTCGACGAAACGGAAAAAATTTGTCCTAGAAATTGATAGCAACTTGGAAACGATGATTCCGTGTAGATGTTATCCAAATACCAACGAAAACTTTTGCATTTCAATCGACTGCGAAGTTCTTTTCGCTCCTTCAGACTTCCCAGGTCGTATGTTTGAGCTTCTAAAACACCAAGATTTCTATTTTATAAGAAGATTTACCTGGAGCCATTGCGTAAAAAAAGATACGATGCTCATCCATCCAAACATTTGCGAGTCGAGCCATGTTGCGATAAATAGTTTTCGATACGCCTTCCGGAAAGAAATGAGGTGAACTCATGCGATAAATATGACCGACACGTGAACAGGGATGAATTTCCAACTGGCCACCACATTGCCAGATCTGAAACGACGATTATCTTATGGATATGGCCACTTACTCTCAATGACATCTCCACGTTCTCAGCACCTGCAACAATCGTGAACTATCACATTCCTGTGCTCAAGCAGTCAGCTCTTCAATTTTACCCAGTCCCCAATAAACAAGCTACGTACAAGACTCATGGTTCTACTCACCCCAAATCTTCATTTCTTCATCATAAGCACCGATTTCATAAAAGTAATCTCGATCAATAGCAAACAATCCACCGGCCATCGTTGGGGTTCTGAAAGTTGTCGAAGTACAATAATGAAACAATAGACAAATTCACTTTAATGGCTCACTCGATTGATGCGATCTTTTTTTCCTGACTTTACGCGATGGTTTTGACCATTTGAATTCTAAATTCCATTTGAAACCACCAACGTTCTGAGTGACTTCCGAATAACCAAAATCATTGTCCGAAATGCTGTCAATAACCGGTGATACAACCGTTCGTTTGTTGATCATAATTCTATGCAAAAGTGGTTCTAACCATCCAGTCGACACCTCAACGTGAGCGTCCAAGAACACCAAAACCTGAAGATTGAGAATAAGAAACAAACCTTGCTGTTTAAATGACCTTTCCAGTCGATCTCTTTGCTCCTTCCAAGCGTGCTCGTACAAGTCCCGATCGTTCGTTCAAGTGAACAACGTAAAGAGGAATTGGAAAATACGAAGCGTAGAGATCGAGTGGTTTCTTCAGAAACGCTGAAACCAGCACAATCAATGCACCGACAGTAATCTTAGACTCTCACTGTTGTTGGAGGCGTCGTCAACCAAAATGATTTCGATCAACGAAGATCGTGGAGTTCGGTTGGCGATCGAATGCAACGTTCGAAGGAGCGTGGATCGGGCCTCGTTGTGGAAGATGATTACGATCGATGTTGAGGGCAAAGGAGTCGAAGAATTTGCCCGTTCTCCGGTCTCAGATATGCATCTGAAGTTGGCTTTGAGTCGGAAACCGATTGATTACTCACTGAGAAGATCGATAGTCGGGAAGTCGACGGTTGATTGAAACTCGTTCTGAAGCCACCAAGTTGAATTGGTTCAAAGCGAACGTTCGATTTGCTTCTTCTTTCTCGCTTTCCTTCAATTCGACTTCGGCGCCGTAGTCTCCGGGACCACCAAAATCAAAGCGAAGACCGTCGATGAGCGGCGCCAAAATCTCGGCATCAGCCGAGGATTTGGGTTCGGGACTGGAAATATGTTAGAGGGGCACTCCTTCGACAATCACTCACCGCCAAGCCTTCGGGCCCAAATTGAAAAATTCGAAGTAGAAAAGGAGTTCAGCTCCTATCATGCCAACAAGATAACCAACGATTAACAAAAAGACGACGATAAATAAGTCTTTTATTCTCTTGGGAAAAACCATGATCAAGAGCAACCGGTATGACCAAGAAATTGAAAAAAGTGAACTTCAATTTGAGTAAAAACAATCATTTTGTGGTGTTTTTATCGATCATTGAATTTGTGTGTGGTCCATTTCTTTGTGTCGATCTCTTGTCATCATTTAAAGTCCACTTCAACGCTTTCATTTCGCTTCCCTACTCCGACTTCCCACTCCAACATGAAGTCGAAGTGGACGATCTCAAATTAAGCCAATGACCCTGTGGATGTGCGTTGACAACGTTTTTTCACGTCGCTCACTGATCTCCACACACGCTAATTGAGTCACAAAAAGCCGGGAGTGTGAAGCGGCAAAATTTCTTTTTCGCGTTTCCGGTCGAGTTGTCGCGCCAGAAATTTGATTCCGCGCCGTCCGCTAATCTCTTCGACTATTCCGGGACCATCGCGTTTGATTAACAAACAAGTTGCTGGTCGAAAGTTCAAAGGCATTAAATGAGGTCGTGGACTCAACAGGCGACCCACTCGAATGCTATTATCGTTGATAAATTTCTGGAGCTTGGCTTTTTCGAATAAGAGCAATTAGTCGACAAACACAGATGCCACACGAAAAATTTTCAAATGTCAACGCTGTGAACTAAAATCTCCGGCCATTTTTCTTCCGGAGCTCTGATCGCATCTTCACGTTTTCATTTCGACCTCTGGTGAGGAGATTAGCGAACTTGTTTCGTGTTGTAAGCGCGTTATTCGACCACCTGTCATGCTTCTCAACCTGCTTACCCCTTTCGTCTATTACTGAATTAAAACCCATGACTTTTGATCCATAACTAATTACCCTCACCAGTGGTTAGAGGCGTATGAGAACTTGTAACCGACTGAAAGATTTCTTTAACAAAACAAATTAGCGTTTCGACGAAGCTCGTACGCAAATCTAACGGTTATTAAGGCAACATGAGCTCTAAATGAATCAGAAATGAGGGTTTAGCAATTTGTTTCATTTCACGTGTCGTATCGTCGTATATCTTTTCCACTGGGATTTGAATTGCCCATTCAGTATCTATTATCGGAATTATAACTGACATCTAATTGCTTTTTTTTATCTCTTTGGTATGGCTACGAATTCTTTTGTCTCTCGACTCTCAATAAGTTCACTTAAGAATTTCAGTATGGTCAAAAATAGTCTTGAACTTCTAATCAATTCAATTACTTTTCGTAGTTCGATAGACGAACAATCGCAGTTACTGGCAAATTCTGTAGCACGTTTTTGTTCTTTTTATGTTTCCGTGTAGTTCGTGAGCTAGTCGACCGATTGCGTGTTGTTTACAAGTCGAATCACAACTCCAAGATTACTCATGGAAACGAACTCAACTCGTTCGATGACGCAAAAAACGTTTGAAATCCCATTTTTTCGCATTTTCAGTTGAAACTCGTAAACTGCTGTTGAGGTCGACAAGAGGGGAGGACGAGTGAGAGAGAGCGTCTACAACACGTCTAAATGAAGACGACAAAACCCACTTTTCTACGAAACACTTTTTGTGTGCTTCTTATTCATGGACCGCCTTTCTTTTTTCGGCATTATAAACGAAACGGCATTTTAGTCCAAAACGAACACACTCGTCGATTGCCCCCCAGTTCCACACTCTTCGCTTCTGGAAGACTTCCGTTAAAGTGAATAGTCGATTAGAATTTTCGCTCTCCGCGACGAAGGAACAGCGGTTTGGAGGGTTGACGACCGTCAGCTTCCACTGCCATTGGCTCGTAATGTCGAGGTCTCTTGTCGAGACTCCTAATTGTCATTTTCGATTATTGCGCTAATCGGCGTATTAAGAGTCACGAACAAATCCCTAAAAAGGTCGTTTACGTTGTCGCTTCTTTTCCTCCCGACTTTTTGCCGCACACCGAAAAATTCATTGGGTCTTCAAAAGTGCTCACTCGTCGTCGTTGCTCTTGCGGGATTGCTCTGTTGTGGCCCTGATGTGGTGAAGCGAAGAGAGGAGAGTGGGGGCCGCTGGCAATGTTGTGTGTCGTCTGTGTATTTTTGCGAACTTACGCGCTTTCCTCCCCTCTTTTTTCTCCTCCACGATTTTGCCGCCACCGCGAAGATTTTCTCAACACTCCATGGGATTTTGATTAATTCGAATCGTTTTCCATTCCGCGACGTTTGATATCCTGCAACCAATTCGGGACTCATAAACCAAAACGAATTGAAACTTTCTCTCTCGATGTTCTCGGCTTTTCGTTTGCCGCCTGTGGACCAAATGCTCTCGGCTTTTTCTCTCGTGACTACAAGATGACAACAGAAACTGCCGTGTGGTCAAAATGGCTTTTGACCCTCCCGAAAACCTTTTCAATTCTTTCACTGAACTCAACCTTTTTCTTCAACACAATCTTAATTCCCGACTGGTTAGACGGTTGCTTTCATTTCGAGATAATTGCGTGCCATTCAATCATTTGCAGTTGCCGGAAGTAGCGATACGAGATTAGAAGTCCGAGCACCTTTGTTTTCATGTTGTAGTTTTCAGAATTGACGGTCGTGCTCTCGAACGTCCGATGTAGTTGACCATCTGCAGTTTACAACGAAAACTATCGAAACAACGACGAGCGCGCTAACGAGCGCCAATCGATGAGCGGAGTTCCTTTTGATGATGGAGCAGTTATTGAAACGAATCAGCCAAATAAAGACGTGAATTCCGCTTCGACTTCCGACTCAACGAGCGTTCAACCTTCGACTTCCAGTGCAGTTGCGAATTTGAATCGCGATTTCGAGCATATAACGACCATTGACGAAGAACCCGAATCAACCGAGGTCAGAAAGCCGTTACTCGACAAATCGGGTGAGTGTCTGTGAGTTTGGCTTATTGAACGCGCGGTTTGTTTTAGTCGGTGATTACCAAAAAACATCAACGAGTGGCATTTCCACCGAAGACGATAAACCGGGACCTAGTGGTTTAAGAGGTCCGGAAAAAACGTCCACCGTCAAAATGCCCGAAAGTGTGACGATCGTTGACTCAACTACACGGTTAGTTCTATAGTGTGCATTGCGGTACAATTGTTTTCAGAAGTATTGATGCAATCGATCTTTTGACTCGCGAAGCCGAAGAACTTCGACGGAAACTCGAAGCTGAACGTCAGAAATTAAATGACATACCAAGTGAGTGACTTCTATTCAATAGAATTTATTTCTTATGTTGTAGTTCAACTTGCCGCCGAACGTTTGGAACCCCTGAATCAACTGAACATCAAACAACGTCGCCTACTCAAAGGTCATGCATCAAAAGTTCTTTGTATGGATTGGTCACAGGATAAAAGGCATATTGTTAGTTCGTCACAAGACGGCAAAGGTAATCGGATTTTAAATCTTTGAAGTTACTTCTAAATCACTGTTATCAATCAAGTTGGTTGTTTTTAGTTATTGTGTGGGATGGATTCACAACGAACAAGGAACACGCTCTTACGATGCCAACAACGTGGGTAATGACATGTGCTTATGCTCCGAGTGGTCAACTGATTGCTTGCGGGTAAGTGCTTCAACACTTTGATCTCAATTATCTTTTGTTTCAGTGGATTAGATAACAAATGTTCGGTTGTGCCGTTGAGTTTTGAAGAAGACATTCTACAAAAAAAACGATCCGTAGCTACTCACACATCGTACATGTCTTGTTGTACGTTTCTACGTTCTGACAATCTAGTAAGTTTATGAACAAAAAATTCTTCGATTGATTGACTTTTAGCTCTTGACCGGTAGTGGAGATTCAACATGCGCGATTTGGGATGTTGAAAGCGGTCAAATGATTCAGAATTTCCACGGACATACGGGCGATGTTTTCTCTGTGGATATTCCGCGATCAGACACCGGAAACATCTTCATTTCGGGGGTTTGTTCTGCTTTCTGTTTCATTGATTTTGAATTCAGGGGGCTGATCGTCATGCACTTGTTTGGGATATTCGAACTGGTCAATGTGTTCAATCATTCGAAGGTCATGAAGCGGATATCAATTCTGTTCGTTTTCATCCAAACGGCGACACTTTTGCTACGGGTTCCGACGATGCATCTGTAAGTGGTCGACTTGATTTAAAGTCCATAACTGTTGTGTTTAGTGTCGTTTATTCGATTTGCGTGCTGATCGACAAGTTTGCGTCTACGAAAAGGAGTCGATTTTGTTTCCTGTTAACGGCGTTGATTTCAGTGTTAGCGGTAAGTTCAAGAGGAATATGAAAAGTACTCACTATCTTAGGTCGTATATTATTTGCCGGATATGGTGACTACCGTGTGGGTGTTTGGGATTCATTGAAATGCATTAGACAATCGATTCTCTACGGTCATGAAAATCGGATATCATGTTTGCGGACAAGTCCCGATGGCTCTGCGATATGCACCGCATCATGGGATTGTACGATTAGAGTAAGTTCTCAGCAGTCGATGCTTCTTCACGTCGAAATCTTTAGATTTGGGCCTAATAGTCTTCCAAACAACTCGGTTATTTCGAATGATAATCAATCAACTCGCCTCTTTTTCGTCAACAAATTCGGTTTTCTATTTATGGTCAAATTTCTTAATACAGTTTCCTGTTCCTCAAGCTGCCATCCTCCTTTGTCGTTCATTGATTTTGAACCAAAAATCATGGAAATAAACAAAAGTATCTTCAATCCGCTTGTTTCCCTATTAAACATCCAACACTCCCTAACGTTTCTGCTTTAATGTATTTCGATTTATTAAGCTTCAAAGCCTCAAGTTATGTAACGAAATTGTTTTGGTGATTAGGTGGATTGGATTGTAATTGTTCATGTAATAAAATTCTCAGAAGATGTCGATTTGTCATGTGTACTGAAGAATTTTTTGCGTTTAATATCTGAATCTTCAAATAACATTTGACTCAAACTGCCAAAAAATATGTAAGAATCGTATATGCTGTTACCTGTTGTTTAAAATAGATTAAACGAATGGATCTTGAACTTGGAGACCACTGGTAGCATTCAACTATGAAATTAATAAGCAAAAGGTTCCATTGATTATTTTTAAGAAAAAGTGTATTTGTGTGCAATCAAAATTAATGGAATGTTCAAGTCAATTGTTGGGGCTTATGAAGATTTAGCAAAAATGGTCTTCCTTCACTACATGTTCCAGTTGTAACCAATCAATTAAAGAACAGATACTTCCGAACATTTATTCCGAAGACCAGGTTACAAGTCACAATTACAAATCGGACGTCATTCAGCGAAGGGATATTTGAATCGTTTGGGCTGATACTCAACTGCGCTTTGAAGAATCAGTGAGTCTTGTTTGATTGCGTAGAGCGACAGTTTAACGAGAGAGTATCTGGACGACTGAAACTCAAATATCAGAAGCAATTAATCGTTGAACTCACTTGAAATTGGATCGGTAATAACGCCTTACTTCCACCGTCTCATTACTCGTTTCCACCACCAATGTGTTGTCGTCGCTTGACGATAGCTTGCCAATTTCTAAGTCAAATAGAATGTCCAGTTTATGCCGATGCAGAGAATCCAGGTGCATGGCGAAGAAATAGGTTACCTCATCATAGACAAATTCCTTCACTAGTGTTCGACCGATCCAAAGCGTTTCACTATAATGCTGAATAGATTCAGATAACTAGATAATCAAATAGGCTGACTTACGTTTACACGCTTTAGGTTCGTTGGCCAGCCACTCACTTTCAACGTCGTTTGTTCTTTCGCTTCCAAACAAACTCGAACCAATTTGCTGAAGTCTCCTTTGAAACGATCTTCATGCCAAAAACCGTAGAGACTGTTGTCCACCACTCCGATAACAAGAAATCTTTTTGGAAACTCGATTTGTTGAGTTGTTTTTTGCTCGACATCACAATCGTTCAAATAGCTGATTTGGTGAAGAGAAGCATTTGTTACTAATACATTGCGTCCATATTCGTAGACCCATTCGAAACCATCGTTTGAAGTTTCGAAACTGTCGATGAGGAAGCGGACAGTTTGCATTCAGCTATATACGCGGACGTTTGAATGTGGCGATTGAGTTTTCGTAGTCGAGATTCAGCACAATGAATCCCGTCAACAACCCGTGATCATCTGTTCCTTGATGAATCTGAGCAATAACCGTATGAAGATCGGTAAGGATGAAGTTTCCACTAAAATGCCGTTCGTTAAAATTAGGATCATTTCTCGATGTAATTGGTTCCGTATCCCACTGAACGACAAACTTTCTGCAAAGGCTATCGATCGAAATAGATGTTGCGATAACTCACTTTGTCTTCATGTGCAAGAAATCCAAAATACGAATCGAGTCACGATCGTAATCTACAATGTACGGAAGAAAACGATCTTTGCACAGACAATTAGCAGAACCATGCATCTTTCCATTGAATTCTCTCCATTCCCCGTTGCAGAGTCGCTTTAAGCAGCAAACGAAGACATTTTTTGGCCACAGACGAGGACGCAAAGTGACCAACTGAAGATCCGGCTAGTGGGCGACGGCGACATTTGCCGGACTATGGCCTCTCATTAGGATTGGCAGACCCATTGGACAGCGAGTACCTTATTTGGATGCAGCAGGCAGCTTATGTTCATAGTAATGATGTAAACGAAACTGTTTGTTTGACCATGTGCACAATGCGAAATCTTCTTCTTGCGCAAATCTAACCGCAAATTCCTATGCAATAGAGTTGTAAATCGAATGTTAACTTCTGATTCAATCTTTTTACAGCAATAATTTTTGCTTGAACACACAAGAATTATCCGTGTAAAGGCTTGATTATATTCTCAGAAATCAACGGAATACAGAAACAAGCTTTAAACTTGTTGTGTCCCGACGAATACTTGACGGGGGTCTTTATTGGGTGAAAAATAAGAGCCAACAAAACACGACGATTCAAAACAGATCGAGCGACCGGCTGACAATAGTCGGCGGTCGAATAACTAAGTGGGCGGGGCGCAATGCGAGTGCGCTCAATACACAACAAAACTCAAGCACATGGATTGTCTTTATCCTTGAAACACAATGAATGGAGTTTATTGTTTCCATAACCATTGAAGAACTGACCGTTCGTTCACGCGTTATGTCGATTGCGTCCAGTCCAACGACTATGACGTACCATCGCCCAATCGGTCAGAGCTCGCGCGGTATTCTTCATGATATCTGTGTAACCGAGTATCTAGGAGCAGACAATTGAGTGCTACAAGCAGTCAAAAATTACCGAAACGTAGATGGCAAGAACTAGAAAACGATAGAAAACCAAAAACCACAACCACAATCGTTCGATTTCGATGAAGAAAACGATAAGTACGTTGATGAGCTCGAGCATCGAATGAACGAAAACAACTAACTGAAACACAACTATGAAAGAGTGGATGGTTGAACTACAGAACCTGTGTGAACAGAAAAAAGTTTGTAAATTTGAACGCCGTAAACCAAGCAATCAAGTAAGTACATTTGGGGCACTTGAATGCAATGTCAAGAATCGCGATATGAAGAAGAGAGCCAAGTGGAACGATTTCGAAGAGTATTATGTCAACAGCAATCTGTGGTACCTGAACGACTGTTTGTTAGTGCGCATCCCCACAATAAAACTCACGTAGCTCCAGAGACTCAACAATTCGGGTTCGTTCGCATGTTGATAACTCCAATCTTCGAAACGAATCTTCAGACGACGGAGACCAACGAGCAAGTAGAACATGACGATCGCGTAAAAAACCGCCTAAGACATCTTTTGGATTAAAAAACGAACATACACGAATTGGAATGGTGGGCGAGATTCCACACTTTCGCGTCCACGTAAACAAAGAATAAGTCGAACCTTGGCCGTTTGCTTGTTCGCGCCTACGTCGAGGCCGATTGAAGGTGTCGTAATCGTCCGAGATCACTAAGGACTGATCGGTTTCGTCCAATTCGCTGTATTGACTTCGAGCGCTGCGAATACTCGACTGTTGAGTTGAAACCACGGAAAGTGAAGTCCCAACAAGAGTTGTAATCGATTCAACGGTCTGTAGATCACAATCAGTTTCTAGAGCGTTGCAGGTCGTGATGGACGACGAGTTTTTGAGTTGAGTTTCCTCCAACTTCAAATCGTCATTCTCATTCGTCGTCAATCGTTTCCTGCGTTCACTAAACTCAATGGACGTCGACATCTGTAATCAATGACCAGAAAGCGAACTGACCGTTGACTGCTGGAATTCCAAATGCTAATGAGTTTCTTGCTCTAGAACAACGATTATGATAATTTCAATGACGAGATTCAACTGTTGTTAAGATTACAATAGTAAGATTTATTGTAAGGTAATCTACCCGTCGTCTTGTTAATACAAAATCGTTTATAAGGCAACTAGCAGTTATTCTATTTAAGACAAATAAACCCGAATCATAGGCAAGAAGTTGGCCAATATCTCTAAATCAAAATTCTCCACCATGCCAATTCAAAGTATCGAACTCATGAGCTTCGGTCTCTTCCACTTTGCCGTCTTCATACAAGTCGTCCGCTGACATGAATGCTTCCTCTTTATCCTCTTCAATTCGTGCGTTATTTGCCGCTTCTTCAGTTTCGTAGATGTTCAATTCTTCCAAGCTCATTCCATAGAAGTCGGTGAGCATTACGATTCCGTTTTCGACTATTTCTCCGATGTTCTTTCCTTCAAAATCTTGATCTTCAATGACTTTTATATAATCTCTAAAACACCAATGAAAAGCTCTAAATGAGATGCTTGAACTTACTTTCTTGTCTTTGGTACTTTCCAACCGATTGCCGTCGTTATTAGGAATTGCAAGTAGACAGCAAACTCGCGACTATCATTAGAATCATATTCGAGGGTAATGAATTTTCCGGGCAAAATCACACGTTCGTATTCAGAAGCTATAGAACGCATGTAGTAAAAAACTGAAGTCTCCAGCAACTCCATGGGTGTTTTTGCTCTTTCGATCTTTGCTCTCGCTTTGGTTTCTTCGATCATTTGTTTCATTGAGTAGACCATTTCCTCGTCCTCTTCGACCTCCGAATGCTCAGGCAGATAGTCGACAAGTTTCTCCAACATCATAACCTGATCATCGCGAAACCTCGGAATCTCAATTGAAGCAGAGATCGACGAAACAAGATAGAATATGAACATTATGGCAACTGGAGAGATCATCTAAAGAGAAAACTCAATACCAACCGGTTTGATTATGCTACCTCGTTGGTTGTTCATTGGAATTTAAGATCGATTGGCTGTTGCATCAACGGAGAACGAAAGTTAAACGAATGTTGAGAACGGAAGCAGAGATTATTGATAATTACAATTGAGTTTTAGATGAACTAATAAAAAAGCAACGGCCTGCGGTTGAGAGCACTTGATGTTTGCTATTTGAGTTTTTGCAGAAGAATTGGGACGCCAGCGAAAGCCCAAGAAAAGTGAAGGAAAAGTGAGGCGTTTTTCTTCCGTTAGGCCCCGATTCTTGGGCGACGAGGCAGCTCGAGCCTGGGGGCTTTTTGAACAAACCTCGGTGGAAGAGCAATCGAAATGAGTCATTTGAGAGTCTGTGACTAACCATTCGATAATAACAACAAATAAGTTTATTGTGATCTTTTGTGTAAAACAAGAATTAGTTTTAAGTTAAAGGAACTTGAAACGTAGAATACAAATGCAAGTGCAGAAGCAAGCGAACGATAAGCCAAGAACGAAGAGAATGAGCAGAATCGTTGTTGTATTTACGTTCTTCATACTCTTCGACAACCAAACGTTTGCATCGATACAACGTGGACGGATGGAGCTGTTGGAGGTCTTCGGAAGGTCAGGAGTGTTCTTCAAAGTTAATTGATTTTGCAGCTCTCCGTTAATCGATCGTTCCCGTTTAAGATCATCGATCAAACGAGCTGAATTTTGTTGAGCTGCATTCAACGCGTATTCGGCTCGTTTCAAGCGATCGATCGTGAGTTTGAGTTGTTGAGCTAATTCCAAGTTTTTTTGAGTCAACTTGAACGTATCATTAGAATCAGAAGGCGAAAGACAATCCGTCGACAATGCGCGAATGGCGGACTTTAACGATGGAGCTGTGGTGCTTGAAGCGATTTCCGAGCGTATAATCACAACAAAGAAAACGATCACAGTCACAAATCCGATGGCACAAATGGGCGGTAGAAGTTGCCAAACGCGTTTACTTTGACTCAATCTCCGTATTCTGAAATCGACTATCGTTTAGCAATTAGTATGCTCGCTCACTTCAAACGTGGAATACGACAATTGAAATTTGTCTCGCGACTTTCTTTAGTTTCCTTCGGCGTCCCATCGAACGTATCGTGATTGTTGGCGATCTCTGCAATGAATGGAAGTTGGGTCATGCTGCAAACAAGTTGTTAACACAGTGCTACGATAGAAGGACTCGACAATTGAACGCGACAAAGCGAGAACCGGGAACTAGTCGGCTAATAGACAGATTGTCGTTTTTTCAGCTGTCTAATTGAAATTCGAACAAATTGACTCGCACGGAAGACTTACAAAGTGTATTCATTAAATTTGTATTTTGCTACTCTATGGTTGTCGTAGAAACCGACAAGTCGAAACTACGAAGATGCGTAAGTGCAAATAAACCTTCGAATTCGTTGATTGATACAAACGAAGTGCTTAACATCGAACATTTTCTGGGTGTTCACAATGAAATTTGCATTCTTAATTGGCCCGGAACATGAATACGTGTCGCCGTTCTGAGGATTACAATCGACACGTATTTCGGTTGTTCATCTCGACCATCGATCTCATTTGCATTTATCCATTGACGTATTTCGATTAGCCACTATGTGAGTTGAGTGTTTAAACGACGTTCATTAGGTTAGCAAGACGAACATATAACTTCCAGTCAATGCGATTAAAAAAGCTTTTACAAAACTATGAATTTAGTTTAACATTAGTATTCTTGAAGACCACACGCCGCGTCTTCCACTCACTCTTTGGTCAATCACTGTGTGCGGTCCGAAAATCCAAGTGAACGGCTCGTCGATAAATTTTGCCGATTCATCAGATGAAATCTGAGACTTGGTAAGTAGTTGCTAGGCGGACATAGTAGTCTATTCTCGTCATCAGATTCCATCGACGGTCGATACTCGAATTTTAGAGTCGCAAATTGACTGTCCATTAAAAGACCACACGCAGCGAGTGGCCAGAAATGAACGGAAAACGCGGCGTGTGGTCCTATTAAATTGCCGCCTAATTCAACGAGTCGATTCACGTGCTGGGACACGTTGATTATGATTGCTGGTTACTGCAGAGAGTAACTGAGATGTCAATTGAATGTTCGATCTAGTGGAATCCAAGTCTTTTAGAGAGTCTACTAATGATTTCAAACTAATTGTCGATCACGTTGTTTTGTGTTATTTTCGGTTTAGTTGAACTCCCAACCGCTCACTAGAGACGTTCGAGACCATAACCGGAGATCGAAAGATCCAATTAGTAAACACTGAGCTCAAAACTTATGTTGTGAGACTTCTTAACGAAAGCACGAAAAGCACGAAAAATCCCCTCTTTTGATTCAATCGCAAGCGATGGAGAGGCTCCGAACGCCCTATTATGTTCGGGTCTTGGCATATTGTAAGGGCATTGCTGTTGCGAGTTGCCAGCTCTGAACAGCGCCCCCGTGCTTCCCCTTGAATTCAAGGTACCCATTGGCTTCCAGAATTGGTACCGCCTGGGTGGGACGAGAACAGCGGAGTTCGCATTACAGCTCGACCAGGGATTGAACCTGGGAGCCACCGAACTCTGTGCAGACGTGTTACCTTTGCACCACGCTGTCCTCACTTCTTAATCTCCCTTAGAAAATTGTTGAGCCCATAATTAAGATCAAATAGACATCAATCTCACCACCAATTAACTACTATCGAAGTATCACAAAATGGCAGACACACAAAACTTGAGATTCAACTTGAACTATACAACCACTCAAATATCATCTCTACAACTGTGAACTGCATGAATATTGTAGTTCGAACATAGTTAGTAGAAGCAGTTGACCTGAAAGCTAACAGAGAAGAATGCCAACTGCCAGACATCCGCTTCTGAGAAACCAACTTCCATTGACTGTATTTCATCAATTAGTGACTGTAGAAGAGTGTAATCAACAGAACAACGCTAACGAATACTGAACTCTAAACCCTGTGAATATGAGCGGAATCCAATCAGCCAATGAGCCAAAATACACAACACCCCCCATTCCCTTGTATGACACGTCCATCGCGCCGATCGATGTATCTCGGAGAGTTGGGTAAGAACCTACGGTGTTATTGTACCATCAGAAAGTCCGAAAGACTGGCTATCTAACGTGTCCAAACTTGTAGCCATCGGACAACTGAGAGAGAAATGAGAGCACTCCAAAGCCGAACAATTTGTCAAAAATCGTTCAAAATTGCAAAAGTTTGTGGAGTTCTTCCTGTTGATGATGGAGAGCTCTAATTTGGCCCACTTGTTAATCAGCAAGTGAAAGTAAAATGTTGAAAATTCGGTGAGCAGAGGTTGACCGAGGGCAGAATTAAAGTCAAAACATACTCAAAAGAGGCCACAATTGAGTATACCCTTTATTTGATGATTTTCAACAGTTTGCAGCTAACAAATCAGCTAATTGAAAGCAAAGATCCTAGCTGTGTTCTGCAAATCAATAAACACATACTAAGAAGTTTTGTGACTCACACATTCAACATCACTTGTCATCCAATGGTCAGATGCTCATAATTGTTGTTTAAGAGCAAAACAACTTTGGTGTTTGAACGCACAGCATGAGATGTTAGCGAGCAATTTCCGAGACCTCAATTGTGTTCGTTGGAATCGTGAAGCCAATCCACATTGAGTAGAAGCACGAAGTCAGTATTCGAAGCGTTAACTTGTCTATTCTCTGACCTGACAAGTACTGGGTCTGTTCAATAATCCGAATTTATTTTCTCAACTAGCTCACAAGACAATAGCTAACAATTAACGTTTAGAGCTCATTTCAATCGGTTCATTGATCGAAGTCACTGATTGGTTCGGTGTGTCCAGATCGTTCATCAATAACTCGTTTGCCGTTGGATGTTGAGACTTTTCAGGCACCGATTTCTCAAACATCGTCAAATAACAAAATATGCAATGAACTCACGTTTTCAGATGTTATTGTCGTCGAAGATTTGTAATGTTTTAGAACTCTAAATTAGAAGGTTAACTTTTTGCTGCCAAATAATTACCTTGGAAGCTTTCCAGGACTAAGAGTCGTAGAAGAGGTCGGGAATTCAACACTAACACTCTCCGATTTCTCATTCATCTGAAGACGAAATAACTTTGATTCAGAACTCACTTACCAACGGAGTTCGAACGCACACACTTTCCACCGGAACCAAACATTTTTTGTCAACTGACATAAACTCTAAAAGTCCGCAACTGAGGAATTGGATCAACGCAACGCTGAGAAGCAAAAAGAAACGATCGTTGACTTCGATGACTCCAAATAGCCACAAAATGAAAGCGAAGAAAATGTTCAATGCACCGGCTCCAATAGTCCATTGTCGAAAATAAGATTCAGCTGAAGACCACAGTAATCAAAGCGCAAAGTTCAGAACTCACCATTTGCATTGTCCAACAAAGCAAACGCGTAAATGACAACCAACGGAATTGCAAGCAGTAAGCCGGCAAAAAGCAAAATGAATCCAATTGAAAATCCAACGACGCCAAACACCAACGCGCTCATAACCGCAATGGTCGTGATTTCTAGTTCGAAGCGAAGAACCGATACAACCGCTTGGAATTGACGCTTGTTATCTGATTTGGACATCATGACGTATGGACTTGAATGACCACTTGATTATCGCAAACAACACTCGACCTGACAGAACCAACGTTTTCAATCAAATGATTTTCGATTTGAATTTGCATTCAGTTTCGAAAAGCTTGGACTTGTTTTTGGGTTACCCTTTTATTCGAAAACCCTTGTAGAAAACTCGTAAGTGAAAAACTACATGATAGTCGAGAAATTAGAAATAAACAAAACCGTCACAATCAACGTAGACGTCACTCTCGACATAAATGTAATCGGATTCGGTCGGTCGAATGAAGTCGCCCAAAGTCATTAGTGGTGGAGATTGAAGCTCTTCGCCGCCTTGCTCTTCGGTTTCCATTGAATCAAAATCTAAGGATTCTTCTTCCATTTCAACGAATTCGCCTCCCAACTTCCACGGTTTGTTGCTAGTCGAAGAGTTTTGCGTGTAACTGAAATCGGAGCTTGTAAGCGATTGACTGGACATCGATTTTACATTCTCGGCCAACGATCCTTGTTCGCACCGTTCATGAAATGAGCTGTGGTTTTGGGTTCATAGGCGTAATAGGTGATACGAACCGGTGGTTCTTTGGATTGATCCATTCCTTCTTCTCGTTGTTTTCGTCTTAGTGCTCGCTTCTTGTTCTTACTCAACGGTCGTTCAAACGAACTGTTTGAAGTCGAAGGAAGAGCTCTAAAATGAATAGTGCTGAGTAATGAGTAATCAAAAAAACGAGTTACGGCAAGTAAGTGTATGAGTGACCGTTGGATTGGGCGTTCTCTCTCACGTACAAACTCCCGTCTTCGTTGCAGGCAATCAACTTCTTAACAGACGACGGTCCCACATATATGCTATGACGAGAAGGAGCATCGAAAAGCCGTGGGCCCCACCAAGCATCCAGAAGCGGATGTTCGCTGGTTGCCAAAACACAACTCAAATTCTGATGCGGAACTTGGAATTTTGCGGCTTTGTGTTCAAATTCAGCAGCCAATTGCCAACGTTGCTTCTTACTCAATGAGTAAGAAACCTCAAAAGAATCCAAACCGTAGGGATCGTTCTCCACCAACTCCATTCTTGTCCGTTCTTTGGCTTTCGACCACTTGGTTTTGATTCGTTTACTTAAACAAAAAATGAATTTGTCTAAATAAACTGGTTGGTTACCTTGAATACTCTTCACAAGTGCAACGCCAATTCTCACAAGTGCAATTGGTCGCTCGTTTCGGTTCTTTTAGAATTTCATGTCGTTTGTCTAAAGATCGAACTACAACACCGCGAAACGAGAAGTAGCGATTAACGTAGTGAAAAACTTTCTGGTCGGTGTGGTTCCGAAAAAACACCGATTTTGGATCGAACAACTCCAACGGTATTTCCGATTCGTCTAATGAGCTACAAATACACATACTCGGAAGTAGAAGTTGAGATCTTACTTCGACATCTTTTGGACCAAAGCGGAGGAAGAGGAGTCAGTGGGAGATTCGGGAATGATTGAAAGAAAATGAAAAACTAGAAATGAAAAGTGACCTAAAATTCCGATCTTTATAGCCCTCAAACGTTGTTTCGAAATCGCCTTCTCGACCTTCATCTCCGCCTCTTTCGCGTAAACCGAAATGTTTCGAAATGTTTACGGGCGGTGACGAATGAGTGAGCAAAAGGAAAAAGAGAGCGGACCTTTGGATGCACATTGAATTTCGAAACCAAAAATTTCAGACAGAAGCCAGAGCTCTAAAACGATTGATTTTATTGCGATTGACAAAAAGTGTATCGACCACGGCAGGATTCGAACCTACAATCTTCTGCTCCGTAGGCAGACGCGTTATCCATTGCGCCACGCGGCCTTGTGCTCTCAGACGTTAAACAGAAACAAGTGAGCAACTGAAGAAAAGACGGGAGTTTCTTTTGGACTGCCGTTCGCTGGCCGGCTGCCCACTAGTCAATCGTCGGGTAACTGATGAGCATTTATCCTCAGTTTCCAGCAGAACGTTTGGAAACACAGCTGGTGGGTCGGTAGAGGTCTAAATATGTCTGAAAACTTAAGATCACGTCTAACACGTGCGTTGTGTTCAGAAGTTTATGTGAACAGTCGAACATGTTTCTAGCTTTTTTGACGTTTAAATTCATGTCTTGATTCTGCAACCAAAATGCTTGTTGGAATTACGTTCCGATTTAGACTTCAACAAACACGTGTTATCGTCCAAGTGTATAAATGGTATAAATGGAGCAAAACTACTGGGGCAAACAATGGAGTTAACACAAAAACTGATAAGAATGCGATGATCAAGTTCGGAATCAACAACCGAAATTTAGGCACATGAAAGGGATTCTCATCACGTTTCAAGGCTTAGTCGTTTGTGTTCAAGCGCCGAGACAAACGGCTGCGTCACCATTTTTGATAATGACCCTCAAGTCGGGCGCTTCAAACAAAAACACCAAACCTTCCGGCACGATCCACGGAGTCGAAATGATAACGACGACAAGAACAACACTTTTTTCATACTCTCGATTTCACACGACGTTCCAAGTCGTCGCAAATTCTTCAATTTGCATTCGCCTGTTCATATTCTCAACGTTCAATGGTTTTGTGTCACGGTTATCGCTATTGGGTTCTCCTGTTGGGATGCTTGTGCATGACATCGATCTCCTCCAACATGTACACCTTCAACATTGCACAGGGTAAGCGAACGCAAATACCATTACAGTCGTCGGTTTCAGTTTGCATGTCGACAACGAACAATGGAACAGTAAGATAACGACCGATCGATTTCATTTTAGTCGCTTCAGAAAGTGGGCAATTGGAAGCAAATCGACTACACGCCTTTTGAGGTTTCCATGATTAACGGAGTGGTTGGTGCAGGAACGATGTTGGCCACGATTCCATCGACGGAAATCTACTCTCGATATGGACTGAAAAAGCCGTTTATTGTTGCCGGATTGATCTCTGCATTGTCAACGGGAGTTTTGCCGTTCGCTGCCGAATTTCATTTATACGCAATGTTAGCAACTCGATTCATTCAAGTGAGCGGAGCAGTTAATAAAAAGGTGGACAGACTTGTTTCTTAGGGAATGAGCTACGCTGCTATCTATCCGGCAATTGCAATTCTGAGCTCAAGTTGGGCATCACTGAAGCAATGCGGACTGTTCATTTGTGTTTACATATGTTACACTCCGCTGTCTTCTGGACTCACCAATGGATTGGGTGGAATTGTCAGTTTACAGAGATGTTGTGTTATGAATCAAACGTTCAGATGTGCAATTCGCGGTTCGGTTGGCCGTTAGTCTACTTCTCTCATGCTGCTGTCGGAGTTGTGATCTTCATTCTATGGTTTTTCTTTTTCAACGACCACCCACACAAACATAGTGCTGTGTCGAAGATCGAGTTGGAGAAAATCCAACGGGACAAAACCGAAGCACTAATGCACGGAGACAACGATATTCCTTATAGGGTTCGGGAACAAGCATGATTCTAAATGTAATTAAACTTTAGGCGATTCTTTCCGACGTTGTGATTTGGACCATTTGGTTCAACAATTTAGCTGAGATCTTCATCACAAATTTCCTATTCGTTTATGCTCCCTATTATATCAGCAATGTTCTTCGGTTCTCAACCGAAACCACAGGCTTATTCTCCGCTTTCACATCGTCTATGCAAATTCCATTACGATTGATTTGCGGATTCTTGAGCGACAAAATCAAGTGAGTTAGAATGATCGAGAGTCAAATGAGGAGTTAGATTTGTTTCTGAACGCAACAAAATGATTTTCTTCAACACAATTGGATTGGCGACAGGTGGAATAATCTGTGCTCTGGTCGGCTATGTTCCCGACGAATACCCGGTGGTTCCAGTGATTCTGTTCGGTTTGTGTAATTTGGCAACTGGAGCAGCAACCGTTGGGTTCTTCAAATGCGGGATCATTTATGCACGGCAAGTTCTACTGATCTTGTGATGCTCATTGAATACAAGCTGTTTAGACAATACAGCGCGTTTGTCACGTCAACTTGTCAGTTCATTAAATGTTTGGCCGTTTTTTCTTGGACCCGCACTAGTTGCCATTTTTGTCAAGGACGAGACCTCAAAAGCTCAATGGCGAATCATTTTCCTTATTACATCTGTGGCTTTAGTGCTGGTAAGCCAAAACGCTAAAGTCTGAAAATAGAAGATTTTAGGCGAACATTATCTTCGTCAAATTCTGCACAGCCAAACCTGCTCCTTACACTGTGGAGAGTCCGTTAAAGATGCGTGGTGCAGATGAAACGTTGATGTCGAAACGATTCTCTAAAGAACAGTTAAAGAACATTGAACGTGTCAGACGGAACAGCATGATGAGTGTGGCCGGAGCAGTGATGTGAACTTACAGTTGTCGTGTAAACAAGAAGTTTGTACATAACAGTGGACATCTTTTGTTACCTCATTTCTTAAACAATAAAGTTGTTGACCTCATCAGTTGGTGGTACATCAAGAAGAGATTGCTAGACAAACAGTGTAGATAAATTCTGAAGTTTAATTACACAGTTAAACTTCCCAATCGTTATTACAGTTCTTAAAGTGATCGTCACTCTCATTACTTTTCCGTGTGGTTCTCAAGCAAACGGGCAAAGTGCTCACCGCTATTGAGGCTCTTTATGTTCGCCCGTCGTGTGTGCCCGTTTAGCTCAGTGGCAGAGCGTCTGTCTCGTACAATCGTGTCAACAGAAGGTCATCAGATCAATCCTGATAGTGGGCAATTCTTTTGTTAAATTTTTATAACAAACTATTGAGTTTTTGCTTTGTTTTAGTCTTAAATCAATGGTTTACTTTAATAAGTTCAGCCGTTTACGTTTAACAAAATGTTCATTAACACTTTTAGAGATTTGATGTGACTTGCCGCATCGTAGTTGTCGGTAATAGAAAAGCATTTATTATTCTTTACATTCCATTCAAATGGACTACAAAAGCGAATCTCACATCATAAAACTCATGTTACTTTTAAAATGAAAGTGCGAAACACAAAGAATACAACTAGCAACTTTTACAATTACTGCGATATTGGCAAACGAATTGATTCAAGAGCTCCATTCTTTTTCGTTTCACATCTGCAAGTTAGTTGAACGGTTTCCATTAAAATCTCAAATCTACTTGTGTTTGTACTTCCCACGTATCACTTCGTTATTTTTCTCCAGACGAGTTCCATCTTTGATAATACAGGCAGTTGGTGAGATGATGTAATTGTTTGCAGTTTCCATACAACTCATGACGAACTGACCAATAATCTGAAACAGTAAGTAGTCAACAGTTCCTAGATGTTTTCAGCTTACAAACTGTTTGCCATTCAGAAAGTTTTTGTTCTTATCGAAACACTGGTCAACTGATGATTTGAGTTGTTTCTGTGGCTTCCCATCTCCCAACTCTCCAGTCAGCAATTTCAATCCATGACCATTTTCACTGTTTGTACAGCTAACAAAGTTTTAAAAAATTCTTGAAAGCAAACCGACTTGTAAATGTAATCTCCTCTTTCCGCGTATTCTCCACTTTTCATCTTCAACCCGTCTTTTGTTAAACAAAAAATGGCCCTAAGCCAATAATTTTTGGCATCTCCAGTGCACAACATCAAAAAATTTTTGTCCGCACTCACCTACGATCAATCAGAGGTTACAAACCCAAACAAACAGCTCACAAATTGATCACCATATCGATAGATCTGCCCATCCGTGTCTTCGCATTTTCCATTCGGATCGTTGTATCCTTTGCTTTCCGTAATGTTCTTCGAATTTGCGTAGTCGTAGTGAATCGAATCATCGGCCGAAAGCCAACATCTAAATACAGAGAAGTTGAAGGTTGATATTGAAAGCAAACCGATGAATCAAATCGTCTTTGATCAACTGATTTCCTATCTCGATTCTTTCGCCACTTTTGATTTTACACGCAACTCCCACATTCTTCCAACTTCCGTTTGTTTTCGTGCATTTCATGAAGAACAGTCCTTGTTCGTCCAACTGCAACAAACATCGTCAGAACAGCAATTGACAGTCGAGTTTACGTATTCAACTTCCGCCCTTATACTTTTCCCGCGGTTATCACGACATCCATGAACGAAGAAGATTAAAAGAACTATGAGTAAGGTAACAGAAACAAAACAACCCATTAGTTGTTAGTCGAAGGACAATCAGCTCCCAAACTGTTCGGTAGCTTTCGGTCCAAACCAAAAAACCGAATTTTCTCAGCATTCCACAATCATTTCCCCGCTTTTTATGGGACGTTCCAATCCACCTCTCGATTATTCCGTCTACTAATTTATGCTTCAAAAGTGCGTTCGACTGTTTGTCCTGTTCTGTTCACAGCTTCCACTGTCCTTCTGAATTTCAAAGCGACGTTGTTTAAGAATTCAAATTCCGAATCGACAATATGTTGATAATATGAAAAGGATGAAAAACTAAAGTAAAATAACTTCGATTGCTATAATGTTTCATGACCTAATTATAATTCATTGCATCGTAAAGAACCCGAATTTAAATCTCTTCGACTTCAAAACAGAAAGTTTAATCCAAGCTCAGGGCACAGCTGTGAATGATCGATTATGACCCAACGACATTTCGCTGCTAACTTATTGCGGAGCGAAACAAATTTTGAACAATTTGAAACGTTTTATACGCTCAAAGCAATCGACGCGATAAGATCACAGCAGGCAACTTTGAAACTGCGGGATTACCGTTTTTATTGGCTTTAGACTTTTGGTCCACTTCAACGGTCATTCTGACCACAAGATGTGCAGACTTTTGATCAAAGAAACTGCCATAAGGTCTGACCTCACGTACACGCGTTACCTTGTATTTTAAATTTTATGACGGTCATTCAATTTGATCGCCCACTCGTTCGTTTCTTCACGCTCGTTGACCTTCACCGCATTTAGCAGAAAATTAACCGTGCTGGAACGGAAGTGCCGACTCGCGTTCTCGAGGCCGTGACATAACGTGACGATAACCGTTTTGTTGAAATAATTGAGAGCAGTGAGCTAGTGGTCATTTTTAAGCTTTCACCGTTGGAAGCTCTTGGATCGCTGGTTCTCTTTTAATTCCGAAATCTGGTCGATTGAAATGAACAGTTTTCTTGGTAAGTCAATCATCTGAAAGCATCGAACCTTTCATTATAGCTCCAACGTTTTTTCTTCTTTTTTCTTTTTCGATTGTGAGATCAGATGAGATTCCGGGTATGTTGGTCCAAACAACCAAACTGACCTTCTGGTTTTCAGAAGAACTTCGTCTACAGGAATACTTTTGCAATCGGAATTTGGTAGTTAGTTCCGAAAATCATCCCGCCAAATTCCTACGATTGCGCGGTCTTTCAGTCCCGCAGTTTGATCGAATTGGCAATGGAACCGTCGAAGTTGAAGATTTCTACGAGATTTCAACGTCTCGCTTCAGAGAACAATTTCCTTACATAAAGTATGTTTCCATAGTTGCGGACTATGAGTATTCGTCTAATACTTCGGTAAATAGCCACAGAGCAACATCATTCATGTTGTCTTGCAGACCGACGAAGAAGAACTGCGAAGTGAATTGATGTTCGTGCAGCGATGGCTGAACGCTTTGGTTCACGCGTTCTATCAACAAAAAATTCGAATCGTTGAATTTGAATTATACGCGACTTTAGGATTCGAAGATACCGTATGTTAATTTTGGCATTCCATTTGATTCGGATTTTAGGTTCCACTTCAACGTATAATGAACGAAACGTTCGGTCAAGAGACTCCGTTGTCCATGGACTTCTGTCGCATTTCTTTCAACTGTGACGTCAAGTTTCCATTGGGTTTAGGCAATGGAGAAGCGACTTTATCTATGGATTTGTCGGGTCATTTATCAAGAAGACCGAGCGGAAGACGAAGTTTGAATTCGGCGAGCTGTGAAACAAAACCTGTTGAAGATGAAGGTAAGTTGTTTGTGTGCCACGATTGTACGTCTCATTCAACTGTAAACTTATTCGTGTTTTCAGCGGATGTTCATAAGATTGAGTCCTACGAGTATAACGCCGAGGTTCTGCCTCTGGATGCTTTCCAATCCAAACGCCTTTTCTATGTTCAACTGACAATGCCAAAGAATGATTCTGTGATTCCCAACTACGAAATTGCCGTTCGCAATTTTCATCGCAAATTGCCGAACCTTGAGAAAATCAAATTACGCGGCCAAACGTTTATAACACCGCGAAACGCGGTAACAAACTTTAAAACACGAAATGAACTCTAAACGATTTTTAGTCTGATGGATCAGAACTTAAGTCTCAACTTCGGTATTTGAGACATTGGGCTCAATTGGTTGTTAGAGCATTCGATGCAGAAAATCTGGACATTCTGACATTCGATCTTGTAGTGACCCTGCGATTCGATCATCAGGTAAAAAATTTTAAATATCTTATAGTATTGTTTCAGATCGATCTATCTCGGGTGTTTGCTGAAGTGTACAACGACGACTCTCCACTGGCTCGCATTGACTCGTTTTTAAGTCCAAATTTGTTTAACGCTGAGATTCCTCTTGGCAACGGCAAATCGCTTCAAGCCGAAATGTTGTTGACCGGCAGTTTGAAGCGTCGGCGGTTTCACGTTGCAAAACAGAACTTCACCTTGAAGCAACTATTTGGTCGTTAAGTTAGCATCTATGTACATACTTTCAATAAACAACTGCACTATCCGCAGATGATTGTGAATTCATAAGTTTTGGTATGATTAGCTGTTCGTATTCCAAAATCCGCACATCACTACGACGAGCAGTCACTAAATAAGTTCAAATTCCAAGTTGACTTATTGGCAAGTTCGAATTTTGGACACTTTGCAAGATTTACCATCTTTTTGCTTCGCTTTCAATTCTTTGATAAACTCGAAGTAGGAGCCAAAACAGAGTGATCACCGTCACCTTTGAACTTCAGTAGTCCTAATGGTAATCGACGTTCATCAACTTCAGCGGTGATCACACTGAAAACGTGGGTTTGTTTTGTTGTATCATAATTCAACGAACTTTTTGAACATTTATCATAATCTCAACAGATACAATCAACTCGCAATTTGATGGGAACTTATCAAATGGCCATCGCGTTGAGGTCCGAACTCCGATCTCCAGTGATCGTTTTGACTGGAAATCGAAAAAGGTAATCAGCAAGCATCATGAGTTACCTCAAATGAGCGAATCCACGATCGATAAGATCGTCATAATAATCTTTGCAAATCTTGATGTCCGAGAATTAGATCTTAAGGTCGCTGACTGATAAGCGAATCCAAGTATTAGCAACAAACTAAAAATGATCAAAAGTAATCGATTTGGTGATTAGACCTACAGCCATTTCTCAAACTTCGTGGAAGTAGATTGCCAGCTCCCTTTTGTGGAAATTTTGGAGTTCCTTGGAGACGAGGCGAACTGGTGCAAAGACGCGGGTCGAGGTCATAGTCGATATTTGAATGAATCGATTAGACGTCCATCCAACAGTAGTACTGCGGGAAAACACGGCTACGTGCTTGAATTCCTTGCACAAGTACGTCGCCATAGAAAACTGTGAAGATCTGGAGAAAAAACGAAATGAAAATGATTTCTGAAGTTGCGTGAATTCAACTCACTCGGTTTTAATTTGCATATTCTTCACACCATCCACTAACTCTTTTTGACTGTTGGATTCATGGCAAAACCATACAAACTAAATGGTTGGCTTGAGCAGCAAATGATAAACGAGTTGGAGTGACAACGCAAAGATGCTTGCGAGAAATCACTTCCGGTAATTCTTTTTGTTGGACGCATTTAATCATCATATTAGCATGGCAACACAATTTGTAGTGGGGGAGTTTCGTTGACTAGTAGTTGGCTTCCAGTGCTTCTGTTTGGCTGCAGTTCTTTCTAATCAGAAGTGAATTGTGAAAACGACTTCTTTCTAAGAGCTTCAATTTCACATTGCTTGAATGGTTGGATAGAATAGTGTAAAACAATTTTATAAAGTAATCTGATGTAGTTAACAAAAGTGGATCAACTGAAGATATAACAGTCAAGAATGCCAACTGCCAGACATCGGCTTCTGGGAAACCACCTTCCATTGACTGTAACTCATCAATTAGTAACTATGAGCGCGTGTGATTAACAGAACAACAACAACCCTTACTGAACTCTAAACCCTGTGAATATGAGCGGAATCCAATCAGCCAATGAGCCAAAATACACAACACCCCCCATTCCCTTGTATGACACGTCCATCGCGCCGATCGATGTATCTCGGAGAGTTGGGCAACAACCTACGCTCATATTGTACCATCAGAAAGCCCGAAAGACTGACTATCTAACGTGTCCAAACTTGTAGCCATCGGACAACTGAGAGAGAAATGAGAGCACTCCAAAGCCAAAGAATTTGTCAAAAATCGCTCAAAATTGCAAACATTTCTGTAGCTCTTCCTGTTGATGATGGTCATTTGCAATTTTGCACACTTGTTAACGAGCATGTGAAAATAAAATGTTGAAAGTTTGGAGAACTGAAATTTATCGAGAGCAGAATTGGAATCGTAAACATACTCGAAAAGAGGCTCGTCATTAAAGCCTATAGAATAGTCAATCAAGTTGCTGATTTGCATTGTCGTCATTTTTTTACCAAGAAGTCTTTATTTTGCTTTTAATTTGTTTACAAGAGAGTTCAACGGGAATTCGGGCAGTTAAAAGGAAAGACATTTTAGTTGACGGGTTCGAGCCACTGCTTAACCGCGCGAGAGAACTGGAGCAAAGGCCACACGTCGATTTTGAATGTCATGAACCTAAACAAAGGATGTTTGATGGAATTGAAGATCGAACTAACCACGCAGTAGTTACGAATTGTGGCGGCACCGAAGATCCAAAAACCGAAATTTCCGCTGCTCAATGCCAATTGACAACTGGAACCACCCAATGGGATCATCAACGTAGACGCTTGAACTGAATAGCGATAGCCGTTGATTGTTATGTAGATGGTGAATTGAGCATTGCAATTCGCAAAATAAGCTCCGTTTCTATTTTGTGCTCCGATTGCAGCGGCAAGTTGTTGAATTTGAGCTTGAGGTCCGATAATGTAGCTAGTTCCTGCAACAATAGCCATTTACAAATCATATTAGATAGTATTTTCAACGGCTTCTTGAAGAGGAAACTTCATACAAAAGCAATTATAGAATCGTAAAACTTAATGTCGAGTTTCGAATAACATGATCGCTATTGTCTACATAACTTCCCTGTATCCGTGATAGCCGATGCTGCTTGATTAAAAGAATATGAACCGGCACTGATTCCTTGAAAATTGAATTGCCAGTAGGGACCATTTCCAACGACTGGGATCCAATTATAATTCCGACTGCAGTGCTGACTGTCGAAGCCGCCGAGAGTGATTGTGCCGCCGTTCTGACAGGTTCCGGTGCTTGGACAGTTCGCAAAATAGGCCGTGAACATGGCTTGATCGAACACTCGTTGACGAATCCCTTCATAGAAGATCGGATTCGGATTGCGAGAAATTGGAAACGATAATCCAAAAATTCCGCCTGGAATTTCAGTCGCATTTCTATTTGTCGTAGTTTTGAAGGTTTCTTCAAAAAACCGAACTCACCATCAAAGAAAGTCATCTGTTGCGCAGCTCCAAACGTTATTGCTTGCGGGTATTTCAACTGACGACCATTGGGGCTACCAAACTAGAAATCGTGGCTAATAGGGTAGAGACTTGTATACTAACGGCAAAAACATCTTGATAATAAGTTCCCTGAGCTGAACCAAGACCATAGGCAATCGAGAATGATTGTCCGGTGTTACGAGCGGTTGATGAAGACGAAGCGGTGTAAACTGGATTTTGTGCACGACAATTGGTGACTGCCGCACCAGAAGAAGTACATCCGCGGGCTGGCAGCCATAATAAGTCGGAACCCGTGTCAAACCTATGAAACGTTTATTGAGCCTTCGACAATCCAAACTCACATAACATTGAACGACTGGGCAGGTGTGCCAACGGTGATGACGCCTTTGTACCTTTAAAACTTGATTTAGTATCGATCCAAAACAGACTTACCAAATGTTCTGAGTGTTCGTGACCGCTTGTCCGTATTGATCGAATAATCGACCCAAACCGACGTAACGAGTGTTGTTGGTCGCTGAAACAAATGAAATAAAGTTACTTAGGTATCAAACTTACGTTTTGTTCCGGGAAGCTTACTAATCCGTTCCAATTGAATGACAAACTTTTCAGCTTGACTGAGACTAATAACTGCCAAGAAGATGGAAAGCATTAATTGAATCCACATTTTAGAATTTATCCAATAGAACAGTCAGAAGCCTCAAGACCGATTGCAGTATATCGAGTTTGCTATTGGCCCTTGCTTTTATACGATTTCAAGAACAGTGAAAGTTGTTTGAATAGCCGTTCATTAGTTGAATGAAGTTGGCAATCAGACAAAAATTAGAAAACGCCCATTTCAAATTGAAGTTCATGACTTCTAAAAGTTGAGAAAGTTGGGTAATGATTTCAGACGATCTTGATCTTTGTTGCTTATCGTATAATATCAAGTATTAGGTCATTCAAATGCCAAGTTATTATTACACAGAATTGAAAATACAAAGCACAGACGAAGCAGATTATATTTAGTTGTTGGTCCTAAAAGACAAATACACTTCGCACATGATAATGAAAAGATTAGAGTGTCGACGAACGGTTTAAGGCGATATAAATTATCTTGCCATTGGTTTCTACTTTAAATTTGTTATATAAACTTCTACAGTCTGCAGAAAAGTTGTTTACATTGCATTGTGATAATCATTGGTCATGAATTGTTGATGTCTGATATTCGGCCCACACTAGTGATTATCTCTTATTTCTGTTATGAACTTCAATAATAATCACAGTTGTTTAATCCGCTAATTGGTCGTTCATTGACATCTTGTTCGCATAAATACCCTGGAGTAGATGCTAAGAAAAAGCAAATTGTTTGAAATGTTTTCATTTCGTTGTCAACAGAAATCTACGGTAGCTGAAGTACTAAGTGCTGACTAAAAATAACTTCAATTCTTGTTTGAACTTTCTGGTTCACTGTCAACTCCTTTGTTTCTGTAGTTGTTTGAACAGTTGGTTTGGGGAATACGTGACTTTTGCCCCCGCTAACTTTGTGATTTCGAATTTGCTTTGTTTCGTTTAGAATCGAAAAGTTAACCATTTGGTTTATTTGAGCAAATGTTCCAGTCAGTGAATTCTCATCAGCTGTCCACAGTCAAATAAAGTCGTAAACGTTGACTGATGAGCAGAGAGTTGTTGTTACGATAATCGCGTGAATTGAACTAAAATTGCAAAAAACTATGAAACAGATTTTAGTTGATCGGCTAAAGAGATGTACCGTAGGAAGACCTTCATTGTTTTAGTTATTTTCCTCGGTTTTTTGTGCTTTCAACTTGAAGGCGACCAATTCAAATTGGGTCTAAAGAAGGGCAAATCTAAAAACAACGGCGATGATAGTGGAACGAAGTTGAATGGTTGTAAGCTCTTAAATTTACAATCGTAATCACAGGTGTTTAGTTCAAGCAAATCGTGCAATGCGATTTTACGACGCTTTCGAAGAATCAATTGTAAACACCAACAACATTTGGTAAGAATGATGTTTCTGTTGTTTGAATTCGCGTATTGAAGGTACAAAGCGACGATAACTCTCGGCAACCCACCACAGACCTTCGAAATTCAAGTGGACAGCGGCTCAGATATAACATGGATTGCCGGTAATAAGCTAATGTGTCGTTAATAGACCGTTTTATATTGTGACGTATCTCCAAGTATTCATAGTTTTATTCGTTAAGGTCGCGATTGTACGTCATCCGGAGCGTCGGCATCGAATTGTGTATCTCAAACCAACGTTTACGACGCAAATATTTCGACGACATCGAGAAACACAACTCGACAATTTGACATCACGTACGGGACCGGTAAAGCAAGTGGTTGGTTTTTCGAAGACAATTTTGCGGTAAGTCGCTGCCGTCACTCAGTTTTCTTTTCTTGCTGTAGATCGGGGATCCCAACAGTCCGCAACTGAAATATAAAAACAAAGTTACATTCGGTTTGTTAGGAAACTCTTATAGAGACTGTAAACGTTTATATTCGATTTTAAGGCGTTGGTCAAGATATGTCGTTCTCTGACACCGGCATCTTAGGTCTCTCTTTTTCGAACGGCGATCATCCGACTCCGATCTTCATTCTTGGAGTACGCGATGGTATCTTTAACGAACCAATTTTCACCGCTTTTTTTGCGGACTGTGATTCGGAAGTTTGTGAGCAAGGAGGTAACTCCCGAGAAAAATCACTTCTATACATCCGTGTTAAGGTCAGATCACATTCGGCGGATACGACGAAGACAATTGCGAAGCCAAAGACCAAATTCATTGGGTGCCGGTTAATGCAAAATCGATGTATTGGGAATTTTCTGTACGAATGACAACTAATACAAAAAAGTTTATCTGAGTTTCAGATGGATTCGATAACTGCGGGTGCATTTACTATAGGACCAGTAAAAGTAAGTTAAGAACTTTTCTCTGTTTTTTTGGATTTCAACTTACGCTAACAAGAAAATTTCAGTGTATCACAGATACAGGAAAGTTACATAGACGAGACAAGACATTTGCAGTTTGTGGCTTTAAGTCAAAAACTTGAATCTCCAGACCTGTAAATGTTTTGAATTGCCCGTGCAGTATCACGTTTGACTGCCCGCTTCAATTCAGGGACTTCGTTCATTTTGGGACCGATTGCTGATGTACAGAAATTGGCCGATGCAATCGGAGCGACCACACACGATGGCGCTTATTTTGCTTCTTGTACTGCTGACTTCACGATCACTTTTCAAATTGACAGTCGTTTGTACCCTATGCACTCGAAAGATCTAATCATCGACAATACCAACTCCAATGGAATCTGTGCGTTGGCGTTGGGAAGCGCGAAGTTTGAGTTCTGGCTTCTGGGCGATAGTTAAGTGGACAAATTACAATAGTTTTTGAAATTCGCTTAAATTGAGTTTGCTTTGGCGATTTTGGATCAACTTACTTTCAAACAAAAACGATTTCTCGAAGCATGCCAAACTCGTGACTATAATTCATTTGAACAGAAGATCACATTTCATTGTAATTCTTTCATTTTAGCTTCATTCGTCAATACTGCCAAGTAAAATACGAAAAAGATCAATGTTCGATGGCTGTAGTATTCTAGGTCCACGATGTGAAAGAACGAAGAGTCGGATTTTCACGAGTTCGTACTTCACCTCGACCGGCTTCAAACGTGACATCAAGTCCCGCAGCAGAAAGAGTAACATTGGCTCCCGTTCAAAGCGCAATAAAACCAAGCGATGTTTCTGGTGCCGACGAAACGATCGTTGTACCAACACAAAACAAACGTCCACTTTTGCCCCGCCTACCTCCCGGTTATCGACCGCATCTTGTCGGGGAACCGAATCCGATAAAACGTCAGTTGGATGCGCACGTAAACGAGACTTTAGAGTTCCCAACTGCATAACTTGAAGCTTCGAAACAAATCGATCTTATGATTTTAACGATCTCATTTGAACTATAGTTAAGACGAGTTGTTCAATAAAAGAGTTAATTTGTACAACAAATACGCGTATTTGAAAGTAGTAAACTGGTAGAAATCAAAATCAATTTGACAAAAGAAAGCTTCAACTTATGAACAAATTCTATTCATGTTTGTGTTCCTTCTGTCCTTCGTAGACTTCGTTCTGTCCTTCCTGATCGGTGCGAACAACCAAATCGCAATTCTTGTGAGAACACGTCCAGTAAATAAACTTCTGACGTTTATGTCCTTTCTTTTCAGTTTTGTAATTAAAAGTAAAGTTGTTGATGCGAAGTTTCAAACGATCGGTCTTATCACGGAACATGTATTTTGTTGTCGAGAAGTAGGTATAGAGCTGAAATAAAAGCTTTATAAACAACCTGTGAAGGAAACTTACGTCCGACATTTCGTTTCAAATTGAGACGATCAGATAGCAAGTGGTCTGAAAATAAGATGCAATAGTTCGAGATACGAATGCGAGTAAGGGAACGCTGAGATCATCAGTTCGAAACAAGTGGTCAAGTAAGGTAAAGCGTTAAAGTAATTCGTTGTTTTTACATTAATCAAAAAGCAGTTCGCGAGGACCAATAGACTGCCAGTTATCGTGCTGAGTCATCGACGTTTTTGTTTCTCCAGTGCTTTAAAGCGCAAATCATGTGAAATTTCTGTTGTGGGAACCGATCGTCGAATGCGAGAACGACGAGAAAGAACTCGAATTCTTTTGCTTTTGAAATTGACACATTTGCTAATTGAGACTGTTTATTAGCTTCCAGTAAAACTTATTTATAATCGGAGAGATCGAGAGTTAGACATCAACGGCTCTTACAAAGTACTAGTTATTGGGTTTGTCTGTTCAGCACAAAATCGTATGTGGAGACTTGTGTTCGTGTTTAAGAGTCGGTTGTGCTCCATTCGAAAGTGTTTGCAACTCGCCCGAACATCCCGAGTCGATTTCGGTTTCGCATTTCCAAACACAAATCCCGTTGTCTTCGCTCTTCAAGATGTAGATAATGTTGTTGAAACGGTACTTCAAACGTCCGGTCCGATCTTGGAACATCATTTTGATTCGACTGAAACTACGAACTTCAACAGAGCTTTTACCCTTTTTAAAGACCAAAATCAGACAACTTTATCAGTGCCCTCAAATCACGCCCATCAACAGAAATCAGTTTAAACACCAAAAATCACGTGTTGAACTGGTAACCCAAAGCGTCACGACTTGTGAGCGAGCAAAGTTCACAGACGACTTCAAATCACGTGGCTGTTAAACGAGCGAATGAAAAAGTTCTCCAATTCGTCGTTAAATGCAAATGGAAGATTCCCGTGTAACTAAGTACACGAAGATCTAACCATAAGCTTTTGTTAGAAAAACAACTTTCTAAACAATTAGAAAAGAGTCTATTTTCCGAGAAACGTAAACAAAATCGTTTTTGAAACATTGAATGCTTGTTCTTGTGTTTAACACCGTCGATATGTCATTGAAAGAAAGGTGCTCTATGAGTTTAACCAAACGTTTCTTATTGACCTTGAGATGTCAGATCAATTACGAGAAGAACCGCTGGATCTTACACTCATTAACTGAATATGTATTGAGAATTAGAATTAAGAACGTCGAATATTAACGGGCATTCCGAGTAGTTGTTTAGAGAAAAGATTTCTCAGAATGTAAACAAGGAAGTGAATCGACCCTTGCAAACTACACAATTTCAGATCTTAAATTTATTGACATTACAAACAGGGGATTTCGTTTCATTCACTCAACAAAATTGCACCCATCGGATATGAAATTCGTTGACCTTCAAGATTTACGTAGAATTTTCGTTCGTATTTGATACCCGCACACACACCGCCTTTTACGTGGAGAACCAAACGATTGTGCTCAAGAAGTTGGTTATCAGAAACTGTGGCCATGAACTTGAAGTAACCGTACTTGTCGGTTTGATGCAGCGAGCTGTTGAATAGCAAATTAACTTATCCAAAACGCTAGTCACCTACTAGGATACATTTTTTCCTAAAACCGAAATTTGAGCTGTTTGATCAAGTCGACCCTCATTCTTCGCTTCACAAACCACAACGCCATTGATTTGGAGTTTAATTTGCTGAGGTTCTTCGGCGGTGAATGTCGAGATCGTTGAATTTAATTGAGCAGCTACAGATACGTTGGTCGATTGTGAGCCTTCTGGCTTTTGACTGTGATAAGTTGAACTGGTAAACTCCATGGTTTTTGACGTTTCAGAAGTCTTCTCACTTTTAGACGTCGGTTTAGTTGTACCAGTGAACTTTTTTGATGAGCCACTCAGTGTCGTGGTTTGACTATGCGGTTTAGCTGTTGGAGTCGTGGAATTGACTGATAGCTTTGTTGTCGATTTGTCAGAATGTTCAATAGTCATTAGGGAGAAATCAACAATATCCGGAGTTTTTGCAGCGTCTTCAAGTGTTGTTGAAGTTGTCAATGAACGGTCGTCGTGAGTTGTTCCAAAGTTCTTTGTGGTCGGATTTTGCTTCGGACTTAACATCTTTGAGTTAGCAGTTGAAAAATGTAGCACATAGTCAGTAGACTTAAAAACACCGCTTTTCGTGACTGTTTTTAAATCAGAAGTTAAGTTTTTAGGTTCAAGAACTGTCACAACAATGGGCTCAGCAATGGAAGTCGTTGATTGCTTCTTTCGAATCTGCGGTGGTGCGTAGATCAACTGAAAAATCAACGAAACGATAAGGCCCAAATAGTATCTTCGTAACATTCGTGGACAGCGGAAGGAGTCGAAATGCGAGATTCCAATCATTTAACCCTCATTCGGACATTTGCATCTTCACATCAATTCAATTGCTTCTACGACTGTTGGTTGCAAAATTTCGATTTACGACTTACATCGTTGAGGTTAATGGGTTTCCTCCTCAGTAGTTGACGCTTCGATTAATAGCACTAAAATTTTGATTTGCAAAATTTTGCAACTTGGAAAAAAGCTCCAATTAAAGTTTAGAGCTCTGGGATGAAGTCGCCAAGTTGATTCTCAATCTCAGATTATCTTCGTTTCGGTAATTCCACCAATTGGCTTCTACTCCGATGCCTCAGGAAGCTAATTCTTCAACGAGAACACACTTCTTTGGCATCGTGATTCACGTCGATGGCGCTGTAGACGGCTGAAGACGTTTTCGCCGCTTCAGAAACAAAAATGTTTTGACAGTTTTCCAGTGAACTAATTCGCGATTTGATCGTCTTAATACGAGACTCTTGGGTAAGAAAAAAATTTTTGAAAAATTTTATTGTTCGAGTTTTAGTTCCGAATCAACAATGATTCCAACGGCAGCGAAACGCGCACGTACAAGTGACGTTGAAGCGAACGGTTCGATTGACGATTTGATTTCCGAAGTCGATCAATTGAACGCGAATCAAAAAACCAAACTGTTCGTTCATCTTTTCCGCAGCTTATACGACGCAAATACGAGTGGGAAGGAGAATGAAAATGGTATGTTGAATGGTTTTCTTTTTGTTCGTATTTCGATTTAGCTGCTCATTTCAATTTTCTTTGTCGTCACGATGGAAACACGCACAAACCAACATCACTTCCCCCGTTCGATCCTCAGCGTATAGTTTTTGTCAAACCGGCAAGTTGGATCGTGATTGAGCACGAGGAAACGAATACAACGATTCCGGAATTCTCGGTTTTACGCGGCAGTCAACTACTGATGGAAAGCTTGTGGACCGATTCGCTGAAACTCAACAGAAATACTCGAACCGAATACTCACGAGGACGTTCAATCGACCGATTCGAAGGTCTTAGGTATGGCTATTGACTTTCATCGAGATAGGTAATTGCTTATTTTTAGCGCTCCTTCTCAGCTACTCTATGGCCAACCGAACTACGATGAAGACGATACGCGGGACTACGAAGACCAACAATTCACGTGTTTCGGTTCACCCACTCAAAAACCCTCGACTTCAACTCTGCGCAGTTCAATGGACAACAAAACTTCAACTACCACAGCTTCACAAGATTGGTTGAAATGCGTAATGTGCCGTCAACTCAACGATCCAACTGATCAGCCGTCTTCCGCTATGTCCGACACTTTCATTAACGTGGAGAACAGCGACGATGAAGATGAGGAACTAGACGTCGTGAATACGCCAAAGCATTCAGCGACTCCAAATCTTTGTTTCCAAATCGAATCGAAAATCGAAATTGAGAAGACGAAGGAAATGGCCGTTGAATCAGACAGCGACGAAAGTAACTGCTCGACAACCAACGACGACGAAGACGATGAAGTATGGGAAGCGCGTCTTCGATCGTCGAGTTTTCCACGATTGCGAATCACCGATCCACTTCGTAAACGCGCCGAAGCCGAAGCGGCCGCTGCCAAAACTCGATTGGTCCTCATACGCTCATATCGAGAAGACAAAGAGAGCAAGTAGTTGAAGACGATTGATATCATTCCACCCGTTTACATACCCACGTAGCTAATCATCCTATTTGTGCTGCATGAGCTTTAATTATATTCGGACATAATTTTCTTGGTAACCACAGATTTTTAGTTCTAATAAAGAGATTTTTATTTACTCTCATTGTTGAACGTGACTTCCGAGAACCTAAACAACTTTGCCCCTTAACTGAAGGTCTCGACAGTATCGGACTAACAGGACGCCAACGGGCGCCTGAATTCGCGTCTTCTCCCGAACAGAAACGCCGGTCGATTTCGCGTCGTTTTCCCTACGAAGCGCTTGAAGTTCGCGAAAACGCGTCGCTTTTTTTTGTCAATTCCCGTCGATGCACGACGTTGGAAAGTAGAATTGCACTATCGAAACGCGTTGGAATCGTCTTATTCTTTGAACGTAAGTTTCCTGCTTGTTGGCGATTTCGACGCAATTTTTCCCATCGAAATTTTTGGTCAAAAAACGTTTTCAATTTTCTTACGTTTCAGTGATTTTGAGCGTCGTGTTGGCCAAAGAACGGCGTCGACGAGATGAGCGACGATGAGGAGTCTTTTGAGTTCATGACCGAGGCTGAAATCTCGCTGCCGCCCAATGAGTTCGTCGTCCTGTTCGGCGATTTCGACAAAAAAATCGATCCCGACATTCTCGAACGTGCGTGGCGAACGTTTGAAGCCACGCAACAACAGGTCTTACTCGAGGGTAACCGCAAAGCGTGGATGGTCTGCGCCTTCTACACGGCCGTTTGGCAGTCGACGCCCATCGGCCAACAGCCGTCGTACATGTTCTCGCTTTTACAGTTGTTGAAGATGTGCAATATCAGGTAAAGGGAAGAAACTGAACGAGACTCTTCAACATCCCAATTTCAGCGTCCTGGAGTTCTTCGACAAACTCAACAAGTGGATTGAAATGATCAATGCTCCTCGTCGTATGCAGGATCAAGTCAGTCGCGTACAGTCGACGTTAGCGGTCTCTACGGTCATCTACAAGAAGTTTCTTCCAATTTTCCGCGCCATATTTCAAATTCATCGACCGGCCAACAGCGACGAAATGTCTACCGCCAACATCTTCGAGTTCATTTGGGTCACGTTCCTTGCACTGAAAAGTAAGCGCCATTTTCTATCGTCCATCAAGCAATTTTGACCTTTAGAGCTCTTGCGATCAGGCATGGAAGATCTGCTCAACTCGTTTCACATTCTTCTTTGTGTCATTGATCTGCTCACCGAAGAACTGCAGCAGCAGAAATCGCCATTACTAAACCCCGAATTTAGTAGCCGAATAATTCGCAAAACTAATCCAAAACACAAATTTAGTTAATCTGATGGACAACTCAGGAAGCAAGTCGACACTCGACTTTCTGTGTCAGCAGTTCGACGGTGTTGAATTGGACGCCAAACACATGCTTCTTCATTACGTCATTCCGAAAATCCAAAACTACCAACAAGCCGAACTCTTGGCCGCCAAAGATGTACACAATCCCGACGAAATTTACATGCTCGATTACTGGCAAGCAAATCTGTAAGCTTCAAGAGTTAAGATAATGAAATACGATCAAATCGCAGCTCCGAACTTAACCATCAGTATGAGCAAAATATCCGATTGCGCATGGAAGTTGACGAGCGGATGTTTATTGCACACGTAATTGGGGATGTGAGCACCGTTTTCAACGATCAATTCGATGGTAAAAATAAGGACCGACAGAGTTATAACGATCACTTGTAGACAGTGCAATCACGATTCTCAAGCGTGGAAACTTGGAGTCGAATTGGGCGGTCGATGCTGATCTATTGCTCCGAGTCAGTACCCAGCGTTGTTTGGAGAAAGTGCAACTCACAGTGAAACCGTTGAACACGCCGCTCACCGCACGATCTTACATCATCTCAAGCGAACAGTTCTGTCCGGCAACACCGATCTCTGCAGCTGCTCAACGAACACAGAAACTGCACGAACTCTTCACCAGCGAATATATTGAATCGGAGTTCGATATGCTTGTTGGACAATGTCCGGACAATCCGCGACATTTCATTAGCAATTACGGTCAGTTTGCTCATTTAGTTTTCTGATCTTAAAGTTCCATTTTCAGTTAGTCATCTGAAGCAAATGATCGTGAAGAAAGTCGAGTCTGAACTTATGGAGAACTCCGAATATGATGCATCATTCAGCTGTCAATTGACTCAACGTTTAAGCAACGTCGAGATGTTGTTCAATCGATTGCTGCAAAAAACAGTAATGTTTGATCGTCAGCGAAATGTTCGTGGCGATATTGGAGATTTGAATGTCAGTTGATTGCTCATTGTCATTCATAATTATTTCGTTTAGGCCATCTTGCACAAATCCGAATTTATCACCGGTCTTTACATTTGTGCATTGGAAATCGTACTCATGACTTATAACAGTGAACGCGGATTCCCGTGGTCTATCGATACGCTTCAGACGGTGCCGATCAACTTCTACAAAGTAATCGAAATCGTCGTACGTGCCGAACCTGAGTTGTCTCGTGAAATGGTCGGTTGAAAAGAAATGATGTTCAATTTTAAAAAATTGAAGGTCAAACATTTGAATCGATGCGAAGAAGTAGTGTTGGAAGAGTTGGCCTGGGCACTCGACTCACCGTTGTGGTCCGCGTTGGCACGTCGTGCCGATGGAGTTCCACCGTGTTCAGCAGTCACTTACTCGGAGGTTGGCGGTGTTCTCACCGGTCCCACACGTTCGAGCGGCGTACCGTCGACAATCAGCGTTCGATATCCAGCGTCGCCGATGAAACCGCTGGATCGGTCGTCGGCAAAACGCCGTTTGGAGTTTCAAGACGAAGATGTTCCGCACAAGAAAACGCCCAACGAACCCTACGCGTTGCCTCTTGGAACAACGTTGTTCTTCCGAAAAGTTTGTTCTCCAAGTCAACACAAAGGTACTCAGTAAAATGTTTAGGTTTACTATTTGGCTGCTGTTCGATTGAATGATCTCTGCGATCGGCTTCGTCTCGACGAGCTCGCACGAAATCGAATTTGGACACTTTTTGAACACGTTTTGCGGACCGAAACCTCGTTGATGTTGGGCCGACATATTGATCAGAATCTGATGTGCTGCATTTACATTACTGCCAAAATCTTGAACGTCGAACTCTCATTCCATAAGATTATCAATCACTACGGGCATCAACCTCAATCGTCGGCTCGAATCTACCGACACGTTTTGGCCGAAACTTCACCTGCAAGTCAATCCGCGAACTTTTTGAATTCGGACGATGGAGCTTCTCGCGACTCCGTTGGCTCGTTCAGTGGACATAATGGTCAAAAATTAAGGTCGGGCAGTGCCGTTCCACAGCCCGGCCAAGCATCGGCGTCGATGACTCCCGAGCCGCAGGCCGGTTTCATTGATCTCATCAAGTACTACAATCGTATCTTTATTCCACGAATCGAAGATTTCGCCAAGAAACTGCATCCAACAAACAGCGACTCGAAAGAAGTAAGTTTTACAACAACTTACACAATAATCAATTGTTGTAGAACATAATCTCAATCATTCCAATGCCTAAGATTCCGTGCTCGACTCTCTCACCACGTCGTATGATCGGCGATCAGCTGTCGATTGTGCCAATGAGTACAGTAAGCCATGTACCAAGACGTGGCGGCGGGACCGCTTCGTCAGTTACGGTTAAGCAGGAGCCGACGAATTCGGGATCGGCAACCGTAATCCGACGTCAACGGATGATCTAAGCGGGTCATTCACTGCGTCCTTCACATTTTTTTAAATGCTTTGTACATGTTTGTAATTAGTTAAGTGGGTAACTAGAATAAAAAAGGGTTGCGTGCACAACCTCATGCGACTCGACAACTTTCCACGCCGTTGTTTAGACGGCAGGTGTTCTTCATGGGCACTTTATCTTTCATTCGTGTTTCCAGTCGTGACTTCTCTTACCCAAATGGTCGCGTTCATTCTCGATTCGTTTTCAGGTTATCTCTTGCTCATTAACGATTAAAATGGCCGAACGTTTGACTTACCGTCGCCGTCATCCGTACAATACCAAATCGAACAAGACCAAGGTCTCAAAAACCCCTGGTGGTCGGAACGTGATCTTGTACCGCAAGAAAAACGGTAAGCCAGCTAGTTGTGTTCATATTTTTGAATTTCGCTTTTCAGGCTCAATTCCCGTTTGCGGTGATACGGGAGTCACTTTGCAAGGCATCAAAGCGGCTCGTCCACGCAAACTCAAGCAACAAACCCGTCGCACGAAGACTGTCTCGCGTACCTACGGCGGTGTTCTATCTGCCGGTGCCGTTCGTCAACGCATCATTCGCGCCTTCCTCTCAATGGAACAAAAGATCGCCTCGAAGATCTTGAAACAAGTCGACACCACCAAGAAATAAGAAGTCTCAATGATTTGGACTTCTCGATTCGATCGATATTGTTTTATTTGATGGTGTTATTGTTAAAAACATTTGTTATTATATAAAATGGTTATGTGAAATCTCGTGGATGCCAAATGAACGTGTCAATTAGTCAAATGGAACCTCCGGTTCCTTACGAGTGTCTGTCAGTGGATTTAGATCGCTTTCTTGGTTCATAGCCAATCTAAGTTGTCAAGATTTGTGTAATCAAGCTCTCGTCAATTTGCTTAAGAAGTTTGAGATTAAAACCGGAGATCGAAAAACATAAGATTTAGATCACAACTTGAACTTAAGAACCACCTAAAACACATCTCTATAACTGTGAATTGCATAAAACAAAATAGTCTAAACATAGTTAATAAAAGTGGATCAACTGAAGATATAACAGTCAAGAATGCCAACTGCCAGACATCGGCTTCTGGGAAACCACCTTCCATTGACTGTAACTCATCAATTAGTAACTATGAGCGCGTGTGATTAACAGAACAACAACAACCCTTACTGAACTCTAAACCCTGTGAATATGAGCGGAATCCAATCAGCCAATGAGCCAAAATACACAACACCCCCCATTCCCTTGTATGACACGTCCATCGCGCCGATCGATGTATCTCGGAGAGTTGGGCAACAACCTACGCTCATATTGTACCATCAGAAAGCCCGAAAGACTGACTATCTAACGTGTCCAAACTTGTAGCCATCGGACAACTGAGAGAGAAATGAGAGCACTCCAAAGCCAAAGAATTTGTCAAAATCGCTCAAAATTGCAAAAGTTTTTGGAGTTCTTCCTGTTAATGATGGAGAGCTCTAAGTTGACACAATTATCAATGAGGTTAAAAGATTATGATCCTAAAAGTTTTGAGAACTGAACTCGAACGAGAGCTAAACTGTAATCGAAAAACATACTTAAAAGTAGCCAGAATTGAGTATCATTAATTTGGTGGTTTCCAATTGTCTGCAGCTAAAAAATCAACTAATTGAAAGCAAAAACGATCTTACTTGTGTTCTACAAGTTGATAAATATGAAGTAGGAATCCATAGAAGCTTATAACACGGTGCCGTGATCAATTGCTGTTGGTTAAGTACTCAACTTTTAATTCACTATTATCAATTAAGATTATCGTTTTAATTTGTTCATTTATTGTGTAAAAACATAAGTTTAAACTTCTTTATAGTTGCGGGCTAAAAGATTAGTGTTGAAGTAGGCAGTATGATGGATTTTATCGAATTCAAGATGCACGTCCATGGGTTTACGACTCGTGCATTGTCCGTCGCTGAATGTTTGAACAGAAATCGTGAACGAATGAACGGAAAGAAACCAACTTGAAAAATACAATTTTTTACCGTAAAGTTGATGGTCCTTTTCTTGGTTGTAAATAGACGTTGAGTGATTGCCGGATGACCAAAATGAAACTTCTGGTTCTTGTGACTGATCGTAATACGCGTATCATCGATCACAAAATCGAAGTCATCGGACAATGAAACACGCGCCGGAAACTTGAAATCTTGTCTAAAGCAAATAATCAGCATCCTGTGGCTCAAGTAGGTTGAAAAATAAGATTATAATTTCAGCGTTTAGACTCATCGAAGCTCTGAAAAATACAAGAGACATATCTTGCAGTAGAACTCACTTTCCGTTGTTCCAGTTGGTCGGAATAACTCGAGAAATAACATCCATTTGAGGTTCGGATGGAAACATCTCGATACCAACTGAAAGAAACACAAACGTACAATACGACTGAGCAAATTTGGCAGCAAATGAACTTGAAGAACAGACTCCGCACCTTTATGAGCCACCAACTAGAACACAAACTGAAAGAACACACAGTTTTGGAGATTGCCCGACCACTCGCAATCACATATGTCTCGTAGCTCTATTTATAATAAGTTTGGTTCTTCGAATCTACTGTTTTAGCCTTTGAAAGCGACCATATGTGTTTGTACGTTGAACGACGAGTCAAAAACCATCAATTTGACTGGGTATTGCAACGTGCTAAATTGCCAAATTACTATGCCGCAGCCTTTGAATTCTTGCAAGCTTGAAAAGAGTAAAATGGAGGTTAAGTTTATGTTCGAACATTCTATGTTTTATTGGTATTTCGGAAGGCCGATGAAAATCGAAATGCATGTGGGAAAAATGCCGCAAAGCGACCAAATCAATTAATCACATAACCATAAGTTAAAAGCAAAAGAAATTCAAGACCAATGGCCACTCGACCTTACAGTTCTTTGTTTTCTTGGCCGTCTAATTCAACGTAAACTAACAGTAATCTACCGAGTGAAGTGAGTTAATAGAAGCTGGCAAGTAATTGCTAATTGGACAGTTTCAGGTAAAGATCAGCGTTATGATGGGCGTTTTTGCTATAAATGTCATTCGCGGCGCAAAAGCATTAAAAAAGCTTTTGATCGCCGATTTCAAGAGATTCATTTACTGTTTGTACAATGTCCGGCCAAAATAAGTCGCAAGTCATTCTAATGAAAAGATCTGGTTTTCCGTTACGGAGAATAATTACCATTGCGTCCTGATAATTTTCACGCATGAATCGAGGCGATCCAAAATGAGTCGACAGCAATACGTGAATTCTTCCGATAACACGGTCTAATTTTTGGCCAATTCTGCTCAAACTCGCATGCAATTTGTGATAATGCAGGGTCTTTAACTTGCTTTGCTTGTCTTTAATCCACTGCATTCGATCACTCTCAACTTGGGTGTACGAATCCACTACAAATTGTTAGAACAACTTTTTACCGTAATGAATTCGACTGTTTGAGTAATTGCAAATGGCCAACCGATAACTGTGAAACTCTGCCCGTGCCACTCGAGTTTGTTTATTTGAATTTTGATTTTTCCGACTGAGTCCACACTCAGGTACGAACGGCCTAAAAAACAAAATATATCGGAATAACTCATAACTTACTCGAGTCTTCATGGATTTTTCCGCACACTTGCACTGGCGTTCCTTCTCCGAATCCAGCAAATAAACCGTACTCTTTGACAACCTTCAAAAATCCCTTTCCTCGAAACACAACTGATCATTTTGCCTTCAATTGCTTTTCAGAATTGGCAACGGGAACGGTTCCCAAAAACACCATTTATACCTGTATAAGTAGAGTAATTACTGACAACCCGAATAGACGCTTCAACGCGTCAAAAAACACAAACTTACCGATATAAAAAGGCAACAAAAGAACGTAGTCCCGCAGGGCGATCGATGAAGACGCCAGCGATTCGCGAACACAGAACGGTCGTCGACAAAAAACGCTTGCGCCCCTGAAAAACAATGAACAACTAGTACCAATCCGAAAAAACAGCTAGAGAGCGATAAAAAAAGACCAAACTTACGACTTCTTTGTCCACAGTAACAACAACAGCACCGAAAATCACAACATCGCTGTTCACTTATATGACTTAACCACAAATAAAGAAGACTATTCAAAACAAATTCGATATATTTCATGTTTGTTTGTTCGTTTGTTTTATTCACGCTCAGCGACAGATGAACAAGAATGAAGAGTGGGGTTAACCACTCAACGTCGTGGTGAGGTTGGCGGAGGCGGCATGCGGTCGTCGGCGGAACTTCAGCGGCCGGGTGTACGACCGTTCGGCTCGACTCCATCGCCTTGTGTCTCTTGCGGCTTCGATCCATCGGCGGTCAGCGGAGGCGTAGTGCTGGCCAACGTGCTTCCGTAGGTCGTCTTCCCACCGGGTGCGTGGTCGTCCGAGTGGGCGTTGAGTTGTTGGTGTCCACTGTGTAAGTCGCTCTGTCCATCGATTGTCGCTCCGGTTGAGAACTTTCTGGGCGAACCGCCATTTGCGTTTTCGTGCTGCAACGACAACGTCTGGGAGCTTCGTGATGCTTCGAATCCATGCTGACGACTTCCCATCTCTCAACCGAAACCCGAGCATTCGCCTTTCCATCGCTCTTTGAGTGCGGAGAAGGCGGATGAGGTTCGTCTTTGTGAGGGCCCATGTCTCGGATGCGTAAAGGAGCGTTGGGAGAATCACCATTTGGAAGTAGCGTCGTTTGATCGAGATGGAGGTTGATTTGTTGGTGAGAAGCGTTCGTGCCCGACCAAAGCTGCCCCATGCTGCACCGATTCGTCGCCCAATTTCTCGCCCATGGTCGCGGGGTATTTGGATGAGTTGCCCCAGGTACACGAATTCGTTCGTTCTTTTGATCGTGCTCCCATTGACTGTGATCACTGTGCTTTGGGCCTGATTCGATATATTTCATTCTTTTGCAAATTTTTCCCAACACTTACACATAATTTCCACATTTCTTTTCTTCGATAACACAAAACCTCAATTCTTAACAATTAACATAAATCGCACTGATTTGTGCTCTTTGCCGACAAATTTCTTTGAAACCCGATAAAAAAGGTGCACTAAACAAACAATTTTAACTTGCAATTAACCACATACATTTCCGACTTTGTAGGGCATGTTGATTGAGTTCATTTGATCGGATCAGACAATAGATCGTGGACTCGTTTAATCCGTAAAAACGAAATAACTTTGAGTGAGGTGTATTGATTACCGTCGACTTCCCAACAACCTCAACTTCAATAATCCTGACAATAATAATTTTGAATTCGTTAAAATTCACTTGTCGTAGAGCGCTTTTTTGTTTGCAAATCGCTTTGCCAACCTTCCCAAATCTTAGGCGAAATCTCGCTGATCTTTGTTGATTTAGTCAACCAAGAGCTTACTTCGTTGGAGTTTATTTTGCTAAAAAAGGAAGCGACTGAGCACAATAGGTAACAAACCTCATGTTTTCAAAAGAGATAATTGCAGAAATCAACTGACATCCAACAAACAGTTTGCAAGAAGTAAAATGACTGAAAATGTGAGATCGGAAACAACTGATTTACGACCAATAAAAATCGATACAGAAATTTGCATAAAGCGTAAGTTTAAGGGAAAACACAATCATAAGTTATATCGTATCTTTCAACATTGAAACGAAATGTAAAGTAATCGCTTTTTCTTTGATAAATCGAATACTTGAACATTGGAGGATTACAGTAGAAACTTTGACGAATAAAAAGACTTAAATTAAAATTGGAAAAAGATTCTTTAGTGTAAGTAATAAAACTATATGTTAAATGTTTATTCACGCTCGGCCACAAATGAACGAGAGTGAGGGGTGGGGTTAACCACTCGACGTCGCGGTGAGGTTGACGGAGGCGCCGTGTGGCCGCCGGCGAAACTTCAGCGGTCGGGTGTACGACCGTTCGGCCCGGCACATCGCCTTAATAAAACTATATGCTTTCATTAATTCTGTTTTATCCATTTACTAGAACTAATTTTTATGGAAAAGTGGAATTGTGGAAAAAATATAACTATAGAAAATAAGCTTATAAATAAAGATGGCAAAACAAATAAAAAGATTACTACTCAATTGTGTATCTGATTATGACTATGAAATATCGGAATTTGTTGTTGGTAATTTGCAGAAACACGTAATAGGATTACGATCATCAGATGCTGTTGATAGCCAATCGATCAGTTTGTTGGCTGCAGAAAGCGAAAACGGAAGTCCACAAAATCCTGTGGTTTCTGACAAAAAATAAGAACGCTAAAGGAAAATCGATTGAATTCGTGGAAGAATGGAATTTGCGTTTCAGTTCTCTCTCCTGCTCATTCTGCCATTCGAGCATTTTTGTGTTTGGTTGTTTCAGTTTGCACTTCGCTGGGATATGACGTCTAGCTCGTCTTCTGTCGAATATTCGGGCCTAATCGTTCGTTTGACTCCGGAATACGGTCTTCTTCTTTGCGATCAAAATGTTACGGACAATCGCCATTACGTGGTTTTTGATCCCTGGACCTATGTCGGCGTCCATCGCATCCAGGACATTTGTGCGTTGAACGAAATGTTTGCTATCGGAACAGAGGTGAAATGAATCAATGAGCATCCAAAACAATTTGTCTTTTAGGTGAAATTCAAAATCCATGGAGAGTTTTCCGTTACAACACTGCAGAACAACGGTTATCGAATGACAAAAGTCCACTCGTTGGAGATTGTCAGTAAGTTACTTGGCACTTGACCCAATCCGTTGTTTTGCTTTCCAGACGAATCTTCGGGTTTGCAATTGGCGCAATTGATTACGTTGAAGAAGAATCTGTTTAATTGTGAATTGGCGTTAGCATTCGACACGAATAAGTCGTTGGTTCTCGTACATTCACACGGCACTCATTTCGTCAAAATAGATTCCTGTTTCACTGAACCGAATGCTTCGGAAGCTTTGGCCGCCGCAGGAAAAGAAGAGGTTGATTCCATGAAAAATATTTGATTGAAATTTACGCTTTTTAGATGAATGAGCTGGACAAAGTGATTATCTTCGGGCGTTCTTTCGAAGCTCGTTTATTGAAGTTGCCGATGTGGTTAAGCGCAACGTTCACAGGCAATCACCGGCCGTCCTATATAACCATCGATATTCAAAACTATTCGACTGAAGTCTACGGTTATGCACGTGTTTCACAGATTACAAACGGGCACGCCATTTTGACCGCTTTGGAGGATCCATCTGTCACGATCATTTTTCCCAGAGTGCTGATTCCCAATGAGCTTAAGAATCAAGTGAGTTAAACGAAAAGTCAACCGCATTACCGATCGTTTTAGTTTGAGTCTCTAGCAATCGATGCAGTCTTCTATTTTGTTGCATGTCGGGATTTTCCGAACAGTCCATACACTTATCGTGCGTTCAATCTTCGAGTTCCGACTGAAGATGACCACAATGAAGCTCGCGAAATGCACACTACGGAATGTTCGCATCACCACGAACATCGCAATACTACTGAAACAGACGCTCCAACGAGTGGAATTGGACGCGATTTCGTAATTCCGTTCGACAATGAGTTCAATCAAGTTGTGGTCAATGAAACAACGACAATTGAGACAACAGTAGTCGAGACCACAAGAGTCGAAACTTTGGTGGTTGATTCGACGGCTTTTGAGACAAAAGTCGACGAGATGGTCAGCTTTTTTGAGAACTTGCAACCGATAACTCCCGTTGTAACCGCGTCCGAAGTGTCGCTTGTGACGGCAATCGAAGAGCCGCAAGAAGAAGAAGACGAAAATGGAATGATTCCAATGCAATGTGGAAACTATTAATTTGTTTTTATTATTGTTACTATAATAGGAGATTAAATTGCTTTGTAGAAAATAACGTTCACTTTGACTTATAACTCGTATGGAAATCATGATCGATAGTCAACTGTTTTGTTAACTAATGACACAATTCTGCCCATCGACCTTCGCTTCTACTTTTGGTGGTCAATGGGCCGTTTGTTTTTCTTATCTTTTTCATAGAATCCAACGATTTTTAACTCAAATTCTAGTGAACAGATGACTCACTCGGGCAAAGGCATCAAAACTCTTACGTCGTTTTGGATCGATTACGAAGCAACTCGGGCGAAAGCGTTACGTCGGGTGGAAAGTGATGAAATCTTGAAAACGGGACCATTGATCGACGGCGGTTTAATCACAAAGCAAAACCACGCCATAAATCTGCATGATGGATTCCCGAACTGGAAGTTCAAAATGACCTCGAACAACGGTTTCGAATGCTTTGTCTCATGGTTGCAAACAAACAGTCAGTTACTTCAACCGCCAATTCTAACTCTTTCAAAGTTTAGCCTCCTATCTCAAGAACATTGACGATCCAATTGTCACAACCGAGAGTGCTCTTGTTGAAATTGCCACTTCGACTTTATATCCAACACTCAAGTCAGAATACGATCGAGTCCGCGATTTCGGATCCAAGTTGGTCTTACGCATTTCAAACGGAATCATCTACTGCTACGATATCCGATCAGAGCTGGAAGAAGCCGCGAAGAAAAGCGATTTAATGAAGAGGTTCGATTCGTATGCTCGAATCAAATTTCAACAATACGCGACGAAATCCACCGAAGTGGAAGTAAGTCATAAACGTTGTTTATTCAACTTTTAATTTCAGGCGCTCAAACTACCTAAGTCATCTCGGCCGGTTCAAATAAAGTTGTACGATATGAGAGCGTTTCATACTCGCGATAAATCCAATTCAGACTCCACGTGCAATATCGTTTTTATGTCTCCGGTCGATGGCATCGATACGCGTGAGTTGTTGACAACATAGCAAGAAATCTACAACCTTTTGCAGGTGGTCGTCGTTTCAAACTCAAGTTTCGTACCGAACGAATGCAACTTGGTCCGTACGAGACGTTGAAAGCGAGTAAATGGCGCATGCAATCGATGTTGGCTAGCAACAAGTACCTAATCGTCGGTACAGCACCTGCTCATGTCCAACCCGAAAAGATCGACGAAATTATCCCACTGGAAGAATCACATCGAGCGCATATTCACGATATTCGCGTGATTCCCGTCGACTTTCTCAACTTCATGTATCCGGACTTCGACGTCGCCCAAGGAATCAAAAACATTCACGACTTTTTCACACAAGTTGGTTTCGAACTAAAATGCTTTTCTGATTTCCACTGTTTTAGGTCAAAAAAGAGTTGACGAAAGCGAAAGAAGAAGTATTCATCGAAGCGTTTCGTGAGCGTGGAGAAGGAGCTTACAGTTTTGTTAGCCGGCGACAGGAATCTCTTTCTTAAATTAGTACCCAGGTCTTCTATTATTCATCATTTTAAACGTTGTTCTCTTTCTTAATTGTCACTACAAACGTAATGAAAGATTCAAAATCGCATTCGGACTGAAGCTTCAACTCATTTGTTTAAGCGGATCAACAAGGTTGACGCTTTTAAGGGCCGATCATTCGATTCGCACTTTGTTGCTTCGATCCATCATCGTCGGTCCATCAAACAGGCAAATGACCAAGAAGGCGGGCGAGATTTTTACGGTCCCCGTCGCTGCAGCCGTTGGGGTTGATTGTGCGGCGAAAAAGGAAAATGGCGGAGAGGACCAAAAGACTCGAAATTCTTTTTCGTTGAGGTCAAAAGGAAGGTCATCGGGAATGATAAACGAACGATGACAAGTTGGGAAGCTCGTTTTTTCTTTTGGCAACTTGTTTTGAATCGTTCAAGATTTTCGAAAGAAACGCCGCGACTTTCAAATTAACGATCGTTTATGATGCGAAGACGCTCTTCAAATTTTAAACGAACTTTGATGACTCGTTAACAGCTCTAAGAGGGACGGTATTGGAAGGATCGCAGCCAAACTTGTTAGCTATTTCACGCTGTTTTGAGGTCTTTGTTGTAAGTCAAAAGATTGATTGTCGATCACATCGCTCATAACCCCAATTAACCTCCAGTTTAACACCAACAGCGATTCTGACTGATTGATCGTTTATGGCCGTTTAATTCGAGATAACATTTAATGATTGTGAACTCCAGCTGAGTCTTGATCAGTTGCCTTAAACCGTGACCCTTCTTCACGATCATGTTTTGACCTTTGGAACCGCGGAACTCACGCAAATGATTTGAATTAACGACAAGCGCCAAGACACATGTCGAGAAATGTGCGTCTAATCACTACGCTTATTGTCGCGTTTGCTTGCGCCTAACTCGAAAACACCGCTCTTCAATTTTCTTCTCTCGATCATTGAGAAGCGTCTAATCATTGATGTCGATCTTTCTCGCCTCTTGTGCCATCAAACCACTTACCATCTTTGTCCGACCAATGACTCTTGTCGTCATTAATCGTCTTTAATTTCTGTCTTTGATACCGCCCATTGAGTTCGCTCTCCCTACTACGCCAATGATGACGGTTGACCGACGTTGACAAGTTTAGAGCGTGTAGATTGAATGTCGATTATCGGAGTCACGGTCCATTACACTTTCTTGTATTCATTCCACCAATTTCATTTACAGTAGAGTTTCATCTTTGATAAAGTCGTATGAGTTTTCGAATTCGTCTCTTTAAATGTCTATTCAAACCTTTTGATCACTTTTAACTTTCTGAGTCTTTTGATTTGTCATCAAACTTCGCGTTGTCAATAGTCAGGAGAGCCATTTGATTTGGTCGTTTTGGTTGTTTAACGTCAACGAGAGACAAGTTGAATTGTTGAGTAATGACTAACAGCCATCACACACGTCCTCCGCTCATGTTCTTCGTCGTTGTCTGATTACGATCTCCGAATCATTGGCGGCATCAGGCGGCTTTGCCGCAACGGTTTTTCGTTGAGGGATGCGGTAACAAGACGATGGGTGAGTTGAAGGAAGAGTCGAGTTAATGGGCAAGTTGTTGAAGCGAAAAGAGATGAGACTCGCAACCACTAACAGAATGAAGATGCGCGAATGTTTGCGGCTGGCAAGTCACAGTCAACGTCTTTGAACATTTACAAGGTGTCTATTTCATCTTCTCCAAAACCCATCTGTAAGATTCGGTTTGTGCTCTTTTACCGTTTGACTTTGCGGTTGCCATCAGTGCGACTTTTCATTCATTGGTCGCGTGCGTGATCACAAATTCTGCGTCTTCGCGTACTCTCGACCTCTCATCGAATCTCTTTGGTATTCCTGTAAAGCATCAGAACAAGATTGTCATTCTCTTTTCCCTCAACTTTTTTTCTTTCAACCGAGAGTGACGGACGTACTCGTGCGATACGATCACACACTTCATGGTCGTGTGACAACAACACGAAATGCGGCAAACCAAAGCGAAAGAGCGGCTGTACGGTTGTTCTTCACGGTCGTTTGTGCGCGTTTTCACGCGCCCAATCGGCGGTCTCGAAGACTCAATGGGCGGTTGTGTGGATTGATGGCTTGAAGGGTAAAGAAACGGGACGAGTTTGTTTTGCTTCATTTCACCGCCCTTGTCGTCTTTTAGATCCCTTCGGCTGATTACTGTGGCAATGATGGTGGTTGACGATGAAACGACGACTTTGAGGTTCTATCCGGTTTTCATCGGTATGTGAATGGAGATGACGATTGTTAACGTAGACCCACGCAGTTCGTTAGAATGCTTTGAAATATTCGCTGCTTTCAGCTCCTCTCAAACTTCTTGTCAACAACTGACTTGGAGGGCTTTGATCATAAGGTCAATCGCGCGGCTGTTACCCGATTTGTCTCTTACTGTCAACCAACTGTCTTTTTATGGATTACCGCTGCTTTGAAGTCAACACTCACATCTGCTGTCAACCGACTAACTCCGATTCTGTGGTTCGGTCTTAACAGTTCAGAGGGTCCAATGAACTTCTTCGACTCACCTGTCCGCTTCGCGATACCCGCAAAACCCAAACATTTTCGCATCTTTGCTGCCGACTGATTGGCGCAGCGGATAAAATCGACGAGCCGGAGGTCCGAAACGTTTTTCATCTCACCGCTCATTATCGACCATCAAAGATTGCGCAGTCGCCAAATTGAGGCGTCCGTAAAAAGACAAATTCTGCGCGCCGCTAAAACGTCGAGAATCGGCGTTTGGAACGACGCAAATTCTCCCGGAAAAACGCGTAATTTCGCGGCGCGTATTCAACCAGAACGTCGAGATTATCGACGTCGTTCATCAAAACCAAAATTGTTTGCGGATTGTGGCGAATGTCTGCGGCTTTCGAGGGAGTTAACAATTTGAGCAGCAAAAAAGGCGATTGGAGTCGTGGGAAAGTTTGTGCGCCGCAACTCATTAGCAAGATTCCCGACTGATTGCGAATTCCAAATTGAAATTTCCTTCGTAAGAGCCGCCACTTTCCAGCCACCTGTGGCCACGAAGTTTTGCCGCTGTTTGTTCTTCAACCGCCGATTTTCTTCGTGTGCCAACAACCATCGGCGATTGCAATCGATCAAATCGGCGGTAAACGATCGAGACGCGAATCTTAACGTCCCTCTCGCCAAATCTCGTGGCCATCAATTCGTATCAGTTCCGATTCATTAAGTTTGTGGCTTTAAGGGTCTTCAGAGTTTGACTGCGTCGCTTCAGATTCTCTAACCGAGTTCACTTTCATTTTTGATTCTTGTGGTCAAATCGGTTTCCAGCACGATTCTCATGTTTTGATTGGCCGCAAAAAAACAAAAACAGTTGGCGATTCTGGACGGCAGCGATGGGCACCGGATTGTCAATTTGGCCCAATTTTTTCTTATCATTTTGACCATTGAAGAGATTTAACGGATCTTACCGTTACAATCTTCTTCATTGGATTTGATTGAGAAGTTTATGTTTGAATGATGAATAGCGAGTTTTGCTAAACCGCCGAGTTCGAAAGTTGTTCGTGCGGCGCTTCTTTTATTGCTAATAGCCCTCGCCATTCGTTTTGTTCTCAATGATGTTCTAAACTCACTTTGCTACATTCCGAAAGATCGTAAATCCCAGCCGTTAATATCCGGCTAATCATTGCGCTTATGTGAACTGATTGTTATTTCAAGACTTTTGTTTCGCACAAAGTTAGTCTTACGGTAACTGGTCGCCAAGTTCATTGGAGTTTGCGGTAAAGTGAAACACTTCGTTTCTACTGTCAATCTGCATGTCAATCCTCACTACCGACTTTTCGGCCACAAATTCGCTTTTTGACGTTGATAGGCGAAAGTTTTGCGGCGGAAACACGCGATTCGAAATTTCCGGCCACAAGAGTCGACAACTGTCGTTGGAGGTGTGTGCGAAGATCACGACCACTTTCCCGACGCTTATCAGTCAACTTGGTGTGCTACTGTGGTCGGGTGGCTGAAAAGTACGATCAGTGAGATCAACAGAAAGAAATCCCGACCAGTGATTAATTAGCTTCAATGGCGGCCGCAAACTTCGCTGCTTGTGGGAATTAAAACGCGAGAAACAAAACTGTCCAGCTCCACCATCGTCTTTTGCACTTGTTGAAACGCTGCGGATCGTTTACGTTAGCGTACATCGGACGCAATTTTGCTAAACGCAAAGTGTCTCGTAAAAGTGCGCTTTTCGATTCGATTATCGGCGTTTTTGGCCATTCGAGCACGCTCATCGGACGTTTTTATGATCCGCACGATTTTGGCGTTTTCTTTGTGGCACGCGTTTCTCCCGCAAGTTTTTCGACGCCAAACCGCGTCCGTCTCGACGCTTTTTTGATCAGGCCGCAGAGTCGGTAAACATCAGAAAGAAACAAAAAGTGGTAAAATTTTGAGACTAATGGAAACATTCCTGAACATACGCCGCGGATTTCTAATTCACGAAGAATGTTTGTTTTGAAGTCTGCAGACGTGAATTCGACGTGTTTTCGGCGCCTTTGAACGCAATAAACAAAAACTGTTTACAGCAAATGGACGAACACACGACCGCATTGGACAACGTTCAGGAGTGGCTAAAGCGAATGTCGGGGATGTGCAAATTCCAGAAGACTGCCAGTCCCGACGTCTTCTGTTCGACTCTGCCGTCGCACTGGCGGTAAGTTTCGGACCGAATCGCCAACCAACTCGTCAATTTCAGTTCGAACAAGTCGCTTCCCTGTCCGTTCACGGTCCTCGTTCTGTATCCCGTTTCCGACGGCACCAAAGTCACAATTTCGGCGGGCAACGAAGAAAACGCGTATGCCGACATCAAGAACAACATCACCGAAATGACCGCCCAAATGGCGCGTTTCAGCGATCTGCGTTTCGTCGGAAAAAGTGGACGCGGAAAGAACTTCAATTTGACGATCACAATCCACAGCCAACCGCTGAAGGAGGTGGCCGTCGTCAGTGGGATCATCAAAGTCACCGTCGATGGACCGCGCGATTCTCGGAATCCAAACAAAACCCTAATCGGTAAGTGCTAGGATCCAAGTCGACTGCTAATTGACTGTCTAGGCGACGTTCGAAAACGATGCGCTCCCGGTCCACTGGAAGCCATGGCTATGGGCTTCTCGCCGCTTTTCGCTGCTGCCGCTCACGCGATCAAACAACCACGATTCACAGCTCCACAGCCGTCGCCCCAAACCGCCATTTCACCGCAGCTCTTGGCCTTAGCAGCCGCAGCTTCAAGTCGATTCCCACCACTGGCTCCAACTCCAGCCGCCACATTCCCAAATCCGAGTGCTATGGCGCTGTACGAATCGTTTCTGGCAGCTGCAGCTTTGAACCCAAACGTTGGATTTTCGAATGTACAAACGAATGCAAACGGAATCGCCGACTTTCTTCACAACACCGGCTATTCGGATGTTTTGAAGAAACGAAATAACTCGAATGGAGAACTTCGAAACTCTCTACGTGGCCTTCAATTCGACGGTTCCAATTCGGTCCCAGTGAGCAAACTGAATGCCGCTCTTCTTTCACCACCGGCCGCATCAATAGCGAACAGCGTAACAACACCGAAACTGCCGGCGAGCGTCAATCTTCCGTCTCCCCGCTTCGATCGTGTAACAAGCCTTCGAAATTCGACCAACAAAACGGCACCGACGAAAACTCCAAATGCGAAGATCGATTCGAGAGCCGCGGTGGTAATCACGCCTTCGGATTCCAATCGTTCGGACGAAATTCACGTGGACGTTGAAACTACCGACGATGAACTCCAATCCGCCGCTTCGCTTCATTGCCGAGAAATAAAAATCGACAAGACTTCAAAAGAAGAATCTAATGGCAACAATCGAAGCATTGAAGTCGAAGAACCGTCTCGTGAATCCTCAATGACAACTCGACATCCGATCATCAAACTTTGGCGCCCGTACACTCCGCCAACCTCAACGAGTCCCAAAGGCGCAAAAGCGGAACAGCAACTCACCGCTTGAGCTCCAAGACACATCGCTTCCCCTCTCTCTCCCTTCATCATCAATCCACTTAGCTCCTAATGAAATCATTGAGATTCGTAGACCGGTCTCCTCATCAGTTGTTTTTGTTTTTTTGATCATAAACAATCGTTTCTATCAAATCAATTGACTAACAATTAACAAATTTTATTTAAATCGCCTCAACAATAGAAATGATAAACGAGAAACAACGCGAATTATCTTCGTTGGGTACATTTGGCGGGTTAAGTAAACAGAAATGGATTAGTGAAGAGTATAGGAGAGTGAGAAATTAGGCACGCGGTTTGATCGATTTACCATACGATGAGAAACCGCCACTGTTGAAGTTGTTGTGGAAACGATAGCTGCCACCAATGTTGCCACCTCGTGGTCCGTTGTTGTAACTGTTGCCGTGAAAACCGAAAGTTTGTTGGTTCAAATTGCGCTCCGTTTGCCAATCACGCGGACGAAATTTGCTGAAAATAAGTCGATCGATCGGCAATCGCGCAATGAAAACTTACCCTTCCATCTTCTCGACCGTTTCGCAGGAGATGTTGTCGAAGAACGAGCTGTTCTTGTCGTACGCCGGTCCTTTGTCCTCCTTTTCGCTGACGGTCTTAGTCGAGAGCAAGTCGAGTTCGATCTTCACATTGTCGTACGGCTTGATTTCTAAAACAGAAAGAATCAGTGAGAGCAATCGGAATAATCAACTCACCAGAACTCGAGTTCTCATCACTCGCATCTTCCGCGGTGTCCAACTTCTCTTTGAACAGCTCGTTTGCTTTCGCAAAATCGTAGTCGCTGGAAAAACTGAAAACATTTCCATCCAATCTCACGACCAATTGCTTCGATAAACTCACATGTTATTTCCAGGACGACCTTTCGTGTTGAACATTCCCGTCTTGAACATCTGCGGGTTCACGTTGCGGTTGAAATGGTTGTCTGAAAGGGCGCATTGTTTACTGCGTTTCGACTGCGTGTTCTTACCGCGATTGTTGAAACGACGATCGCCACCTCCACCGTTGAAGTTGTTCATGCGAGCGTTGAATCCACCGCCGATGCTGCGTTGAGCACTGAAGTTGTTGGAACCGTTGTTGAAACGAACAACACTGCCGCTTTCGTTGTTTGAGCGTCCATTTCCACGTTGCGGTGAGGTTTGTTGTTGCGGATTGAACGCCGGCTTGTAGGTGACGATCGCCGGATCATGTCCAATGTCTTTGTCCTTGCTGTCTTCAACAACAAACAAATCCTTCACGTTTGCTGCTTTGAAGACCACGTATTGGTAAACGTTTTCCGTTGCTTCGACCGGACAGGCGACCGGGCGATCTTCGGTTCCGTACGAACGAACTGAAAACAATCAAATTAGACTCCGAAACTGAGAACCTTCAAACCAACCTTGCGAAAGAGTCAACGTCTTCTCTTCGGTATTCAGAGTGTAGAGAGTACCTTCGTAGCGGATTTCGAGCATCGAAATCAAACTCACTTTGCAGCCAATGTACGGCTCGGCCGGACGCGGAGTCGTTTCGATCGGAACGGTGTGATTCAATTTCTTTGCGTTGTTGAACATCGTGTTTATGGTTAGCTGAAACATCATCAAACAATCGTTGAATGCAAAAAGATTCACGCCAACACGAACAATCAATTGCAAAGACTCCACGAAAATAAAAAGCAACGGCCCTCAGTGGCCTAAAGTGGAAGGAGACGATTGAAATCTCCGATCGAAATGAAACACGGACCGCAAGCGCGTTGAGTTTCTTAGCCTACAAACGACCGTAGTGTGGTTTCGCTGCGGGTCCAAATTTCGCTCAAACGCGGTTTTCCGACCGAACAGACAAAAAAACAGTCCGTCTATTCGCGATCAGTAACCACCGATGCAGACAACTTGGCCTTCTCTTCGGGTGCTCGCACTTCGTTTTGGCGCAAAAAACAAAATCGGAATCCACAGAGCACTCGAATGCCTTCGAAAAGTCCCAGAAAAACTAACCAATGCATTCAACGACTTCAATAATTTCACAAATACAACGACTCTAACAGAAAGTGCTCACGTTACGACCCTCATGATTCGAACGAACTTTGCTTCCAATCAGCCGTTTGTGGATCTCAACATTCCATTTCGTTTCGACTCACTTGTTTGTTCGTTCGTTTGCTTTGAGATGGCAAAAACAAACGTCATCTTCTGATTGCTCTCAGCATTGAAAGTAACCAGTTGGTGGAGAAGTGAATTGGCACAAACGTGAAATCAAATCGCATGTCCATTTGTAACGAAACTCCAAATCAGAAGCTCACAATTTCACTGGTTATCTTCGAACATTCTGTGTTCTCGAGTTCTTATCAGTCAATGGACGAAAGGAAATCGTTTAAATTTCAAGTGCAGTTGGTTCGATCGTATTCTACCGAAATGTAAAACTTGTGGAGAACATTGTGGAACGAGTCCGCAAATCGGCAAACAAAACTGGCAAATCCAAGCTGAGAGGTTGATTGGCTTCAGCTCAGAATTCACTCAAGCTTGATTTCAGTGTGGAAATCGGGTAGTACACGTTTCTACCAATCAGTTTGTTTCGTTTACTTTCTCCACTCACTACATCGTTGCACCTTCACAGTACTTCGAAAAACTTGTTCAACAACTGGGAGCTTACGAAGAAGGTGATCGCTATGTGGTCGACTGATCGAAAGTGGCTAAAGCTCCAAAACTGAGCTTTGAGTTCAACTCGGAATCTTTGAACATCCTCGGCACAAGCTACGTTGAGGAAGACAAAGGGAAGGTATCTTCTTGTTTCAACTTCTGAGTTGATTGAAACTCTTCAGAAGAACACCGAATGTTATTTGGCGATACGAGAATCAACTGACAGCAACAATTTGGATCATTGGTCGATCGGATCGCTCTTGCAAAGATCCTATTGTTTATCGTTGGCTTTTACGAACGAACAAGTGACTTTGCAACCAGTCGTCGACGACATGAACTAATCGCCACAATTCTGTTACGTTCATTTACACACTATCAAAGAAAATAAACAACCTACGAAGTGCGTGGACTTGAAACAACGATAATCGTAAAAACCGTTTATTGAAAACTTAAAGCCAAACAAAGTCATAACCTCCGACCTTCAATCGCACTTCTTTTTATCTACAAACACCCGTCGAAGTTGATTGGTCCAGAAGTTAAGAGCAACTCTCAACGACCAAAACATGACCACAGAAAGCAGAAGAACTCCAGAAAGCAGCGTGAGCCAAACGTCCAAACCCAATTGCCGCCAAAGCGATTGAGAAGCAGCTGGAAGTTGCAGCTCTCGAAGACCTCCATGTTGTGCGGCGAACTCGACGTGTCGAACGAACATCTCGGAGGGCGAGATGGGCGCGGTGGCGATCTTGCGTTTAACGTCTTTGGCTGTGAGTTCGAATTTGGAGCTTCTGAGCACTCGAGCCAACGCACTGGCCACCGAGTCGGCCGAGATTCTCCGTCGGTCCAAAGCAACGGCCAATCCACGAGAAACAACTGCGGCCGAATTGATGTGCTGATCGCCGAAGAAGGGGATCGTGATCAACGGCACTCCGAATGTCGCCGCTTCGTTGATCGAATTCAGTCCTCCGTGAGTGATGAAGGCACGAGTATTGGTGTGTTCTGAATCCAAGTCTTAACAAGGCCAATCAAACACACTCACCGAGAATCCCGCTCTGATCCATCCATTCGACCGCCCGAACATTCGCATGTTCCTTCAGAGCCGACTGCAGAGACTCGTCGATCCGAGTGACCTTCCAAACGAACTGGAATCCCGGGAAGCGACTGAAGGCCTCCAGAAACTGGTCTCTGAGCTTTGTGTTCATGTGGGTCGTGTCAACGATGGAACCAAAAGAAACCAAAACGGCTCCCTCAGTCGCGTTGCTCAGAAGTCCTTCCATCTCCTAAACTCCGGGTTCCACCACTTTTCTCCAATCGAACTCACTTCATTCAATCCACCGCTCTTCCTCACTGCAATCCCACCAATCGATTTGATCTTCGGAGACAAAGCTCGTGGCTGTTCGAGTTGCTCGTTCGTGTTCAACCAAACATAATCGACGGCTCTCAAAAGCTCAACGTTAGACGGAAACTGAGAGCCAAATACGCGACGAATAGACGAAGTCTGAAACGCGAATGTTCTTTTATTTAATGGAAAAACTTACAACAATCTCAACCGACTTTGGAAACCGTCGAAAGCGCCAACTCAAGTATTCTAATGTGTTTTGAATACGTTCGTATGTAGTCTCGATTGGCGTAAGTTGTTTTGCGTTGAACATGACTAAAATAAGGAAAATACGATAATCACTTGAAACCATTAAACGGACTAGCTCTGTTAGTGAAATCAACTGAAATTCCGTGGATTGTTGCGGTCGTTTCATCCAATGGAATAGCGGAAAGAACGTGAGTCGATGGAATGTGTAAATGATGGAAAAGTGCAAATCCACAGCTATCAAAGTTTTCGGCCATTGCGACTTCATAATTTGCAGCTTTAAGCTCGTCAATCAGAGCGTTATCGCTTAACATGCCTTAAAGTAAAATTTGAATATTTTTGCATATTCTTGAAGACGCACTCTCGCAATACAATGAAATAATATTGTCAAATTGAGCCCAATCCTTTCCGTCCATGTCTGCTTCAAAAGCGTCCGACCAGGCCGCCATTTTTAATATCATCGATTCGATCTGATTGGTAACTGAAAGCCTCAGACGTTTTACTCGCGCCAACTTGGTTCCGTTTGAATTATCAGCATTCATCATCATTGGAATAAGAAAGTCCTTCAATCGTACACTTATAACATCACGGTCTGAAGCACAACTTACAACTTCATGGCCCGCTTTCATAAGAACATCAGCCACTTGTCCCGTAAACGCAATGTGTGAGTAACCGATGTTCGTTCCAACCACAAGAATGCGTAGAGCAAAAGCAGGGGATAATTGCAGAATGAGTAACGAGGAAACTACGACAGTCGATTTCCACATTCTAGACAACTCGGTAATAAATCTTGACTGATGATCAATGCCTTGTAATTAGGGTTTTTATATCACCAAAAACACGAAATAGGCGGAACATTCGGATTTCCCAATTCGGTCTGTTCAAGAGGAAAATGCGACTTTTGCGCAGAAACTACAGAATAGTTTCGAACTAACAAGTAACTTTGGTGGTTGGAGTTTGCGCGAAGTTGGAAGAATCAATCAGACGAATTGAACTACTGCGAGATAGAAGTGATGTAATCACGAGCCGTTTTCATGTGCGTACTTCGAAAGCACAAAAATTGAACGAGCATTTGATTGTAACTGAAAGTCCACCGAATGTTGCAAACGAAATGATGTGCACGTGAACGGCGGATATTACTGTGAACTGATGAGATCCACAGATCAGAAGTTGGAATCGAAAATTGATAAGTGAATTAAAGTCATTGTGATTACACTCAATCGACGTGTTATCGAAAACTGTAGCTCCAAATTCAATGCAATTTCCCTGACAAAAAAGCGAAAGACTGTGAAACTACAAACCGATTCCAACAGGCTGCACAAATCGAAGACCTCCACGTGGTGTGCGGCGGGAAACGCTCGGATGTTTTTCGGAACATCCGAGTAGGCCAACTTCGATACGTCTGGGTACGACGTAAAGTACATCCGGTCTACTCCAGGGCTGGCAACCCGCAAGCGGACCTTAAACAAAACTCGCTACGACTCGACTAAAGAGGGTCCGCACTGGCGTTTTGGAGCACCAGCGTTCTACGGGTACAAGGACGCAACGGACTTCAAACGGACCTGCAGAACAAAACCGCCATGAATTGAGTACCTCCCAACAGCTTCATGTCTTGACCTACAACCTACAGTACGGCATCGAAAACGCGGCAAGGAAGAATCTTCTGATGGAACAACTCCGAGATCTTCCTGGATTCAAGTACGACGTTATTGGACTTTGCGAAACACATGCACGCACGGAATCAAGAACAAAATGGACTGAAACCGGCGACGAACTCATCATTGGAGCAGCGGACGGACGAATTGGAGGCGTTGGATTCATTGCGAACAAGCGTATTGTTGACCAAATTATGGAAGTTGATACCCGATCTCATCGAGTTGCTACATTGAAGATCAAACTGTACCAAAAGAAGACAATGCTCATTGTTCAAGCGTATGCACCACACTCTGGCTATGCACTGGACGACATTGAACAATTCTACGACGAACTTCGAGACGCACTAGACCAACCTGCTTCTCACAAGATGGTAATAGGCGACTTCAACTGTCAACTTGGTCCGAGAACAACTACACAACGTTTCATGGGGACCTTTACCGGAACCGAATGGAAAGAAGACGGATATGGAGAGATGTTTGCAGACTTTGCAGAAGAACAACATCTCTACATTATCAATAGCTACTTCCAAAAGAACCCAGCAAAGCGATGGACGTGGGAATCATGCAACTCGGATGGCAATGGAAACAAGTACAGAAATGAAATCGATTACGGTCTAATCAACAACAGAAGGTTAGTAACTAACATCGAATTTATTTCTCGGCTCAATGGATCTGATCACCGACCGGTTCGTTTTACACTCGATGTGCCGATGCTTTGCAAGCGCAGAAAGTTTGTCCACAAAGCACGTACGTTTAACGCCGATGTTCTACGCAATAAGATCGACAATACGGATTGGGAACTGAAGGGTACGTTGACTGATAAGTTTGCTTGTTTTCAGGACAAACTTCAATCCTGCGTCAACACCGCTTCAATGACCAAACCACAACATTCTTCTCGTCTGACGGAACAAACACATTTGTTGCTGAAGAAACGGAAGGAAATGGACCGCACCACCAACCCGATTGAGTTCATTGAACTTTCAAAGCTTATACGGCGAGAGGTTAAACAGGACTTCGACAACTTTCGACTCCAGAAACTCCTCGACGCTGCGCAACACCATTGAAGCCTGAAGAAGTGCAAACGTCAACTCCGACAGCAACTGGGAACAATGCGAACACTAAAAGCAAAAGATGGGACAACGTTGACAAAACGGTCGGACATTGAGAAACGATGTAAAGAGTTCTACACTGATCTTTTTGCATCTAAAATAGACGTTCCGCCGGAAATCGACAATCGTGAACAAGAATCAGTCTCTAACATTCTTGTCTCTGAAGTTCGTGCAGCCGTGGAAAGTTTGAAAAACGACAAAGCACCTGGGCTCGATGGAATTACGAACGAGATGCTCAAAAATGGTGGTTTTCATTTATGGACCACCTTGACATCAATGTTCAACGACTGCCTACAGCACGAAGATGTTCCAGCACAATGGAAAACTTCAAGAACAGTCATTCTCCCAAAGAAAGGCGACCTTGAAGATCTTCGAAACTATCGACCCATCGCGCTCTTGCCAACTGTCTACAAACTTTTCACCAAAGTACTGGTCAATCGAATGACGTCGCAACTGGAGTTTGAGCAACCGCGAGAACAAGCTGGTTTTCGTTCTGGGTTCTCAACTATGGATCACCTTCAAACAGTAAACCAAGTGATGGAACGCTGTCGTGAGGTAAAAATGCCACTTTGTTTAGTTTTTGTAGACTACGAAAAGGCATTTGATTCCGTGGAAATCAACGCGGTTATCAACTCACTGATCCACCAGAACATTTCCAGCAAATACACGCGAACGCTCAAGAACATCAACACCAATTGCTCCACCACATTCCAACTCTTCTATCAACCAATTGAAGTACCTGTTAGCCGAGGTGTAAGACAAGGTGACACAATATCACCGAAGCTCCTCACTGCCACACTGGAAGACGTTTTTCGTCAGTTGGATTGGAGCAATTATGGAATTCGGATTGACGGCGAACGACTCCCCCATCTTCGATTTGCTGATGACATTGTCCTTTTTGCGCACGACTTTCAAACAGCTGAACTTATGCTCAACGAACTGGATGACGTGGGATCGCAAATTGGACTTCGTATTAACCGTAAAAAGACGCAAGTCATGGCAAATCCAAGTTGTGAAGTGGGAAGGATCTTGATCAAGGACGAACCTATTAAATTGGTAAGTAAATACGTTTATTTAGATCAAGAAATCTCTGAAAACCACACCATTGATGGGGAAATTCGAAGGCGACGATCGGCCGGATGGTTTGGATTCAAAAACATCCAAGAAGTCCTGAAGAAGACAAAAGACGTCAAAATTCGAGCTCAACTCTTCAACTCAGTTGTACTACCAGCGCTCAATTATGGATCTGAAGTTTGGACGATGCGGAAAACCGAACGTACCAAACTAACAACGACGCAAAGAGCAATGGAAAGAAGAATTCTTGGCATTCGACTATGCAATGAAGTCAGAAGTGTTGAAATCAGAGCACAAACAAAGTTTAAAGACGCCGTTCACGACGCATTAAAACGTAAGTTTCGATGGGCCGGACATGTCGCAAGAAGAAACGACAAGCGATGGTCAACAAGAACAACTTTCTGGTGGCCTTATGGTTGGACCAGACCAATTGGAAGACCACCTCACCGTTGGCGCCGAGACTTGAATCTGTTAGGAAACGGATGGCAACAAATCGCTCAAAACCGAAGTGATTGGAAAAAAGCGGTCGAAGTATTCGCATCAACAAATTAACTATCTTTTACCATCTTTCATTTTATCTTGTTGTTGATTTGTTGATTGAACCGAATAAATCTTTGTAATCCAACAGTTGAGATCGAAGACGCAAAAACCGATTTCGAAAAAGAAAACCGTCGAGTCGCCGCTCTTTGTGTCGGTGCCCATTCCCGATCAGCTAAGTTAATGTAAACAGTGTGTTGTTATCTGACCATTGAAATCAAATAAGAGTCTTCATTCTTTATGACCCTAAAGAATTTGGTTAAAACGAACATTCAAATTAGGAAAAAAGAAATTGCCCACTATCAGGATTGAACTGATGACCTTCTGTTGACACGATTGTACGAGACAGACGCTCTGCCACTGAGCTAAACGGGCACACACGACGACCGCATGTAAAAAGCTTCAAAGGAGAGAAGTAGTTTGTTCAAAGGCCGCACAACGATTTTTCGTGCAAAATGAACGATTTTCGTTTTCCATCCTGAGAAAAAGAACATCGACTGGAATCTCAACAACAGGCTTTGACGCAACCACAGAGGCTTTTGGAAAGCAAAGTCGCTCATTTTTGTTTCGAACAATTGTTCTGAGTGGTTACTTCCTGTTAAAATGCAAAGGGAGATCTGTAAGATTTACGAATCGGATGATGAGGATTCGATCACAGATCCGGACGAATGGTTGAAAGCGCAGATCGAAGAGATTCGTCGGCAAATGGATCCAATGAACGATCGTGTTCATCGACAGCCACGACGACGTCAACGAGACATTTTGGCTGTGAACATGTAAGTCGCTTATTTCCACCTATATCTGTAGTTTGAAACTTTAGATTTGATCGTACGCCCATCGAAGAGCGATTGGACATCCCGTATGAAGTGGCTTTTCGACTTGTTTGCGATCATTCGGATCCAGCAGTTGCGAAGAACAGAATCGAAGAGATGCTGCAAGTGATGAGCTTAAACAAATTGACTGTTCAGCCGTTGATCAATCAATCTTTAGCCTTGTTCGATAAACCGCAGTTTTCAAAACGCGGCACTGGCTACTTGATCGGAACTGTGGGTCAGATTCCACGTTTGTTCGTTGCAATGCTTGAGCAGATCATAACCGCTACTCAAAAGACACAAGTTCAATTAGAAGTTATGAACATTCTTGAGCTATTTAATCCGAATGAAACTATACGGTGTGTTAAAATAGTAAAATGATTAATTAATACGAACTCTTAGGTTTCTCGATGGCTGGATGGATTGTACTTCCTTTGGTTTGGGGTCGATGCCATCAAACAGTCTTTTCTTTGAACGAATGGCCTATCGAACTTGCGAGAATTCGGCTTCAAACATCGAGCTTATGCACAACACTTTGATGTCAATCAACAATGTTGCTGGGGGTCGTGTGTTAAGTTCGTGGATGGAATTCTCGTACAGCAAACGTATGCTCCACTTGACGTTTGCTGTTCCAATTGATCCCGATAAAAATGAGGGACTTCAATACGACGGCTATCGATTAACCTTGCCGTTCAATTCCATTCGTGAAATTGTTGCTGCCTTTCATGCGACTGAAGACGAAAACCGACTTCTTATTCGCTTCAAGTCTCCACCTCAACTATGGAAAGCGTTGCCGAAACATTTTAACGGAAAAATGTCGTTAAATTTGACCGCTTGTCGGGATTGGAGTCGCGCGTTGCATTACGAAACAATCGAAGGAATGAATTTGACTCAAGAAATTTTGGGTCGAAGTTGCGTTCTATCCATTGGATTACCACGATCACAAGCCTATCCATCAGATGTCGAACCACACGAGGTTTTCCATCGAGAAGACGAAAACAACTTTATGAAAAATGTAAGAAACATTGGCATGTTAATCTTACTTGCCTTTACTTTTAGGGATGTTTAGCACGATTCTTCAATTTGCTCGGTCGTCTTCAGGTTTCGATCAAATGCCCGCTCTACTTCTCGACAGTTCGCTTTGTTCATTTGGGCTCTGAACTGCGTCCAATTGAATGCCCCGATTATTCATCTCGTCGTTTGAACTATGCGCTACATGGACTCATGGAACGTGGATTCGTGGTCTTGGATCAATTGGAAAATGGCTTGCAATTCTTCGAACGTGTTCGCTCAGCTCTATCAGTTAGTTCAAGTTCACAATTTCAATATGTTTCTTTAGGATAATCAAGAAGCTTGTGAAGAGGCGATGGAAGATCTTTTGAGCATCTTTGATGAACGACGTTTGACCACTTTGTTGCACTCGTTTAATTGTCTTTTTAATCAAAAAACTTCGACGTCTACCATAGCGTTTGCACGATTCAACGATTTGCCCAAGAACTCGGTACTCGTAAAGAAAGTGATCATCACACCAAATCGACGTCTCTTTTTTCCTCCCCAAGTCATGATGTCCAATCGAGTGGTCCGGCATTTTGGCCAGGAATACGCTCTTCGTTGCACTTTTCGTGATGATAACGGTCAACGATTGTCGACTCGAAACTTTATTCGTGGTCATTTCCCGGGGAATTCAAAGTGTAAGTTTCAACGCTGGTAACATACATAAAATCATATGTTTTCAGACACTCGCGATGCCTGCGAAATTGTGAACCAAACAATTAGACGCGCACTTCTAGAACCGATCGAAATTGGCGGATTGAAGTTTCGATTTCTGGCGTGGTCTAACTCTCAACTTCGCGATCATGGCTGTTATATGTATGCGGATCATACGAACTATGACAACGAACTAATCAATGTGGACACTATTCGAGATTGGATGGGCGATTTCAGTGCGGCAAAAAGCATCCCCAAACTAATGTCTCGAATGGGACAATGTTTCACTCAGGCATATCCGACAATTTCATTGCGACCAAGAGATTGGCGTTTGATTCCCGACTTCGAAAGTGATTACGTGGATCCATCAAACGGGAAGAACTACGTGTTCTCCGACGGCGTTGGACGAATCAGTGAACGAATGGCAACGAGAATTGCTGCGATCATGGATCTTGAAATCGTCCCATCTTGTTTTCAAATTCGCTTCAAAGGCTTCAAAGGAATTTTGGTTCAATGGCCAAATTTGTTGGCCAATCGCTTCTATCCAGATGTTGTTTTTCGTGAAAGTCAGAAGAAATTTGATGACAGCGATGATGAAACAAAGGAGATTCTTGAAGTGGTCAAGTACTCAATGCCTTCAGCCGTCTGTTTAAATCGTCCGATGATCATGATTTTGGATCAAGTGTCCGCTCATCAGAACTCAAAACTGCACTTAAAAGTCACCAATCGAATAACCGAAATTTTTGAACGGGAACTCGATGGATTGGGTGGTAAGTTCGAAAAAGAATGAGTCCAAATAGTTGGTTTTAGCAATGTTAACAAATGACAAAATGGCAGCAATTCAACTCACAACACGAACCACCTCTTCCATTGGATTTCAGCAGTTAGCACAAGCCGGAATTCGTCTGACTGATGAACCATTCTTTCGTCAACTTCTTTACGCAATTTATCGCTACTGCATTTGTCAGGACATAATCAAGGCATCTTAAATCTTTTGAGTTTTTTTCTAATTCAAACTTTCAGTTGAAAATTCCGCTTCCTGCCTCTTCTGGTCGAACTATGTATGGAGTGATCGACGAACTTGGTTACCTTAATCCTGGACAAGTATTCTTTCAATACTCACCCAATCTCTGCAATCCTTCCGATGTTTGTCGGTCATTTATTGGCCCTGTATTGATCAGTAAGAATCCGTGTCATGTTCCTGGCGATGTTCGGCTCTTTGATGCTGTTTACGTTCCCGAATTGTCTCATTTACGCGATGTTGTGGTGTTTCCTCGTTTTGCTGCTCGTCCACATACCGACGAAATGTCGGGAAGCGATTTAGACGGCGATGAGTACACGGTTATTTTTGATTCAGATCTTTTCATCGAACACAACGAACCGCCAATGAACTTTCCAAAAGCCGCAGTTGTTGAAGAAGAAGAACAAGTTGATGCGGTAAGCTACGAATAAACAACATAACTAAGACCTTGTGTAGCCTACTGGAATCGTCGACTTCTTTCTCAAGTATTTGGATCAGGATGCAATTGGTCGAGTTTCAAATGCTCACTTGATTGCAGCGGACAAGTGCGGAATCTACGAGTAAGTTTTAGAACAATTTACACCACTCACCTGTTTAGTCCGATATGTGAGAGGATTGCTGCCAAATGTTCGATAGCCGTCGACTTTCCGAAAACCGGTCAACCTGCCGATCCTTTGGATGAAGCCGAACGTTTTCACGAAACTCCCGACTTTATGGGTGCAAATCGTGCTACTTATCAAAGTCAACGCTTACTAGGCAAATTATTTCGGTAAGCTTCAAGATAGTAAACGTTTAATTTATGATGATTTAAGAAAAGCACGAGTATTGGAAGAGATCTTGGAGGTCGTGAGTTCCGAAAGTGAAATCGAATCGAAATCCGATCAATTTCTTTTGGACGAGCAATTTGAATTAGACGAGCCGGAAATGTTCAAAACGGCCGTTGAGATCCGTGACTTCTATTACGCCAAACTTCAACAAGTGCTGGACGAGTACGGAATTGAATCTGAAGCGGAGATGTTGAGTGGTCACGCGCTTTCAATTCGTCGTATAACAGAAATGGAAAAATCCGACTATTCGTTCTATCATGCTGATCGAATAGTTGAAATGCGATGGTCGAAGATTAGAGAGACATTTCGATCAGAGTTTTTCGAGGAATTTGGAGGCGAATCAATGATCTTTCAGTCAACCCCTAGTGGTGCTGTTTTCATTGGTCCTGAGAGATCTTTGGTCAAAGCTCGTTGTTGGTATTCAGTGGCTTATGGTAAACACGCCGAAAACAAATCGATTCAGTTCCGCTCATTTCCTTGGCTCATTTGGGACGTATTGCTGGTGGCAAGGCGCAAACAAGTGAGTCGACTTACCAAATAATAATCGACAAATTTCGGTCTTCAGATTATCAGAGCACTTCAATTGAATAAGACTATTACTCCAACGCTCAGTGTTTTGTATCCGCATTTGAACGAATATGTGCGAAAATTTTGTTTGACTTACAACGACGAAGTCAAAGCTTTTGTTTTCAACTTACGATCTTTGGGCTCTTTTGTCGAATGTTTTGATCGCTATGTTTCCGTCTATGGAAATGGATTACTCAATATTATTTTTATTTTGGATTTCTGGCTTCAAGAGGCCGGTCGCAAAGTTGGCATCAAACTAATGGGTTTCTTTTAGAACGATATCTACTCAAAATGTCAATTCGATCGCCACCATTTGATTGCCGCCGTTTTGCAATTTGGACTTGGAATTAGAAGCTCAACAAACCAATTCGTGAAAGGCGACTACTTGCTACCGATTCAGGTGGACTCGTTGGAAGAAGCAAATCGATTGGAAAAGAAATACGAGTTGCGCGAAACCGGACGTTTTCTTTTAGAGTTTGCTCGTTTCTTTGGTTCCTCTCAAATTTCGTTGGCCCAACGTTTGGATCTGAGTTTCGGGATCAGTCCTACCGATCGCTCTCTTGTTATGGAGAATGTGGTCGATTGGATGCTCGTCAGTGAGGTGAGTATCCGGAGATCATTTTTTCGCATCTTCTCGTTTCAGTTATCCTATAAAACATTTCATCACATTTCGTTGTGCCGCAATTTCGATGCTTTTGTTAACAAGTTCGAAACTCTATTGGCTTCTTAGTTGTTGTTCTTAAATGTAAAAACAATAAACTCGTATGAATACTAGTGTTCAATGTCAACAATCAACAATGAAATTGTCTGAAAATTGAAAGGTTATGTATATTTAAACTTTTAACTATGTTTCCTAAGAAAATGTCGTGTGGTTTAATGAAAACCATTCGATTCACAGACGAATAAAACTAAAGTCGACACAAACAGTCGAAGGTCGTCTAAATCGAAAATTGTTCATCAATCAAATTCTCATCATCAAAAAGTTTATTGTAAACAAAAATCAGGGCGTTAGCATTTTGTGGATAATCATAAAGATTTTATAGAACATAAAAGACTTGAGATGGTTTGTTATCAATTGGCATTTTGAGAAGAAGTCGCTTGTTGGATATTAGCTTCGTATTCGGTAACAACACGTTTTTGCATGTAAGCAAGAACGACCTGAAAAATAAGTGTCAAAAATAACGTTAGAGGTTAAACTAACTTCCGGATATAAACCCAAAACGATTTCAAGCGGCACACACTCGAATAGAAAATGATCGGAATTTGTCGTGGATACCAGACGAACATAAGTGACCATTCCTTCCACTCTTTTGGCAATAAGTATGAGACGGCTAAGCTCGTATTCATTCTTCTTCATAATCAAGAAATCGTCAATAAGCTGAAGAGCTTCGTCCATTTCACTGATCTGAAAACCGAAATTAAAGAAACGGCAAAACAACGTACCAGTTTCATATGACGTTCATTGCTCGGAACAGTACCGATTAGTCCGTTGTTAGGGTCCATCTGAAAAGCGAATGTAATGCAATGAAAGTAACTCTGTATTCACATCAAAATGAACTTCTTTTTTGTCATCTTCGTCAAATGAGAGTTTTTCTTTCGCCTTCGACTGACCGGAAGAACTCATCGAACCGGAAGCCAAAACTTTTCGACGACGAGTCGGAGTTGGCGAATAATCTCGACTGACTTGAGTTCGAGTGCGACGCGTTGGACGAGCGGCCATCGGAACCGAAACGATTGTTGGTTGAGTTGTTAAAGTGGCGGTTGAATGACTTGGGTTGACTGCGGAAGCTTTGGCTGTTGATTGTGCGACTGATCTCTCTGCTTGAACCTGAAAACGTAATGGAATTATAGGATATGGCTAGAGTTTGCAACGCGCAAACGCAATATCCCCGAGAAAACGAGGCTGATTGAATCATACCTGCGGGCTGCGTTCGCTTTCGATTGTCGACGGTTCTAGTGGTATTGGATTCCGATTTTTTGGCAAACTGTTTTCGAAATCTTTCACAATTGATTTACTCTAAACAAATTAAAACAATCCACAAAGATATAACTTACAACGAAGGACTCGATGGGCTCCCAAGTATTGTCTTCAGACGTATAGTCTTTCCATTTGACTAAATATTCAACGTTGTTGTTTACGATGCGTTTATCGACAATGCGTTCGATAACGTAAACGGGGGACAATTTGAGATGTCGGGGCGCCATCTCCAAAAACAAGTCGATTGGCGATCTTCAAAAAAACGGACAGAAACACCAATTCTCCGACAATCGTTTTCGTTTGACTGCCGAATGAAAGAATTTTTGGAGTCGTCCATTTGATTTCCGTTACATTTGATTTTGTTGTCTTTGATTGCAAATAACAAAACTGTTCTCTGCGCTTTTGACCACTCAACCGAAAACCCCAAAAAATACTCCCGCAATTGACTTTGTAACTTCAATTGCTGAGAGACTTTTTGGTGTTCAAACACTGAGTGTTGACTTAGAAGTTAGATTCCAATCGTGAAGAAATAAACTTAAATGTTCGAACTGATCATAAGCTTGAGAGTTGACGGCTTTAAATCCCAACTGCTGGGCGGACCTTTTGGCCGACCCTTCAGGACGCTGTTCCAGAACGATTCTGCCTTTTACTGCGACTTTCAAACACCTTTCTATTTGTTTCTTTTGTGCCGTCAATGTAACAGACATGTTGGAGGCAGCTGCTGACCTTTTAATTTTGCAAAGAAACGCGCAAGCAATCGTTTTCGATTGTTGTTCATTGACCGACGACGAGAAACAACGGCGTACGGAAGTCAATGGGAAAAATCCGCTGAGTTTTAAATTTTGAATATTCAAGTTACCATAAGATTTGTAGAAATTGCACCAAACAAGATATTTTGTTGCAACCAAAAACAACGTGTATCATAACAAAAATAGAAACTAATTACTTCACGTCGACCAATCGCCCTTGCAAATCGGTTCGCAACGCTAAAGTTCACGAACTCGGTCGTCTTCCATTTGTTGTTTGTAACCGTTTCGTGTGTCTACGTCGATCAAAACAACCTTAGAGTTTGAAAGGACATTGAAGTCCAAAGCGTAAACAGTCCGACAAGCAGTAAACTTCTTTCTCTTCTGAACGTGTGTCCTTGAAACGTGCAGAAGTTGACCGGTTTAGAGCAATCAGTACTCCCGGGTTGTTTTTTTGTTTTGATGGGTACCCGCGACTGATACTCAAAGATCAACAATCCGAAACTTGTTCTCATTAAGCACATTTGCGAAACGTTTTCGGAACGCCCATTTAACGCTATTTACCGTTGAAATTGAATATAAAAGCCGTGAAATAGAAATGAGAAGCAGAACCGCCTTAAACAAAAATGCGATCAACAGTTTTGATTCTCTTGGCCTTTGGCTTATTCGTTAGTGCCGATGTTTTGGACAAAGTGAGTTCATTGGATGCTCATGCTTATTCACAATCAAACGTTTGTTAGGTCGCTTCTCAAGCACAAGATACGTTGAGTAAGGCAACATCCAGCGAAACTGTCCGCCAATGCACCTGCGAAGAGCAACACGAATGTGTTACCGAATTGGAAGGTCATGGATTGCAATGCGTCGATTCCTGTTGGTCTAAATTCAATAAGGTGAGTACCTTCGCTATCGAATTTAACGAAATTCGATTGCAGGTCACAAAACATCCCGAACAATTGCGCGAGTGTTTCCACCAAAGTTCTGTCACCATCGGATCATTGATCGGCTGTTTCGAAGATGAAGCAACCACCTGCACAAAAGAAAAGAACGACAAACAAATTCCCAAAGTTGACATCAAGAAGTTGTTGGGAGTTGCAGCTCAGAAGCTTTTGAACGCTGAAAAGAACGTTTCGAGCCTTTTGTCCGGAGATGTCAAAGAAGTTTTGGATACATTGACCGAATTCGGAACCTGTGTTAAGGGTTGTCTCGAAGAGAAGAACTCCGGCGGCTTCTGCTTCGACAAGAAGGGATGCCAACCTTTGTTGGACAGCAAAGAAGAAGCGAAGAAAGCGGCAAAGAAGTGTACTCGACAAGTCAACTTCAAACAACACGCTAGTGAAGTTTGCGAATGTGCAAAAAAGGCGGGAGTTGCGTAAGTTCATTTTTCGAATCGGCGCAATCATTCGAGTGATTTCAGCAACTTGGACAAACTGTGCCCATTGGTTAAGGCCGGTAGTGAAGCTGCTCAAGACGCCGTCAAAGGAAGCAACTAAGACATTTGCAATTAGTTTTAATAACTTTGATTTTTCGTAATAAATGATCTTCTGATAATGAGCACTTTTCGAACATGATCGTCGACTTCGAGAGTAGAAGTTCAATTTAATTTTATTTAATGTTGTAAATTACCAATTAAAGAAGCAACAATTCCAGCTTTTTGAATAACCCGGAGAAATTTGAAGACTTGTGGGAAATAAACAAACAGATTTGGGAGACAAACAAAATTTAACAGACAGATTGCGATTCATTCGAGATTGAAGCTTGGCGACTTGGACGAGAAGGACGGCCATTGTTTGCGTGGGGTTTGCAACTTTGGCGGCGAGGCTTTGAATGTGCCGTTCATTAGCGAAAGTTCCAGAAGTTGTTTCTGTTTCAACTCATCATGAGCATCATCCTACAAAGCAAACGGTTTCAGTGGACTTGATTTCAAAACTCACCACCGGCTGGAATAGTTTCATGATCAAGTTCTTGGCGACGTGCAAACGAACAGCCGCGCGATTCGGAGTATCTTCGCATTGAATCAAAACGTGCAACGGCTCGTTAGCACTCTCGTCAGCTTTGTTCGGACTGCGGAACGTGTTAAACGGATTGCAGAACGGCGGAATCTGACTGGCCAAACTTGAAGACGATCCGAACGCCGATCCCATCGACGATTGATGGAAGGTCGCCGGTTGCTGATTCTTGGATGGTGGACTGAACTGGAAAAACGGTCCGCGTTGTTTGCTGTTTGGACTAAGCATTCCCAATGGATGATGAGTGGGCGAATAGTTGGTGGGCGAAACTGGATAGTAGTTGCTCGAGCTCATGGCATCGTAGCGCGGCGCCTGATTGGCCGAGTCCTTGCGGACCGATCCCTCTCCTCGAATCATGATCTTGCAGCCGGTATCCTGTTCAATACGCTTCAACGTCTTGCCGCGCGGACCCAACAGTCGACCGACGAAATTAAACTGGAAAAGCAAAAATCGAAAAACAATCGATTAAACGCACAGACCTTTCGACTGCTCTCCGGAATGTAAACACGTTCTTTATGCAACTTCGGATCTCCGCATGGCAACGGCAACTCGAACTCCTCGGTCATGTGCTGATCAAAAAGAGTCGATCGAACGTTAACGATCTCTGAAACATTCGTCGTTTATCCCGCAGCTCTCAATCAGATTCACGACCTTGATCCACCAATCGCTCGACGTGTTTGTAGCGTCCGGGCGTTTGGCTGAGACGTTCCCGATCGGCCATCAATTCGGTCAAGTAGAGCACTTCCTCCTGATTAGTCGTCATCTTTCGAAAAACAGAGACAACTCTGAGCGGACCAAAATCGCTGTTCGTAGGTCCGACTGACTCCTCGCAATCCCCTCAATCAACAAACAAGATTTCTTTTCGAGAACACTCCCGTTTTTGGCGCATTGTTCAAATCGCTATTTCGAATGCCATGTCTGAGCTTGTTTATTTGTAGTCAAAAACAATATAAATGAGATTTCGAAATGAGAAGAAATTTTGTGTCATGGCTTTTGAAATAAGTTAAAAAACAAATGCATTGGGTTAAAGCGAAGTTTTAAGACTGTCGAGTCGGCACTCGGGATCTGCCGTGAATAACACGGGCGTAAAAGTCGCCGTAGGAGTTGAATGTTTTGCCGTTGATCGTCCACACCACACACGCCAAACCGACGGACATTTGAGCCACATATTTACAGCAGAAGACGAAATAATTCGGCTGTTGACCAACCAGCTCAGCTTCGTCAATCGGACACAACTCTCGCGGTTGTGTGAAGCCGAAAAGTGCACGTTGGGCGTGAAGACATCGTGTAGCGTACCAGGAAGTTAGCCACGCATCCTGATTTAAAGCCTAAAAAAGCTAGTGAGAAGTGAACGAACAGCCAACTTACCTGATAGAATAGACAGAGAGTGTACATCGTGGTGGAGACCAGAAACAAGATCGCAAACGTAGAGATTCGAATCATCAAACGCGAAATCTTTCCTGATGCAGCTTCGAATTTGCTCAAGTTCGGTCGTTGCTCTTTGATGTACGATCGTATTCTCAGAATCGAAATAAACCCGCATAGAAACAGTAAGAAACCACCACCTGAAAAAGAAGTTGAATTCGATTTGCATTTAAACTTACAAATCAAAACCGCGTTTGGAATAGCCACGTAGTGCAAAAGCGCCTTCGACTGCAGATTTCCGACCGAACACAAACCAGTGAAGAGATCACCGTCCACGACCTAAAACTTCATATTGATCATTTCCATTCGTTTGCCTTCTCACATTTGTAACGAGAATCAAAATCGATCCAACCGCCGGTAGTCCCCAAGCCAAAACGCTGAAGTACGAACCGAAAACTTGTCCTGAAATTTCGATCAGTCTTCAAACTCCACAGTGTTTCTTACCAACTGGTGCTTCTCCCCATTTCAACGTCGTGACCAAGAACCATGCAAAACTCAGAACGAAGAACCACAAGGTTCCGGCCAATGCAAAATAGTAGTTGGTGAATGCGACGGCCGAGCAGAAAAAGTTGTCGATTCCCTGAAGATCGAATTGAAACAAATCGAATCAACGTTAAAAACCTGAGTGACCAGTGGAGTTTGAGTCGAAGATAACCCGCTGCAAGAAACGTTTTTGGCCATCGAACCACCAACAAGATACGTCAGCGAAACGAACAGATAGCAAATACTCATGTACAAGATCGCTCGTTCGGGGAATTCAAACCTCTCGATGTCGATGAGAAACGTGATTGCCGTGAAAAGAGCACAAGCCGCACACACAACTCCGCTGATCAAAGCCAGCAGTCGGAGTTGAGTACGTTGTGACAAGGAAAAGAACGTTGGGACCGTATCGTCCGCATCACACGGCAGCGAACATTGTTCGATTGTCGTGTTTGCAATGTTCAAAACGTAACTGCGAATTCATGTTCAGCTAAGTAGTTGGAAATTGTAACTCACCGACTTTTACTGAGAACTTTCATTGTATGCGGACACTCCAATTCGCGTTGAGAAGTTGCGGCTGTTGAGTCCGTTGGTTTTGTGGTTTTGGTCGTGTTTTCTCCAACGCACATTTCTGGCGGATTCGGAAACTTCTGACAGTCGAGGATCTCCGGCCATGGATAACCGAATCGCTTCATCATCTCGGCGCATCCGCTCTTAGCCGACAAGCACAAGTGACTGAAAGAGGCGAATCAGAATCTACGTCTTTTCACTCACCGACACGGCGGAATCGGTTTGTCGAGAACCGTGCAGACCGGAGCAAACAGCGAACACAAAAAGAACTTGAAATCGGCGGAGCAACGAGCTCGAATCAACATGTCGTACTGTTGAATGTCGCTGTTGGCATCCTCCTGACTCGTATGCTGCAGTAGATTCGGGAAGATGGTCATGTTGTACGGAATTTCGTTGCACAAATCGATCACTATCGGCACACATTTGGCGTTCAATTGAGGCGGCTAGAAGCGTAAATGACGACTACAAGTACCGGCTTCCATTACCTGGTAATCCGCACTCACTTTCCCATCGATCGGTTCGGCCGAAGAAGTCCAAAGGATCGCCAGAACAAGAAAGAACATTTGCGCGATCGAATTGGCCAATAAAAGTCGTAAATTAGAAAAACGAGTGAAAACGATCGCGAAAATCGATTAAAACTGATAAGAAAAAGAGGAGCGGAAATTTGCGACTTTCGCGGACCAACACGGACAACGCAAAGACGCGATCAATCAAATTGGATCCGAAAACTTTTTTTGCCCTCAAAACTGTTTTCGATTAAGAACGTCGTTTTTGACCGCCGGCCAAAAAGGCGGCGAGCGAGCGGTTTTTTCGCAAAACCCAAACGACGTTTCCCGAAAAAACGCAACTTACACCCATAAATTAAGGCGCAAATTGCCAAAAAAAAGACTCGTCGCGCACGAAGATTCGAAATCGAGCGGCCAAAGCGCCGAAGCGTCCCAAGAAGGAAAATGCAGCTCGCTCGCGATTTTGCGAATTGGCAGAGAAAGTCAATCCGTCCGAACGAAAATGATGAATGGCGAGTCGAGATGGCAAAAGATGGATGATTGCACGGGGGACACCCCACCACTCGTTGGAAAGTTTGCAAATGCGCAGGTGTTCCCTTCAAACAGCATTCCAGAAATTCCCGGCTAAGTTCAATGCGCAAAGAATAATTTTGGAGGTCGTTAAGGCCCCTCGAATAACCGTTTAATGGGCTGTTAATGAGTTGTGAAAACGGTTTCGAGGACACGATCGTTTCGAATACTTGGCGACGGCAGTTTATAGTCGCCGACTAATAAAATCGCACCTTCGTCAAAATCGTAAATTTACGTTCGAAACCGCAAGAACCGAAAGAGCGTCCACTCCCGCGCGCTGTTGGGTGGTTTAATAACAAAAAGTCAAACGGGAATCAAAACACGCACAAAGGGGACGTTTCCATCTGCTGGAACATCGAAATTCCGAGCTCGAAGAAGATGGACGAGAGCTGCGGGCGTCCGAATGATTACAAAAGATTCCCTTTTTGCGATCTTATTTTGATGATCCGGCCCGGGAATTGGGCGCAATTGTCTCCACCGTTTCCGCTTTCCAACAATCACGCAAATTCCAAGTTGCCGAACAAAAATTTTTTCGTAACGTCTCCCGGAAACGCTCTTTTGCTCCAAATTCTCTTTTTTTGACATTCTCAATTTTTGCGATTAATTTTCATTTTTGCTTCAGGTCCACACGAAGTTTATCTCGAAACGAATTCAAGTCGCCACGTTCGTCGCTCCGTGGATTCGCAGCTTTTTGTTAGCCGCCGTTTGAGTCTTCATGTTTTAATTTTTGTTTTTCGGTTCATAATTTGCGTTCGCGTCCCAATGGAAAATGTTGGGACGACGCAAAAAAGATCACGTGCGTGGAGAGAACGGAGAAAGGCGGACGAGAACAAATTCCACGCATTCGATTTTTTGTCGAACCAAAATTTTGCGTTTATTTTGGCTTATCACTTTTTGCGGATCTTTCGTGCCGACGTGCTCCCGGACGTCGAAGTTTCCAGTTTTTAGGATCAACGTCGAGAGTTGATGATCCGTGGACGCGAATTTCGATTTTTGCTTCTCGTCGCCCGTGCACGAGACCTCTTCACGCTTTTTTCTGCACGCGCTACAAAACTCTGTTCCCCGCTTTTGTGTCGTGGCATTATATCGATTTTCACGTGTAAAACGTTGGAATTTTTTAGGACTTGCGTACACGACTTTTGCGAACCGACGAGTCGGACGGTCTTCGATTGTTCGGAAAAAAGTTCGTGACATGTCCGAGGGTTTGGTTCAACGTCGACGCAAAGCTCCGGCGCAGGAAGAACAGCCGGCCGAAGAGGAGCAGAATCAAGACGCCGAGTTGTCCGGCGACGACGATCGAAATGCGTCGTCGAAGTTGACGTTGATGGAGGAGATTTTGCTAATGGGACTCAAAGATCGTGAGGTTGGTTTTTGGGTTTCCGATTAGTTTTCATTTCTTGCAGGGATACACTTCGTTTTGGAATGACTGCATCAGTCCGGGACTGCGCGGCTGCGTGTTGATCGAGTTGGCGCTGCGAAATCGAATTGAGTTGGAAAAGACGGGAATGAGAAAGAAAAATTTGGTTTCGCGCGCCGTGAGTCAACAAACTCAAGTGCATTTCTGGTTTTTGTCTTCCAGGTGATTCTAAAAAGCGATCAGCCAACCGGCGACGTAATTTTGGACGAGACTTTGAAGCACATCAAAGAGACGCAGCCACCACAGTCGGTGGTCACGTGGATCGAACATTTAAGTGGCGAGACATGGAATCCGCTCAAACTGCGCTATCAGCTACGAAACGTGCGCGAACGTCTGGCGAAGAACCTCGTCGAAAAGGGCGTCTTGACCACGGAAAAACAGAACTTTTTCGTCTTTGACATGACCACCCATCCACTTCACGATACGGTGACCAAAGCGAAGTTAATCAAAGTTTGTTTATTCACTTTTTCCTATTGATTTCGAGTGTTTAGCGAGTTCAAGAGTCGGTTTTGCAACGATGGACGAACGACGTGCATCGGATGGACAAACGCGTATTGTCGTTGATCATTCTGGCGCACGCAAGCGATGTACTGGAGAACGCTTTTGGACCGTTGACGGATCAGGTACCCGATTTAAACATTCGAGTTGACGATCCTTTTCAGCACTACGAACTGGCGATGAAACGCGTTCGCACGTTGTTGGAGTTGGATTTCGAAGCCGAAGCCGAGAAGAAACCGAATTCGTGTCATTCGGTCATGTGGGCAGTTTTCGAGGCATTCAACAAATAAACATCCAATTTCCGAGTCCCGAGTTTAAGAAACGTGTAAAAATTTCATTTCTTCAGTCGAAATCGGAATTCATTCCAAACTTCTTCTGTACATTTTAATCCGATTTGTATCACACGTTAACATTGTAATAAACTTTATTCGCATTAAAGATCGGAGAGTTTTTTGGCGAAATTTTCGTTCAAAAAATCGTTTTCGTTCGGATCTTCCAAGTGAGTTTCGAAGTCCTGAAGCTCACGGTGCAATTTGGACTGCAAAGCGGCCGCGTAGGTGCTCAGAATGGCGGGCGAGTTCGCGAGTTCGGTGCTGAAAGACCAAAGAATCATGAAGACCAACTCGTCTTCTCACCTCAACTGTTTCCATTTGGCCGAGTCGTAGGTGTAGGCCACAATACACGAGTTCGTGGTGTTCAGACTGAGCTTGTTGTTGTCTAAACGAAAAACCACAGGTGCAGCGACGCCGTTGGCTGACAGTTTGTCGTGCAACGGTTTGGCCCAATTGAAATCGATTCTGGAAAACGAAAAACTTCAAAGTCTCAGAAGTCGCAAACTTACGTTTCGTCGTCTTTGCGCGCATTCGCAAAATAGGAGCCGACGATTTTCAGCTTCTGCGCCTCGCACCACTCATCAACGATGATCAATGCCGCTTCTAACGGCGGTGCGGAAACGAAGTGATGGAAGAGTGGAAACGCGTCAACAACCACGCAGTCGTCGTCGATCACACGGCCAACCAGAAGACCGTGCACGGCGTTGTGCGGAAACTTGACCGCGTGCAAGGCGATCTTACAATACGGAAGAACATCGACACTTGGCATCGTTAAAACTCGTCGCCACTGTGGCCAAAGCGTCGTCAGTAAACGGCTTCAAACGAAACGCCAAGAACCAAAACATTCACGTCGGTGGCCCTTCAAATTCTCTGTTACATCCCGCATAGATGAGAACGCAAACTTGAATTCTTTTCCATCGTTTTCTGCCACAGTCATTTCAACGATTTCAAGAGCCATACTCGTGAGACACAATGCCGCGAGCTTCCTATTTCATAGATAGACAGCGTCTTAAGGTTAGTTTGTTGTTCGATTTGTCTATTTTCTTTGGGTTTGCAGATTCTTTACTATGCGCTCATTGCGACGAACAAATTCGGCGACCATCTGCTCTTGATTCCGTCGAAAGATGGTCTATACGTGAAGACGTGTAATCTGTCACTTACGGCTTGTGCTGCATTGCATTTGAATATCGAATTCTTCAGCAAAATTGTCGACAGTTATGTTCCCGATTCAAAGTTTCCGTACTGTAAGATCAAGCGCGCCAACTTCGTTCGTGTGGTCCGAAAAGCTGTTGCCAAATCAACACTCACGTCCTTCGAAATCCAATTGGATACCACTGCCGAAGAGTTTTTTATTCATGAAAAATTCGATGATGGAATGACAAAGAATATTGTCATCGCTCAAATGGATCACTACAACGCTTTGCCGAAGATTCTGGAGCGGGACGACGGTTTAAGCCGCTTCAATATTGGAGCTCGACACCTCAAAGACGCAGTAATAGGTTTGGATCCGCGTACTACCGAGGTTGTTTGATCAGTTTTGTGTTTTTATTTGCTTGTTTCTTTCAGATCGGATTTCACATCAGCCGGAACCAAGTGCTTTTGTTTTCGAATGACTTGCGAGCCTCCAAATCCGGACATCGATCTATGAACAGATTGATCTTGAACGAATTGCATGTTGTCCAACCGGCTTGTTTCTCGTACAACGTCTACCACGTCAAGTCGCTAAGCCATTTTGCTTGGCAGCTTAAATGTGACGTTGACTTCTACTACCATCGCGTCAAATATCCGCTCTTTTGTGTTGTGGACATGACGGGATTGTTGGAAATGACTTTCACGCTCAGCACCTCCAATGTTTCCACAAGCGATAAAGAAGAGTGGTTCGCACGTCTTCGACCAGATCTCGTAATGTGAGTTTTTGTTTCCAGCAATCATTCAATTGTTTACATCTCAGTGATATTGCAGTACCTTTACGCCCAAGTCGTAGGTTCATTACAATCCGTTCAATTGCTAAATGATTGAATTCAGAAAATCACACTGTTCATGTCTTCAACCAAAGTATGCATCCTCGTCTAAATAATGCAGCTAGTGAGTTGTTTTAATTTTACTCTTTAACCGACATCTTATTTTCAATTGCAGAAGATAATGGACAACCTGCATCATCTCACGTTTCCAATCTCAATGTGACACAGAACCCTATGCTCTTGATAACAAATTCGGAAAACGGAGACGTTGAATCTATGGATCAACAGGAACGATATGAAGATCCGAATGAATTCCGAGAGGGATCAGCAATCAACCAAGTTGAAAATGAAATCATGTTGGCGGAACAGCCGGACGAATTCAGAGCTCAGAGTCGACATCAAGAACGATCACTGATTTTTCGCGATGAAGACGAAGAAATGTCTACGGAGGATCGCGACAACTTTCAAGACCAAAATCGTTTTCAAGAAGCGTCGCTGATTGAACAAAATGAATTTGATGAACCAATGGAAATGGAAAATCAAAACGTATTTCAAGAACAGAGCTCTTCAGAAGAGGCGGCAGCCATTCCATCATATGAAGTCGAAGGATCATTGCAACTGGGTCGTCAAGAAGAGTTCCCAACTCAAAGTCAATACCAAGAACCGTCACCAATCGTTTGCAACACAGATGAACAAATGTCAATGGAAGATCGTGAACAATTTCACGTCCCAAGCCGATACGAAGAACCGTCACCGATTGTACAAAACGAAGAAATGTCTATGGAACATAGAGACAATTTTCGCGCTCGATGTCAGTATCAAGAACCATCACCAATCGTTCGCAACGACTATAAACCAATGGAACAAAATGAAGAAGTCCGGGAGAAAACGTGTTCACTGCGAAAGGATGATTCATCTCAACGTTCTCTTCTTCACGACAATTCGCAGTTTGTTGGTATACCAATTGGTCTCGATCATCCCGAGGTCAAAGCAACGGTGAACATCCAAAATCAACGTTGGTGGATTTGGGCTGCTGGAATCGAGGCATTCCGTGAGTAAATCTGCGAATTTAAATTATTTTCTGTGTATTTGAATCTCAATAAATCTACAGCTACAGTTATTTCGATTTTAAACTGCTTTTTCGTATTGTTTATTTGTCAGAATAAAGAAACTGAAGACGAACATAAACGTTGGAAAGTTTTGAACATACGAAGAAATTTTGTTCATCTAAGTGGAAGGTTTTTCGGTGAGAGATTGCCCAGCACATCATGAGAATCACGTAGACACCAATCTCACCACCAGTTGACCACTACTGAACTGTCACAAAGTAGCAGACTCACAAAACTTAAAATTGAGATTGGGACTTGAATATAAAATCAATCAATTCCTGTAACTGTCAATTGCATAAAATTTGTATTCATAAGATATTCAGTAGCAGTTGACTTGAAAGCTAACAAACAAGAATGCCAACTGCCAGACATCCGCTTCTGAGAAACCAACTTCCATTGACTGTAGCTCATCAATTAGTGACTGTAGAAGAGTGTAATCTACAGAACAAGCACAACCACTACTGAACTTAAAACCCTGTGAATATCAGCGGAATCCAATCAGCCAATGAGCCAAAATACACAACACCCCCCATTCCCTTGTATGACACGTCCATCGCGCCGATCGATGTATCTCGGAGAGTTGGGCCACAACCAGTCCTTATATCCTTTCAATAACAAGCGCAAAAGACTGGCTATCTAACGTGTCCAAACTTGTAGCCACTGCATATCTGAGAGAGAAATGAGAGCACTTCAAAGCCAAAGAATTTTTCCAATAAAATTAGAATCGGCCAACAATCTACTGTCCAAAGTTCACATAAGAATATGACCTGAAGCCAACAGCTCAGTGATTGTTGACGTCTTGGTGTATGCGATTGCATACTGAAGGATGCTGCCAATCTCGTTCAAATTCAGAATTACCTTGGGAAAAGCCCCGGAGTGAGAAAACAATATGATTGGAACGCCGATCAATTAATGAAATTGCTCTCTTTTGTCTACCGAGAGATGTCAACCGCTTTTTCAGTTCCTATCACTGGTATCCATTGCATATTTGACTGCGGGTACCGCCTTCTGCAGCTTCGACGGTCTCATTCGAGTAGCATATAAACCCTCGAAATGAGTCCGAACAGTCACTCCATCGTCTTATTCCTTCCCTAGTCATTCCTTCTCTACTCATTCCTCTGCTCTTCTCTCCGCTCGTCAGTCAACGCGCTATTATCATATACTGTTCACGTTTCAACTAGTATATGAAAGTAGTGCGTGGGATGACCAGGCGGAGAAATCGAAGAGCAGATTTCTAGTCCAACTACTCGGATAGTTTGACCGTTCCGTTCCCATCCTCAGGTTACTCTTCAGTTTTGTGCAAGTAACCGAGGACGTGAGCGGGAATGGAATAACGATTATTTTAGTAATAAACTGTTTTGTGAACTTTTCCAACACTCAATTTTACTATTTAGTCAATCAGTTGAGTTGTTTTCTATCGAATATCATCTATAACGCTATACAATGAGCAGGTTTGCTTGTGAAGAAACAAACTTCCGATTGCTGTTGGACGGAAGATAAGGAAAACAGATGGCAGAAAATTATGTGAACCACCGACGATTTGTAAACAGATTGTATATGCAAAGTTAATCAACAAATTTCAGTCTCATAACCTTGCAGCTTTTTGGTCTGACACTTGTTGCTGACCAAACTATCACCTTTGACCACATCTAGATGCCCGGAGTAGTATCCGTCGATACCGAAGGGACACGTCTGCTAAATCGGAAAAAACTGCAATTTCGGACTCACAACGAACGTCATTGTAAAACAGAAGGTCAATTCTAGTAGTCAGTGTTGAGCAAATTGACAATCGTTTCCATTGAACAGCTTACAGTCTCCAAGAAGACAGTTTGATTTTGGACACAGCCATTGAATCGCTACTACAGAAACAATCGTGGGCTTGTGATTGAGCTCTACAGTAGTTGAACAAGCGAGTGTTTCCAATGGATGTTCAATGTTTCACAGAGGAATTTTCACGTTCTTTTTGTTTTGTATGATCGACTGAGATCGTCGTCAAGTCGGTTTCCGTTGAGTCTATTTTGCATGTCGATCGTCAGTCGACTTAATTTCGTATTCTTCGATTGAATTGAGGGTTTTGGCGATTGCATTATTCCGAATTCAACGTCCACGAGATCTGATGCTTTCGAATACAACTTTTAAATTGCATTGTTTGTATGTTCTGCAAAATTTAGCTTCTAACAAAATGCGAATAACAACAAAATTGAAATGGTGCGTTTAGATGTCGTTCAAATTCTTCATCAACTCTTTTCAAACTTGTACAAATTGTCTATAAGATACGCTACAATAATGTTGACAACTTCGTTTTCCTTCTCTCTGTTGGACACTTAAGGAGCCGCCTCACAACCTGAACCACAAATTTGCTCATCAAACCGTGTCTCCATCTTGGGTCCCGTCCGCGCCCGTTTGCATTTTAAGAAGATTAACATAAGGTTGTGACATTGGTTCCGAAGTTTCTCACTTCCACAATACGAATAAGAGAATACATAGCTTAAAAGTCATCGTTTAACTCAACAAGATCGTTGTTCACCAAACATCTTCATCTTTTCTTGCCATCGACTGATAAAAATGATTCACACCGATATTGACCAATGAATACGACATATATATAAGTGAGCGGTTTGCATTAGGTAGCCTATTGAATTCTCTATCAATAGATATCAATTATGTGCCACGAAATGTGTTCAAAAACGGCGCAAATCAATCTGATCATGACAATTGCCTGTGTGCTTTTGTGGTGTACATTAAACGAAACTCTCTCGAAGGAAGGGGGCTTTGCTTGTGCAATTCTTTCATTTGTCTTTGTTTCTTCAACAAAAAATGCCCTTCGTTCAGATCTCTGCTGTTACACGCTACGGCTTGGAACATGTTAACGTGTTCATGAGTGTTACACCTCAATCTAATGCATTTTCCATTGGACTCGACGAAGAGAATTGTCGCATTTACTCAGCTCCTGGCGGCAATGAGAAACGCTACATAACGCACTCCAGTACCAACAATTACTGCGTTGAGTTTGGTAGTCTCGAAGAATTGGTAAGAATAATTCGCACTCAAATAACATGTTCTTTCAGTTCAACGTCAACAATCAACTTCTCGTTGTTGGTCGGCTTGAAAATCTACGTTTGTCTTTTACCTCGATGACCGAACGAGACGAGTTCGTGGCAATGATTGAGACCATCGGATACAGAAACGAGGAACCCGAAGAAGATTTGCCATCGGTTTAAGAAATTGTTTGATTTTTGGCAATAAACTCGCTCATCTATTCACTCTCGTCTGCTTGTATATTCTTTGTACATCGAGTTGTACTAACCAGAGTATCGAATCTACACGAGATTGTGGCGACGATTTTAAAATCGCCAACGTGGTCCGGATTCTTCAATTTCTGATCTAGATGTCCAAATCAGATAACAAGCGTCAATTCCAAGCGGTTGTATCGGTTCTTCGCTTCGAACTAGAAATCACGACCATTGCGGTTATGAGCGCGTTGGTGTTTGGCGTCGTTGGATTTTCAATTGGATTCATTTTGCTTTTTGCCGGCTTACTGCTTGCAATTCCGTTGGTTGTCATTTACGCGTTTGCTTTGTTGGACAATGCAAATGGTGAGTTCTGAACTTTGCGCTTTGATTACTGTGGTCTTCAGCTGAATCTTATTTTCGACAATGGACTATTGGAGCCGGTGCATTGAACATCTTTGCTTTCAATTAGCTGATTTGTTAGCTGCAAACTGTTGAAAATCATCAAATAAAGGGTATACTCAATTGTGGCCTCTTTTGAGTATGTTTTGTCTATAATTCTGCTCTCGATCAACCTCTGCTCACCGAATTTTCAACATTTTACTTTCACTTGTTGATTAACAAGTGGGCCAAATTAGAGCTCTCCATCATCAACAGGAAGAACTCCACAAACTTTTGCAATTTTGAACGATTTTTGACAAATTGTTCGGCTTTGGAGTGCTCTCATTTCTCTCTCAGTTGTCCGATGGCTACAAGTTTGGACACGTTAGATAGCCAGTCTTTCAGGCTTTCTGATGGTACAATATGAGCGTAGGTTGTTGCCCAACTCTCCGAGATAAATCGATCGGCGCGATGGACGTGTCATACAAGGGAATGGGGGTGTTGTGTATTTTGGCTCATTGGCTGATTGGATTCCGCTCATATTCACACAGATAATGTTGATATGTATACTATCTTATTACTTTAATTATACAATTACGCGATAGAGTATAAGTGAACAGAACCAATAATTATCGTTCATTTATGGCGTTTGACTTCATTTCGTATTTCTTATTTAATTTCACGTTTGTATTCACGCATTGAAGCGAAATTGTTTAAACATCAAGATTGTAGAACAATTTTTTGACGAGATCTTGATTTGAAATCGTTCTGTTGAAGTTATGATTAGTCCTAAACAACAACTTTCGGAGTTGATAGAAACATCGAAAAGTTTAATTGCAATTCATAACGAAAGATGTAAAAGTTAATAGTGAGAATCTCGGAGATAAAACGCGTATTCTTTCAATTATCATGGACACAAAATTTGTTAGAGAGTGTAGTCAAACGTTCTTCGAAAGATCGTACAAAGTAGTCGGACAAAAGCGGTCAGTTAGTAGTAGTAGTCGTGATAATCTTTCAAAATCGACTTTGCAAGACAGCACGAAAAACTGATTCCGATTATTTGCATCGCACCAATCAACGCCGATATACCACCGACTATCGCCGCATTGGTGATTACCCATTGCTGTACGGCCTGAACACATCCATCCGTGAAGAATATCGCTTGTGAATTTATTCGAGCACATCCGACATGATAAACAACACAGCAGGAATCCGGAATCACACGCCAATCTGTTGCATTGGTCACTCCACAGCATTGGAGTTGACGTTGGGTTTGATCCCAAGCCATGGCAACACCTTTGGATTTGTCGTAACGTTCCAGTCCCTAAAATTCAATAGACTTTCTTCAATTGACAATATTCACCTGTGTCAGTTGATTCAGTAATGCATCGTGAAGAGGCTCGTGAAGAGCGTAAGCGGCAATTGCAGCGGCAGTCTCGGTCAATAGAAGTAAGGCCAGGAGAACGGCGAACGAAACGGTCAGACAATAGTTTTCACGAATAGCACCGCAACAACCTAAAATCACAAAATTATTCGACGAAACCGATGTCAAAGAAACCCAAGAAGCCAAGTAAAGTGCAAATACATCCACAGGTTAAAAGCAGAATCGGAGTTGCCAATCGCTCATCGCCGAGAATATCCAAGAGCCCAGTGTACTTGAGCTGAAGAACGGCGCCGGAAACAATCAAACCCAAACCACATGCCCAAAGAACAAAGTTGGCCAAAAACAGAAGGTATTTGACCAGCGTAACACCACCTTCGACCATTCTCTTTCACAGTTAAGATATGAAAGTGCAATGAAGATTTGAGCTGATTCTAAAATCCGTATGGCCATCGACTAATGGATTGTCGCGGCGTTCTCACGACCATTTGCGGACATTCGAAAAATTTCAAACGCAACAAAGCCAATCAAAATTCCTTTATTCGAATTCGAAAAGACGAAGAAAATATTACGAAACTGAGTGGTGGTCAATCATTAAGTTGAACGGGAATTGGAATCTTTTAGATACGAACAACGATACGCGTGGCTCTAACAATCGTTTTTGATGGTCATAAAAAACGGCGAGAGTCCCAACGGAGCGTTGGGATTCGCTTCGTCTTTGACCAACAATGCAAATTGCTGTTGCCTTAGGCGTCTCATAAGAAACGGAAATTTTCGCAATCGACCACAAACCCTCGAAGTGCACGGGTTTGTGTAGGAGCGGGCAAATGATGTCAATCGAGAAAACGCAAAAGTTTTCTGAAGCTACAGAAGATGAAAAGAAGACGTGAGTGAAGGGATCGAATCTCACAGTTAGAAGGTTACGAAAAGCTGAAAAGCTACAAACCTCTGCAGCTAACGTTTCCGATTCGTGAAGTTGAGAATGTGGAAAGACCGCACACAAATCGCAGGCCTCTGAATGGGAATAAGCAGCAGAAGTCTGTGGAACGTCTGGAATACGAAAAAAGTTTGTGGGAAGTCCGCGCGTCTTTTAAGGATGCGCCAAGAAAACCACATGGACGGCTCAACAGAGGACTCCTTCGAGGGTATTGAGAAGACGAAATGGTAGAAAGCGCGTCCACAGATATGCAACGTCGAGGAATTTGACGAGAAAATGAAAAATTGGCACGCCAAACCCAAAAATATGCGTGATGTAAAGATGACGGAGCGGAATCTTTTGGAGGTGTATCTTTCCGGACGCACTCCTGTTTCCGAAACGGTTCGGAAAAGTGAACACAAATTGAATTTGACATCAAACAAAATCGAGTTCGTGGACCATCAAATTACTCGGCGACCAAGCGAACGAAATTTGTTTTGGCCCAATTCCAACCGAACGCGTTTTTATGCGAAAGCCGAAAAATTTGAGGTCCGAAAGATGAGAAGAGTTGAAGAGCTAAAAGCTGCCGGAATTCGCGATCCCTCCGAAAATAACCGAATTCGTTTTCCGGGACTTTTGTTCGCTAACAAACCGGACACAAGCGAAAAAACCGCTATGGTTTCCATTTCGACACGAACCGTTGGACTTTAACGAAGGAGGGATTGTCTTTGTTGCCCACAGATGCTCAACAAATCAGTTCACACGACCGTTTCCCCAACACAAGGATGACGGCAAATCGTCTAATGGGTTTTGAATCACGAGCACTTGCCGACGTACGTTGAGAGTAAAAAGCACTTCACTTGACATTTCATTTGAGAACATCTTTTAGATGTGAGGACCTTGACATTCTTTACGTGTCTTCACAAGTCGACGCCAAAACCAGCACATTGAATTCTCACTGTTAAGCTTGTTGCAAAGTCTTTTAAAGTCTCCTACATTGAAAAGAACATTTATCTTTATTTTATTCACTTCCCATCACCGTACAATTTCTCGTGGTTCTTTTTCGTAGCACACAACTTTTCGGACGTGAGTTGTGCTATTTCCCTTGACACAATCTCGTCCCAAATGATCGTCCCATCGGAGGTTTCGATGCGTAGAGTCGCGGAACCTGTGAAAGAAAACGATTAACGGAGCTGCACATTCAACTCGAATACTCATTTATCGTACTTATATCCGATTAAACAATCAAACTCAAGAATGCCAACAGTAAATAGCATACTGGTTGCAACGATTAAGAATTGTGACAAGACGGGAAGCAAAGAAAAGAAAGGCAGAATCTTTGAAATCTATGGGCTACAAGTTAGAAGTGATTTAGCAGCAGTGGTTGGAAGGAAAGAATAAATACTATGAAAATCTGATCTTATGAGAACCTAAGAATACGAAACGTGCAAGGATTTCGCCTCATAACGCGAGTAATTAAGAATATGTTTGTACTTATAACCTAATGAATGGACAATTAAACGCCACCTCCACTACGATGCACGGATGGAGAGCCCGGAGATGCCAATTCGTCGAGATAGCGAACTGAAAATTCTTTCGATTAGTTTTGTTCATTCACGATTAAACAAACCCAAGCGATTTTGCGTAATCTGACCACCTTTGAGCCCGGAGTAGAGCTAAAACTCAAGTATTAGCTTCGTATCTTCAAATTACTTGCCTGGAAAAACTCGGACAACTCCAATTCGCCGTTTTTGTTTAAATCGACTTCGTTCAAAAGTTCATGCAATAAACGTTCGTCTATTTTGTTGTTGTGTTCCTGAAATCGAGTTTTAAGAATCGACTTAAAAAAGAAGTGTTCGTATTCAATAAACTTCACTACGCATTTCGAAAGTCGTATATGAAGTCTTTGGATGATACGCTTCTACTCTAACAAAGTTTCTAGAGACGAATCGTTTTGATGGGAACGAAATGTCTGATAGACCTTGTATAGTTAATGCCAACTCGCGTACCACTCGACTACCAAACGCCCGTCAAGAAGAGGCGATTTGCAAACCACCAATTGAACTTACTCGAAAATGTCGACGAATATCGTTCACAGTGATGTGTCCTTTACGATCCGTATCCAACATGTTGAAACGTTCTTTCGCCGCTTTCACTTCTTCACGAGTCAGATTCAACGTAATTTCGGAGACCGATTGAGCACGTGCTTCCTGACCCATTTCACGATCAATGAATCGGCGTGCTTGGTCCATTTGACGGCGTGCCTCTGTGGTCGACCATTTCAATTCTTTTGCCATGATGTCAACCACTTGATCCAAAACTTGATGAGCAGCATAGGTGTTCAAGAAGGACAAACGTAAACGACGAGCAATTACATCAATGGCAGTACAAGCGTATTCACGAACGGCATATTGAACTTCCTAAACACACACTCAAAAAATGCGATCATCAACCAGGACTTACAGCTTCGAGGTACGGGAATTCTTCGTGCAATCGATGTCCAACCTAAAAACACGAGCTAATTCAGTTTTTAAGTCAAAACGAACGATCGGCCAACGTTTTCCGGTCATTCGACACATTCGAGCGACAACGAACGCACGATCACCGTAGGTATTTGCCAAATGTTGAGCGACCTGTAAGTTTAAGATAAGATTTTAGATGTCAGTTCGCCATTTACATCAACTTCAATTCCATAATCTTGCACAAGATGAATGTAAAGCAGCGGATCCCAATTGTGTGCGCCTTCGAGTAACAAGCCGGGAGTCACACCTATTATCACAGATTAATTAAAAACATTCGAACGTGCTTCTTACACCCATTTCGCGGTGTCAATCCGATGACTTTGATCAAACGGTCAACCGTTTCCTCGGCCATGTGACGATAAGTGGTCCATTTGCCTCCTAAAAACCTTGTCGTACTACGTTTTGTTGACATAAACTTACCGGCAATCGTGATTAAATTCGATTTCCCAACCTCGATGATGTGGTTGCGAGCTAATGATTTTGTATCTGCTTTGTTGGGATCACGAACCAACGGTCGTAGTCCCGACCACGCGGACATGACATCGCCTCTTCGAATCGACAGATCGGGACTGAGATAGTTTCGTACCTCCTTCAAAATGAATTCGATATCCGCATTCTGTGGTGCGGGAGTGAATGTCAATTCGGAAGTTGCGTCCGTCGTTCCGGCAATGCACATCTTTTGCCACGGAAGGAAGAAGATAACACGGCCATCTGAGGTTGCGGGATCCAACAAACCGAAACCTAAGAATGAGTTCAATAACATTGTGCAGCTATGAAATCTACCTGATGGCGCGTAGTATCCTGGCAAGACGATATGAACTCCGGCTGATGGTACACATATCGGTTTGACTTCTGGATCGGCCATGATTCGAATCTTTAAAGAAGATGAAGTTGTATAATGAATGAATTAAACATACCGAATCAGTGAATGGACCCGTTGCATTGACAACCGATTTCGCTTTAACATCCCACTCTTGACCGGTCAACATATCGCGAACGTGAGCACCGCACAACTTTCCGTCAGTGTTCTTCAACAAATGCTCGACTTTTACGTGGTTCACAGCTTTCGCTCCGTGACGAATTGCCGTCAATACGATGGCCAAGTTCATGCGTGCATCGTTGTGCGCACCGTCGTAGTAGACCAACGAACCTTTCAATCGCTCTTTGCGCAACATCGGAAAACGTTCCAATGACGCTTCTTTTCCAATGAAATACGAGTGTTTGAGGATTCGACGACCCGAAACAAAATCGTATCTAAAACATCGAGCTTACAATGAAAAGTAGTGAAAAGAACATACGCCTTAATTCCGAACCAATAGTACGGGACCTGCCACAACCTAAAAAATAGTGTTTGAAGACAGCGGTTTTCTATGGAACCTACTTGTAAACCGGCAACATGATTGGAAGTGGATACGACAAATGTGGAGCGATTTCCAACAAATTGGCACGCTCGAACAGCGCTTCTTTGACCATTCGATATTGTTCAAGATCGGCGCCCATGATGGCCGATTGAAGATATCGAACCCCACCGTGAATCAACTTTGTGGATCGACTGCTTGTACCCGACGAGAAGTCGTCCAACTCGACTAATGCGGTCTTCAAGCCTCGAGTTGTCGAGTCCAATGCAACTCCAGCTCCTGAAATTCATCTGCCAAATAAAGATGCGAAATGAAACAAACCGGTCGCTCCACCACCAATGACCAGGACATCGAACTCCTCCGATTTCAACCCATTCAAAAGGTCTTGTCGTGTTGGCAGCGCCCCGGAGGGTCGTTTGTTCAATTCGAGTCGAATGTTGTTGTCGGCATGTGCGATGCGAAAGTAACGTTGCTGCAAAGAATCGGTAGAGATGGGTACTTAAGTCTCGATCCTGTTACCATTTCATTTTTGAAACGATGCTCGGTGGTCAAATCGAAGTAGTAGAGACCCACAACGGTCGTTCCGATCGCCGCAGCGCCGACGGCAACGCGGTTTTTGCTCAAACGGCGGATCGTCCCAGCGAACCCACGACCCGACATTCTCGCTGACACACCTGAAAAATATCTTAAATTACGGAACGCGAATTGCGTCATCCGACGCTCGTGCGCAGCCAAAAGAAACGAAGATCACAGCGTGAAGATAAAATCGCAGAAAACAACCGCAGACGCCCGAAAACGCGAAGTGAAAATGCCGAGAAAGACGAAGAGGTCGACCGATTGGTTTGCGTCGAAGCGATGCAAATTTTTTGCAACGTCAAAAGGGAAATCGACTTTTGTTGAACTAATATGTTCTTTGAAGGAATTCCAACCGCTCACTTGGACTTGCGTTCAAAACTACACGGAAACTCGAAAAGAATGCTCGGGATCGTATTAATGATTGAGTTCACTGGACGGTCTATTTCCAAAAAGACTTTGAACCAAATGCACGTCCATTCGCTGAAACGGTCATCCGAGGGATCTTACTGAACGAGGAAATGGGCTCCAAATTCGATTATGGTTAATCGGAACTCAAAGATCGTTCCAATGGTTGTTGTTTCAAGCTCTTCGAGAACGTCGATTGGAAGGCGATTGAGAGGTCGAAAAAACGTTCGAAGCCAAAACTCGAATCCAAAACACACTCGGCCGCTTAACGGCGAGTCTCGTTTTCCTCTTTCCAACACAACGAAATTTCTCACGACTGAAAGACACGCAAAAAAGCCGTTTTTTCGTCGCCGACTTTTTCGAGAGCAAAAAGTCCAAAGAACGAAACGCGACTTCAAAAACAGTTTGGATCGTCCATTTGAGAGTCGATGCGTTGGCGCTTAAACAAAGAGGCTTTCCCGATGCACAGAAATGCAACGTTCATGCCGACGTTTCAGACCATTTCCCGAAAACAACTTCGATCAAAAACAAATCGACGCAAATAACCGCGCTTCTCCACTACTTCTTTTTTGTGTGACCTTCAAACACGACTTCACGCTTCCAGCACGTGAACTGTTCCCCCTCTGCGAACTGCAACGTTAAAATGATAAGAAAAAGTTCGAATCGACGAGAAAACACTTTTGATTACACAACTGATATCCATCACTCAAACGGTGTCAAGCTTAAAGCTCAAGAGCAACTACAAGTGGATAACCTTCTTTTTGTTAACTTTTTAATTGCGCCCAAACAGTCGAGAACACGGTCACTTTGCTAGTCGGCAGTTAAAGCGAATGCATTTGGAAGCTCAAGTAACGCAAATACGATGATCGAACTTGTGTTTATTAGACTTTTGTTTCCTATAGATATTCAAGCGTTTATTTGATTAATAAGCATTCTAGATATTCGTATGTCATACGGACAAATCGCTGTAATATGACGGATATATTTGCCGTTTGTATGTTCGAACGCTCAGAAAGAAAAACGACTGAACAACCGGCGGCTGACTGATCGGATGGAAAGTCGGTTGTGGTTGGATTGGAATTCTGAAGTTGAAGAGATCGATTGACTTCTTTTGTTGACGACTTACACATTCACCTTATCATCAGTCTGCTCGTTGTTATCTCTCAGATAAGTGTAAGCTCGAAAGATGACAATAACACACAAATATGCTCGTAAAGCGCAAACTATTGAAAGAAGCAGTGTAAAGACGATCATCAGAATAATTGTTGTTTTTCTGTTGGTAATCAATCCGACACCTTTACCGTTTGCCACGTCGAGAGTCGAGATAATCCACAACACCACTATCGCTGCTGTGACGATCAGGTCCACAACCTCGAATCATTCGAATGCAAAAAATGAAAAGCACAGAACTCACAGAATAAAAAAGAAATGGCCAATACAATGCGGGAACATCTTTTTTTTGTCCGTAGAGTAACAGGATCGAAGCAACTGCTCCAACTACCGTCAAACTCAACAAAATACCCAGAACTGAATAGTAGCGAAAATAACGATGTAGGTTGTAAAAAGACGAGAAGAAGACACTCTGGTTATTACTGTTCTGTGAGTCAAAAATTTGAGTCAGTTCGCAGCACTTCTGACCTTTTCACGGGTAAGCAGACAAATTTGAGTGATCAACAATCCGATTCCAATTAACGCAAAGATCAGTGACTTGACAGCAATTGCTCCAGCAGCCCTCTAAACCTCCAAACACTAATGGAATCAATCGATTGAATCAACTCACATGAACTCCAATTCCACACAAACAAGTGGGTTCTTTAACAGTCATTTTTTGTTCATTTCAGACTTCGCTGCCACAACTTTCGTTTGCTTGCAACAACGAAATAGACAAAAGGATTCGAAACAAAATTTGCTTCCGAACGTTTCCCAGCAACACAAACAAACGCAACAAAAGAATTATCGGCTTATTTGATTTATGCCTTTAATTCTCAAATTAGTTCAAATTCAGGATCGTCGAAGGTCCTGTTAAGTTGAGTGAGAATGTTGACGATACGAGCTGAAAGGTTGACGACGAACTTACAAATGAACTGCAGTTACAACATTTGATTTGCTACGAATTTACTTAAGATCCCCAAGGCTTCAAATCAAAGAAATCAGCAGATCCAAGAGCAAGCATCTCAAATTGTTAACAAGCAGAGAATAAAAGGCCATATACTCAAGTGGCTGCTTGTTGGAGTTAATGAGCTTTTCATCCAACTAAGATCTCGTTAACTAATTTTCGAGCTTTTAAGTTTACTTATTCCGAAAACCAGGTTACAAGTCACAATTACAAATCGGACGTCATTCAGCGAAGGGATATTTGAATCGTTTGGGCTGATACTCAACTGCGCTTTGAAGAATCAGTGAGTCTTGTTTGATTGCGTAGAGCGAGAGTTTAACGAGAGAGTATCTGGACGACTGAAACTCAAATATCAGAAGCAATTAATCGTTGAACTCACTTGAAATTGGATCGGTAATAACGCCTTACTTCCACCGTCTCATTACTCGTTTCCACCACCAATGTGTTGTCGTCGCTTGACGATAGCTTGCCAATTTCTAAGTCAAATAGAATGTCCAGCTTATGCCGATGCAGAGAATCCAGGTGCATGGCGAAGAAATAGGTTACCTCATCATAGACAAATTCCTTCACTAGTGTTCGACCGATCCAAAGCGTTTCACTATAATGCTGAATAGATTCAGATAACTAGATAATCAAATAGGCTGACTTACGTTTACACGCTTTAGGTTCGTTGGCCAGCCACTCACTTTCAACGTCGTTTGTTCTTTCGCTTCCAAACAAACTCGAACCAATTTGCTGAAGTCTCCTTTGAAACGATCTTCATGCCAAAAACCGTAGAGACTGTTGTCCACCACTCCGATAACAAGAAATCTTTTTGGAAACTCGATTTGTTGAGTTGTTTTTTGCTCGACATCACAATCGTTCAAATAGCTGATTTGGTGAAGAGAAGCATTTGTTACTAATACATTGCGTCCATATTCGTAGACCCATTCGAAACCATCGTTTGAAGTTTCGAAACTGTCGATGAGGAAGCGGACAGTTTGCATTCAGCTATATACGCGGACGTTTGAATGTGGCGATTGAGTTTTCGTAGTCGAGATTCAGCACAATGAATCCCGTCAACAACCCGTGATCATCTGTTCCTTGATGAATCTGAGCAATAACCGTATGAAGATCGGTAAGGATGAAGTTTCCACTAAAATGCCGTTCGTTAAAATTAGGATCATTTCTCGATGTAATTGGTTCCGTATCCCACTGAACGACAAACTTTCTGCAAAGGCTATCGATCGAAATAGATGTTGCGATAACTCACTTTGTCTTCATGTGCAAGAAATCCAAAATACGAATCGAGTCACGATCGTAATCTACAATGTACGGAAGAAAACGATCTTTGCACAGACAATTAGCAGAACCATGCATCTTTCCATTGAATTCTCTCCATTCCCCGTTGCAGAGTCGCTTTAAGCAGCAAACGAAGACATTTTTTGGCCACAGACGAGGACGCAAAGTGACCAACTGAAGATCCGGCTAGTGGGCGACGGCGACATTTGCCGGACTATGGCCTCTCATTAGGATTGGCAGACCCATTGGACAGCGAGTACCTTATTTGGATGCAGCAGGCAGCTTATGTTCATAGTAATGATGTAAACGAAACTGTTTGTTTGACCATGTGCACAATGCGAAATCTTCTTCTTGCGCAAATCTAACCGCAAATTCCTATGCAATGAAGAATATCTGCAGACCTGCACTTCAGTCTCCGACTTTAGAGATCGCGTGAGTTTGTGGACTCCAAATGCGGATATCCGTCAAAACGGCTTGACTACTTACAATTTGACTTAGGAATGGATATTGAAGCTTCGATAAGAGACTGAAACTCTAAATGATCGCTATCAACCAACTATAAGGTTTTGATAGCTGTAGGACAGAAAGCAGCTTATGATCCATCATATTCAGCATCCACTTTTCAGTGGACTGCGAGAGAACAGTAGTTGGCGATCTCACAAACGTTTGTTTGGGAGCTTTTACGCTGAGTGATTGAGTCCAACAACAACGATACTATCAGATAATAACGACAGAGTTGTCAAAATCGTCATTCGCCTTTTCAGCATGTTCACGACATGTATTTAACTTCTACAGCCAGTTGATTGATGCACAATCGACAACATTGATCTAACATTTTGTAGTTATTCCTGCAAATAAGAGCAATTTAAATCAAGTACCGTCGTTGTTGCAACCAACTCGACTTTGACGATTTTTGAGTATGTTTATGATTCTAATTCTGATACCGATCAACCTCTGCTCACCGAATTTTCAACATTTTACTTTCACTTGTTGATTAACAAGTGGGCCAAATTAGAGCTCTCCATCATCAACAGGAAGAACTCCACAAACTTTTGCAATTTTGAACGATTTTTGACAAATTGTTCGGCTTTGGAGTGCTCTCATTTCTCTCTCAGTTGTCCGATGGCTACAAGTTTGGACACGTTAGATAGCCAGTCTTTCAGGCTTTCTGATGGTACAATATGAGCGTAGGTTGTTGCCCAACTCTCCGAGATAAATCGATCGGCGCGATGGACGTGTCATACAAGGGAATGGGGGTGTTGTGTATTTTGGCTCATTGGCTGATTGGATTCCGCTGATATTCACAGGGTTTTAAGTTCAGTAGTGGTTGTTGTTGTTCTGTTAATCACACGCGCTCATAGTTACTAATTGATGAGCTACAGTCAATGGAAGTTGGTTTCTCAGAAGCGGATGTCTGGCAGTTGGCATTCTTGTTTGTTAGCTTTCAAGTCAACTGCTACTGAATATCTTATGAATACAAATTTTATGCAATTGACAGTTACAGGAATTGATTGATTTTATATTCAAGTCCCAATCTCAATTTTAAGTTTTGTGAGTCTGCTACTTTGTGACAGTTCAGTAGTGGTCAACTGGTGGTGAGATTGGTGTCTACGTGATTCTCATGATAGCTTAGCGAGTTGTTGGGAGCTCAACTAAACCAAAACGACGAAATCGATTATTAGTTTGAAGTTATTAGTAGACGCTTACGAATACTCGGATTTTTCTCTTTTGGACATCTAATTGACATTTCCGCCAGCTCAGTTACTCTCCGCAGTAAACACCAATCACAATCAACGGATTTTAGCCTTTGAATCAAAGGACGATTTTTCGGACCCCACGCCGCGTTTTTCCGCTCATTTTTTGGTCACCCGCTGTGGGTGGTCGCTTTGAAGGAAATCAGTTTGAGGCTCCAAAATTCGAGTGTTGACTATCGATAAGATCCAATGATTTCCATCGACTACTGTGATCTTAGAGCAAGTACTCAGTAACTCTCAGAGTTTATCAATGAATCCCTGAATTTACCGACAAGTCTGTTCAATTCGATTTTTGGACCACACGCAGCGAGCAACCAAAATGTGAGTGCAAAGACGCAAACTCGTTCGCAAACCACCAGCTCATTTGTGCGTGTTGTTTGTGTGTGATTTACGACTTGAAAGTCTTCTTTTGGTCAGTTTATTTTCGTTTGTTTCCAACAAACCGCTTCGTCCAGCTGCCTCTTACAGAACTCGAATGCTTTCGAGGCGGCCCGGCGAAAGCCAACTGCCCCGAGGAGAGTGAACGGCGCCAAATGGAAACAATTGGCGAGGCATTAGTCATCGGCTAAAATTAGGGTGTAGTTTTACGATTCTTTTTTGCGAATCCGGCAATCAGTTTGCGCGTTTTCACTGTTGCTTTGCATTCGTTCGGCTGCAGCCACGTTGTCCGATTTGAAGTGTGCAAAAGAACCGAGAAACTGAAAAGATTTCTATTTTGGTTTATCGTGGGATTCTTGATCGATCCGAACCATTTCGCCGTCAATGAAACTTCTGGGTCCAAAAATAGGGACTAGATCCGTGGGCAGAAGCAATTTGATGGACGACCGCCGTGGAAATTTCGAATCTTTATGAGCGATGGTTATTTGATTGTAAGCAAAATATTACAAATTACAGTAGATAGATATCGTGAAGAGAAACAAGCCTTAAGGGCGAAATGGTGGAAATAGATGGGAAACTCATGGAAACAATGAAGTTAAAGTTCAAAACCAAAGGATCGAGGGTACAGAATACGAAAAACATTCGAATTAGAAGAAAAAGAAGAAGAGAATTCACGAAAGAAGTTGGGGTTTTAGGATTTGCTACTCAGTGTTCAAAAAGAAGGACATCTCACGAAGAAGTTCGGAACCCGGCATCCTCATTGACCCGAAATTCTCGGTTCTGAGATGTTACACAAATTTACGGTTGCAAATAAGTTTTGCATTGGGGGACATCAGGCAATGGATAATTCCAGTAGTATTTTTCGTGTATTGTGTCGATTACGAGCGATGTTCTGCGCGTTATTGGTAGGTCGTGGCTGTGCATGAAGGTGCACTCGGCGAGAGTCACACAGTATTCGAACTGAATCCGTTTTGTCCAATAAAAAAGGTTTATTGGCTGTTCAGTAAAAGCTGAAGGTCAGGGACGTGGGTTCTGGTTTTATCGAAAACGTGATGTGAAGAGGACTGAATTTTTAGAAGGTGGTGATCGAGGGCAGAGGAGGTCCATTTATAGAACTTCGTTCAGAAAAGGCCATTAGCCGCGTCGTCATCTGCGTTGTTCGCGCTAAAGTGCAGAAAACAACAAGTGATCTCTCCATAGAGAAACATCCAATCAAATGTAAAATTTTGGTGCGAACAGGCGATCGCCTCCAAATCGTTTTGCTACTAATTGCCGACAATGGGAAAACAAATCGAAACGGCGATTCCATTGGTCAGCGGATCCACTGAAGTGGAGAAAACGGAATCTGACGACGCTTCCGATGTCCATTTTGGTTGCGCTTCTTTTTGACTCCAGCCATTCAATTCGTTGATCATTTACTTACTCCAAACAGTCGTCAAATTGATCGTCTGTACAGTCACATCGCTAGGCTTCACGTTTTGTTCGTTCATTTCTTCAAACTTCATCTTTTCGGTTTTAGTGCTGGTTGCGTCTTTTGCTCATTCGTCTTCTGCTCATTATCGTTGAATTGACACGAATTATCTTTCAAGATTTGGTTCTCGTGTCAAAAGAACACAATGACGACGAGCAAACGGCCATTCGAGTTCCAACGATTTGCATAATTCGTTCCAATTGACGAGACAAACAAGTAAACAGTAACACACCCAACGGTACGAGTGATATCGAAGTAGCCAACATGTCGTTCTTCACTTCTGAATCAATGTTCTCGACATTTTTTGTCGCGTGAGATCTTTAAAAATAATTTGAATTGAATATCTTGTTAGTGACTGCTCGTTGTGGTGTGAAGGTCAGTGAATACGATTGAGTACCCGATTTCAACAAATCACGTTGACATCAATTAGATGTGAGTCCATAAGACTGAACAACAAAACGCCTATAAATTGATTCTGAAATGTCGGAGTGTCGAGTCCAAATCACAAGTGTAAACTGCTTGTTTATTGAATGTGAGCAATAAATTTTACAAGAAAGTTAAGTGGCTACAGGATCAAGTGCATTCAGATGGGTTAGAATCTCGTCCATGACTTTTTCAATCAATTCGGGAGTCACATCTTCTTCTGAATCTGTTGGATAATAAAGTGGAAGCGGATTGGGAAGTAGATCGTGTTGGCCGAATCGAAACTGCAAAGAAACCATCGATGGTTGTGCAATCAAAACGATGGAAACAATGTCGCCCTGAAATTGAGGAATAAAAGACACTGATAGCTAAGTTTCTTACTCCAACACGAATTTCCGGTCTTATGGTTTCAAAATGGCGACGAATTTCGATTTCTCCGCAAACAACAAACGTCGCCGGAGGCCATCGAGACAAACTCGTTGGAGCGGTCAGAAGTGCGTGTATTAGACGAAAATGTTTGATCAAACACGAGCGTTCAAACGGCAAGTTCTAAGTCGAATGTAAGTGATTGAAACGATCTTCTCGATTACCGGATTAGCTGGTACAATCAGAGTGCTGTTGGAAAATACAAGTTTTCGGAAGTTTGCAGTCTGTGCCGATCGAAGTCCTTTGATCCAACTCCAGAATTCACAGACGATTGATTGACAGATCTTTTCGTTCTCAAAAGATAATACCAACTCTTCGACCTTTTCGTTTAATTTAAATCCGAAGCTGCGATAGAAGACGGAATCGAAAGTTGGACGTGTAACTTACGGGAAAACGAAACCACATGGATTTGCATTTAACGAATTGAGCGAAATTTCTGTCGATTTTGATGGAACGCAATGCATTACGCTACGAATGCCGGGTAGATCGACTGGAAGTGAATGAATTAAACCGATCAGATGCTGAGCTCATACCACCGATTTCGTGGAGTTTCTCGTACGACACACTGAACTTCTTTAGATTCAACACGCAAACGTCGAAAGCTGTTGACATCGGCGGGAATCTATAAACCAATTTGCTGAAACGTAAATAGCCAAAACTTACAGCGCATTGAAATCAATAAAGTTTGGCAAATGCAAATACTTCAACGATCTTGCGCAAATGCCGAGCACTTCTTTTACGGTCGACGTTTTCGGAAAAGTGGGAAAGTAGTCAAACTCTTCCAATTCTGGAAATCGAATACACTCAAATTCAATAGCATTAACTCACGGGAAAGCCACTCGTTCAAAGGAATTTTTGATCGTTTCAAACAATTCAGCGTTCCTTTTCCCAGATGTAAAGCTCGTGGTCGAGAGTGTAGAATCTTAAGTAAGTTTATGGACACAAGAGCATTGAAGTCGAGAACGTGCATCATTGGGCTTTTAGACAGTAACAGAAACTGTTGACTGTCTGAAATATGTCGTTAATACTATGAAGATTACAGTTCACGTACTCATCGAGTTTTTTGTACAATTGCGATCCGTAAAGAAACGTCCCGAATGATCTTCTTGCAAACGTCGACCGCCATAGTCTGTAAGGCGGGAAGTTTAGGATAGAAAAACAGAAACTCGCCAGTCATTACTATCGTATATGGAATTCGACTCAAATAGTAACGGGTAGCATTTCGCCATTTGATATTCAGAAACTGAAACAGAAATTAGTGAACAGTAATACAGAAGTAGCTCTTACGTACGATCGGTAGAACTTCTCAGTCGGAGTCAAACCAATAAGATAAACGTTATTGTTTCGATGATCCAAATACGAACGAGAGATCTGACGTCCACGATTATGTAGATAGTAAGAGACAAAAGTAGCAATAAGATCACAATTTAAACTCGAACAGCTTCTAAATTTGTTTGCTGTTTGATTGCCAGAAACATCATTCTTCGAAACGGATGTTACGTATTCGATGCTTGCTTCTTCGAGTGTTGGAATAAGATCGACCAGATGCGGTCGCTTCAACGGAACTTCATTTGTTGAAGATAAATCGTGACCTGCAGATTCTTCGTCCGAGTCTTCGAAAATTGAACGTTTAAGTCCGCTCCGCTTCATTCTCTTAGACAGCCGATTCTAAAACAAAAATGAATAAGTTTGAGCAAACAGTCTCAGCTAAGGAAATTGATGCCATTGGGTTGAGCTATGGGGAATCCGAGTATTTTCATCACTGACTGTTTGCCTTTCTGCGCGCAATTCAAACGCGCACACCACTCGACTACGCGTAAACACGATTCAATGGACGATTAAGAGTAAAAGACGAGAAGGTTGATTCGTAGCTTTTATTGTGAGCAATTGAGTTTATGACAAATATCGGCATTCAACCTCGCTTCACAAGTTTACGGTAATCATTGTCTTTATTTATTCCCCTTAACAACAATTTTAAGTGATATTGTTAGAAATTAAATGCACGTTCATGTGAAGCCCCTTAGATAACAATACGATTTGTGTAATTTGATTCAAAGGAAGTGAGTTTATGTCGTAAAGCTTACTGACCACGAAAAAACTGAGAGTTTAGGAAGAATTGGAATGACAGTCACAATGGAATGAAGGAAACTAAACAGTCCAATTGATACGAAATAATACCCGGTTTTGCATGAGAAAAGTGATGTTTAAAGGAAATTTTAATGATCATACGTCCGTTGGCAGGACGTCTGTTGCATCAATGAACCAAGTCTCGTCTAAGAAGTAGAACAGCAAACTCCCGATTGCAATCACAACCAATGCCAAACCGAAAGCGTGTATTTCGAACTTGTATCCCGCATCCAGGAACATTTCCAATTCGATCATTTCCCAACGCGACTCCATCCAGGTCGGATAAGTCGAGTTGCTGAGATCATAGCCTAAATTAGCAATCAGTATTGTTCAATTCTAATCGATTACCGTCAATTTGGAAGGCCGGTGAACGTGCCAATTTCATGTAAGTTGATGTCCGATAGCAATAGAAACGATCGGTCTGTGGATCTAATTGCCAGTGATAAACGTATAACTACAAATTCGGGTAACAAAATTGGAAGATCATAAACTCACATCTTGATCTTTGTTTTTGGCCAAACATCCACTCTCTGAAGGAATGTTCTGAGCCGGCAACGTATCGCCAAGAGCATAGACCATAAGTGAATTGACGAGATTGCGAATTCGAGGATAACCAAACGGACCAGCAGCTTGTGATTGATTAGTCATGATCCGATTGAGAAACGTGCAGTTCCACGCATCGTTGAAGATCAGACAGTCAATGAGATCGGAAGCCTAAAATTAGGTGATTTGTTGAAATAAAAAAGAATGAAAACGTACAAATCCCCGATCGAACTGAAACTCTTTTTTCGATGCCAAGTTCGTGCCGTTCACGTACTCCAAAACTACTTGAAGTGCGATATTCGATGCTGATTCCACTTCGGCCAAGATTTCCGTTTGCACTTTCTTGAGGTCTGTTTGTTCACTCAACTGATGATCGAAAAACGAATTCAACACATGAGTCTCGTATTTAGTGTCAAAAGGCGAAAGAATAAATCCTGGAATATGTCGGGCCTTGAGAAACGTTTGGTACGATGCCGGCGGTACACGCGCGGTAGGTTGGTCGTAAAGGGCAGTAACAGATGCAGAAGTCGAGGAACGACGAGCTCCACGCTGCGCAGCTTCTTTAAATTGACCCATCTGAAACCACAGGTTAAGGAAAGTCGATCGATAAAATCAACTTCTCTACGAAACTGTCCAGCGATTCCACCATCACCGTGCAAATAAAACCGTTGATGTTTGGTTGACAGTTGCTGTAATTCGACAAAAGCGCCCACATCGTCCAGCTGCAAATGTTTAGCTTGACGATCGGGCTTGTACTTGAGAGGTTCTGGCGGCTGTTGCATTTCGTAAACCATTGATGAACTACCAACATAGCCGAGAGATTCAATATGGAAGAAGGTGAACATTAGTTGGCGACGTTGCTCTCGGGCAGCAGCTTCGAAAACCAATCGATTTTGTCCAATCGATTTAGCAACACTCAACGCGGCGATCAGTGAAATAAGAACCGAAATTTCACCCTCACGCGAATCACTGAATATGCTAAAGGAGTCCATCTGAAAACAAGAATAGAAAGTAGAGGAAACTGTTTACTCACTCGAGTTGCCAAAACAATCGCATTTCCACGCGGAATGTTGTAGTCAAGAGCGGGAAGCAGCGAAATGACATTGTAGTCAAAATTATCGTCACAAACGATGTTACTAAAATTTAGTTTCAATCACCTACGACAAGCTTCTAATTACTTTGGCTTAGTCATCGACGACTGAGCTGAACGCTCACGACACAATCGAGCATCACCCGCAGCCAACATAAAACTTTGCATTCGAGCAACACAGCGGGTGTTACTTTCGGCTGCCAGATGGTTGAAGGTGCTGTAGCACTAAAAAAGCAAGTAACAAAAAAACTAAAAGAAAACTAACGGATTGTAGCAAAAGTTGGATTTCTGTTTCGTTCGTTACGACGAAAATCGGTTTGTTGTAATCGAGATAAGCCATTCCATCGACGGTAAACGCCGCATCTTCGTTCCAATTGCATTGAACAGAAGTGGGATAGAAAGCTAAACCAACGAGTGCGTTTGTTGTTAGCGTTCACTTACAAAACATCTGATTCGGACAATAAGCGTCTTCCGAGAAACCATCGAACTTCTCGCTTTTGCGACGATAAAGCAAAACCCCGACAACCGCCGAGTTCTCGCGAATTTCTTTCAGAAGTTTACTGAAATCAAAGAATCAACGATTTAAAGCTTTGGACTCACTTGTCCAGATTCTTCACATTAACCAGCGCAATGATCGACTCCAATCCCCACGGCAGACTCTGCGCATGTCGATTAAGATCGTAGGCGGTTTGCACCAAAACAACAACTCCCGTATTGCCACTGCGAGAAGCTGAAAAGCGTTGAAGAATGAAAATTCCGATCAGCACCATCTTACATTGACATCCGATCTGATGGGTTCCATTTAACATTCGCATGCAGTTGTTTTTTATTGATGTCAACGGCACTCGAATGTTGTCTTTCAGCCGCAGCGAATGAGACACTGGAAAATCGAATTCGAAGTTTTGCTGAGAGAAATCACTCACCTCCAACAACTCCGAGAAGCAGGAGAACACTCCGAAACAACATTCCTCTTTAGTCGGCGTATTCGGACGCTCCAAAATGTCTTCAGATGTTCGCGTTTCGCCGACAATCTCGCGCTGCGACAGTTTGACGTGAAGGAGTTCGAGACTGCAGAGTCTGAAACAAGTGAGTTGGCTATGAAAACAAATTACTTAATTTCATCAATGGACGCGCCGTTGTGTTTCACTCGTCGGACGCTTCTTTGTGTTGGGACGAAGTTTTGAGGTTATCGGCTTCGGACTCTATGACAAAGAACCAGTGGTCTTCTGCTCTGATGTATTATCTTTTCTGATTAAGTGACAGCCAAAAAAACTGTTGGAGAAGCAACGTTCATATAAATTTCGCACTCTTGACATGTTTTTCGGTTTCCAACCTGCTGGTGTTTACTTGATTTCCTTTTAATCATCAAACTGTTTCCGCTTTTTTGATTGGTTTGTGAGCTGATGCCCATCGGGTTGTTTACGTTATGCGTTCACTTTTTCCATAGAAAAATAGCGTCTAATTTGATCGTACTTTGAAATCAGACATTAGGTTTGTGGGGCTGAGCGTGTTACGAAAGTCTCTGGAATCTCTGTCGGGTTGTCTATACAAGAATTAGTTTGGTCGCGATATCCGTTGTTTTTGTAGAAATCAAACTCGTGGATCTTTCATATGTTTGTGTTACGAAATGCACTCTTTCAGTTAACAAACCCAAATGGTTAGTAGCCTTTGGATTGTAGTGCCGTTGGCTTTTTCGGTTGTCGATTGGCTGATTTCACTGCTACCACTTGCTTTTTACCATCCGCACTGGTACTTTGATTTTGATTGTCTCGGTCATCAGTTGGCTCCATGGACTGACTACGATTTTCGTCGAAGTGGATTCGACTTTGTGATTATGTCGACGTTACGTCTCCTCCTTATATTCATCGGTTGTTTGGGATTTGTTTTGCGGCGTCGATCCATTAAGGTCTACAACTACACCATTGCGTTGACGTACATTCTGTTTTTGTCTTACACTCAGATAAAAATTTTGGCTTTCGCCGAATTCGACGATCAGTTTTCTTTTCCGGGAATTTGGTTCTCCGTGTCGACGGCTTTCGTTCACTCGACCCTGTGGTTTGCTCTATGGTTCTTCTACGTCCGCAAGAACGCGCCACCAGTTCGAACTTCGGCAACAGATGGCGGCCTGGAATACGAGCACCTGGTCAACGGCGATGCACAGCGTGGAAATGGAGTGATTGGAGAATCGACAACCGAAACTCGAACTACCGCTCTGACGATTGAAGAGGAAGCAAAACTAAATCGAAAGTCTGTTGGCGAATACATCGTTTTGATTCTCTCGTTTGCTACTCGGCACTGGATCTGGTTTCTGGCCGGTTTCGTCTTCTTGATGATCTATTCAGTTGGTATGTTCGATTTTTGGAAAGCTTCTTATTTGGATTGAATTTCAGCTCGAATCTTTATTCCCTATTACACGGGTCATGTTATTGCCGAGATTGTTGATGCCAAAGGAAAATCGGAACACGAGTTTTTAAACCTGATTCTTATTATGATCGGATTAACTGCCGTTAGGTTTGTTCCTTTGACTTCTATTTGCATCTTTACCTTTTAGCACCATCTTCGGCGGTTTCCGAGGTGGCACGTTTACCTACGCTACTGCACTTGTGAATCGCTCTTTGAGACGGGATTTGTTCCGGTCGATTCTCAAACAAGAAATCGCGTTTTTTGATGTCGCACAAACCGGTACCTTCCGACTTTTTTTCCATTTGCAATTTGTCTTTTTAAGGTGAAGTTATCTCTCGTCTTTCATCAGACTGTCAAACGGTTTCCAGTACCATTTCGACGAACATCAACATCTTCATGCGCAACAGCGTAATGTTGATCGGTTCGCTTGTTTTCATGGCCGTTTTGTCGTGGCGCTTGACGTTGATCACATTTATTGCGATTCCACCAATTGGTTTTGTTACCAAAGTTTATGGCGATTACTTCGATGTAGATCAAGAAGTCCACAAGCGATTTGTGATTGTATTCTTTTAGAAAATTAGTGAACAAACTCAAACGACTGTGGCTGAAGCAAATCGTGCCGCTGAAGAAGTTGTTTCGACGATGCGTACTGTTAGGTAACTTCGAACATAACATCTGTATTTAAGTAGAAGTTTCAGAAGTTTTGCCTGTGAACAGAAAGAAGCGGAACGTTTCGAAACGAAATTGGACGAGAATGTGGATATTAGTCGGGTACGAAGCTCAATAACGATAATTGGTAATCTTTTGGATTTGCAGAAGAAGGCTATTGCCTATACCGGATACACGTGGTTAAATGAGTTATCCGAGAATCTGATTCTCGTCTGCGTACTCTTTTATGCCGGACATTTGGCTATGAAAGGACTATTGACGGTGAGTGCTGTTTGCTTTGATATTGCTAACAAATTACTTGATTCTAATCTCCCAATCCAATGAAACTAATCTTCTTGTTGTAGGTCAATCAAGCCACGAGTTTTTTGCTTTATCAAATGCAATTGGGCGAAAACTTCTATGTGAGAATCATATCATTAACTTATTGTTTTTGAGTTTTAGAGTATGAATTATGTCTTCTCGGGACTCATGGAAAGTGTTGGAGCATCACGAAAAGGCAAGTGACCAAAAATTAGTTCTGAGTTACAAAGATATGTTTAGTTTTTGAGTACATTCAACGAGAACCAAAAATTAAATACGATGGTGAGATAAAGGGCGCTGTTCAAGGACACATACGTCTCGATGGCATTCATTTCGCTTATCCGACACGTGCAACAACTGAAGTCCTTAAGGTTCTAAGATTATAATTAGATTATGATTAAGCAAAAATACTTTTAGAACGTCAGTCTTGACATCTCAGCCGGACAAACTGTTGCTTTTGTAGGTTTTCATTGGGAATTTTTTGTACGAATTTCATTTACAGGTCGGTCCTTCAGGAGCTGGAAAGAGTTCTATAATCGCATTGTTGGAACATTTTTACGAATGCAATCAAGGACAAATCTTTTTGGATGGTGTCGAGATTACGCGCTACGATCACGTCTATTATCATCAACAAGTCTCGCTCGTAAGTCAGGAACCAGTGTTATACAGCGGGTCGATTCGCTACAATATTCTGTACGGTTGCGAAGAATGGGCAACGGATGACGATATGATTGAAGCAGCGAAGTTGGCCAACGCTCACAACTTCATTACCGACTTCGAAGCCGGTTACGAAACGACGGTCTGTTTCAGTTAAGTGATCATTCAATTGCCATGTTTAGTGTGGTGAGAAGGGAGTCCAAATGAGCGGTAAGATTGCTTTTGTAGTTTCATCTACGATTATTTTTAAGGCGGACAAAAACAACGTATTGCCATCTCTCGTGCATTGGTGAGGAAACCAGCGGTTTTGATTTTGGACGAAGCGACCTCCGCTCTCGACTCTGAATCGGAACACATAATTCAAGAGGCGTTGAAGAAGTGCTCGGTTGGTCGAACCGTCATTGTGATTGCTCACAGATTGAGGTTTTAAAATATTCGTAGTATCTTAACTTTTTTTTAGTACTGTTGAGAATGCGGACAAAATCTTTGTGATCAACAAAGGATGCATTGTTCAGGTGGGCATGTTAAGATTAGGGACTATCTCATTGCTGAACTTTAGAGCGGAAATCATCGCGAACTGATGGTCGACGAGAAGGGTCTCTACTTTTCACTTGTGCAACGTCAACTGTTGAAGAATGCAAACGGTGAAAAGGAGTCCGAAAACAGTTAAACTTACTGATTATCTTTGCTTGTTGTTGTTCCCGATTCTTTTTGTTTCTTCTCTTGCATTTTGATGAGAATTTGCTCAACTGTGCCACCTGTTCTTATTACCTGGTTCAAATCTCAACTTCTTTTGTTGTTCCACTCATGACCATCGAAATTCGTTTCCACAATCCCCGTTCATCCGAATGTTTCTTTTCATTTCTTCGAAATCGCGGTTCCCAACCATCTTTCTGCTTATTTATTTAAAGAGCAATAAATTTAAAGTAGAAGATGAGTAGAACTTTCGTAGTTGAGGAGATCGCACAGGAAGTCAATTTGACTTATGAGTATGTACAAAAGAATATTGAGAGAGAAGAGGTAGTTGGCGGGTGATTGAAGGCGTTTCCTACTGACAACAAGCACCGATGGTCTAAAAACGAGCAATCAAAGTTTGGCAAAAAGAATAATTCACTTCTCCAATGGCAGTAATACATTCTCCATCGAATACGCAGCAACAGCAAAGGATCCATAGAAGCGACTCGTCTTTACAGCAATTATTACACGCTCCACAACACGAACAGTCAATGTTGTTGGACGGCTGATGGTCTTTTGGTGGAACTTTTGGTTCCTTGGCTACGCTCATTGTCGACGTCGGTTCCTGGGTGATAATCGCAGTTTTCTCCATTGGGATCGAGATTTGAAGGAAACCAGATGATGCACAAATCAAAACATCAAATCGCAATGATCTAAAGATTGAACACGTTAGTGAACAGAAAACATGAAATGCTTTTAAAATCACAACGAAATTCTCAATTTCCATTTCGGATCGCATGATCGTGATTCATAAACTGAAAAACATCTAAAAACCCGATTCCCAGTCATTAAACATAATCGAGAAATCTGCGTGTTTTTTCGGTTTAGATCGATGGTTAGAAATCAAAATTCGTGGAAAAAGCGATCGGTTGGACATTTTGGAGACGAAAAGCGAAGAAACTCACGAGCCAAAGCGATCGATGTGCAGCGGCGGGGGACTTTGATGGGAAAGTAAAAGAGGCTGCGAAGAAATGAGCACGTGCTTCGAAGAAAAGACGTTTAGTTTTCCGTATAAATTGATTTCCAGCTCTCGATTTCTATCAGAAGTTCAATTGCTTTCCAACTATGTTTATGTTCAGAAAATTGCATTGCAAACGAAATCAATGGAATGTCGTCAAGTTTGATGTAGAAAAAGCAGTTGAGTTTTAGCACGTCCCACAGTCCACGTCACTACAGTCCCAGTCTCCGCATTCACAGTCACAACAGTCTTGATCGACTCCGGCGGCATGAGCATCGCTGTGCGAACCCCAACAACACAGAAAACAACAGCACCAGACATCGTCGTTTCCACCACAATCACAGTCGTCAACGGTGTCGCAGCATCCCGATTCGTTGTTTCGACGTTTTCGTTTACATTCGTCGCATTGGCACGTTTCCAGATGATATGAGTTAGTAAGATATGGAGGAGCATCACAAGGGGCACTCATCGAAATGAAGTTCGAAGTTGGTTGATTCGTAATAATTGGCGGTATGTTCGTGGCCATTTCGATGCTTTGTACTCCTCAATATACAGTCAAATACATCTAGTCGAGTGTATTAACTTAAATAGTCATCTTCCAGAAACCATTTTTTATATAGGAAGATAGTGAATAAGCAGACGTCAATTGTGTTCACAGTTCAAAAGTTTGAAGCAAATTACTCATCGTCTTTAAACTGCGATGCAATCAGAACAAACATTAATGACGATTTCAGTGCTGAATTCTGATACTGATAAAAAAACGTGTCTTCATAGTTATGGACGTACCCACAAACATACGATACGAATTGAGATATCAAAAAAAGAGGGCGGAATCATAACGAGATGAGTCATTGAGTTTAATGGTCAACAACACAAAATGCATAGAACGGTGTTCCGCCGATAAGTTGAAGGTCACAAAAAGAACGACAAGCCCATAAAAACACTCGTGCTACGTAAGTTTTCGAGTGGTTAGTCATTAGTTACTAATAAGCAAATGAACGAGAAGAATTGATTCTATCTATCCAAATATAAACGGTTTGACATTCTAGTTTATTTACATTCAATACCCGAGTTAATTAACGAACTCAAACTCGTCATTTAGCAAAGAACAGAAAGAAAAGGAGGAGGTGGAACGGCTATTTTGATCGATTGGTGGATAACATTCGAAAGTGGAGACGAGTAGAAGATCGAAGAAGTTGGTGGGAAGATAGTCAGCTAAAGTCATTGGGCGTGGAGATCTGCACTTGTATGCTTTGTCCGCCTCGTTCATTCCATCAAAATCCAATGGGTCGTGTTCGAGTTCAAGATCATCGGCGGTGAATTGGAATCGAGGCGGTGGTTTTCGTTGGCAACATTCGTAACGACTAGAAATGCAACAGTTATGCTGAGTAGTTGCTTCTTACCATTTGTGATTCCATCTGCTGTTTTTGGTCGAATTCCAAAAATGCAAGGAAGTGGAGGGATCGTGAATTGCATACGTGAGACGTCCGGGTTCAACGAATGAATTAAGATTATTTGGCTGAGCATTAGTCAAAGGTCTGCAAGTTTCAAGTTAAAAACCATAGTTTATAACTTACTTTATAAAGTTGTCTGCTTCTCCTCGTCCGTGTCGATTTTCATAGCTTTTCTGTTCGTTTTTCGATGAATTCCAATGAACCAGATGTTTGAATTCAAACTTTTTACAACATAAGTAGGTGTTAAATGAATCGAACATGTTGAAGGTATTGTAGAACAACTGGAACTCTGGTGCTGTGGATTTGCCAACGACCACATCGAAATTCAAATTGAAAAGCTCAGATGGAAGACCGTTTGTTACATAGAATTTTTCTAACTCCCATCGTCGTTTCTTACTTAAAGAGTAGGGTATAATGTCCGTCATTCCGTATTCAGAGCGGTAGGTTTCAGGAAGACGTTGAACGGTCCTATCAAAGATTTCTTCGTAATCACTAAACACGAATATTAAAACAAAATTGCTTGCTGTAGAAACGTACGTCAGATTGCGAAAGACTTTGTTTGAGTACAAATGTCGCAAATCCAATCCACGCATTATAAGACCACGTTTGTATGTATAGAGTTCGCGACGATGATGAACCTTGTGTGGTGCATGACGACGAGCAAACCACGACTTTCGATCCTTGACTAGCTCCCAAAATTCATCGTTGAAAGTCTTGTGCGTGTCCCACCAGTCATCATCACTGTAGTCCCCACCACATGAACAAATCATACGCATAACAAAATCGGTGTATTCACTGGACGCATATCCATTGGAAAAACTAGCCACCGACATGACGAGTTTTGAAATCTCAAGAGCGAGTTTGACCCCCCAACCGAATGGCGAGTGAGCAAAAAGAACGTTCATCGGGAGACTTTTAAGCGAACGAAAAAGGTGGAGCTCTTGGGTGTTCGTTTCGAAATTCTCGACTCTTACGAAATGTTTATCAACGGTTGTTGGGTCTGAACAGTCGTAACGATGAACAACAGATCCGTTTCGTAATCTCAATTATTGCAAATGACTCAATTGAAAGGATATTCATCACATTAATAGCTTTTTTCAACAATTCATTGCTTAGAAACATGTAAATGGGTTTTGTTGAGACATTCAAATTTTAAGACTTCAATGTTTGAAACAATGAAGATTTTTGATTGATTATCTTTATGGGGAATTGGAAGACGTTGATTGTAGAGCTTGGAAGACATGCTTCTGCAAAGTGAGACGAGTTGATATTCGTATTTGTAATATGAAATTAAAGTTCTAAAGATCAATTCTGAATGGTTTTAAATTCAAGTCCTGATCTCAGTTTTAAATTTTGTGAGTCTGCTACTTTGCGCTGGTTAGATTGAGAGGTCAACTGGTAAGATACGTGTCTACTTGATTCTAATGCTGTGTTCAACAATCTTCTAACTTAAAGAAACTAAGAAAAGGACATTAAGTGCCGAGAAATTGAAGCGATAAAGAACAAATTCGCATTTGCAATATATACCAATGAGGTAAAGTCTACTAGTTCGCTTCCAGCCGATAATTTTATGTTTTTCGTTATAATCAACTACTTTTACACGTGATAAGACGACTAAAGATCTCGAATGAAAATAGAAACCGAAGGCCTAAAGGTAGTAATTGAATAATCTTTGTCGGATCACTTGGAGAATAGTCATGTTGGTGTAGGTGATTAGACTACGAAGGATCCCATTGAATGAAATGTCGACTTCGCGCCATTTTAAAAGGTCCAGATTCAAAATAAAGAATTGGTAGGGATGTGTAAAGGAGAGCGCTTACCGTTGATAATAACGGTTTACGATTATGGTTCGTCCAATCATACTATTTTTTATGTAGAGCTACTATAAGGTTTTAGATCTTGGACGCCGACAGCTGGTCGCGAATTCATGAAAAACAAAATTTGATTATTAAATCGATGATCATTTGTGGTCATCCACATTTCTTATTGTCATCCGTCGATTGCTTTGTTCGACTACAAATCACTTGAAAAAGTTGTGGCATTTGATTAGCACACATTGAACAGCTCAGAATTTTGCGCCTATCTGCCAACGTCAACTTCTGCTTTAGAATGCGACTCACTCCCTTGCTTCCATTGCACTCAATCGAACATAACTCCGCTTTCACCGCTCTTCACTTTTTCGTTTCCAAACAAATTTAATTCAGATCTAAGCCGGTTTCTGAAAGTATTATCTTAGTGATTTAGAAGATTGTAAGAATTGTTTGAACGTACTGATCGACTTTGAAACTACAAATCCATATGCATATCCATCGACAATGCCACAAATCCAAAACTTTTCGGGTTTCTCAAGAACTTGTGGTTCGACACTTTTTTCGCTATTTAAGTCGATGACATGTACATAAATACGTGTCTCTTCTTCAGTTGACCATATGTACTAAATGATTCCATTAGCTGAATAAGTGAGAGAATCACGAAAAAAGACCTTAGGTTTATAGTCATCTAAGTCGCGAATTGGAATTGTCTTCAGCTCAAAAGCTTTGGTTTTTGTAGTCCAGTTTTAGTACAATCAAATTGCACTGCTTACGGTTTTCTCAATAGCTTACACTGACGCTAATTGCTGTGGTTTCGTGTGTAAGTAAGATATGCCCATCTATTAAACTCCATTGACCATCTTTGTCGAGTCTTATCTTCTTAGACTTAATTAATCGAAAGACTTTTAAAACTCACGTGGCTTTCATGTAAAAAATCCAGACTATAAAAATTATCATGAAATGTGTAAGGAATGAAACGTCCATTGAAAACATGAGTTGCATCAAACCCTTTGTCAACTCGGCATTCGCTCCAGTTGCTATTTTTTAGAAGTTTCTTCCATCGTTTGAACGACTTTTTGCAAGTACTAGAGGCTAACCAACTGGAGCGTTTTTTCTCTACACCCTCGATCTTACCTCGAAGCATAATAATGTCCACTATGCCTATCCTTTGCCGACCGATCAACATGGATGGATGTTACAAACACACTCTTCAACCATGGAAACCTCTCGAAGATAAAGTTCTCTAACATTTTACACCGATAACGGAGATTGTGCAATATTCGATAGTGTCGTTACGCTCGTTGGTCTGTGGAACGCTAACATGAATTTAGGTTTGATGCTGGTTGAGCTCATTTTGAAGCCTGCCTTAAGCAGATTGTGACTAGAACTAGAGAGGTATTGAGAAGCCTTTCTTTCTATCCCCATAATAAAAGGGAGTAGAGTCTGTCTGTTTGTTTGTATCCTAAATGGCTGATAAGCGCGGACAGTTTTTTCAAATCCCATTTCTGTTACCGCAAAATTCCAATTGAAGTAAAAACAGAAGAAATAATAAGAATATACATCCCACGCGGTCATCTCAACAGTTGACAAGGTGTCAAGTCGTGGGTGTCATCGATGTTCACTTGCTTACTAGTCAATTTAATACGTTCAGTTGGAATGCAGCCAACTAAAGAATCAAATCAGATATGCGAATACTATCGTAGCGACATAATAGATCCTTATATAAACTATTACGAGAATTTTGGTGGAACTTGGATGTGCAGATTTGAGCATTCTTCAACGCGCCCATTCGTTGAATTCGCCGACTTATTCGGTCATCAAAAAAATGAGTTGGTTGTTTATGCTGCCTTCGTGCATTAAACCTAGTTATAGAAAATTCACCTTAGAACCTCCCATTCAACTTGATCGATTTTACCCATTAAACGAAGAAATCGGGTTGTTTCAACACGATGTCGCTTTTGAAGATGATGAAAAATTTTTCGCTGCTAAACTTAATTGGCGAAACTTGACATGCGCGTTTGGAAAAACATTCTGCTTATCTCCAGACTATGATTCAACGATTATCTACGATCGTGCTCACTCTGTAGCCAACAATAATATTTACTTTCTGATTAAATGTCAGAGCGAACACACTGGAGTGTATTGTCGTTTGGATGTAAACGAACTTTGCATTACACGAGTTGGCGCAACATTTACCTTATCACCTAACGATTTCAATTGCATTGATTTGAATGGCGATGTTATTAGGTAAAACGTTTGTCTTAATCTTCGAAAGACTAGATTACATTATTTTAGTGGTCTTAACGAATCTATGACTGAGATCAAGCGATACAACGTTCAAACAAGACAGTTTTTGGATTCGTTTAAAGTACACGGACTTCCATCAACTATTCGCTGCCTTTGGAAGACACAAGCATTTCATCAAGTAAGTTTAGTTCAAGTTAAGATGATTATTTTTTATTAGGATCTAAGACAGAACCTCATAACTGCTGGCGCTTGGACTGATGATCGACTGTTTGTCTGGTCAGAAGAAAGAAATATACGATCCGAAATCTCTACCATCTACTGCGTTCATCTACATAGCGGTATTGCGACTTCAACGAACTACCGTTTCAATGATTTAATTCGTCGTCTTTTCATTTCACCATGTGGATCTCATCTTTACGTGCGAAATGACAAGCTCATAGAGCGACCACACGTAGGATATATGAATGTGTTTAGAGATGTATATAAGTCTCCTCAACTCATTTGTCGTTATTTTCGCATTCCACTAAATAACCCCGAATCATTGTTCTTTCTTGCTGCTGCAGCTCTGCAAAGACCAATACCGCAACATTTAATTCGATTTGTAACTCGTCACAGAGAACCAATTCCCCTGCAAGTGTACAAATGATCTATTCAATAAGCGTAATAAAAAGGTTTTACAACGTTCACGCTATACATGTATTGGCGATGCTACAAATTATCTCGTACGCGGGAACAAAGTAGATCCAACTCGGAATCTTTGAACATCCTCGGCACAAGCTACGTTGAGGAAGACAAAGGGAAGGTATCTTCTTGTTTCAACTTCTGAGTTGATTGAAACTCTTCAGAAGAACACCGAATGTTATTTGGCGATACGAGAATCAACTGACAGCAACAATTTGGATCATTGGTCGATCGGATCGCTCTTGCAAAGATCCTATTGTTTATCGTTGGCTTTTACGAACGAACAAGTGACTTTGCAACCAGTCGTCGACGACATGAACTAATCGCCACAATTCTGTTACGTTCATTTACACACTATCAAAGAAAATAAACAACCTACGAAGTGCGTGGACTTGAAACAACGATAATCGTAAAAACCGTTTATTGAAAACTTAAAGCCAAACAAAGTCATAACCTCCGACCTTCAATCGCACTTCTTTTTATCTACAAACACCCGTCGAAGTTGATTGGTCCAGAAGTTAAGAGCAACTCTCAACGACCAAAACATGACCACAGAAAGCAGAAGAACTCCAGAAAGCAGCGTGAGCCAAACGTCCAAACCCAATTGCCGCCAAAGCGATTGAGAAGCAGCTGGAAGTTGCAGCTCTCGAAGACCTCCATGTTGTGCGGCGAACTCGACGTGTCGAACGAACATCTCGGAGGGCGAGATGGGCGCGGTGGCGATCTTGCGTTTAACGTCTTTGGCTGTGAGTTCGAATTTGGAGCTTCTGAGCACTCGAGCCAACGCACTGGCCACCGAGTCGGCCGAGATTCTCCGTCGGTCCAAAGCAACGGCCAATCCACGAGAAACAACTGCGGCCGAATTGATGTGCTGATCGCCGAAGAAGGGGATCGTGATCAACGGCACTCCGAATGTCGCCGCTTCGTTGATCGAATTCAGTCCTCCGTGAGTGATGAAGGCACGAGTATTGGTGTGTTCTGAATCCAAGTCTCAACAAGGCCAATCAAACACACTCACCCAGAATCCCGCTCTGATCCATCCATTCGACCGCCCGAACATTCGCATGTTCCTTCAGAGCCGACTGCAGAGACTCGTCGATCCGAGTGACCTTCCAAACGAACTGGAATCCCGGGAAGCGACTGAAGGCCTCCAGAAATTGGTCTCTGAGCTTTGTGTTCATGTGGGTCGTGTCAACGATGGAACCAAAAGAAACCAAAACGGCTCCCTCAGTCGCGTTGCTCAGAAGTCCTTCCATCTCCTAAACTCCGGGTTCCACCACTTTTCTTCAATCGAACTCACTTCATTCAATCCACCGCTCTTCCTCACTGCAATCCCACCAATCGATTTGATCTTCGGAGACAAAGCTCGTGGCTGTTCGAGTTGCTCGTTCGTGTTCAACCAAACATAATCGACGGCTCTCAACAATTCGCTGGATGACGGGAAATCGAAACCGAAAGCTCGTTTGATTGCCACTTCCTAAACCACGAGCATTCGCTTCGAACTGCGTTTCAACGAACCGCATCTCCATATTGTCGTGGAAGAGTGTAAAAGAGAAGTTCGAGCATTTCGTAGAGATTCCAGAAACGATCTCGAAAACTGCGAATCGGTTGAATTTTGGCCGTGATTCGGATACACTGAAAAGTACGATGATTGCCGTGCACTTCTGTTCGATTACTTGGAACGTTTTTTTTGTAGTCGATTGGAATTCCATGAGCTAATGCCGAATACTCGCTCAAAGGCAGATTGGAAGTTTCATGAGTGGATGGTATCTTCAGTTTACGGAACAAAGCAAAAGAACACAAATCGAAGCCCTCGGCCATCGCAACGTCGTACTTTTTCTCCAACAGCTCGGAATGAAGTTTAATGTTGGATAAAAGAGCTGCAACAAGAGGACTGTTTAGTGAGATGAAATGAACTCACGATCGCAATGCATCGAACACATTCTTCCGAAAGCAATCCAATCAGCCGCCGTTATCTGAGCATCGAACGCATCGTTCCACGACGAAATTGACAACATCGCTCTTTCGATTTCCACGGTGTTCGGCAGCCATAGACGTTTGACTTGAGCCTTCGTGGTGCCATTACTCAGAATCAAACGGTTCCACATTGATATCAAAAAGTCCTAGACAGAAATGAACACTCTGGAGACTTCAACTCACAACTTCATGTCCCGCATCAACGAGAACATCCGCTAACCGTCCATTAGAAGTTAAATGGCTGTGCCCAACGTTGCTCGAAATGTACAAAATACGTAGTGGTTTACTATTTGAGACATTAAAAGACAAAACGAAAGGAAATACGCAAACTAATAAAAGCGCTTGTATTCTCATAATGTTAACTAGAGGATAACAGCTGGTCGGCTGTTTCGGCGTACAGTATAGATTGATTTTCTTCTACTTTTATGCTAACATGTCCGTACTCGCTGGTCTTCATTCTGAACCGATCAGACCACTCATGATTGGAAAGACATGATCGACTTGACGTTTTGCTTCTTCAACGTTCATTTTCATTCGATTTCTAGACAGACATAAACTGACGAAAGCTAAAGATTTAAAGGCATCTAATTGATCGTGGGTGGTCTTTAAGTTTCCGATTGTTTGGTAAACGTTTAATTTGATTAGTACAGTTCACGTCCCACCAAATTTTTACGGTTGATAAGATCCGACTAAATAGTCAGGTTTTAGAAGCGGAAGTTCCTGGTTTCGACAAACTTATTTGCATGATTGTAAATGGTCTTCAACAAGAGCAGTTGAGTAGAGTTCAGAGCGACGGTCTGAACCGAAATTGCGTGCTTAAAGTTGCTGAGATTAAGTTATTTGTTTCGAAGTTTTACCGACTGCATTCGTTGAGCTTTCTGTTTAACTGTTTATTCACAATAATATTGATTAGGACGTATCATAAGATTAGGGCTCAATTTACAGACATTAGATAAAAAGCTCTTCGAAAGGTTTTGTTCAAATATGACGATCAATGAGGTGGAATGAAGACGGTGACAAAGATTATTAGAATTAAAACAACAGATCACGTGTATAATGAAAGTGTTTTCTTGTTCAACGATCCCGTTGGTTTGGGTCTTGGACGTCCGTGTTGTTTGAAGCACATGAAACCGATAACGAAGAGCAGAGTCGATACCAAGGATCCCATGCTCATTGCCATTACAATCAAACCTTCGCGACTGATAGCACAAGAGAATCGAGATGACTTATTCGTTTTTTCTATAACGAATTAGGTTACTTGTATCAGCTCTATAACTCACCGTTTTCTTTTTCGAGACTATTCGGCGGTGTTTCGTCCAAATCGTAAATCAACAGCTGACCGGTGATTCTCGGAACTCCGTCTTCCGGTATCAGCGGTTCGTCACGTAGCATTCGATGAGAATCCCACGAGACCTAAGATATGAAAGTAAAGGAAATTTAACTGTTAACTAACCTCCATTGTGTCAATTCGATCACCGACTTTACGTTTTGTATTGTTCTTCTTACCAGTGGATTGTTGGGCTGCTTGACGTTGTTGTTGTTTATTACGTTCCTCTTCTTTCGCCAACTAAAAATTAAGGCTTAGGCTTTGAAAAAATGTAAACTCACTCGACTCATCAGAATGTCAAAACTGTTTAACAAAGCACGTCGATCGGCAACCGAGTCACGGAACATTTTTTGAATACTATCGGCACTGATGTCTTGCGGTAAATTGGAAAGAAGATCAGTGAGTGTTGGTGGAATCGTGACATCTGAATCATAGTCAACGTAATCTGAAAACACACATTCTTTAACCCGATTCTTATTGTTACAACTTTACCTTTCTTTGTGCCCGAAGGTAACGTAGTTGTTGGTTTATCATTTCGTTGCGGCTGAAGATCGTCGTTCGTCTCAAAGTCGGTTGTTACAACTTCCGATCGCTGCGGTTTTAAGGACACAGAAGAGCCATCATGTTGACCAAGAACCTTTCGCTGTGCATCCCCTCCAAATGCGAGATCTTGGTCGGGAGAGAGACCGGGACCGAAGACCGTTGGTCCCTTTTCCGCAGTCGATTGCTCATCAGAAGAAATCGGAGATGGAAGACCGTTACCGTATGAACTTCGTCCATTGCCAATCGAGTTTTCGTTATTGTCACTAAACAAAAATTGTGATATTTGATGTTTTGAACTTACGCTTCCAGTTGTTTTCGCTTGTTACCACGTGTCCGTCCATCATTTTTGCCGCGATTCCCATTCGACCGTTCACCGGTTTTCGGTTGTCGCTGTTTAGTAGTTGGTGGATAGGGTGCAGTTGTGTCCGTGTAATCGTCTTCTGATTCTGTGGATGATGTGTAATGATTGGAGTCGTCAGTTTCCGGTGCTTCAGTAACCGAGTTTCGATTGGCACCACTACGACCGCGCTTAGACAACGCTTCCATGGGCGTCTCTTCATCTTCACCGTCTGTTGAAGTCTGAGCCTCAGCGTCTCCATCCTCCGTGATTTCGTTTTCCGTTTTAACACGAGATTCGTTCTCTTCTTCTTCTCCTTCATTGCCTGTCGACTCTTCAGTTTCTTCTTCACTAGTCAAACGACTTCGACCTTTTTCTTTCTTTTTACCCGGCATTGTTGTAGCACAAGCTGGTGGCTAAACAATTAGGTTATTATCAAAACTATACGGGTTTTTGGACTTACTGTCACTCCATCACACATTCCATTCTTCTTCATGCACATTCGAACTTCGCAGAAAAACCAAACTCCCGGTCGATCAGCAAACTTAAAAACGGTTGACTCGGCATATGCTCGTTGTAGATCGTCCGAATACATGACACCGGTAATAAGCACCGGATCCACTGGACAACCTCGTGAATCGATAACTTCAGCACGCTGCTTCACACCGTCAGTTACGTAACAATTCTTCAGCAAAATACCGTACATGCCTGAAAGTTTGATTATCCGTCATCTAGTGCACTTATTCGAAGCCTACTGTCATCGCAATGCCATTGATGAAGAACTATAATCAGATTTTATTGCATCTTTGTTTCTTTAAAATTGCTCAATGGCAATCAAATACTTTTAAATTTTTTATAATAAAAAGTGGATTCAAGAACTCGTTGGACAATATGCGATCGTACCTTTGTCGCCGACCTTTGCGAACTGAACGGCAGTTCCCGCCGGTTTTCCTTGTCGTAGGTCTTCAATTGTTGAACGGTGAATCGAATACGTGCAGCCGGGAATTCCGTGTCGAGCCTCAACTTCAGTTGTTGGTATCATACTGAAATTCAAGGTCCAAATGATTAAATTTTATCGTTCACTTACCTAACACCCAATTCGGCTGTGAGTCCTTTGTTCGCTTCTTCGAAGAAACATTTGACGTGAAAAGCTTGGTCAACTTTTGTAATGAAAAGTGGATGAAACGATACAACAAGTGTAATGCCATAGTACATGCCACGAGGTTCCATCTGAGTTTTGACTTGCTTATTAAGCTGTTTGGTCATCTTACCGATCTTAGACTTTTCATTCCGCATTGTCCCAACGACAAATCGAAACGCGGTTTCTTGGTGTGCAATTGCGCAAAATCGCTTTTGGCGCATTCCGGATCTTCAGCTCTGCCTTTTGCATAAATTCGGCCTGCAAAACAATTAGAATAGATAAAGCTCTTTACGGCACGTAGATACCGGAGAAGACCTTCCGAGTCTTGATGTAAACTCGAATCTCGTGCTCCATACATTCGATGTCTGGCTCTCCGATTAGATCATTGTCAATCGTTACAGCTCGAATCAGTCCAATAGAGCACCAAGATATTAGCTGAGACAGACAGTCGTAAAGGCAACATGAATGTGGACTTACAAATAAGAAGAACGGACGCCTCATCGTTCAAATAGTCCAATACTTAGCAACAACCAGAGGATATGTCAATAAGCCGGTCGATAGACCACTGGTAAGTATCGTGATAGTAAAACAAAAATCAACCAAACTCTTTGAATCGAACAGCAATTTTCATGAATTGCAACTAAGATTTAAACCTAAAACTGACTATAAGTTTATGGACGATATCACGTCAAAACATAAGTTTTCAAGACGAAAAATGAGAATGTAAACCACAGCGCCCCGCAATAACCTTCCTTTCAACTAAAGTTTTTTAAATCTGAATGAAAAGGTCCGAAGAAAACACATTTCTTGGTATCAAAAGTTGCAATCAAAAACCTTTGTCATTTCAACATAAACACGAAGTTAAAAGTCTCGTTTAAAGTCAAAGCTTAGATAACCGTAACGTTTACAGTAATCTAAGGAGAGTCAAAGGTCAACTGCGAGGTATTGCTTTCAACCACTTAAATGAAAAGCGGCGAAACTTGGATCGAATACGTGGATCGCAGAAACCAGTAAGCGAACTCTCCGCCCTTTCGCTTAAGTGGCTTAGCGGTGGGTGCGCGAGTCGACGGTAATTTAATGGCATCCAATTTGCGGGTCAATCCGAAGACGTGCGCCAGAAAAGAAAACACGCAAATTTCACTTTCCGATCCTTGACGTCCATCGCAGACGTCGCAAAACAAAACTCAATTTAAAAAGCCGTCGCACTCAAAAACGGAAACGCAAATCGCGCAACGTTCAAAACGAACGTGTGCACACTCAATAACTTCGTGAAGTTAGTTTCGACGCATTGATGGGAATTGGAAGCTTGTGACCACCGATCTGTGAAAGTAAAAATGTTTCAAAGTCTGCATATACGGTTATTCCCACATCACAATAACTGAAGAACCGCAAGAGCGGATGATACCACGTCTACAAGACGAACAGACCAAATCAACACATGAATTCCTACGACAAGCTCTTATGCTCATGAATCCCACTGCGTTTCACATATCACTCAAAATCAGTAAGCAATCGAACGTGTGTGATCAATGGGAATTGAAAGTTCGCAAAGAAAAGTGAATGATCGCACTCAATTGTTCGAAGAAAAACGGGTGACTGTATCTGATGGTGCCGAAAAAAAGTCATTTGAATTAAGAAATCGACGCGCTTCCAACTTTTTTATGAACTCCGTTCGGACGCTAAAGTGCCGTTGGATTTGAAGTGAATTCGGTCACGGTCGGCGCTGTGCGCAGGTGGACGCTTTTTGGCGCAAAAAAACTGGAAATGCCAATCAGCGCAATTTGCCGTCGAATGAAAGACGACGATTGTGCGACTACGCAAATTGAGAAGGTTAATGAACGTATTTCACAACAACCAACCATCAGCCCTGATGTGTGGAGCCGATAGAGAATCAGAAGCTTGTGTAGAGGAGGTAGTCAAGAGGGTACTTTACTAAAATCGTTGGCAAAATGAATAACCCGAGACTGCGGATGTTTGTTCAGTCAGTGGTTTGAGCATTAAAGTGACGTTGAGATCAATTTCTGTAACAAGATGAAGCGTTTGCAAGCAAGAGCAACTGTTTCATTTAGTCAACTGCACGACAATAAGAAGCATTTTAATTCAGGTTTAACAATGAAGATGATAACGCAAAGTAGCCGCTTCTTTATGATCACTGACCTTCCCTCGAAATCAGTGCTTTTGTGATCAAAAGTAAAATAGAAATCTGGTCAATGGAAAGTCTCAAACTCAAAACCGAAAGTGAAATTCGCGTTGCAATTATTTTCTTTCTGAGGCGTTGCGCGATCGACTTCGCCAAAATTTTAATTGAGGAAACCCGATTGCCGTCGAGCTGCATACGCCGATTTGGGTTGATATTCCGAATACAACAGCGGCGCTCAGTTAATGAGGTTCGTCGGCGGTAAATCGAAGTTTATGAGTCAAAGCAAAGAAAACGAAAGTTTAGGATTAGCTTGAGTTTGACGAATCATCTTGAGGTTTGAGTAAAAAACGCCAAGACATTTGATCGAATCAATTTTATGGACAAACTTGTTGAGTGTTTACAAATGCTTTATGCTTCTGTGGTTGTCGATATAGTAATTGGACACGAGCTGACCAAACTATTCATTAAACAGAAATTTTATTTGAGAAATTTGGACTATTAGACATATGTTTCACCTTCTCACTATGTTGTCTTTTCTGGTCAGAGGCCAAAGGAATCGCTCGGTGATTGACGGAAAAGTCGGTTCAAAAACGTTACGTTCAAGTTTGGGCGATTTACTTTTTCTGACTCGTAGGTTTACAGAAACAAAGGCTACGAAGACATTAATCAAGAATTCAAGGTGACCTAATCACTTCTGTTAAGTACTTTGTTCTTATATAACAGCGAAAAGACATTCATTTAGAATGTTCTTTCTTCTAAAGTTCCCGTACTTCGACTGTCGATTCCGAATGTCGTTAAGTTGCAAATTGAGTTAGCAATTGACCAATGATCTCGACCACCTCATAGTCTTCTGTGCACCTCGTTCAGTGGCTTTTCGGTTCGAAGTTTTGAGTTTCTTGCTTTTTCGTTCCGCTGTGCCATAAACGTCCGAAGTGGATTATGTTCTGCAGTTCTCTTCGGTTTGTATAACCGAGTCGTTCTTTTTTTACTTTTTTTTTGGTCGATGCACGTCGTCATTTTCGGTCTTCTTGGACTGCATTTTCCTCGAAGTACTTCGTTGGCCCACGGGGTGTTTGTTTCTCGTTTTGTTATCTTTTTTGATGTTTCTCGAATTATTACGAACAATTTGTTCTTTGGTCGATATATCTCGGCAATTCGAGTTTTCAATTTGTGTTCATTCACATCGATCAAATATTACAATTCCTTTGGATCCATGACCTTTGTATTATCGGAGTTGAGTACAATGACAGGTCCAAGAAAACTTGTCTTCAACGTTTCTGATGCCAATTACCGCACCTTTGGTCGGAGATACGTGGATAATCTTTTCGTACTCAATTCATTGCCGATCTTCTCATTTCGTCCAAAGCGTAAGATTAAAAGTGTAAACGGACATTAGTTTTAGCTCTTGATTGCTTTACGAATTTCAAGCTTATTGTAGCTCTTGTGTTATCGACAAACTTATTGCTAATGACTTGCTCTTATGTTGCTTAATTAATGCTATGACTGTTTCGATCGTGTAATAGGACGAGTGACGTGTTAATGAGAAATTTCGTATTCAACGTCATTTTTCTATTCAACAGCTGAGTTGCCTTTTAATCGTATGGGATGTCTGAATCGAAGTAATCTTTGCACATACTATTAAACTTTGATGAACGTCGTCATGAACGTTGTCTTCGTAGTGCACTTTCGGATCGCTTTCCGGCATAGTGACCGACTTTGGTTTCTGTGCATAAACACACCACGTCATAATCAAGATTTTTACTCTTGAGGGTATTTGCCATTGCGCTTCACAATCCAAGTATTTTAATCGCTGCTTGAGGGCAATTCAAAAATTAGACGCCCATTCAATTCATCTGTGAAGATTTGCGCGTGTGTGGGGACCAAACGGAAATCCAAAATGCAAGAGCGAAGAAGTTGTTCGGTAATTGAACAGGCCTCTTCGATTGCCTGTTTTTGACTTGTTTTCCCGAAACTTCTACTGCAAATGACAAATTGAATGTTAAGATCGTGACTTGGCTTTCAAATACGAACATCGATCGTAGATGTTCGCTTATTTCGTATTAACACTCCCCGACAACTTTGATGCCAAAATGTCCCTATGTAGCGTCATGCGTCGTGGAGTTTTGTTGATTGAATGTTGACTTAATCGGATTAACCGTGCTAGGCGTTTGGGATCTCAAAAATCTCGTGTGGCCTTTCCTTTCTTTGGGTCTTTTGCGCGCCGCTGCTGTTCGAACATTTTCTGTTCCACGCATCGTAATTCTTTCCACTGGTCCTCAGAAGCACTTGGTTAGTTTTTCCAGAGGCCTGGTTGCTTGTTTCCGTCGGAGTATTTCGGACGTTCGATGAACGGCGACTGGATATGAGCAGCTGCTCTTTATCGTCCTCGATTTTCTTTGTTCTGTCGCTTGTTCGAAACCCACTAGTTATCTCTGCTTGTCGTTCAGCTTTTCTCATCCAATTTTCTCGTTTTTGAGCTAATGCGTTTAATCGTTGCTTCGAACTTCTGTTGGTTTTTGGCTCAAATCGAAAGCTTCGTTGGATGAGTGTATTGAACATGACTTTCCAACAAAACCGATTTTCATAAGCGTCTTTGGACATGAACCTCTTTGACATTTTTTACTGAAAAATGTTTGTAATTGGCGGTTGCGAACATTCCATTATCGGCGCTTCTAATCGTACGCTTACGAGCCTTATAAATGGATATACCGATGAGATGTTATTCGTCTGATAATTAGATTGTTTCCTAAAACTTTTGGGTTCTAATAAAATTTTACCGAATTCGAGATTTCAATTCACTTTCGAATCGACGCAAACAACCAATTCGCCGCTCGTTCATCAAACTCGCCTGCCCTCTGATTCTCGTGGGATTTCGATTGAACGTCTTCGACCGCAGAGTGTGATTTGTGTTTCTTCTAAAAAGCAAATACACAGCAATACGCTACTTTTACGTTCATAGAACGTATACGTTCGATTGGTTCGCATTGCTGAGTTTAATGTTGGTTGAGATGAAAGCACTTAGTGAGGAGTTAACTCTGTTTCTTAATGATTTTGGACTTAATTGATTGGAGCAATTTGTTTTCGTTTACCCAAAAATTACGTTCTTATTCGTACTCTTCAACTTCCCCTCAACGAAGGCGGAGCCCACCACTGGGCGGTCGATTAAAGCGCGCTGGACGTTCTTATTCTCAACTTTGTCAGTAACAAACATACGGTTGTTTCTTAGAAACGTTTTCGAACACGCCGCAGAGTTTTCGTCTTTTTGTTTATCGACGCATTTTGACTTATAAGTATTCATGTGTTGTTTTTATTGCAGATCTTCATGAACGAAGCCAAGAGTCTTCATTCCATTTTTATGTGAACTCCAAAATGTTACCACTAAACTCAACTGATCAGTTGACAACGGCGACGTTGCTCGCAGCCACCACTTCGATTCCGTTCGTTGAGATCGTGGACGAAGACTACAAAGAAGAAACCTCGTCGTTCAGTCTTCACGCAAATGAACGGCTCTTTCTAGACCTGCGATATTACGCCCGACACTTCCTACCGATCTTCTGTGTTGTCGGCATATTGGGCAACTGCATGGCCCTGATGTTGATACGGTAAGATACTGGAAGACGGTCTTGTGATTGTCGACTTATTTTCGTTGTATTTTTCCTGCAAACGCGCTACCGTAGAGTTTCCTTGCAAAGTCCACTCGAAGGTCAAAATACAAAACAAATGGAGACGATTAAGCAAAAAACGCGCGTTCAATTTCTTAAAACGTTTCCGCGCATTCTAGCAAAAAACATCGAAATGTTTGCACGTCTTCTGCGTGCCGTTTTGCTCGATCGATCAAAAACAAGCGAACAAAAACAAGAACGTCAGTTTGCCATTCGGGTTTTTCGACTTTTCATTCCCACGTTTTTCAAAAAAAGACGTCCGCTTGTCAACTCACTCGGATTTTGGATTGTCGTCGCAAATTGGCGTCCTGTTCGAATGGGAAACGTGACTGCGGGCGATTTTGAAAAGTTATTTTTCGAAATTGCCGTTGGAATCTTACGGACAAACAAAAAATCACAAGCTGATCGATTGGACGCGAATGCGATGGTTAAAATTCGAGATCTTCAGGTACTTCGAGAGTCCTCGGACGTCAGTCTAATCATTGGTTAAATCGCTATTCCCGGTTACTTGGTTTAATCGCGACCTTCAACTTATTTCGGGTTTGATGACCGTGGAGTCGTCAAACGAGAAAGTGCAGAGGGAAATTAAGAATTAGCAAACGAAATTCGAAGGCTGGAAACGGCGCCGGTCTTCCAATGAACGCAGAGACGTGGGTTGAAGTCGAATGGTGCGCTCGGGGATTCGTCAAATTCAATCGAACGACCTTAACCCAAAACTGTGGTGACGTTGAAGCGAAAAAGAGTTGAACTGGTCGATGCGCGATTACTAGTTTGGTTTATAGTTCCAAGAAGAAGCCTGAAGTTCGTAGTTAGAGCACAATGTGTAAGACCGATTGTAGAAGATGATTGGTCGTTCAAAATTTCCTGTTCGCATTTCGATCTTAAGGTCACCAAAAATAGCGTGGGCGTTGTTGTCGAATTCTTCGAACTGTTTTGAACTAAGAATGTCGATTGACTAGTTAGATCAGCGATTGAACTTTTGGCTTCGAAGTTTAACAGTGAACTCTCTTCAATTAAGTCTTCAACATTTTGTACGTATTTTAATCTCCCATTTGCACAAACGTCAAATGTTGTTGGCAGTCAAAGAAGTATCGTTGTTTTTGGACTTGTTCGTATTCGATAGATGTGTGAAGGCATTCATTACCGGTACATTTAGTTGAAATCAAACTCAAAGATGAAGACAAAGATCGAGTTGAAGTTTCTGAACCAAATGAACTCTTTGTAATCGAATTGAACTCACGACTTTTGGCCATCTAATTACAAAAAGCGTCTACTGCTCATATCCCAGGGTTATTTGCAAAGATAAATATGTAAATTGAACTTTTTCTGTTCATTTTTTCGACCAATTTCCACTTCCGCATCTGCTTTAAACGCTCAAATGGGCATGTCACTAAAGATTATAGTCTTTGAAATTAGTCGTCGAGAAGATGGACGAATCAAAAGAACAGTCATAACGAAAAAGTTTCCAGGAAGTAGTCAATTGAGCCAATTAAGGCGCTCAAGCGAGAAAATGACGATCTTTAGACTTTTTGTTGAATGTACGATTTCAGAACAAACTACTGGCTACGACGTTTGACCTCGAACATTTACCTTTGCACGCTGTCCATCAGCGGTTGTTTGTTCCTGTCGACGGTTCTAATCACGTGGTTGGACAACACATTCGGTTTCACCTTCTACTCGGACTCGGAATTCGGATGCAAGACGCTGACGTTTTTGGCGCATGCATGCGATTTTATTTGCGTTTGGATGATATCGTGGGTTAGTTGCGATCGTGCCATCGTTCTGTTTCGCCCGGGTAAGCGCGAAAAGAAGCGTCCATTCTAATCGCTTACGTTTCAGGAATTCGAAAGCGTGTTTGTTCGAAAACATTCGCGCGACATCTGGTCATCTGCACCGTTCTGTTCAGTTCGACTTTGTACGGTTGGTGTTTAATATTCGCCGGACTGGAGCCCACACCGCAAGGGATCACTTACTGCGGCATTCAGACGGACTTTAAAATCGCCAAGTAAGTGGTTTGCAGAAGCCGAGAGCGCCAGTTTCCCGTTTTTCGAAAAATTCCCATTGAATTGTAATTCGATTTCCGGTTTGTTGCTAAAATGCGACGGCACGTGTTTGATGACGAGCCGCGGAAAGCGGAACAAAATTTGTACGAAACTTCGAAACGACTTTTGAGCTTTTGATTCGTGAAATAAATGCTCTTGCAAACGATTGGCGACAACCGCTGTATTGACAGTCCATCATTACAGTTACAACCTGCGTGAACTACACATCTTCTTCTCGCTTCTGGACACTATTCTGTGCACCGTTGTGCCCTCGATTCTGATCATGGTCGTGAACAGCATGAGCATCTATCGATATCGGCAGTGCATGAAAATCTACTCGTCCGGTGTTTTACGAGTTCGATTTTTGCGCGTACCGCCCGAAACTGAAGGACAAAAGTTTACGGTAAACAGAGTTCTCAGTTCGAGTTTACGATCAAGTTTTGTAGGAAGAAACCACAACGGCAAAAAAGTTTTTACTCAGCCAACAAAGCCAAGTGACCAATCAGTTATCGTCGCAGTCCAGTCGGGTATCCCACGGTGGGAAACTACGATCTTCGGATCTGACTTTAAGTCGATCGTTGCTTATTGTCACGAGGTGCGTTTGATGGAATCTCAAAATCGTTTAATTGCTTGTTTAGCACTTTCGTTTTGCTCAACGTGCCAAACTATACAATCCGTTTGTATGAAGCCATTTTCGAAGTTAAACCAACACATTTTTGGAATTTCTTCGTCTTCATGACCTACCTTCTTTACTATCTTCATCACGCAGTTCTCTTCTACATGTGAGTAACGGCGATTTGCATACCTTATCACTTGTTTAGGTACATATTCTGGTCGCCACAAATGAAGAAACAACTGATGCCAACGGCATTGAAATTGCTGGAGTGTTATTGCTTCAAAACGGTAAACAAAATTTCGAAGCTTTGTGAACGTTTTTATGTTTAGGTTCCCGATTTCGGTCATCACTCACAAATTTCACTTCAAGCGCGACGTTAAATCTTCGGATTCAAGCGTCCACTGTTCTTGCCAATGTAACATCCGCCTTTTGAAGTTGACTTATACCTCAATCTTTTTCCAACCTTTTCCAGTGCTTTAAAACCGTAAATTTGAACTTTGCTTTAGTCTCTACTCAAGTTTAAATTGTGTTATTTATATTCTTGCTACCTTGTTATTAACTGCATCTCGCGGTAATTTCGCTACTACGCAATAGTTGTTATTTGCTTGTACAGAGTATTGCCAATTGATATTTGTCGTCCATGGGTACATATACTTGCCGGTTGAAAAAAAATTTAGCACATGAGATTTGGTAATAAAAAGATCTTTTATACACGCACTTGAAATCTCATATCTCGTTGACTTCGTGCAATCGTTTCAGATGGCCGTCGTAACTGCCACGTCCGACCTCCATTAAACGATCTCGAATCTCGTTGACCGGCGCTCGAAAAGAGGCTTTGTATGCAAAAGCCAAGTGAACAGTTGAAGGATCTTTGCAGTTGAGTGAATCGAAATCTTCCACTGTAAACATACTCTTCCATTCGCCATCTCGTTTACTGAAACAATTTCGGATGACTAAAGTAGCAATTTTTGAACGAACTTCTCCTTCCATCCATGAAACATGAAATCTTTGTCGCACCACTTCGATCCCGTTTGCCATCCATCGCGCACCCAATAGTCACGACCAAAAGACAATTGTCGTAGGGTGCCATTGGTGCTTCTTAACCACTCCGCTGGACCCAGAATTTCACGAGCACACGATTCGTAACGGAAAAGATCATCGTAGCTCCTGAAACAAAACGTTCACACAAATACAATCTTTCTACTTACTCAGAATTCTTCCAGATTATCGTGCATCTGAATCGTCTTAACGGAGCACAACTCGCGCAGAAGTGGTCGAGAAAAACTTCCTGGAACCGAAGAAATCTTGAGTTTTGACATCGAGAGAGCTACCGAAATCGCGCCGTTGTCGGTTCCATGCACTGTTCCTTCTCTTACTTTAAATTCGTAAGAAGACCAGTGTCTCAAGAAAGATCGTGCAAACTGCGTGTTTCGGCTCAAATAAGAGCCGGCCATGATCTCGTAGTTGTAAAGACGATCGTAGAAAACGAGATCTGCTGCGGGATGAGTGTACTCCTCGAGTAAATGATTCGGATTCACGACTCCAATGTCCGCGTCAAGAAACACGAACCACTCGGTGTGTGAGTACTCTTCCATCAGTTTGGCCATCACACAATGTCGTTGAAACATGAACTAAACAACATGTTCAACTGGAGAGTTTGATTGTGACTAACGTCTTTGCCGAAACAAAGCTTCAAGTATTTGGGATTATCGAACAAATTCACTTGGATTAGCGGATAATTGTGAGCCTGAGCATAACACCGCAACGTGGACTGCGGTAAAACGTATTCGTTCTCCGTCTTGTTATCGTAAACAATGACAACAATCGCTATTTCAAGTCGATCTGCACATTTGATTGAAACGAAAGTAGTGCGAAACTTACGTTCATCGGTCCTTCTCACAGTCAACGGAACGTAGATGGTCGTTTCGTTTGCCACTTGAATGTGCGAAACCACCGGCTGTCGATTGACTGAGAAATCAAATTTCGGTTGAATCCATTTGACTGATCGATCTCTGATTCTTTCGGGACTCAAATCAACGCTTTTTAAGAAGTAAATAAACACAACGAAAAGACCGACCAATCCAATGATCAGCAGTCGCCGTCGAAATCGCAACCCGGTTGTGAGTTCACGAGTCAATTGAATGGACAGAGACTCAACAACCGATTTGATCTTATAAGTGAATTTTTTCTAAAACTCGTTCCAATGAAACAAACAGTTTAATAGTCTACCTCCATTTCATTGTATCAGCAACAGATAACCTCGAAGATGTTCATATCACATTGACTCAAAGACGACAAAGTGCTGTCTGGAGAACAAAAAGCCTTAACGGAAGATCAAGTTTTAAGAGAGAAAGATCCCTTCAACAACAACCGATTTAACAAAATTGGTAGAATCAAAAGAGTAGCTAGCAGTTCATTCGAAAGACTTCTCAAACAGTTCACAGCAACAAAGTTCTTGGAGGTTGAAAGCAAGGAAAAAGACCATAACCGATGACCGTCGAAATTCTTTGAAAAGTCGCCATGACTACTGGGATGTATAGTTAGGTGGTTTAAATAATTGATCGCATTTAAAAAGCAAAAATCAAACGAGTTCTGCAATGACCGTATCGCCTCGGGATTTCGATCGAAGAACGAAACTCAATGCTAAGAACTTCGATCGCTTGGCGTAGACTGTATCGTCTGTGTTTCGAAAAGAAAACGATCAACTGACCTCGTTGACTTCAGTTTTGCTCCAATCTGCCCACATTTCTTTCGCTGCTTCGAGTTGTCATTCGATGGGCATTTCACTACTCGACGCTTGTTGCTCTCGAGTTATTTTCGATGATCGGAAAGCAGAGCCTCTGAGTTGAAGGGTTGCTATAGCCTTGAAGTATCCGATGCCATTAATTGCTTCGTATAGGCAAAGCGTACTGTTGGATTATTGAAAGCGGTATTCCGATCGAATAACAAAAAGCCATTTCGCGAAAAGCGATTTGTGTTTTTTTGTTATGACTCGGGTGTTTTCTTTTTGTTTTGATCGAAACGGCAGTTCGTTTAGTCGGCAGTTACGAAGCCGCTTCGGCATCTCCCCTTTTTCGTCCTCTTCGTTGCAGTCAAAGCGAAAGCGGCTGGTGATCTTCGTCGTGTTTTTTCTTCTCCCTACTCTGCACCATCGATTTTGTTATTTCAGGTCTTTACCTCCACGCAGTGCCCAAATGTCATCAATGTTATTCCCGAGTTTGAATTCGAGTCAAGCGAACACCGACGCGCCTACGGCTCGTACTTCGTCCCACAACTATTTCGATGTTTGGACTCCGTTGGAAACGAAAAAAGAATTCGAGTTCGATTTGCGCTCATCCGTCAATCTGACTCCCACACCTCCACCCGTTCAAACCACAACCTCCGAAGAGTTCGTTCCAGTTCCGTCGATTAGCACAGCAACGATCGGTTATTCGTCATTGGTGTGGACGGGAAGCAACGGAACGTCGAGCAGTAATGAGACGACCAGCTACACGAGAACTTACATGGAGTACGGACTCGTAACGCCGCCACCTATGAGCGGTCCAACCACAACTTTACATCCGAACGATAATGTTGGAATCGTTCATTTGCTTTGTCAGGGAAACATGAGCATCGAACAAGTGATGAACGTTCTGAACTCGGTTCCAACCGAGGAATTGATATTGTTTTTCAGTTCGATGAAAGCCTGCCGGTAAGACTAATATTAGGAGAAGAGACAATAAACGAACTCATCTGCAGATTTATGAACGAAGCAATGGTTCTTAATGAGTCATTGCGCTTCGAATTGGCTACCTTGTTGCAGCGTTCGGATGTCGAAGTCACGTACAAGATCTCGGTCAATCCCGTGGGTAACTACATGATGCAAGTGAGTTTGCATAGTGTTCGATTCAATCGATAATCGATACTTGGTTTTCAGTCAATCATCGGAGTGGACGAGTCAGTGGATCGCTTCATCTGCACCGCATTCATCAATCAACTTCATATGCTGACCGTTGATAAATATGGTTAGTGAACAACAATTGTAACAATCAATCAGCCACAAATTTGCAGGTTGTCGTGTCGTTCAAACTCTGCTCACTCGACTTCCGCTGGAGCTCGTTCATCAGTTGGTCGATGGGATGCGCGGATTCGTCATGGAAGCGGCGGTTAACCGTCACTCCGTTCATGTCATTCATTGCATCTGCCAAAACCACACCTCATGGTTGTTGGAAAAAGTCATGAACGAGGTAACAGAAGAATTTGAAACACCATCTAAATCTTTTCATCCGCAGATCTGCGAACCACGCAAACTCGCTTTTTTGGCCGAAGACAAATTTGGGTGTCGATTGATTCAACACTGTTTGGAGGCATTGAGCGAAGAGATCACGAAGTGAGTTGCCTTTGTTTCATTGTAGACCAAAACAATGAAAGCTTCAAATGAATCGTTAATTCAATTTTTAGTGATTCCAGATCGTACGTGCCGCCGCTTTTGGATCGAATGGTTCTCTTGTTGTTGCAGAACGCTAAACGATTCTCCACTAACAAATACGGTTAGTTTTGTGGTTTTGGAAAGCGGTCTAATGCGACTTTTCAGCCAACTACATCATTCAGTTTTTCCTTACTCACAAGGCTTTCAAACGTCAATGCGAGTACATTTTGGAAACAATCGTTTTGTAAGTTTAAAGTGATGCGATAATCAAACATAACTCGAAATTTCAGAGGCAACATCTTGGACTTGGCGCAATGTCAATACGGTTCTCATATCGTCGAATCGGCACTTCAATCGGCTAGTCCACCATATCTGCGACGCATTTTCAAAGAGATCTTCGATGACTACAAGACCGATCGCTACAACCGCACTCCACTTGAGGTCGGGTGTTCGATTTGTGGTTTGATTTAATCGTCTCGTTGCAGATCATGCTCTTCAACCAATACGGTAACTACGTGATTCAACGTCTTCTTGCAGTGGCAATTGATGTAGTGAATGATCGTCGTCAAGGCGACAAGAATTGGTTGGTGTACATTGCGCACGCCGTCTATCGCAACAAATCGGCCATCGATCGTTATGCTTCGGGCAAAAAGATTATTCAATCGCTTCGAACTCTTCATCCCGACCTTTTTCCATGCTAAATCAACGTTTCGTTTAACAATCTTTCTTTTCTTCTCTCGCTATATTCCCTTCCTGCTAGTGTTTCGTTCTCTTTTTCCCTTATGTTTATTTACGGGTCCCATCTGTGCGTATTGTACGTGTGCATTTTGATTATTTTTTTGTCTTTTGTTTAGTTTTCCACTCTAGTGTAAATTTTCGACTCTTTTGGTATTTTAATTGGTTTTCGAAAACGATTGTCTCGCATTGTGCTCTTTATCCCAACAGAAATGAAATCACATCGATTAGCTGTTTTCGTGTTTATTCGTTGTGGTGATTGAAATGCAGTGAACGTACGTGCAGTTTGAATACATGAATTGTGGGAGAACAAAGGAGGAAATGCAAACGGTTGCCTGTGGACAGGAAGATCGAAAGCAGAAAAATCTCGAACATTAAAGCTAGAAGAAATCGAATTGTAGGGCGAAGAATCTTCAGATCAACAGTCGTTGTCAGGACGTCGGAAACAGGAAGTCAACGAAGCGAAACATTTGGTCACTGGACGCTTTTTGATTCGCGATTGTAAGGCAGCTCGTGTAGCAATCTCAAAAACTTCGTAGACGTTCTAACGAAGAACGTGAATTAGCGATTCGAAGATTGAATTCAACTTACTTCTCCTTCTTTGGCCGAACATTCAACGTAGTTGTGAGCGCCAATCAATTCGGCCATCTTTCGGCCTTCTTCGTACGAAACGGGCGCCTGTTTCTGGCGTTGCAGTTCACGAATCACCGCAGGATCGTGTCGAGTATCCTTTTTGTTTCCGACCAAAATCAATGGTACATGACTGGGACAGTAGTGTCGAACCTAAAAAAATGAAAGCGATCAATTGCCATTGCGATTCAACGAACCTCTGGTGCCCATTTCTCACGAACGTTTGCCAACGAGTCCGGTGAATCGATGGCAAAACAAACGAGTAACACCTGAAAACAGATTTGTTATTATTGAAGGCAAAAAACTCGATTCCAAACTCACATCAGTTTCCGGATAGCTGAGTGGTCGAAGTCGATCGTAATCTTCCTAAACCAAAGGTTCAAACTATGCTACTCACTTCATGGATCTCACCTGTCCAGCTGTATCCCAAAGAGCAATCTCAACCTAAAAATAACGTAGAACAATAATCCGCAAATCAACGTACTTGTTTATGATCCACTTCGATATCGGCAACGTAGTTCTCGAAGACCGTTGGCACGTAAACATCGGGGAATTCATTTTTCGAGAAAACAATCAAAAGACACGTTTTACCACACGCACCATCTCCAACGATCACCAGCTTCTTGCGAATGGCCGCCATTTTCTGTGCAACGAAATTTGAATGCGCGTTCTGAAATCAAAAATCAACTAGTTAGTCGTGGAGAAATGTGAAACGAAATTACGCGAGCCCGACTATCGATTCAGAATGCTCAGCAAAGAGAGAAGGGACTGATCGATCGGATATACGAACAAAATTCAGATCGTAACATTTATCGTTCGATCGTATTTCTCGGACATTTTGAACATCGAAAAGCCAATTAACTTCGCAATCCAATCTCGGTCGATGTCAATGGAGTCGCTTATGAGATTGGGAAATCGAGAGAGCGAATAACGGACGACAAAAATCGCCAACGCTCGCACAGAAAGATCGCTTGCGTCCCATGCGTGGTGCGAGGAGCACAACGAAAGCCGTTTTGGAACGCAAAAAACGAGCGCGCAAACGCGAAGTGGCATCGCAACGAACTCCACCGTCTTCTTCGCTTGAGGTTAAATGACTGCAAACGAAGAGGTGTTGGATCGAACGCATAGTGGTCATAAAGATGTTTGCTGACGGTGGAAAGGAAATGACTAATTCGAACAGGTACGAAAAGATCGACGGAACGGTCGTTTGATGAGCATTAGAACGCTTCGTGATGATGACTAAGCGAGCGACGAGATCGAAATTGTGAGAATGCAAGGAAAAATAAACACTAGCCAAAGGACTTCGTTCGCGTTCGTTTGACCAAAATCGCATACAACAAAAACACGTTCAGATTGGTTGTTTTTAATCTCTTACCACACAAAAGAAATCCGACGACTTACCTGAAGTAATTGCATAACGATAACTCAATTAGTGTTCTACGACCAAACGCTGATAAAGAATCAACGTCTCACGCGTTTCCTGTGAATATAATACCGAGGATTAGTTATACACAGCCATTTATTGTGATCATTTGAGTTGGCTTGTAGTCTTTTCTGAACTGCTCGACAAGTGAATTGATGAATGATATGTAATCGAAAGGATACGTAAATTACATTTGTGGGTTTAGATTGAATTGATTGTCGCATTGTTGATTGGAACGGTCATTACAGTTCTCAACGGCTGGACACTACAAATTCTTCAGATCTGAATGTAGTCACCAGAGACCACCGCACTACATTAAGACGTATTCATCGATTCCCAAAGTTACTCGATCACTGTAATCGTGTTCTTTTGTATTAAATTGGATTTGTAAAATACACGTTCATTAAAAGAATAGAAACTCATTTTAAAACTTTGATTCCCGCCAAGTATTCAAGAGTTTGCTCAAACTTCACGGTTGAGCTTTTAGCGTTGCTTCCAGTCGACCACAAGCGAGTAGTGACCGCCGTGGTGGTGCGTAGCGCGTCTTGGCGAAGAATCGGTGGATGCGAGACGTTTTTTGCCAAAGTTCTTGATGCTGTCATTGACATCGGTCTCATAATTGTTAAAATAACGCTGTTTATCCGACGTGAAATGAGAAATGCATTCGGATTCAAACTCGACCCGAACTTCAAATGGGAAACCGTAGAATACAGCAAGTCAATTTGGTTACAATTGTGTTGATGTTCGGTTTTAGAAATGGAGAAGAAAGGTTCGAGTTCGATGGAAACACAAAAAAAAAGGACGGCGAAAAGACGTTAATCCATCGGCCAACTTCCGACGAAATAATTCTGATGAAACAATTTCTGTGTAAAAAGACGCGCGGATCCGATCTTTGCATGCTTTCCGAAAACTTCTCCGTACTATTCAACGATGGTGGGTGGAAGATTTAAGAGTAGTTGTCAGTGTAGTTACAGAAACTTCAGTGCAAGACGTTCAAGCGGAGCAAACGAATTCAGTTCTTCAAAACACGTCGCCCAATCCGCCAGTTGCCTACGCTGCCAATACACAAATGTCGCCGTTACTCAGCCAACCGACTGCTGAAAACAATCAAGCAACACAGCATACGATCGATCGTGCTCGAAATTTGCTTTATGGTGACCAAGAAAACAACACTGTTGCTACACGTGCGAAAGGAATCGGTGCGGTTCAATCTCCGGATCGTGTCTCAAAGGAAACGATAAATCGGCGGAACCTGTCTGTAAGTTTATTTAACTATTTGATCTATAAAGACCCAATTTTTCGTGTCGACGGCGTTTATTCCGTACCGAAACCCAATTCAACAAAACCAAGATTCCAACAATCCGTTTACGCCTACAAATTGATTCTCTGTTATACACCTTTTTTTGTTTAAGTAAATAAACTGTTGTTTTTCTTTCAATACAAATAAAAATCAATCGAGTGACAACTGCTCCTCGAAACCATCACGGACAAGAAGCGAGAATACACCAATACTGTCATCAAGCGAGGTAAGAAGAAAATCGCTGTCTTTTGATTTTGCTCTTCAGACGGCGCACTCCAATGAGTTCATACGGGCAAGATCATTGCGAGAATCTAGAGTTTGAGCTATGGCGTAGACCGCGATTCCATCAAACCGGTTAGTCATCATCGTTTGCGGTTTTTACTTTCGAGTTTCAGGCGGAGGTTGCAATTAACATCGTCAAATTGTTCTTCAATGGCGTCAAAATAGCCAAATTGGATGAGTTCGACGCCCGCCTTCGAACAGCGGACTTTGGTGTGCTAGTCTATCGATTGCGAGATTTCTTTTATTGATCATTAAATACTCATTCATTGATTAATTCATTTATTTGCTCACAGCGATAGAAGATAAAGAGACCGCGGTTTAGACGGTTTAAATCGTGACAAATTTCATTAAATAACTGTAATTAATTTTAAACAAAATCAGACAACTTGTAGAACATAAACAATTCGAAGAAAAAAAGGAGAATTTACGACGATAATTAATAAAGAAACGACAAAGAAAAAAACTAGATGCACTTATCCAACCCTTTTATGAGATGTTACACAAAGTTACGGTTGTAAATAAGTTTTGCATTGGGGGACATCAGGCAATGGATAATTCCAGTAGTCTTTTCCGTGTATTGCGTCAATTACAAGCGATGTGCGGCGCGTTATTGGTAGATCGTAGCTGTGCATGAAGGTGCACTCGGTAAGCGCCACACAGTATTCGAACTGGAGCCGCTTGTAGAACTTTCGTTGTTCTTCGTTGAGTTGGTCCCTCCTCCTTCGTAGAAGTTTTGTTAGCTTGTCGATTGCAGCAAGATAGCCGGTGAAATAACGTCGTTGCCAGTCAGAATAAACTGGTTTTCTTCCGTCCGATTGTTTTATATCCAGTGGGTTTTTTCCTGGTTGCCATTGGTTGTACCTGGTTAATTCCATATTATTCATCAGATTGGACAATGTATTCTCTGGTTTTGTTAGAATCTCCCTATTCCACCGTTGACAGTATTCTTGTCGCAACGGCGCGAAGAACACATCTATCCAATTATGTAGCACAAGTGATGGCCACAGAAATGCAACGGAAAACTTCTTCGGGTCAAAATCGTCGTTGGAAGTGTCTGGAACATCTTTTGAGGTTTCATCATCTGATAGGGCATCTGGATCGACAGGTTCGAATGGGACGTCTGCATCATCATTAGGTTTGAATCCCTTGAAGTAATTGTTCGGTCCGGTGCCAAGCAATGGATAACAACAAAAGAGAAGATTTATTCGGGGATAGACAATCAACAATAAACACTCGATTAACTGGGATGACTAATCGGTCGGGGATAACAGCAACAACAGGGTCTCTAGACCGATTGACTGATGACAAAATAATCGGTGGTGGCGATCGGCAGCGAGTTGCAGGTCGCCAAGATCAGGGGTTGTAGTGGAAGGATACGGAAAGTGGAAAACGAATGATCTTAAGTCCGGACAGTAATGATCCGCTAACGCTCGCACAGTTTGAAGACCGGTGACATCGCCGTCGGTGCAGATTACAATCTTTGCGCCGTATTTGATGGAAATTGTCTTTGCCAAATTACGAAGTTTGGAAGTCTACGAATTTCTGCTCAATGCGATTATTGCCCCGTCGGTGTCTTCAATTTGAAGAGCAATTTGTCTGTAGTCCAAAATTGCTCTTCCTCTTCCTTCATAAATTAGCACAGCCGCGATTTTGTTCATTTCTTTGCCTTTTGAGTTCATGAACTTGAATTTGTTGTCACTTACTTCCGAGGCTGTGTCTCCGGTTATTATAAACGGTCGGAGGATGTTGTATACTTCCTCTTTTCCTTCTTCGTTCATGTATTTGAAGAAACCAATCAGGAAACTGTCGAGGGATCCGGGCTTTATGCATCTTTTGACCGTGTTGTGATTAACAACTGCTTTGTTTTTACCGAACAGGTGTTGGAGGTCCAAGCCAGCTCGAAGATCCATAGACAAACCATTTTTTATATGGGCGAAATCTCGACGGACAAGATGCTTGAAACGTCCGGAGCCAATTCCGAGGGCGATTTGAATAGCATGAAGTGATGGTTGTGAGCTACTTTGTTGCCAAGAAATTGAACGACCCGCATTTTGTGCGTTGACTACAGCCCATTTGAAATTGACGTCTTCGTCTTTCACTGCGTTGAAGAAGTCGATGAGTGTAAACAAAGCGTCAAGAGCATCTACGAGAACAAGCGTTTCCGGCCTTTGATTCGGCGCTGTAAATGTAACCTCGGAGTGTTTTTCTTGTTGTTTCTTTGTTTCAGCGGCTATTTTCTTGGCAGTTGTAGTATCACTACTTTTAGGTTGACGTCTTGTTAAACAGCGGATGAAGTTGTTGAATACTGAATTACAAACATTGTCGGTGTTCGGAAAGGTTGTTTTGATCTGTTGTTGAAATTCTTCGATGCCGGGTAACAAACGATGAAGTTGAACGTCCATCAGCTTTTGAACCAGCAAGGATGTGTAGGTCCAATAATGAAGGGAATGTTGCGTGTATGATTTGCGTACTTCTTCGGGCACTTTGTAGTGGCCTTCTTCAGCTATGTTTGGCATGGTTTTAATCTCGCCGGAAGACATTTTTGATGACGCTGAGTTCCAATCTTCGATCATTTGTTGAGTCATACCGCATCTTTTGAATTCATCAGGTATTGAATGAGCGATACTTCGGTTGAACCACCACTCGATATTGCCGATGAGTATGAAATCCATTAGAGAATCCAATGCTCTTGATTCATCAGTTGGATGTGAAATCGTTCTAATGAATTGCTCGTCCACAGAGAATACTGGTTCTTCATTAGGTTCGGTGACTGGATCTTCACATATTGCAAGTAATTCTAACAAAATTTGTGAAACTTCTTGGTTACCAGAAAGACTCGCGGCTTCGCCGCTCGCTTTCTTTACTTGTGTTTTGTGTGGGTTAAACTTGCGGCTTTGTCGCTTGCTTACTTGTTAAACAATAACAAAAAATTCAACAATTAACTGGTGAAATGCACTGAAATCAAGAAATCAGAAACTTGACATTACATCGATCGTATCCCTGCGAATAGCTGTTTTGGATACATGTATTAAATACCGTTGTAACGCTCATTAGTTGAGTTTTCTAGAATGCTAATATGCACCTGTCAAACACGACGACAAAAAAATGACAACAACTACCTCTCGATTCGCACTAAAACCGAAAAAATCCGTAATCTCACAGTATATTGATTCGAATATCTATCTTCGAGTTGCGTATTATATACTGTTGTAACGCTCATTAGATGAGCTTTCTGGATTGCTAACACACATCTGTCAATCGATGACAAAAAGTTTAACAATTGGCTGCCGAAGTCCACTTAAGCCCAAATTTTAAGGCCCGCATTATATCGATCGTATCTTTGTGAGTAGTCATCCTCAAACTATGTACAATATACCATTGTAACGCTTTTTAATTGCGCTTTCTAGAATGCTAATATACATATTAGAGAAACATCTTAACAACCAAAATATGTGGACCCGCATTTGGAGCAAAAATGAACAGAAAATTTCTACCAAAGTTAATAACTCCATTGTGATTATTTTATATGCTGTCGTATATTGCATGTCGATGAGCCCTACTGATGCGCACAACGCTATGTTCTTTCAAGGCAATCGGCTCAAGTTTCGATATGGTTTGATCAGAAAAACCGATTTCAGTGTTAATTTCAAGTCAAAAATTTACTCAGTAAAAGTTCGTATCTTGCAAAACAAATGTCAAATACGTACTCTCCATACTCTAATCTATAAGTTGGAACACTTTGTTTTTGCTCAAAACCTCAAAAGCGTCACCCCATCACCATCACTATCACCATCATCATTGCCGATTATGTTAGGGGAAATGTTAGGGGATCAGCAGCCATCGAAAATTCTTCGGCAATGATTGGTTCTATTGGTTGAGTGGGATCTATTTCCATTTGCATGTTGTCGATTGCGTTAGTGACCTGTAGAGCTTCGGCTGCTGTTTCGGCACGAATTTTTTCATTAATGTCCGTATCCGGAGCACCCACTGTATCGGCAACGACAAAAACGGGAATATCTTCGGGATTGTCGTAAAAGTGATGTGCTGCTAGTTGATAACAAAGCGAGTTGACGTGTTGTTGATTTTTTAGTATAGTGCGTTCTTCATCATTAATTGAGACGGCATATGGCTCAAGTAATCTCTCAGCTATGAAGCACAAAGCAATTCCATAATCACATTCTTGAGGCGTCGGATGGTAGATGTTTTCGTAGGCTGTTGTAATGTGGCATCCGGGAAAATCCTCAAGAAAAATTTGCGTGTTTTGTCTAGTCGATCGTCGTCAATTTGAGAAGCCGTCATATACTGAACGTTGAGATTGGGATCGTATAATGTTGCTTTAAATTCCAAATTATTGGTTGTGTCGACGGTAATAAATGCGAATTTTGGAGATTGACGATCATCGGTTATAAAAACGAATCCTTTACGCAGTACTTCGCGTTCGTCATTGCTCAGTTTGTCATCGTTCTTATTGTCTATGTGACAACTGAAGAACTGATTTCCTAACACATCAATTTTGGCTGAGTACGGGTTGCTAATTCTGAGGCGGAGAATTTCCTCAACAAATACAAACGGACGGATTTCGTTTCCATAATTTAAGGAAAGGATTTCCTCTTTGTTGAGTTTTCCGTTGTAAATGTTGTTGATTGGTTGGTCGTTCTTCAGGTTGTCCAGAACTTCCATGAATTTGCTGAGTGCTTTAACCATTCCATCAGTATAAGTACCAATCATTGGCGGTTGCAATTTACGAAACATCTTCAGCCCTTCTTCAATTGCTTTCGAACAACTCTCGTGTCCACATCCAATTTTGTTGCATTGCTGAGTGGTTAGTTCCGAAATGCTTCTTGCTGATGTCAGTTGAGTGGCTAAGGTTTGCGTGTTCACGTTCAATGAATTAAGTTCGTATGCGTCGCGATTGTTGCTGGAGGTACACGCTTCGTCAAGAATATCCACATCCATGTTGTTGTCTGTAGAACAACTTTCTTCGTCTTGTTGATATACACGAATTCGCATCTTACTCCAAAGTTCCGATAATTCCGGACGTTCCGTTATTTGCTTGCAATTCTCGTCCGATTGCATGCGCTAAAACATTCAATTAGACTCTGAATCTCAGAGTGAACTTACGGTGCTCGAGCATGCTCATCACAACCGGGTCAAAGACCCGGTTGATCATTTGAGTGCGCCGGTTCATGTTTCCGTTCAACAACCAACCGATTATGACCACTAGGGCCATTAAAATGAAGAGCAAGTACTGCACGTTTGTTCTGCACGTGCAGTTCATCTAAAACAAAACATCATATTAATTTGCAAAACGAACACGAAACGCGAAAACTGGTCGAACGACGAGAGTTTGGAGTAAGTAAATGATCAAAAAATTGAATGGTCGAGTCAAAAAGAGGCGCAACCAAAATGAACATCGGAAGCGTCGTCAGATTCCGTTTTCTCCATCGGAGTGAGAGAAATGGCAAAAGGCGCCAACAGCCGATTGCGTCTAGAAATGAACGAATGTTGAACGCGTTGTTCGGATTGCGCAACAACAACAAAAGCACTGGCAAGCAGTGGAATTTAGCCGACCGTTTGGAAAAAATGGTCGACCAGTGGTTTCGTGCAGCCGAAAGAAACTGCAGTTGCAGAAAAGGAGTCTGCAAAACAAAAAACATTCAAGTGTCTTCTCTGATGAAGAGATCACTTGTTGTTTCTTTTGGTCGTCGGCAAAACCACTGGTCAACACCTGCTTGCCAGTGCCTTTGTTGTTGCGCAATTCGCACAACGCGCTCAACATTCGTTCATTTCTAGACGCAATTTACTTCACCGTCAATTTACATTTGTTGTCGTAGCGGTCGGTCGTTGAATTTGTTCGCTCTTCCCAGTTTAAGAGTTTTCGTTCGCAAATGTTTTTTGATTACTGCTTTCATTTCTTCCGTAGTCCGTTGTTAATTGTCCAATGGCCGGGAAGAGGCAAGAATCCTCTATTTCTTCGGGAGTCATCCTTCCGCTTCAATTGGGATGAGAGTTGGCTCACGATCAAGTCGCTGTGTCCGACGGCGTCGTCAGTGCAATCGGCAGACTGTCCGTTCGTTCATTGCGCGCTTGTTTTCGGACTGTTCACCATTTGCCTTTGCGCGTTTTTATTTTTTGTGCATTTTGGTGTGTTTTTGAAACGGATTCTTGATTGAGGTAATTTTGACGCTTTGCGCTTTTAGTGATACGCGAGAGAGCACGCGGTTTGTACGCACTGAACGTCGGTCGTCGAGTGTTGGGAGCGTTTATTTGAGCTTTGAGTTAAATTGAAAGGTTACTTTGTAAATAAACTCCTTTAAGTTCTCTAGTTCATCTTAAGAGTTTCAGAATTCTCAATCAATTATCGTCATGATGCACCGGCAACGTCAAATGGCAACTCCAGCACGTTCCACAAATCGAGTAAGTTGAATTTTACAATTTGATTTCGATTGCCTTTCAGTTCCAAGATACTCACGTACGAGCACCATTGAAACCGCCAGATCGACCGCTTGTTCCGTACATGCGATTCAGTCGAAAGATGTGGTCACGAGTACGAGCAGAAAATCCGGAGGTTCAATTGTACGAAATCGGCAAAATCATTGGACAAATGTGGCGAGAGGCATCGGATGCTGAAAAGGCGATTCACCAGCAGGAATACGAGCACGAAAAGTTGGAATACGATCGAAATCTGAAAGGTGAGTGAGATTGTAAATTCTATCTATTGGTCTTATATTTTTAGCGTATCAAGCAGCCGTGGAGCATCAACAACATCAAGCATCTCGGAACATCAATCACGGAGGTGCAGGAGCAGCGAAAGTCAATGGTGGACATTACCACGTACCACCAACAGCGACAATTCAACCGGTCGACGAAGAAGATCCGTTGGAGTTGACCAGAAAACGACAATCCGGACATCGCTACGAACGAAACAATCGATTGATGTTGGAGCTGTTTACCGGAGCTTGTTTGCCCGATACTCGAACGGTAGTTCCACAGAATCGTATTGATATGCTGAAGAAACAAGCGAATTCACTTTCAACTCATCAGGTTGGTTTAATAACGAGACAAGAAGGGAAGCTGAGATTTCAGAAAAAGTTGAATGAAGAATTGGAGCGTTTGGAAGAGAACTTTCAACGACGAAAACGTGCATTAGAAGAAAACAGTACGAAATTCAACGAAGGAATGAAGAAGTTGAAAGATGAACGACCTGTCTTCACAGAAGAGAAGTATCGGGAGTACGTGCACCAATGGATGGAGTACATTCGATCACAACCGTCTGATAGTGACGCCGAAATTGTCAAAGAGGTTATGGACGAACTACTTGAACGTGTGTCAACCTGAAAGCATTTTTTGAACTATTTATTTCTAACGTTAAAATAAATGCTGCTTTTTCTTCAACGAGATTTATGTGATTCAAATGTGACATCTAAAAGCCGTGTGCATTAGAGGTGGAAAGCGACCTTCATTTCTGAGAGTCATTTACGTTTACAATAAAGTGAAAACAACATTGTGTGGTGCTTGGCTAAAGTAAAATGATGTTGAACTTCGTTTTAGTCGGTAAGTTAAAATGGCATTCTGCTCATCACTTATTCATATCAGTATTGTTGGTGTTGACAAGTGATGCGTTTCCCTTTTGGCGTGACACAGCTTTCTGGGCCGCTGATAACGAAATGGCGGCGGCCAGTTAATCCAACTTCGTCTACAGTTACGAACGTTTTTCAGTCGAATCGAGATGAACGTTCTACGGATGTCAAAACTTATAAGACAGATATCGGCAATCAACTGTACGCTCCGTGGACCGAAAAAAATTATCGACGTTTCATGCGCTTTTTTGTGATGCATTGAAATTGAGATAAGAATAAACACCTGCATTCAAAATCGAGTTTATTCATTAGATTTCTATTCGTTTTTGTTCTTCATTCTTAACATCGTTTGAGTAGTCAAAAAGTTAAGAGCAACTCTCAACGACCAAAACATGACTACAGAAAGCAGAAGAACTCCAGAAAGCAGCGTGAGCCAAACGTCCAAACCCAATTGCCGCCAAAGCGATTGAGAAGCAGCCGGAAGTTGCAGCTCTCGAAGACCTCCATGTTGTGCGGCGAACTCGACGTGTCGAACGAACATCTCGGAGGGCGAGATGGGCGCGGTGGCGATCTTGCGTTTAACGTCTTTGGCTGTGAGTTCGAATTTGGAGCTTCTGAGCACTCGAGCCAACGCACTGGCCACCGAGTCGGCCGAGATTCTCCGTCGGTCCAAAGCAACGGCCAATCCACGAGAAACAACTGCGGCCGAATTGATGTGTTGATCGCCGAAGAAGGGGATCGTGATCAACGGCACTCCGAATGTCGCCGCTTCGTTGATCGAATTCAGTCCTCCGTGAGTGATGAAGGCACGAGTATTGGTGTGTTCTGAATCCAAGTCTCAACAAGGCCAATCAAACACACTCACCCAGAATCCCGCTCTGATCCATCCATTCGACCGCCCGAACATTCGCATGTTCCTTCAGAGCCGACTGCAGAGACTCGTCGATCCGAGTGACCTTCCAAACGAACTGGAATCCCGGGAAGCGACTGAAGGCCTCCAGAAACTGGTCTCTGAGCTTTGTGTTCATGTGGGTCGTGTCAACGATGGAACCAAAAGAAACCAAAACGGCTCCCTCAGTCGCGTTGCTCAGAAGTCCTTCCATCTCCTAAACTCCGGGTTCCACCACTTTTCTCCAATCGAACTCACTTCATTCAATCCACCGCTCTTCCTCACTGCAATCCCACCAATCGATTTGATCTTCGGAGACAAAGCTCGTGGCTGTTCGAGTTGCTCGTTCGTGTTCAACCAAACATAATCGACGGCTCTCAACAATTCGCTGGATGACGGGAAATCGAAACCGAAAGCTCGTTTGATTGCCACTTCCTAAACCACGAGCATTCGCTTCGAACTGCGTTTCAACGAACCGCATCTCCATATTGTCGTGGAAGAGTGTAAAAGAGAAGTTCGAGCATTTCGTAGAGATTCCAGAAACGATCTCGAAAACTGCGAATCGGTTGAATTTGGCCGTGATTCGGATACACTGAAAAGTACGATGATTGCCGTGCACTTCTGTTCGATTACTTGGAACGTTTTTGTAGTCGATTGGAATTCCATGAGCTAATGCCGAATACTCGCTCAAAGGCAGATTGGAAGTTTCATGAGTGGATGGTATCTTCAGTTTACGGAACAAAGCAAAAGAACACAAATCGAAGCCCTCGGCCATCGCAACGTCGTACTTTTTCTCCAACAGCTCGGAATGAAGTTTAATGTTGGATAAAAGAGCTGCAACAAGAGGACTGTTTAGTGAGATGAAATGAACTCACGATCGCAATGCATCGAACACATTCTTCCGAAAGCAATCCAATCAGCCGCCGTTATCTGAGCATCGAACGCATCGTTCCACGACGAAATTGACAACATCGCTCTTTCGATTTCCACGGTGTTCGGCAGCCATAGACGTTTGACTTGAGCCTTCGTGGTGCCATTACTCAGAATCAAACGGTTCCACATTGATATCAAAAAGTCCTAGACAGAAATGAACACTCTGGAGACTTCAACTCACAACTTCATGTCCCGCATCAACGAGAACATCCGCTAACCGTCCATTCAAAGTTAAATGACTGTGCCCAACATTGCTTGCAATGAATAAGATTCGTAGTGGTCTACGATATGATACTTCAAACGGTGAAATAGCAGAAGTGTAAAGTAAAAACGACAACACAAGCTTAGAAATCATTGCTTTTCACCGTCAACGAATGTTGATAGCTTGCTTTTATTTGGTCTACAGTAGTCATTAACATCTGTGTACTTTTGCATTGATCTTTGTCGTTACTCTTATGCTTTTTCTCGGAAAGATCAATCATAAATTAAAACAGTACAACCATCGGACTCTTTTCGTTAGCGAACAATCAACTTATTTGCTGTTAAAAACTACCCAACGAACACAATATAGTTGATTTGAACCAAAAGGGCGTTTCAATCAATCATCTTCTGTGTGGTCTTAACCGAATTCGGAAAACCGTGCACGTCAAATGATTAGTGAGTACCAGTAAACGATTATAATTAGAATCAGGAATAATTCGGAAAGTGATTGACAGATTGTTAGTTGAATTCCACAATCGCATGGATAACAATAAGATTACATTTATTTCGAATAACAGTCAACTTATATCAGCTCCAAACCTCCATCACCCGGATAATTCGGATCTTCGCTTAAGTAAATCGACCAGTAAGCAATGTTGAAAAGAATGAAAGCAACTGGAAACAGAATCCTAAACAATTTGACGATAAACTCTAAGCCCGTAGATGTTACCTCGCGATAATGTCGATTCGTTCGGCTCGTCCTCTTTCTGCAAGCAGTGAACACCACCGTACAAGTTCCACACGTTTCCGCTGTCCCATGTAAACCAAATCTCCAATATCCTAAACGTAGTTGTAAACACATAATTTTCGCTTTGCGTTTTCTCACGTGCATTGTCCAATCGGGTTCTGTTTGATGAAAAAGCTCACGCGATGGACCTCCAATGTTGCTCATCTCCATGTCGTCTTGATCGTCGTAATGCAGATTTAGTTGCAGTTTTCGACGTTTCCGCAAAATACTCTTAAATCGAAGAATCGTGTTCCAATTCGACAAATAGAACTTACTCGTGACGAACTTCCTTTTCGAAATAAACCCGATCGTCGTTGAGATCCAATTCCCGTTTCAACGTTACTGTCAACCACGTTCGACAAACGAGTTTTATTCATTGCAATTTTGTGCATTTGTCTAAACAGCAATAGAAGATCAAATAAACAGTTCGCTCACTTGTTTTCATCCAATATGCCGAGATAGTTAACGAAAGAATACTCAATGAGCGAAGCAAAAATAAAAACAACACAACCACCGATCCTGAATACTAAAACATAAACAAGATACTTGTCACAATCTAACCATATGTCTATTGACTTGGCGTATGAGACGGGCGGTAAGTTGGCATTTATGGCGTGCGAAGTTGTGATCATCGTCAGAAGTGTGACAATGGCAAGTGGAACCCGAGCGGCAGTTGATTTCCAATCTACAAATAACACTTGAACTTAAGATGAATACTCACCAATCCAATAGGAAACCCAAGAAACAGCGACCAACATTGCTGATGGAATGTAAAGTTGAAGAAGGAAGAATGAGAACACACGTTTCAAAGTCAACTTGACGCGTAGACACGAATAACTTCCAGTGTTTGTTTTTGAATCGCACGTTGCATTGCGAACGCGTGTGATCTCAAAATTCGGAAGCGCTCCATCAGCCGTTTTGGCCAATTGAACGCTTACATCTTGCCATTTATAGATGATATCGGCCGTAGTGTACGCATAAGAAGCGAAATCTAAAGGCAAGAAGTTTACATACGTTTTCGAAAACAACTAACCAATAAAACATTCTTGCCAGTCCATAGGATATCGAATCAGATTCATGTTACAGGAGAGCGTTAAAGTTAAACGTCGATCGTAAGTCACATGCCCGTCTGATCGGACTTTAATGTACTTGTTTTCCTAAAAGACTTCATAGGATTGCGGAGATTAGCTTCTTACCTGATCGGTCATATGTCGGTGACCATTACGCTCGTTCTAAATTCGATATTCAAAATTTGCATCAGACATAATCAAAAAGTTTGATTCGAAATTTTCGAACCAGAAATTTTGATGCGAATAATTGAACCAAAAATAACGAGGCACGAAAATTACTTTGTCAATGACCCAAAAGATGTGAGACCACCTAATTACTGGGTATGGACAAGATGCGGTTTACAGAAAATTAACCAAAATTTGTCTTAGAAGAAAAATCGAACCCACAAACGGTTTTTCTATCGCGAGAACCCCTGCAAAAACACTCTCCACGACTGCATTCACTCGTTTACGACTACTGATTGCCTTAAACGCCATCAGATGAAACAATAATGTCAATCACCGAATGCCGTCAATTGTAACAATTCTTGTTTAAAAGCAGTTGTCTGCTTAAAGGCCCCCTTTTTCCTTTTGATCCTAGCGTACGTTGTGTCCACGAATTTCCCTCACTCCTCCCTGATTGACACTCAGTAGTCAGTCGTGTTATTATCCTACTGTTAACTGCTAATTCAATAAACGAAGCAACGTGTTAACGGCGATCGACTGTATTTGAGTAAAGAATCTATCTACTTTACACAACTACTATTTTTGCACTTCATTATTTTTACGTTCTCAATTTACAAAAATAAATACGTAATTCCAATCGATTTCTCATTGCAGCTGAATGGTCCGTAAAGTCAGTTCGATTACCAGGTCGAATAATAAAAAATTACAGATTTTGAAAATCATCTACAACTTACGTTCATTTTAAATCTCCAAGTTTTCCAAACATAAAATCTCAACTTACTTGAAAGAACACGTCCGAAAGCCACGGTATTTGGTCTTGAGCAAAATTGATGTAATCGAGATTGCGAAACTCGTGTCGTCTGTCAAAGCGAAGACGATCATCGTACCATTCTTGTTGGAAACGAAATTGAACAACATATTCCTTAACCGACCAATAATTCCAACTTCTCATGCAACTAACCATATTCCGAACATTCACGGCACTAATTGAGCGAATGTTCAATGAAGCAGAAATAACAACCGGACCATCTGAAGTAAACAAATTGAAAGTGGACATCAAAAAATCATACTCTTCTCCATATTGGGTATCGTGCCGAAGGGTCGTACTGATGAGTCATAGCCATCCAATAACTCGCAAGCCACCATTTGTTCTTTCCACGCTCTGTAGTTCGTAGTTCGACGATTAAAGGCGGTTCGTTTACTAAAAAGCACATTCAACAACAAATTCAATCGAAAATCACTCGCCATGGCAGATTCTTTTTTCTGACACCTTCGACGCTCCATCCGTTGAGCTCGAGAAGTATGATTGCAAACAACAACCATTGATTTCTATTCAACTTTTGGTCGACGATTGTCATTGCATTCACCGAGAAGCAACTTCTTTGTAAACCATTTAAAACCTAAATGAAGACCTCATTCAAAACACATCGTTCGAAGTTGATACGATGAACGCGAGTTATAAGAAAACGTTCGATAAACAACATCTAAATGACCACAGATTTTTGTTTATACTATAGAGAATATCGCTCCAAATTTGCCCTCACTTTCACTCTAGATGCAAACGAATAGCATCTGTCAAAGTGGGTGAAAAGGTCATAACCACAAGAACAAGCGTTTGAATCTTCCGTCAATGTTGTCGTAATCGTCGTGCATCATTTGTTTTTCATCTTTTTGAACTTTTGACTCCGATTTGAATCTTCCCACGCAACAAAAGAAACGTTGTGATCATTCGGATAATCTGAAGCGGATGCTGGGAACTGAGCAATGAATAAAAGTTATGGGAAGATAGCAATCGAATATAAGTTTGGGGTTGACGTTCGGACCAACTTCGTGTTTTCGAATCTTATGGCTTATTTATTACGCTCTTAAGGTCGGTCTGTCGCTTTGGGCGACGTCCAAAAGCAAAACAACTCTGCAGTTATTCGGAAATGACGCAAAAAAGTTTGAACCTTTTAACGATTTGCGAAACACAAATACACGCGATTAATTACAAGATTGATAGCAATGTAGGCAGAGAGCCTTTCCAAAACGTATTCAACGCAAACAACATTGTTGGTCCAAATGTCAGTAATGCACTTGTTGACTAATAGAAAATGCGTGAATAACTGAAAGCCGAGAGTATCAATTGCATCAACAATAAACCCTTAGTCAAACTGAAAGCTGAAGATGGAGCTCAAAAGAAGCTGCGACCCATCTAGCGAGTTTACCGATGTGCTTTTGACTTTTGATGTTCGAAAAGCAGAAAAAATGTGCGAGATGACAACGAAGCCAAAGGCCCAAGCAAATTTGTGAGTCTCTCGACCTTCTCGTTCTTTCACGGCTCACCGCTTGCACCTCAGCGGTCAGTCGTCTCAGATTTTGCAGGAGATTATGATACAAAAAAGTGTGAGGACCACAAACTTTGAACAAACACATATGACTGAAAAGATGATAGCTGTGAGTTTTGATTAAAACCAAAAACCGTTTGGGTATTACGACAACTGTTAGCTGAACATTAAATCATCTAAAACAAGCTTCGGCAGAATAAAAAAACTCGTTAGTCGAAGAATGACGACAAGAATAAACGAAAAGCGGTCAAGATGAGTCCACGGGTTCTCTATTTACTTCCCGCCTCAACAACTGCCGACTCCTTGGTTCGAAATTTTGATGTCCATGTTCATAATCTTGCTAGTCAATTTGAGGTATCGAAAAGCTTGAAGCGCTTTCGACAAATTCATCGCTGACGAGAGAACGCAGAACAATAGAAACGTCGCTTCGTTGGTACTTCACGACCAGCAGTTGAGTCTCGACGACAAAAGAAAAGACGAAGAAAGGCACTCGTTTCTTGATTAAATTTGCTCTCAGCTATTCAACGAGTTTGCCGAAGTTACGAAGAGATACGTGGACGTCCGAGCCCTCAAATTAAATTATGTGAAGGTCTTACAAGAACAGCAACTCGATTGTAAGACAGAACGGAAACTCGGTTTTAAGCAAATTAACTTCGATGTTCACACAAGAACTTTGTTTTCGTAAACTCATCGAAAAACGAACTTTGACGCCGGAAAGCGAAATAAACAATTCAAAGGAAATCGGCGAGAAAGACAAAATTGGACACACGCAACATTTCAACCGCCTTTTCCCACTTACATTCGGCCTTCGAATTGACAAGTGCGTTGACAAGTCTGTTGACAAGGATCCTTAAGCCGTGAGTCACTTGCAATTTAAGCAACGAAAAGCTTAGTCTTAAAACTACAAACTTCCAACGTTCTCAAAAGACAAACGTCGCAATAAATACGTGATTAACTCATCTATTTGTTGTCAATTGATGTTCTGAAAGAATCAGCGGGATATCCAACCGAAAAGCAAAAGAATATATCCACCGATTCTTTCAAACATCAATCTGTTGGAGATCAATAGGATCACGACTGTGCAATTTAACTCGTCGATAACGTGATCTTCGAATTGCCCGAGAAAAACTTTCTTCAATCTTCTCGTGGCATACCAAGATCATGTCTAACGACCGTCGAATAATCAATGTACTAGGAAGTCGACTAGCAATCACATTCATCTTTTCGATCTCAACAAACCGCTTTTATTTGACCTCTCTCCTATTAATCATCACAACAATCGTGAATCATCTAACATCATTGCCATTAAGCTTACCGGATATGAATTAGAGAGCTTAGGGTTCGTCAATAACAAGTGCTTGTAATAATCGCCACATCGAATTCACTTGTCTGAGAAATCAACTGGGTGGTAACAGATGTTGTTACTTCGGCCATCGAGATGCTTGTTTATATCGTGCAAAATTTTGAAAACCGCTCGATGGCGGGAACGAAAACAAACGTTGAGTGTCCAACGATTCAAAGATCCGCAAATTCCGTCGTTGAGATCGAAATCAAAAGTCAATCGCGAGATACGATCGCTCTTTTGCTTTTTGTTCTCACAATCTAAATTTCGATTGCAACGATAACCACCGTATGATAGCCCTCGTGATTTTAATGAACGCGAATGCAATCACCAGTTTGTGTACAACAGCTGATGATATTTGCAATCGAATTGCTACTTCAGTTGACTACTGTTATCTAATCTACTGACCATCAAATGGTTTCTAGGGCATCTTTGAATTCACATTCTTGCAGTTTGTGTCTTCGCGTACCATTGAGATCGCTTTTTTGTTACAAATTTTGTTTGGACATCGAAATCCGTTGCGCGTTGTTTTAACCACGCCTTTCCCAACATTTCACATCGAATCGATCGACGATGTTTATTTCGATATTGTCGTTCACTTCACATTCGATTGGATTCGTTGTTCTCAATGATTGTCGCTGCTTATGTTGATATGAGTGGTGCACATTACTGTGGTAGAAATGATTAATGGCACATTCATATTTACATAACCGACAATCGACTTGGAATTTGCATTCTTTGACCAAAACATTTGTTCCGAAAGCTCATTCGATCTCAAGTTATTGGTTCGGTCAGTTGATCGTTCAGGTTTCTTTCCTCAGTTGACTTCCCGCCTCAATCTCACATTCCATTCATCGTTGGTTGAGTCGAATTCGCGCGTGTGCACTTTAGTTCCATTGCCCTAAGACTCGTCAAACGGTAAGTTTTGGGTTCCATAGATCGCTAATTCAACTTTCAGTTTAAATTCAAATGGGCGAAGATAAGCCCGTCGACACTCCATCGATTCGCGTAAAGACCCGAAAGAAGAAATTTCAAGCCGATCAGCCCGAAGTGTTGGACGAAAAAGGTTTCAAACGCGAGACTGCTCCATCAATGCGAGAGAAAAAACGTAAGAAGAAGAAGAACAAAGCAACCGGTGGACGTGAAGGCCGTCAGTTAAATCCGAAGAAAGAACAACCGCTAGCCCCGAAAGAAGGCGACGTAAAAGACGAAAAAGCGAATGGAGCTCAAGAGGACAACAAAAAAGAAACGAAGATAGTGACTGATGATCCGAAAGAGTGTCAAGCAACTAGTACGAATACGACAAATACCAATACCACGTCGAACGCAACTTCTCCACTGCCGCCTAGTACCGATCCATCATCAACGCCGCACCAACAAACTAACGACGAAAAACGCAAATACGACGGTGAATCCTGATTCTCTTTTTGTTGTTCATTCAAGGAGCAAAATAAACTTGCAATAACTGTTTATTAACTGGAAACAAGAGTTATTCCTACGTATTTACAATACAAAAACAATTGACACCTGGGATTTTCCTATTGCATTCGATTTCACTTCGATTTGCCACCACCGACTGAAAACAATGTTCACGATCCGAAAACAACAGAAACCAACCGATCTTGTCTTTTGCTTCCTTCGCAGATTCCTTCAATTGTTCCGCCTTTTCGCCCACTTTGTCGGTCACTTTGTGCAACGCATCCGCTAAACAATCAAACTCCTAAACACCAATCGAACTCACCGGCCATTTCTTTGACGTTCTGTGCCTTTTCCTTCAGATCCTCCAACTTCTCTTCGACCGAGCTTTGAGACGACGGCGGATGAGCGATTCGACGCGCTTCAGAGCCTTCGCCAACGTATGGCTTCTTGACTTTCGGTGTTCCTCCATCTTTGGAGTATTTCAAATTGTCTGTAGGATCTTTTTGAGCAAGAAGACGAGTCGAACTAGTCGAGATCGTCGGATATTGAACAGCAGCGGCGGTCGATGGACGGAGAAGTGTGCAAACAGTCGGCAACGTTGAGCGAAGCATCTGAATGCAAACGTCAAAGCTGAAATCTAGAAACTCGACACACGAATCACCATCATAACATTTTTCTTTCAAAAAAATCAATTTTTTGGCAAAAAAGACAGAAACCGCAAACAAAATAACCACCAGAGCATTCCGAGGACGTTGCCATTGAACTAAAGCATTTTCAGCATCGCACGATCACTCAATAACATCGAGAAAACAATCTCGTGCTCTTCGAACTCAGAAACTTTTGGCTGCAAAGCTTCCAAAAGCTTCCACTTTCGTTGCGTCCGGAAAAACAAGAGAGTTTGTTTACGGACGAAGACAAGTGGCTAGCCGTTTGGCTTTCTCCATTGCTGTTTCGACCGAAAACACCGCCCGCCATTTTGTTGTCATTCAAATCAAAAACAGATCTCTAGGATAAGAAACAAAAGGTCTTTTAATCACAACCCGAAACAAACCTTTGAACCGGCAGTTGTTTTGCAAAAACATCGTTCGTTTGTTTTTTCTTTCCAATTGAAGAGCAAAAGGACCGAACCAAGTGATCATTGAGACTTTAAAGTCGACAAAGTTTGTTTACAACTTTGAAAGCACTTGTTGTTTACTGTTTGTCTTTTGACAACAAGGTACCAAGAAATGTTCTTATTCAAATTAACTCCAGAAGCCTCCCTCGAATGAGTTTATTGATTGGGTTCAAGACAATTACCGAAAACTAAGTAATTGGTTGAATGAAGTGGGTCGTAGAAGATGATACTTCGCGTTGTTAGTTTCAACCTCATAGTCCTTTTGATGTTCGATGATAAACGAAATCAATAGAGCCACTAATTAACTCGAACAGTTTGGACATGTGGTCGGTGAAACAGAAATCTGTTTCTTTCAATACTTTACGTATTGCTGTTCTTCGCGTTGGCCTTGTTTCTTCTTCATACAAACTTCCCAGATACAATGTGGACCGATGAGCGATCATAAGTTAAGAAAACTCGGAAACTAGAATACCAGTCGAGATTATGCAAAAGGTTTTATTACAACCGCCGTTTCTTCTCATCGGTCTATCGGCATACTTATGGGCTCGTTTTTCGTTCTTCTGTCCGATCCAACTGATCTGTTGGTTTTCTTTACCGTAAGTTATCTAAAAATTCTTTGTTTCATCGACTTTTAGATGCCAATCTTTCTGCTAATTACGAGCTTTGTTCTGTGCACGAGAAAGAAACGCGAACTGAAAACTTCTCAGCTGCCAGTCGCCCAACCTCCAGCCGCCAATCCGACATTCCGCTTTTCGAACATTATCTCTGAAGTTGAAGCGGTAAGAGCACAAGCACCAGAACTCACTCACAATTCTTTCAGACCACTTTGGTCCCACGACCGGCAAGCGAAACGTATGTTGAGCCGAATTTCAATTCCACTGATTGTACTCCGAAATCAGCATCGCCGATTACCGGATTGGCGCCGTTGAGTTCGAAAACTCAAGGACTCGACGCTGTTACTGCTTCGGTTCAACCAGTGAACCAAGAAAACAAAAAGAAAAATAACGAATCGAAAGCATCGGATGAGGGCTGCAGTAATCCTGTGAAAGCCACTGAAACGAAATGTGCTGCCGCTTCAAAAGTAAGTTGATTCTTTCTGATTTAACTTCTCTTCTCAGTCGGTCATTGTCGCCGACAAACAAAGTAAACGGAAAGAAGCGAAATTGACTAATCACAAGACGACCGCAGTCAAGTCGATGACCAAGAACGGAAATTGCATCGACATACCTAACAATTTAGTTGATGTGACTTTATCTCAATTTACCAATTTGAAAACCGGAACAATCAAAAAGCCGGAAATTCAAGTGAGTTTGTTCACATAACCCACGACTTCATTTACAGGTTTCATCTGAGAAGCCGCTGGACAAAACCGTTGTGATGATCCAAGAAACTCAACGACAAAAACTCCAACTAAAAACAACGATCGAAACTCAAGAGCCAAGTCAAGCGAACGAAAATAATATTAGTACTGAGAAGCAATCAAAGAAGGCTGTTAAGATACAGAAGAGTAGTGAGCAATGTCGGATAGAAAAAACTGAGCTTGTGGAATAAACGGTCTATTGAAATGATGGTTTTGCTTCTCGATTTTATTGAACTGCAGTCACTATTTCAAATGCAAAAAACTCATACGACGGAACAATGTCGTCAATCTGTTCACTGCTCATGGATCAAATTCGAGCTAAAAAATTAGGCCACTACTTAAGGATAATGGAATACTCGAAGAGAACGTTTTACAATAGGTAAAGACTTAGTGTCTGTTCAAAAAGTGCGACTCCTCATCGTCTATCAAAACATGCAAATTCCTTTCGTCGATCGACTTCGCTCTCAACGCGTCGGAAAATAGCGTTCAAAGCCATCGACAGTCTCTGAATGAAAAAAACAGCAGGACTGTCGTTTTCAAAAACACTGTGGACTTCGACGTCGGTTTTCGATGTCGCTTCTCGCATTTTGCGTCGACAACCTTTTTGGAATGTTTCGATTAATCGTTTTCAATTTTCAGGTTTCGAATGCTTTGACCACAAAAGAGGACGACAATACATAAATACGATCTTCACGTCAAAGTTTCTCATGTTTTCGATTACTGACTTCGCGCTTCTACTCAATGTGGATTGGCTTCACGATTCCAACGAACACACTTGAGGTCTCGGAAATTGCTCGCTTACATCTCATGCTGTGCGTTCAAAGACCAAAGTTATTTTGCTCTTAAACAACAATTATGAGCATCTGACCATTGGATGACAAGTGATGTTGAATGTGTGAGTCACAAAACTTCTTAGTTTGTGTTTATTGATTTGCAGAACACAGCTAGGATCTTTGCTTTCAATTAGCTGATTTGTTAGCTGCAAACTGTTGAAAATCATCAAATAAAGGGTATACTCAATTGTGGCCTCTTTTGAGTATGTTTACGATTCCAATTCTGCTCTCGATAAATTTCAGTTCTCCAAACTTTCAACATTTTACTTTCACTTGCTGATTAACAAGTGGGCCAAATTAGAGCTCTCCATCATCAACAGGAAGAACTCCACAAACTTTTGCAATTTTGAACGATTTTTGACAAATTGTTCGGCTTTGGAGTGCTCTCATTTCTCTCTCAGTTGTCCGATGGCTACAAGTTTGGACACGTTAGATAGCCAGTCTTTCGGACTTTCTGATGGTACAATATGAGCGTAGGTTGTTGCCCAACTCTCCGAGATACATCGATCGGCGCGATGGACGTGTCATACAAGGGAATGGGGGGTGTTGTGTATTTTGGCTCATTGGCTGATTGGATTCCGCTCATATTCACAGGGTTTTAAGTTTAGTAGTGGTTGTGCTTGTTCTGTAGATTACACTCTTCTACAGTCACTAATTGATGAGCTACAGTCAATGGAAGTTGGTTTCTCAAAAGCGGATGTCTGGCAGTTGGCATTCTTTTCTGTTAGCTTTCAGGTTAACTGCTTCTACTAACTATCTTCGAACTACAATATTCATGCAGTTCACAGTTGTAGAGATAATATTTGAGTGATTGTATAGTTCAAGTTGTAATCTCAAGTTTTGTGAGTCTGCTAGTTTGTGATATTTCGATAGTGGTCAATTGGTGGTGAAATTCGTGTCTACTTGATTCTAATAACGATCTTAACAGTATTCGAATTTAACAGCAGCAAAAATAAAGACATCAAATTTGCGGTTTGGTCGGATGAACTAAAGTCGATGTCTTTGATCGGATTTTGTTTGAGGGTTGGAATTAGAGTGTACACGTTTAACAACATTAAAATTTCAGTAATTTGGTTTTTATTAATCAATGATGTAAATTTGAATGTCAGCTTACACAAATGTATGTGAATGTTTAAATTTAAACGTCGATTGGTGTTCACAGTTCAAAGTCCGAGATGGCTTGATCGGTGACAAACCGATTGTAAAGTTGGCTTTGTTCTCTGAGGTGATTGCAAGATTAATCGCCCTATCGTTTTTTTTGTCGATTTCCTTTGTTATTTTGAAGTTAAGGTTTCCAGTCTGAACGTCTTATTCCACGGCAGTCGTTGGGCTCTATTGTTGGTGACCACGAGGTTCGTTGCAATGTCCCGCCCAGCACCTGCTGAGAAGACAATCCACAATTTGAGTAATATATAAACCCAATCTTAGAGTTTGTCTCATCAGAGTTCGCTGCCTTCTTCCACTCACTCGTCAGCCACGAAACTCTCGATCTTTTCAACCATTCCGTTCCATCCTTAGGTTGCTTCTTTAGATCTCTGTAAGTAAACAGGAATTGGAGCGGCAATTAAAAACAGTCGATCCATTCATTGCTTCTATTCAAAGCGTTTATTCGACTAGATGTTCTAATCCAATAATTCGCTTGATTCCAATCCCGATGCTTTTCACTGTGATTTTGCTGCTTGCGTTTCTGATAATCACAGGGCGAAGTATCGGAGCTTGGATGGCAGTGAACTGTCAGAAATGAAAACTGTAAAATAAGCTGTTTATTCTTTTAAAAGTCTAATTATTTATCCTCTTCATTACCAACCTTCGGGTTTGTAAATAAAAGTTATTGACAAAAAAGATTGCAATTAAAATTGGAATCGTGAATGGATAGTCGAATTGTAAAAGCGGCAGTTTGAGGCAAAACGAGAAGAAGATTGCACGTCGATCAGAGTAAACTGACGCCCGTCCTCAGCGCCATGATTAGATCGGTAATGTAAAGAACGATTTGACAAAAACAAATGATCTAAAAAGATACTAAGAAGTTTAACGTTGGGTAACTTACGGTGGCGATTATCCACTCTAATCGATAGCAAACCAAACCGATTTTGGCACCATTGGGCGGATAGCAAGCGGCGTAATAGGCCTCAATACAAGTAACGACCAAGTAGAGGAAAGAGCTAACCGCCGTATTCACGATGTCAAATCGCCTCCACAACGATCGTGTGTTGGCACAATAAACACTGATAAGTAACAGAAAGGTAAGCGAAGTTAAACTCGCTAAAACCGCTAAAACCAATCCTTGGAATTCGGTTTGTGTTCGACGAAAGAAATCGGCGAGATCGAGCGAACGAATAGGCGCCAAAATGAGTCCAATGGCAATCAGACCGAAAACCTAGAAGTTATTGACTTTAAAACAATATTGAACGTTCAAGGGATTGGAATGTTTGGTCACACAAATTTGAGTTGGATGCACTTTGAAACTTATACGAAAGTTTGTTTGAATGCAACTTACGAATTCGGCCAATTTGATTCCGAGACGAGCATAAACCGGATACGCACTTTCGATGAACTGTCGTTCCTCGCTTTTTCTTCGCTTCTCGTTCAGTTTTTTTTGTTGTTTAACTGTTGCGTAGTTTATGGGAAATGGTTTTTGAATTGGAACAATTCGACCGTAAGTCTCGTAGGAGCCGACTGTTGCGGGATGTCGAGATAACGAGTGAGTTTGTGGAGGTGGGAGTTGAGAAACGGAAGGAAAATCGTAAAGTTGATGAGCGTAATATTGAGCAAATGGATCGGTACCGTAGTTTTCAGCGTACTAAACAGATGTTAGTGCTCGTCCTACCACTTCTTACATGATAACTGACGGGTCGTGGTTCTCGACGTTTTTGATACAACGGAGGTCGTTTAATGGGTCCAGAATAAGAACGATAATAACGAGAATCGACCGGTTGATCCGGCGGTGGATCGGTACGTGAACCGCGATAGCGTTGATAAGAAGTGTGAACGGGTGCTGTTTTGTTAGCGGTTGTTCTGAAATAGTTTCGGGTTGTTAAGCGAACAGTTGAAGCAAACCTGATACGTTGATATTTGCGTAGTGTTGGATTCAAGGTGTTATTTGGATGATCCAAGGTGTTGCCATGATAAGCGTGAGCGGAATAGTTTCGAACGTATCCACTGGAGCCACTAATCTGTGATGGGTAATACGCATAATTGATTGGTACCTCCGATGGCTGCAAGTGTTACAATGAATTGAAATCACAGGAGTAAAAGCGTACATTAGACTGAAAACTCACACCACCGGCCGGCTCGGTTTTAGCGGATTGAGTTGAAAGACGTTTCGATTGTTGCTGTTGACGGCTGCTGGTCGATTGTTGGTGCGATATGTTGCGAAGATCGGCTGCTGGAACGATTCGCACCGCACCGTAGCCGTCCGAGTTCCACTGCATTCATTCAGCCGGCCGTTTCAACGATGACCATTGAGTCGACGTATAGAGCCGATAACTTCGCAGCGGAGTCCCTGTAAACCTTCAATCACCGGTCGAGTATGTGATCAGAAAACGCAAGAACGAATTTTTATTATCTTTGTCATTGGGTCGTTGTTGTTGATGGTGCGCGAAAATGATACGCGTGAACTGTAAAAATGTTCGCGAATTCACGATCGAATGTCTATAAATTGGTTCAAGGACACGCCGGTTAAGCAGAAAAGAGATCATGATTCGAAGCTGCAAAAATTGGTTGCAGTAATTAGTGGAAATGTTGTCGGCGAGAGAGGGGTTTTTGTAATCCCATCCGCTGACAATCGTTAATCTTCCCACCAACCACCACAGGTATGAAAGTTCGGAGGATTTTCAAACGACTGTTAAACTACGCTTTGTGTTAGAAACATAGCGGCTATGGCACCCAATTAACTGACTTCTTCTGCGCGCCGATTCGGATCAATGGTCACGTGGCTTCGGGAGCACGTGCGATGAGACCGTTCGACGGGCTTTACGATCTGAGTCGGCGAATTATCAGAAATACGAGTAAGAAAGCTCGCGAGCTTCAAAATCACATTGTTCGCTCGACTTCCACGATTTCACTGGAAACCACGAACCGTTCCGCACTAATTTTCCGCAATAAAACACAAAGAAAACGCAATTAATCAGCTCGACAGCGACAAATCGGCTGCTAATCCCTCAGCCACTTTCACACTCTCCGCCCACTTTTAGCGTACAAAAATTATGATTCGAGAGTTAAGAACCGGAGAGGTGATTCCGCTCCGAAGGTCATTCGACAGACCGGAAGCCGGCGGAATTCGCGAAGACAGAAAAATCAACGGTGATCGATGGTTGCCATCCAAAGATGGACGGCGATGGGAACTGAAGACGGGAAATAAAATGGTCGATCAACGAATCCAAATGGCCACACAGAATCGCTGCGAATGTCAAGTGGACACACAGAGAGCGGTTTAAAGGAGCTGCCAGTCGGGAATCTTTGTTGAGCACTTTAACGGGACCGAACGAAACGATTGAAATTGAGATCGCGCGTTTTGGACCAACAGCGCGAAATCTTGGACGGCGCAGATGAGTGGGAAAAAAGCGGAAGTGCGCGAATCCGCTGACCAATCGGGACGTGTGTTAACCCATGATGATAAGACAAACGCTTCCGAGTGCTCGGGAGTTAAGACAACAATGAACGATTCGCATGCGCATCGACGCCAAATTGGGATCCTCAAAAAACGGTCTCCGCAGTTTTCATTTGACGATCAGAAGAACTCGAGGAAAAAGTGCGTTTCCATTCTCGGCCACTTGAGCACCTTCTTCACTTCGTATTTCTTACCCGTCGCCAATTGTTTTCTTGCGCTCACAATCGCAAACATGCGCGAATTTGCGCAGCACCAAAAAACCCAAGATCGCGAACTCGTGAGTCCTCATCCATCAACGTTGTCTTCCGAATCTGCGATGTGCAGATGAACGGAAATTGACGTGCGTTTTTCGCCATTGACTTCGCAATTTTGTGGCAAAAGAAACAGTTTTCGAAGCGAGCTTACCGGTTCGTGTCAACGCTTTAATTCGATCGGAATACTCACGGTCTCGCTGTTAATCTCCGCGTCTAATGTTACACTCTCAATACAATGGCCAAGTCAAAGGTCCCCGGCGAACAATACGAAGATCACAATTCGATGCAAAAGTGCAATTGACGAGATGGCTATGGACGATTCTTGTTTGTTGGATTGGTTGTTATGATCGAAAATGTGTTGTTTAACCAAAATATGATCGGATGTATGGCAAATTGTTGGCAACACGTAATCTCTTGCTCTTTACCTTCTTGTCAACTCTTTTTGCTAGTTTCGTCTCGGCACGAAATCTTTGTTTTGAAGGCGATTTCGACAGTCAACTAACTAGTCAAATGTTTTTCTTCTTCATTTCCGATTCTATTTGCGTTTGAGATCATTAGGTGAGGTCAATTGAGTGGAAGTGTTCTGAATGAGTTTTTTCAGCATCATGACAAAATCGAAATACGACGAGTATTACGCGGTCAATATCAAGGACAATGAAGTGATCTACAAGTGTATGCACGCTCACTGCAGTTTCACGTACATCAGAAAGAGCGGCAAGTCTCCAGCGAGTTTGCGAAGTCATCTGAAAGATAAACATCCGGAGGATTATCAACAATTGGAAGCGAAAGAAAACGCTTCCAAAGTGAATGCTGCGGTGACAAATGGACCTGGAACAGTGGCGACTGGTAGAGAAGCGGTGAAAACGGCGAAATCGCGAGCTAAAAAATCTGGTATGTCGAAACAGAAATCTTAAGATCTTTGTAAAACGCTACACTTCTTTGTTTGTAGCTTGTGATTACTATCTTTTCCAACAATTGATTATGTGTTGGTATTTCAGATTGTGCCACAACCGTTCGAATTAAACCTGAGCCCAATCCAATGGTCGTGCAACAACCTCCCATTCATCAACCGCTCGTTCAACAACCCGTAGCAATGCAGAATTCGCACTTTTTGTCAACAAGTTCGTACAACAACTCTCCGTACACGACTCCACAACACCAGTTGCCGATGATTACCGAGCAACCGCATAGTTTGAAGCGTGCGGCATTATCCAACTATCTGAGTCTTCAGATGATGCCAGAACTTTGTTCAAGTTCGATGTTCAATCAATTTGGTTCAGTTGGATCCGATTTCAATCCATTTGGTCAGTACATTGGACAACGTTTGGATTTGTTGCCGACGTCCAAACGTCGTAAACTCGAACTGCAGATGATGATGATTCTGAACGAAGCCGAGTTTTGCGGCTCCAATACCTTGATGCAAAACAATCAACAATTCTATTAAGTCCATCATTTTTTGTTTCAATTACTTCTGAATCTCACTATTTCATTCTACATGTTCGTCTTTGTTATAACAACTTTTGCTTTTTTCAATTTGTTGCAATTGATCACGTCTTATTGCCACTATAAATCATACTTTGTGGTTTCTGAACGTCGAAAACAATGCTCGTAGCATAATTACATACCTCTCTTGAAAGAAATGAAGAAAAACAAGTTTACTTTGGAAAACAAGGTCCTAACAAATGAGTTAATGATTAACCGCTTGTGCCGTTACTGGCTCTTCAGTTCCATCGACGGGAACCGATTTGTCGAGAACGTAGTCTGTGGCCGTGATCTCGGTGGTACAATGCGGAGAGAACTTAGGTTGCGGTAACTCCGACCAGTAGACGTTCTGTTCTGTTGATTGCCACGTTTGCGGTGTCCATTGACCCTGAATCGACTTGTTTTCGGCTGTTTGATTGGAAACGAATTTGACGATCGGTTCGCCGGATCGTGATCTCAGATCGTTCAAATGACGGCAAACTTGATCCAAACTAAAAGACAAGATGTCAATGGAGAGGCACAAAGTTGAGAATTTACGTAAAATGCTTAGCGTTGATATGAACCAGACGGCCATTGGCATACTCGCCACGAAACGTCGGAATACACTGACGAGCGGGCAGAACGTAAATCGCAGTAGCCGGATTCTGACGGGCGAAAGCTTCCAGTTCGGTTGAAATAAACTCACGAACTCCGGCACTTGTCACGTCTTTTCGACAGAATCGAATAGTCAGACGATGAAGCTGCGGAATCGCACGTCCATTCCAACCGTTCCACTGCGGTGTCGTGGGAAAACCAGTGAGTTGATATCCGAAATTTAACTGTTTTGCCGCGGTGAAGATTGTTTTCAATCGATCGACGCGTGGTATAACAGGCATTTTAGCTGGAAGCCAATGCATGAAGTTAGATAAACAAATTCAGTCGAAATAAAAAGAGAAGTCAAAAGACAACTCCGATTGGTCTGAACGATTCACGTGGTAATTAATTTTATTTAATAAGGTAATGGGATTAGGTAGAACACAAGAAACCCGTTAAACAGATAGGAATGATTCGGGATATGGCAGACTGTACAGAGACGACAAAAACCGATCAGTTGGTGACTCGAAAATCGATCATATCTTGTGGCTTCAGAATTTGCGTCGTGAATATTGCGGCAAACGGATTTGGTTGGGCGCGAAGACACGCGATTTCAGCGCGAGTTAGACCTCCGATCACAAACAACGCCGTACGTTTTGAAGCTCCCGTTCGAACTCGAGCATCAGCAGTTGTTGTGGGCACATCGACGTTGATTGCAGGAAGATTCTTGAGTTGACTGTTTGCGTAGGTTTCGAACCCTTTCCAAACTTCGCGTTGACCACGTTCAAGGATGCGAACCAACAGCGAGACATAGCCGTTGAAATAGGCAGCTGACGGATCCTCAAATAGCAAGTTAATTTGGGGAGTAAGACGTTAAACGAACTTGTTCATTTTCTATTACCGCTTTCAAACGCTTAATGTCCGTTGAAACATGAGCGAACTAAAGAAAAGATGAGCAAATTGGCAATGAAATGTTTGTACCCGAGTTTGTTGAGTACCGGAGATTTGAACTAAGCCACTGATTTGTTGTAGATTCAAACACCAAGTCACGGCCACAGGTCCAAACGACTAAAACATGGTCGTATAAGCGATGGCTGATCACTCACTTGAACCAAAAGCTTTTGATATTCGTTCCACAACTTCAATGTGAGTCCGCCGTTTACTAGCGATTGCAAAACAATCAAGCGAATTGCACGAGAACCGTCATCCTCAGACTCTGCATTCAAAATCAATTCCTCGACATAATCGATCATAGTCGACTGATTGAAGTGACCGGACAAAATGTCTCTCTCGCATTCCAGCTGTTTTCGATGTTCGGATTGTGCACAGTAACAAAAACAAATCGAACATAAACGAAACGCTTGACTAGCAACGGCTTTCGATTTTACTAGCTTCTGAAGCGATGGCATATACTGTTTAAAGTCGTTGATCGACGTCAATTGACCATGAGCCTACAATCGCTTATTCAAGGGTTTGAACGAATATTTTAATACCGTTTCAATGTCCGCTAACTCTCGTAGGTACTTTCGAACAACCTTCAAAGCGTCTCCAATCGATGAATGAACGATTTGAGTGTAAATTTCGGATGTCAACGCAATCTTCTCCAATTTGCCTTCTTTTGCTTCAGCTAACGGTAAGACCTGTTTAAGAACTTCTTCGTGCACCTCAACAACTCCCTTAATCGAGATGCCGAACATCGAATCCAATACTCCGGCAAACGAAAATTGTTGAAGAAGCGGACTGATCGGATCCAAAATTCGATCAACAACAATCAGCGAATCAAAAATGCAATTGGAAGATTGCGGAGTCTATAACCATGTAATCAAAAGTCTCTATGAAAAATACTCACTGGTTTCAACGTCTGCAAGTTTTGGACCACTTGTTTGGCCCATTCACCACGCCAGTAAATTCGTCGAGCCGTGAAAACATCGTTCAATGCTGCAGCACATAAGAAGAACAATTCGAAATCGTCGGAAACCAGCAGTCGTGCGGGTGTCACAGAAGCAAAGTTGTTGAGCAGAAAATCGCCGAAAGCCGGCAACCAGAAGAAGGGCCACGCTTCTAATGATGGTTGTCGTTGACGAACTCGGGTGTCTTCGACGAAGAACTCGTGCAATGACTTCGGAATTCGGGTCAACACACGAACATGAACTTTTGGACGTGCGGTCTGAAAAACGTTGAGAAAAGTTTTTGAGGAAACAACTCACCAGTTTAACAGCCAAACACTCCATGACTTTAACGAAAAACTTTTTGATTGGCGGTATCACGTAGTAAACGTGTTGAATGCCGTCTATGGGATACGCGCGAAGATCTTCGGACGGTTTGTCGGGCAGAACACGATGACTTTTGACGTTGTGATTCGTGAACTCGTTGTACGGAATTAACTGAAACGAAACGAGTAACAAGTATGTGAAAGAACGATGAACAAACCAAATCAACGTGCTTCATAACCGAACTTTCCCAAATGATCATCTTCACTCCTTCCTGTTCGTCCAAGTCGTTGAAGAGCGTCGTTTTGGCTGACGACCTGATGGAGTCGAGAAGTAAGGTGGAAGTCGCCGAGGAGTATCCATTTTTGGTGTTCATATCAGAAGTGATATCGAACTTAAACAAGAGTCAAACGTTCTTTTGGCTAAAAAGTTTGGATATCGGTCGGGAATCAAAGTCGAGGAACTTTGTTGCAACAGTCAAGTGGACGAACATGTTTGGTGGAAAATATTTACGGGAGTTGAGATCGCTAGAAATCAGTTTTTAGTGTTGAATTTGACTGAATGGCTGAAGACGTTAAAATGAATGAAGAAATTGCGGACTCGCAAGGGGAACCCATGGACACGAGCGATCGAAGCGGTGAAATGAACGAGAAGGCAACTGGTGATGAAATCGTAAGTTCACTTTGTTGTCACTTTTAAGATTCTTGTTTAGACACTACCATCGACTGATGTTGCAGTTTCGTTGGCTCGTCTGTTAGAGCGTTTAAACGCAACGAAACTGCCAAACATTTCCGATCCGAACGCGTTGTTCCGCTTCCTAGGCGCAGAGGTCCGCGACCTTGAACTGATATTCAATTCTCGAAATTTCAGATCAAAAAGTCCTTCAACGGTCTGAATCGTCGTCCACGTTCAATCACAACGTCGATTCGTTTGAAGAATGTGGATTGGCAGAAAGCGGACAAATACGCCGAGTTCCTGACTGCCGACTTCTCACGTCGTGCCGCGTTGTTGGTCCAACGATTGGACGTGACCGTCGACTCGTTCTTCTGGTCGGATCGTGTGCGTGAACAAGAGAGTGCGATCAAAGACATCTTTCTTCCGGAACGCGACAAACTGGACGGTTGGTCGCCGATTACCGTGGCCGACGTTTTGGGAGCAACTGAAGGTACGAATAAAAAGTGAGGATACAAGTGGTCAGTCGGTTGTTTCAGACATCTTGTTTCTGGAGAAAGCGAGTTCACATCGTCAGCAAACTCGCTCGTCGATTAGTTCGTTTACGTTGCCAACAGCGCCGCAGGATCGTGGAGGTCGTACCGGCGAGATTATTGCACCAAATCGAGAGACTTTCGGTCAACAGCGCAATCAGCAATATCATCGCGGTAGAGGTCGTGGACATCACGGGAACCGACATCACGGCGGTCCGAATCGTTTCGATCACTTCAATAAGCAACGGGACAATCGAGTGGAGAATCAGGTAACCGAGTAGTTGATGTTTTGACTCTTCGGGTTCTTAGGTTAAACGTGAGTACGCCGACAAACCAGACCATTCACATGGAAAGAAACAACGTGGAAATTGACGACGTTTGGTAAATACTTTAAATCCCGTTGATTGTTTGTGTTTACTTTAATCCTTTAAGTAATAAACGGGTCGATTACTTAGGGGTGTTGAAGGGTTCGTGACAGGACTTAGACGAGTTGTTTCTTGGACTTCAACGGTTGATGTCGTTATAAAAAAGAAGCTATCGACGTGCTGAACTCATTCGAATTCTGCTCAAAGAAGTTTTGAAGCCCATTACGCGTTTTTCATTTGACAACTTTTCGCGGATACGCAAACCGCCGTTTTGCGTCCATGTGAGACGATTAAAAGAAGAAGACGACGATTGCATTTTAAGGAGCATCTTCAAATAAAAAGTGGCGGATTTTGCCGGTTTTCTTTTTTCGTCCGACGCGCTTCATATCAGTGGAACGGGAAATCGTTGTGAATTCGCGCGCAGTTAAGAAAGTAGTCCAAAAACGAAGACGAGCGCACAAAGATGAAGAAGTAGTTTTGCGTCCCGGCGTTTTTCTGGTTGGGAATTGAATATCAGACGGAAAGAAGACGGCGATTTTGTTTCCGCCCCACGCTCCCGATCTTTCCCTCTAGGGACCAATCGAATCGTTTCCGACACGCGTGTCTTGGAAAATCCAAACAAAAAACTGACAAGTGAGTTTCCACAAACGGATATTGAGCACTTTGCAGCGAAGGAAAAAACTTGTAAATGCGTTCTGTGCGTGTTGCAACGTTTGGCCGTTCAAGTGAATGAGCACTCAACGTCTTGTTGCATCGTCTTTCACTTAATCGTTGGATCGAAAGTCGGAAATTGAAAACCGAACTCACGGCGACCTTCTTTTGTTCGTGAATCGCGTGTTTTCGTTGTGACCACTTCATTTGGCCACTCGTCAACGTGCTACGCTTAGCGGCAGTCGTCTCCAATCTCGAAAGCTCATTTAACGACCTTCGATTTTGTTTCTTTGATATAATCTTGGAGCGTGCCTAATTGTGAACTTCTGCTTGAAATCTCTTATCTTAATCGAAACACTCCAACGAGTCTTTTGTTTCAAAGCTCGTTAGCAGTATGTTTCGATTTCCGACTCATTCTTGAGCCCTTAAAAGGTAGCTGCTAATGTCCCTCTTATCACCTAGCGACTATTGGTTCTTTCGACCATCGAACGGTAAGCCGGGAACATTCGTTCATTTCGAATGAACTGCGGAAATAAGTCACTTCTTAGTTTGATTCTGAGCAAAAACCACTTAAAACATGAAACTTTTTTGGCTCGAAACCCACGGTCCGAAATCAATCTCGAAGTGTGGAGAAGCGGAAGGGTTAAAAAAGCGACTTTCAAAGTTCGTTAGCCGTCGTTTGAAACCACAAATCGTATTCGTTGTGTCCGACAGATTCTCCACTTTCAAACTTTGTTTGCAAACATTTCTATTCGATTTATTCAAAAATGTGTGCTGCTCCTTATCCACAAGTTCCGTCGATTCAACCCAAACGATCACTCGGCAATTTGGCTCAACCCAAACGATCGATTCCATTCGCAACAACTCCCACACCGGCCGCATATCCGTTTCCCTATCAGGCGCCATTACAAACCTATGATCGACGAAAATCACTTGTTCTGAATCCGATTTCCAAGTTTTCAGTCGCCGAACAACAACATCAACAGTTTTTGAAGCAGTGGCAACGAAGACACGGTCGCACTCTTGATTACGACGATCGGAATTACGATGACGAATACGAGTACAGCGATGATTACGAAGAGACGACAAACTTGAGATTCTGGCCAGGAGTAAGTGTGCAAAGACCTCGATACACTTATATAATTTTTAGCGACCTCATCATTCAACGGCTCAAATGTTCGGGAATCGAAAGACCACGCACGCTGGATTCTTGGCTTCGCTGCCAATCCGCTCAGCCACAATTGCCGGTCCCGGCAATGCCGCTGTAGCTGCAGGTATAGGTGAAGTTTTGTTTTTGAGATCATTTCTAAACATCAAACGTCTTGAAAGTTTCTAATTGGGTTTATCGAAAGAAGGCTGGAAAGTAATTGCGATTTCCGGACAATGAAACAGCTTCGCTGCAACAAATTTTGACTTACAAGTTTCCAGTGAGTTCAACGGAGTTGCCAAAAAACGTTTTTTCGCTTTTTTCGTATTTCACGGGAAATCAAATTTTGCGCGTACAAGACGCTTAAGGTTGAGAAGAGGGGTGGCAATGTTTTTTATTCGTTGTGTCTGTTGGGTTCACACGTTCGTTATTTCTGATATCGGCACGTGGTCTTCGACAGTTGGCTTTCAATCAAAGTCCGGATCTTTTTGTCTCGTTATCTGAACCTCGATCTTTTCAGCAGCAGTGGTTGCAGCAACGGCAACAGCGAGTCGTGGAGTGGGCAGTACGACAGCTGGCGGCTTCGTTGGACTTGGCAATTTGGTTGGAGCAACGGCCGGAATGCACACAAAACGAGATTCGATGGCGGCGATTGCCGATCTGTTGGTGGCGACCAGTGGCGGTCGAACACGTCCGCATTACGGTAAGAGAACATCGTAACTAAGACGCGTTGAGACTGTTTGCTTATTCAATGCACGTGGACTTTAACTTAATTACGACGACTGAAGAGTGGGGTTTGGCATGTGCGTAGCCTCTTCTTGGATGCAAGTCGATGAGCGGTTTGTTGGAAGTTGGGCGAAGGAAGGAAGAGTGCCGTTTGTATTGAAACAGTTCAAAAACGTTGAGTCTTTTCGCCAAAAAAGCGCTCAGAAAAATGAAGTAGAATCTTCGCATTTACGACGAGGTCATCAATTTTCAAAAATGTCAATATTTGTGCTTTGTCGCGTCGCTGCAAAGAAGATTTGCAGTGACCGGTCGGAAGAAGTGTCAGCGAAGAAACAGAAGAACATCGGAAACCAAAACTAATACCCAAAAAGCATGCAGACAATTCGGGAAGTCGACCCAACGGTGGGTGGCCAAGTGGGTGTTTCGGTTATGATTTGATGATCTAATTTGTGTTTCATTGAGTGAAGATGATGTCCATTGAGGAGGAAAAACAATGTAAGTTCACTTTTTTCAAGAAACCTTTTGTGTGAACGTTGTTGGAGCGTGAGAATGAGGAGAAAAGTGAATTGGAGAGTAGCGCGTGTTTCCGTTGATTTCATGCAAATTTTGAAGATACCAACTTGCGCACAAGGCTTTTGAGTGACTGGGAAGACGGACGAGTTAATTTCGTTTAATGGAAAAGAAATTCTGGAGGTTTCACAGTGATGAATGAAGCGAATCGACGTTTTCGTAGAAATTAACGTTTTGATGCGAAACTCGAATGCGATTAACATTTTGACGACCGTTGAAGTTGGATTTTGGTCGGTTTTTAAATTACATTGCAATCTTTTCGAACTGTCGAAGATTAGCCATTGGAGTTGTTTGCTCTTCCGGCAATGTTGAGAGTAATTGAGCTCATTAAGTCGAAAGCCTCGACTATTCGAAAGAACCATGTTCTCGTTTGATTACACGGTTTTATAAGTCTTGGAGTTGAGTCATAACTGGGATGTTGGTTTCGTTTTTACTCACTAATTTCAGTCGTTTTGCTTGTCAACTAATCTGTTGAGCAGATGTTTGCGAAGTTATTAGAAATTCGATTCCATATGTTGAGTTTCGGGGCCAATATCGAAGATTAGAAACGTTGTTCACGAGTCGTTTCATTGTTTGTGATTGTTGATTCGAAACATTTTTGCGTGGATAGAATCGTTTCTATGATTGTTTAGTGAGCCGAAATGAGCGGAATGTCATTTGCATCGCACAACAAGTATTGTCAACTCCAAACGGATATGTCCGGCACACGACCCGTAATGCTTGGAGCAGATCTCATGGACGTTTCCGGAATTGTCAACTCCGATTCCGAATACAAACTTCTTCAACGAACACTTTCGCGTACAATCCAAGCGTCCACAACTAGCTATCAGGCGACAATGAACGCGACGACCGCACAAGCAGCTGAAAAGTTGTCGTCACAACCGGCGAACTTTTGTTGCTTCAAATCGGGTACTTGTTTGGGCTTAAATAGCGATTGGATGATCAGTTGAACGAAATTGTTTTGCGCAGTTGAGATTCAGGATACGAGCGAAGGAAATGGTATTAGATTGCGTGTTTGCTGAGTAATTAAAATTTGAGAATACTCTTGGACTTGTGAAGACGATGATTACTCACTTGTATGACAATTGAGCCTAAGCTCAAAGTCTACGAAGAAAATTGGTTTTTTGAAGAATAGAAAACTTGTGGTTATGTTTTGTGTGAATTCGAGCATAACACCGTGGTTTAAAAATAACTACGAGGTTTGAGTGAAAAGACGTTGAGACCGTTGGATTATTTCGGTTTGATATAATGACTTAATTACGCTTATAAAAGGTATTACTTCTTTATCTGGGAGCTTGTGAATGTGGTCTCTTGAAAATTGACGAACTTAAGAGGATTAACAAGTTTTGAAGGAAATGGAAAGGACGGCTTTCATCTAAAGTTTTTACACTTTTAGTTCAAAAACTTTGATGTTAAACATCATGAAAAAACTATCAACCAAATTGACGCGACGCATAGACGCGTGGCGTTACTATTGGTATTTAAAATGCGAATACAATGAAGGGAAGTGAGTGGAGGGTTTTGGTTAACAAGCTTCTTTACTTTTGATACCCTATGGTTTTCAGTTTTTGTTGACACAAAACACATGGCTTTTGCGTTGAAGCTGGCTTGTCTTGCATCGCTAGTTACCGTTTGTCTGCACACTCCACGAACCTTCGAACTGTTGCCAATCCTTGAGATTCCGATTTTGGCTGTAGACTTCTGTGCCACATTTGTGTTTAGTTTGGAAGCTCTACTCAAGATAAACAACATGGGCTATTTCATGGTAGTCGAAAGCCGTGACTGTGATTTAATTTCGATTTAGAAGCCAACTGCATATTTCCGTGATCGGTGGTGTCAATTCGACTTCTTTCTTTTGGCCGCTAATTGGGGATCGATGTTGTTGCATGTGTAGGTTGCTTTCGACAAGCAAGCTACTTTTGTTTTTAGATATAAATTGGCGAGTATTCGATTTGCTCATCAAACTCTATACTATCAAGAATGGTACGGGATAGTACGCTGCGTGCGTCCAATGATTATTGTTCGACTTTTACGTTTGCTACTCAAATTCAAAGTCCCAAAGAATCGAATTGAACAACTGCTCAAGTAAGTGGTTTTACGTAATTGTGAGAGTGTTTTCTGTTCAGACGTTCGAGTTCACAAATCAAAAATGTTACGGTTTTCTTTGTTTTCTTTATGGCCTTTTACGCGATTATGGGCATTCAGTTGTTCGGTCGAATGGACTATCGATGTGTGACAGAAGGTGCGTTAGAGTGGGGTTTTTGTTCTTGATCTTTAGCGTTGAAGGTACTGATCCAAATAACGTCACTATCAATGACTTGATGATTCCGGATGCCATGTGTTCGAAGCCCGGCTATGGTGGTTATCAATGTCCTCCCAACATGGAGTGCATGAACTTGAATTTAAATGCAAAAACCGAAGGGTTTTACGGTAAGCAGTAACATATGCAAAGAAGATACTAATTGGGAAACAATTATTTTGAGCATTTGTGTTGTCAATTGTACAGATTACTTCTAAAATGTCTTAACAATAAAATGAGTTTTAGGGATGTTCGACAATTTTGGTTTGTTTCTTATTCATCGATCGGTTAAAGTTGCTCATAGGTCACAGTGTTTTTACGGTTTATTTGGCCGCCAGTGAAGAGGGATGGGTTTACGTGCTTTACGATTGTCTGGACTCGTTGCCTACGTATTTGGCGATTATGTACTTCATTACGTTGATCTTCTTCTTGGCGTGGTTAGTAAAGGTGGGACTTTTGGATTCTTCAAACTTCTCATTTGTTGTTTAGAACGTTTTTATTGCTGTAATCACGGAAACTTTTGCTGAAATTCGCGTGCAATTCAGTGAAATGTGGACTAAAACAGAAGTTGTTGTGGACGACGATTTCAAGCAGGTGGGTTTTATGTTAAGTTTTTGATTGTCTTTTGAGATTAGAGGATTGAAAAGAACGAAGCCGGGGTGTGGAGAATCGTTCGCTTGGACACCGAGAATCGAGCGAATCCGCATGTTTTGAGATTGCAAAATGTAAGTGGGTTATCGCGATTGCTTATATTAAGAACTATTTTAGTATCTACGCAGCACCGGTTTTCAGTGCTGCATCGTGGGTTTTGTTTTGGCGAATGCAATAATCAACGCATCGTTTGTCCACTATCACGATGAAACTGATGCACCTCGACGAGTAACTTACTATTACATCGAGGTGAACAAAGTGATTTGTTGTTTTAATCGCAGTTTTCAGTTGGGGTTTACTATTGCGTTTAACATTGAATGCGTGATCAAGATCTTATGCTACGGATTTCGTGCATTTTGGAAGAGAAACATCTACAAATTTGAGTTGGTTCTATGCATCGGGAGTTCGTTGAACTGCATTCCCTACTTCTACGATCGTTACGTCTTCACATACTTTCAAGTTTTTCGACTGTTACGTTTAATCAAAGCATCACCAATGCTTGAGGATTTTGTTTATAAGGTTTGCTTTTGTTTACACTGTTTATCTCTTGGCTTTAGATTTTCAGTCCCGGCAAAAAACTCGGCGGTTTGGTGATTTTTACGATCCTTTTTGTTGTGATGTCATCAGCAGTTTCCCTTCAACTCTTTTGTTTTGTTCCATCATTACATCATTTTCAAACGTTTCCACAGGTTTGTTGTTGACAAGATAAATTTTATTGGCATCTTCATTTATAGGCATTCATGTGCATGTTTGTAAGTTTTTCTGAACAATTAAAAACAACCGCTGGTATCTCGGAACTACAGACCTGAAAAAACTTGTTAAATTTGTTCGTAATTTAATGTTTATGTTTAGCAAATCATAACTCAAGAGGGATGGCCAGAGCTCGTTGTCGATGTTCTGCGCATGACCGATGATCGAATGGTTCCATTTGTTGCAGTTTATTTTGTTGCTTATCATCTTTTTGTTACACTGGTAATCTAACCGATTGGTACAATGAGAAAGAGGACTTACAGATTGTGTTGTCGCTTTTTGTTGCCGTCATTTTGGACAACTTGGAAATGGACGAAGAGCTGAAACGAGTGAAGCAACTGAAAGCTAAAGAAGCAGTATTTCAATTTGATTGGTATTTTGTTCAACTTTGTTCTTAGATTACGAGTATGCGCACCACTTTGCCGTGGCGTTTGCGAGTATTCGAACGCTTTCCGACGCGACCTCAAATGGTTCGACTGCGACGTGTTGATAGCGATTTCACGGTTCCACGAATGCGTGACAGTTTTACTCATCAGTTCGTGGTCGGCTGTGAGGAGTCGCTGAATTTGCCGGTAGAAGAATTGGGAAATCGAAAAGTGATTTTGAAGTCAATGAGTCACTACTTACATCATCATCGACAGCCGATTCTCACACGACACGTCGGTCAACTGACAATGCGAACCTCGTTACAAGCGTTGATCAGGTAATAATGACAAGGATTCGTTGTTTAAATTGTGTTTAGAAACTCTGTCAATCAATCAAAACGAGAATCTTTCATGGCAACGCGTGCTCGACACATGTCGCTTTTCGAGACAATGACCGAGAACGGCGATGTTATGCGATCGGGTCATGGCGGAGATAACTCGGCACGTCGGGATCTTAAACAAGGCGAAATCGATATTCGAGCTTTGCAACACAAACAGCAACTAGCAGAAATGACAAGGTAATTTCATCAAAGGAAACTGGTGGAAAATGTTTGTTTTAGAAATCGGATTGAAGAAGAAATGCGTGTAAGTTTTGAATCGATTGTATCTTAGATCAACTGTCGTCTCAATCTTGTTGCAGGAGAATCACCCGTTTTTCGATCGACCGCTTTTTATGATCGGACGAGATTCGAAATTGCGTCGCTTCTGTCGTCGATGGGTCCACGCTCGATATCAATCCGGAGCTGACAGTGCGAACATCAAAACTCAACGACAACACAAACAATTTCAGTGAGTTAAATACAATTATCGGTGTCTAATTGTATGGTTTTCAGCAGTCTGCTCGGGTTGATGCCGTACATTGATTGGACAATGGTAATTGTAACGTTGATCTCATGTGTTTCCATGTTGTTCGAATCGCCATGGCCAACCACCGGCGAGAATTTAGTGATGAACAATTTTTATCTACAGGTACACAAATCATTAAGTCGTTGAATGCGTCGTTAGTTTCAGATTGCCGACTATCTTTTTGTTTTGGCAATGACCTTTGAGTTGTCGTTCAAAATTATTGCCGATGGTTTGTTCTTCACACCAAATGCGCTGGTTCGTGATGTTGGTGGATTGATGACTGTATTCATATACTTTGTAAGTTTGCCTATTTAAGAGAACTAAGTAGTTCGATTTAGACAAGTTTGATTTTCCTCTTTACGATGCCCAAACATGTGGAGATCAATTCGATTGCGCAGTTTCTTATGATTTGCCGTGCCATGCGTCCGCTTCGTATTTACACTTTAGTTCCGCATATTCGACGGGTTGTTGTTGAGTTGTTTCGTGGATTCAAAGAGATTCTACTGGTCACTATATTCATGATTGTGATCATGTTCATTTTCGGAAGTTTTGGTGTTCAGTCTGTGGGTGGCAAATTGGCTGCTTGTAACGATCTGGAAGTCACAACTCGAGTACTCGTTTTTATACGATGATTATAAGAAGAGTATGTTTTAGGAAAATTGTACTGGTTACTTTTATTCCAAGTTGTATGTTACAAGAATGCAAGTCACTGGGAAAGACGACGACGAGATGCATCCAAAAATTCTAGTGCCACGTGTTTGGACAAATCCTCGTAATTTCAATTTTGATCACATTGGTCATGCGATGTTGGCGTTGTTCGAGACACTTAGTTACAAGGGTTGGAATGTGGTTCGAGATGTTCTATTAGCTCGACAGGGTCCATGGGCCGTTGTTTTTATTCACATCTACGTTTTCATTGGATGTATGATTGGATTAACACTATTCGTTGGTGTTGTGATTGCGAATTACACGGAAAATCGAGTGAGTTGATTTCAAATTTAATTGAATCAGCGAGTTTTAGGGAACGGCACTCTTGACGGTTGATCAAAGACGTTGGCATGACTTGAAGGCTCGATTGAAAATGGCACAACCACTGCACGTTCCGCCAAAACCTGCAGAATCGGCGGTGTTACGTCGTCGCTTATACGAATTGACTATGAGTAGAACATTCAATAAGGTTTTTGTCTTTCGGTTTTAGTCCTTACCTTTGACTTTATAGCTCTTTGCTTTTTTGGTTTTACTGAACTCGTGTACATTGCTGGTTCCGTGGAATGTCGAGGAAGAGGATGAAATGCATCAGTTCTTATACTTCTTGACCGCACTATCCGCCGTTTTGAACATCCTTTTTGCTATTGAAGTTTGTTGTATGAGCGAAATACTCATTTAATTCCTTGCAGATCTTTTTGAAAATGTTGGCTTTTACAATTCAAGGGTTTTGGCAATCGCGCAGAAATCGAATCGATCTTCTCATCACAGCACTTGGTTGTTTGTGGGTTGCTGTTCATTTCTTCGTTGCATTACCAGCGAGTGTTGTTGGTGGAGAAACTCGCTTGAAAAAGTTTACATACACATTTGGTTACATGGTTGTGATTCTACGGTTCTTCACAATTGCCGGTCGCAACAACACTCTTAAAATGTTGATGTTAACAGTTGTCATGTCAATGTTTCGATCCCTATTTATTATTGCTGCAATGGCTCTTTTGGTTCTTTTCTATGCATACACGGGAGTTATTCTGTTTGGAATGGTTAGATATGGTCAGGCTGTGTCAAAGTGCTTATATAGTTTTCGAGTTCATTGCTATAACTTTGATTTAGGCACGTGAACTTTCGATCCGGTTCCGAGGCTTTGGTTGTGTTGTTTCGATCGTTGACCGGTGAAGATTGGAATGACATTATGCACGACATGTCACAAAGTACGTTTTGTCATCGAAAGCCGGGAGCCAACTATTGGGAAACTGATTGTGGTAATCAATACGGTGCAATCATTTACTTCTGCTCATTCTACTTGATTATAACCTACATTGTTCGAAACTTGCTTGTGGCCGTGATTATTGAAAACTTTTCGGTTTGTTTGATTTTCGAAGTAAAAGCAATTGGTTCACTTTTCAGTTATTTTATTCGAGTGAAGAAGGTAAGTGCTGAACAACTGGATGGTTTGATCTTTGGCTTATAGATGCTCTTCTTTCTTACTCGGATATTCGCAACTTCCAGTTAGTTTGGAATGCTGTTGACACCGATCAACGAGGAGTGATTCCGGTTCGTCGTGTCAAATTTCTTCTACGACTTCTGAAGGGGCGATTAGAAGTTGATCCAACCAAAGATCGTTTGTTGTTCAAACATATGGTCTACGAAATGGAGAAACTGCACAACGGAGACGACGTCTCATTTCACGATGTTCTGTACATGTTGTCATATCGAAGTGTTGATATACGCAAATCTCTGCAGTTAGAGGAGCTGTTAGAACGAGAGGAACTGGAATACATCATTGAAGAAGAGGTTGCCAAACAGACAATCAAATTGTGGTTGGAATGCTGTCTGCGTAAAATTCGATGTCCGGATCGTGGTGAGTCGCCCAAAACAAGTGTGTTACAATCAAGCGAAGGTCTGTGATTTTGGGGTTTATGTCATTTGAAAGCTCTGTAGGTTTCGATCCAACTGCTCGAAAAACCAAATTATCCGGAGGTTCGCCGCAACCGAAACAACGTTTGTTTCGACGAATGGGCACAAACGATCAGCTGTTGGCTACTGCAGCCGACAGTATCGACGATGATTTAACGAGTGATCGTGAAACGCCAGCTAAAAAAGCCATTGAAGATTATACGAATCAGGAAATGAACATTTTGCAAGAAGCGGCGAAACGATTCTTGTCGAGTACTGGAGCACCGCCGAAGAAGATGTCAGTTCGAAGTGTGAACAGCACCAAAGATGCACCACCGGTACTTTACTACGCCAACACAATGATCAATCATGGAAACGAGCAGCAAACTCAACAGCAAAACGCAACAACGGGCGCTCAAACACGAGTAAACACTCAAGAAGAACCACAAAAGGTTTTACAGGTAGGTTGTAGACAAACTGCTTGTGAACGAAAAGATTTCTAGTTGTCGGCACGCGAATTGCCAGATCTGGAAGAGTTGTACGAAGACATGGGCACCTACAATTTGAGTTCGAGTGGCAACGGTCAACAGCTTTTCGATTTGGACGATCAGCTTCTTCATCGTTCACCGACCAGTGATTCGTCGCAATTTCGCGCCACTTCACCGATCAATCGATTGAACGTTGGACAACGAACACCGCGACGAAAAGTGTCGTCAGTCTTAGCTTTTCCACAGTTGAGTACTAATCCAACAACAGCGGCCATTTGCCTCTTCTATCAATCGGAGCCTTTGAACAATGCCGTGAACGACATCAAAAATTGGTGGATCAACAACATGAACGCGGCTGATGAGTTTAGTGAAAACAGTGGAGCACGTTGAACAACGATATCGACTTACTATCATATCTTCGGTTCCCTTACAACGAACGTTTCTGTTACTTACATTACGAGTGCTAATTGTCATAATAAACGACTTTGTTAGAAGTTACTAAATGGTTCATTGAAAAGTGAACAAACGTTTTGATTATTAGCGTTAACTAAAGCTATCTATTCACTTGCGGCCTTTTGCTAATAGACCAGCATGCCGGTAAAGAACAGAAAATACGGTATAAGAAATTGTTGTTATAAGTTCTTATTTACAACATCAAAAGGTAACTACGAGTGCGGTCAATAGCAAAGTTGAATGGCAAACTCACGTGCAAATGCCAAAGACATGCGACCGAGTTCGAGTTGTTTTCTTGCTCCTAGCAATCGGCGTTGCGGTCTGTGAGCTTGGAGGTTGTTGCTACGGTCATCGAACTGTACATTATTAGGATAAGGAAAAACTTTTCGGACAGTTGCATATGCCAAAAGACTAAAATTTTTGTTCCAAAAATGTCAATTTTTGTCCGATTTTTTGTTTTTGTTGGTTGTTTAAAACTTGTGAGTGTTAAATCGTCACTTTACAATGAAATTGGATCGCGAACAAGTTCGATTGTTGCTCCATTACGAGTTCGTCAATCAGCAACGCGGTTCATCGAATTTGTCTTGCTTATGGAGAAGGGAGAGTCACAAGAAGTACAGCAGGAAACTGGTTTAAGCGATTCACAGAAGAAGGAGCCGAATTCAAAGACAAGTTCTACAGGCGCGGCATCCTGAACTTGATTGATCGTTGGGAAGCGGTTGTAGCACCTAATGGCGATTATTTTGGAGATTAAATACTTAACTCTGATCTTCAATTAATTAAGACATTAATCCTCCAACAAAAACAAAATCGGACAAAAATTGACATTTTTGGAACAAAAATTTTAGTCTTTTGGCATATGCAACTGTCCGAAAAGTTTCTCCCTATCCTAATAATTCTAAAGCCATTTACCACCCCGAATTTTTTCTTCTTGTCTCAGAGATTATACAGGGTGATTAAAAATGAACTCCCACTTTTTTCCCGAAAAAAAATTTTTGAAATGAAAAATCGGTCTGTTTTCATTTCGAGATCACAATTTATTAACAGTAATGAGTTCATCGGATTTCCACTTGTCCCCCTTGTCGATCCAGGCAGGTTTGAAGTCGCCGATGATAGTTGGCCATGACTCGTTCGCGCATTGGTCGATCTTGTCTTAATTGGTCGGCGACTTCAACAATTGCCGTCCTCAACTCGTCGAGCGTTCTGGGACGCTGATCCGTGTTGAATATTCGGCCTTTCATGTAACCCCAAAGCCAGAAATCACATGGTGTGAGATCTGGAGATCGAGGTGGCCAAGCCGCGGGTGATGGATGGGCACGGGTTCCTCTTCCAATCCACCGCCCCGGGAATTCACGATCGAGCAAAGTCAGAACGTTGTTCCCAATATGACACGGGGCGCCATCTTGTTGGAACAAGATGTTGTGGAAATTGGGCCAACCCCTAAGGGTTGGCAGGATCTCGTTAACCAGGGTTTGTTCCAACCACTGGGAGTTGATTCCCCGTTGACCGGCTGATGGTTCCCAAAAAATTGGGCCAATCACGCCTTCAATGCCAACGCCCATCCACACCGTCACTTTCGGAGAGGGAAAACGACAGGTATCGAACCAATGCGGGTTGGAATCTGCCCACATGATCCAATCGTGCCGATTCACACCCCCATCCAAATGAAAGTGGGCTTCATCGGTGAATAACAAGTTATTCAACCGATCCGGATCAGCCGCCAGACGCATCAACTCGTCTCGGGCAAAATTCATTCGCGTGGCGGGATCTGGAGCGTCGAGAGCGTGTGCCATCTGAAGATGGTAGGGACGCATCTTCAGGTCTTCTTTGAGGATAAGCTGGAGTGTGCTTCGTGACATCGGAGTGGTTGGCTCGTCTTCTCCATCACCACTGGGTCCAATAACGAACTGATTGCGCCTCGTTGAAAGATGAGGGTTGGCCGCGAACGCTTCTCGAACATCTTCAATTGCTTCTGCGTTTCGAACACGCCTAAAGGGCAATGAAAAAAAAGCAAAACTCGAACTCACTTGGACTTGTGCATACCGCGCTCGCCGTGCACTGAACCAGTGGCGTAGAAGTTTTCCACCCATTTTTGGATGGTTTTGCGATCGGGGTTACGAGCATCATCATCTCCGGCATCACGACGAATTCGTTTGACAAACTTGACGTAACAGTACGCCTCCTCAATGAACACACCAACAAACTTCGCTTTTTCTTGACCACTGTAGCCCATAACGATTTAACAAAACTAACCGATTTTTCCAATTTTTCATTTCAAAAATTTTTTTCGGGAAAAAAAGTGGGAGTTCATTTTTAACCACTCTGTAGTTATTCCAATTTTGTGCTCTTTTGCATACTAACCAACTTATAATCACTTTAACTGTTTCATTAGAACAGCAGAATTGACGGTCGTCATCTTTCCGTTTAACAAGAACCGATGTCGTCTACTTAAATCATAAACGTTCAAATTCCAAAACAGCTTTTTTATCTTAACTCATAAAACCAACAAATGATTGCTGTTCGAATACCAAACTCACTAAACACTTTATACAACAATCAGACGTATGTCCGCCAACTTTACTTGATTTCAACTAATTATCACATCTGTTGACTCATTTCTAAACCGAAAACTCTTTGGAATACCCGGTAATTTTTTAATCAAATTTGCCAACAATCGAAAGCAAATCAGTTTCTTTCATTTGGTAGCATCAAAATCCACACTCTAGTCTTCATTTCACAGCATACAACAGCATCAAACGTCAATACCGATAGCAAAAACCTAATGGCTATTGACGACAGCAAAACAGCGACCTTAAATCCTTTCACTCTAAAGAACATCTCATTTCATTAAACTATTTCCGTAAACAATCTCGAACAAATTTACATTAAAAAATAGTGATACCTCGATAGTGAGTGATTAACTAGTGGTGAAATTGGCGTCTACATGATTCTAATGATGGGCTCAACAATTTTCTAAGGGAGATTAAGAAGTCTCACAACATAAGTTTTGAGCTCAGTGTTTACTAATTGGATCTTTCGATCTCCGGTTATGGTGCCGAACGTCTCTAGTGAGCTGTTGGGAGTTCAACTAAACCGAAAATAACACAAAACAACGTGATCGACGATTAGTTTGAAATCATTAGTAGACTCTCTAAAAGACTTGGGTTCCACTAGATCGAACATTCAATTGACAGCTCCAAAACAATATATAAACCACAGCTAGTAGTCGACGAGTAAGACCAACCACGAAACGATTTGCCATGGACGACTACAGGAGGGATCGAAAAGTAAGGTTTATTTTAGAAGTTCATGCATTCAACATTGGACGGTAGTCGTTGGCAAGTCAACTTGTACTCAGAGAAATCTCTTTATACTCAACAGTCTCTCAACAACAAGAAACGCTTCCACAATCGTTCAAAAACAACTAGTCACGTGTATTCAAGTGGCCGATCGTGCAACAGCAATTAAAACGTTTACTTCGCTTGTTTTGTTAATTAAATCGTTATATTAATAAACTGGTTCTCTCTCTTGAAATCTGTCAATAAATTTAATTTTTTTACTCTTGCATCAACAATTCAAAACAATAAAGAGTTGGTTCTGTTCTTCGGCGATCATCCTCGAAGTTCAGTTTGCTAGAGTCGAGTTTTGCGTTGTGAAGATTCCGGTTGAAGAATCTCGCTATTTTCACATGGCTTCTTATCGTTAATGAAACGAATAAGAACAAAACTAAATCACTTCTCATGCACCTATGGATGTAACTCAAAATTATTAACATTCACCATGTAGTTTTGAGATGAAAGTGCGAATATCTCAATTAATGTCTTAGCGCTAATCCCAGAACAATCAACAATGTACAATTTTATTCGAGCGGTAGTTATATACATCACAATTTGTATTCATCCACCGGTGGAGCTCGTCTTGTAAGCGGACCATTGTTGTTCGACAGTTTGACCGATGATCTGCTTCCAAGTGTCGTTGTTGGCGTAGTTGCCGCTGCGGAGAATCGAACTGTTTGACGGCTCCGGGACGTTGCTTTTCGACACAAACCAAGAAGGCGGTAGTTACTACGTATCCCTTGTCGTAGTTGTTGGAGCTCGTTGGCGGCGTCAATTTCCATTCAACATCCGCATTTGCAGCTCCAAATTTGTTGCGAGAAAAAGCGGCGATTTCTTGGACAAACCAGTTGGAAGTATTGCTTTGGTATGCTTGAACAACAGTTACTTGATTACATGGAAAGCATTGTCAAAAAACGAAATTCCCATAAATCACTCAAATTACCGTTACTTTTTGAACTCATTGAAGTCATTCAAAAGCCTTGAAATGAACTCTCATTCGATTCATTTCGTTGGCTAAAGGAAGTTGGTTGTTTCTATGGGGTCTGAAATTAACAAGTGAGTTCATGTCACAGATCTAATCACGATTTTTAGATCAACATACCAGCAGTTCGGTCAATCGAGTGACAGTCAAACGAGCAGTGACGTTTTCGAAAGCGAGTTAACGGCACAGAAACTGGTGAGAAGAAATGAACATCTAACTAATCGCCATGTTTCTCAGAGCCATTCATCGTTTGCAGATTCAACGGAAACAAATGTCGAAGATCGTTCCGACAACTCGCTCGTTGCACCTCCACCATCGTTTGTTTCCGGTGTCCAGTCCATCCAACAACTGCCGTCAATGACATTGAATATGACTCCCGAATTGCACTCTCCAACTCCGCTGACACCATCGGACATCTCATCAGAGTCTGAAAGTACGGTCGATCGTCCACAACCTTGTTCGCAGTTTCCGTCCCATTACAAGTGGTCTCAATCGGAACAAATCGACGATTTGGCCGAGCGCTTTTTGGAGCTCATCGTGCATTCGATGTCTTCAAATTCGTTCTGCAAAGTTCGTTTCGACTCTTCTACTGTTTGCTGAAGAACCTGAAGGTCGTTGCCTTCAAATTGACACTCACAGTCGCTTAGCGTTCGAACAGTGGAGAGGTAACCGCAACTCTGCGGCTAATGCTTTCGTTTAGTTCTTCTGTTTCCCGATTGAGAATTCGACGAACGCAAACAACGAAACGAAGTATCGAGTTGACTACGGAGATCCTCGTTCGAACAAATTCGGATCACTTGAAAAGCTGATCAAGTTCTACAAGGTCTGTTTCTCTTCTCCATCTAATTCGATTGCTTTAGACGTATCCATATCTCAACAACTTCACTGGGGAGATCGAAGACTTTCCGGTTTGGTTACCGTGCGTTCGTCCTTTCGTTTAATGGCAAAAGAAGTGATTGTGCATTCGGTCAATAAACACTGTGAATTAATATGCCTGTTGATTGATACTAAGAAAGTGGAGAGATTACAATCCGACCGGCAATCCCGATCCCAATTGACCGAGAAGTTGGTCGAGAACCTTTTGCAATTGAGGGATCAGTTGTTGGACGAAATCCAACGGCAACACACCCTCCGGAATTCCCAACAGTCCGGTGAGATTGTTCAAGACGGGATTTAAGATGTCGACCACTCCACCGACCAAGCCGGTGACATCGCCCAAAAGTTGCTCCAACAATCCGCTGACATCTCCGAGCAATTGATCCAAAAGCTTTTCGACGTCCGCCAACAATGCTTTAAGGAAGGAAACCAAGTCGACGTTTGATGGAATGTTCAGAATATTTCTCAAGTCTTCCAACAATCCATCAAGACCACTGCCCGATCCACTGCCACCTTCCAACGGCAACAACGAGTCAACAGTGCAGGTGATTTGAGTGAGAATCGAATCTAATTGAGTCAAGATGGAGAGCAATTGGACGAATTGGGCGGGATCGACGGCTCCGGGCAAGTTGAGCAGTTTGACGATCTTGGTCAAAGTTCCGGGTTGTTTGCAGCCGCCCAACAGACCAGTGACTTCGCCAACCACTGGCTGAGCATTTCCGACCACTCCATCGACGGTTCCCAGAACATTTCCGACAAGATTGCCGAGCAGTGGAGATCCCTGACCGTTGGCCACTGGTGAGGCCTGAGTCGAGATGATGAGAAGAGAAAAGAAGACGGCGATTGAAGTACGAGACATTTCAGCGGAAACAACTGATGATGATTGACTGTCATTCAACTGCCGCTTTTATAGTCGATTGGAACGTGCAAAGTGATCAACTTGTGTTTCACAAAAGCTGAGTGTTCAACCGATTGACATTCAAATCCTGTTTATCTTGTTCATTTGATCGTCCCAGCGTTTGAATTTGTTGAACTTTAAATCACAGTCCTGTTGCATATCGAATTGATAACAGTAACAGTGTTCATTGGCGTTCAGCGATCTGACTGTTCAATTGTCTGGTTCGATAAGTACAGAACATTCTGATCGGTATGTTCTCTGATACTATTCTAAATGTTTATGGGTTCCACTCGAATGAACAGAACAATCCAAAATTTCAAGGTCTCTGCCACTTGAGAGATGAGATAATTTGACTAACCTTAAGAATAGGTCAAATAGACAGAAATGACGAGTGACTGCGAAAAGAAGAGGGCTAGGTTGTGCAATAAAAGTGATGGGAAAGCGGCGGTCAAGAAGCACATTCTAATCGTCAGTCGCTCTCTCTCTTTGCAGTTGTCTATGAATACGAAGAAGAGAGGTTATTTGAGAGTTACAGTGAGCTAGACACCATTTTTTCAGCCCCATCAATTTCAATGGATCTTCAGAATCGTCAACCATAAGGAAACCAACTGCTTTTCACAATCTCTCAGTGAGTGACCAAAAAGTGAGCGGAAGACGCGGCGTGTGGTCTTCAAGAATAATGCTAATTGAACGTTGTGCTTAGTGTGTGCTTTTCGTTGTAATGTGTTCGGATGTCGGAATACGAACAATTGTACAATTTCAAATTCTTTGACAATCAGATTGATGACTGAAGTTCAATGACCGTGAAGCCAAGTTATTAAACAATTGAATAAGCAAGAGCTTACTCACTAGTCGTTTGAGTGGCAGTCCAATTGCACTATGAGTCTAGCCGTTAAATTCAATGTTTAATTGGTAACTACAATCTCAAAAAAATTAGTAATCTCGAACTACACAGTTGGATAGTGACTAGAAATCAAAAGCAAATTGGAGATCACCGGTTTGATTGTTAAAGTATCACTTCTTTTTTTTCGATGTCACTTGAGGTGGAAGAGGCTGAAAGAGTCAAAGAGATCGTTTAACTTCTAAACGAGCACTTACAGTCCCCAACACAATTCGCTTCTTCTCTTCTTCGCCAATCGGTTCGGTTGCTGGCGAGTGAGTTCGCTCGTGTACGATCGCTTTTCGCAGTAGCTTCTGTTTCATGAACTGCTGAACCAACGCGTTTCTGTACATTTTTTTGATTGCCAATGACAAGTCCAGCCACGTCCAATACTTTTCGTGAACTTCGAATTGTGGCAGAATCAGTCCGATTCGATCTGCCCAATTCTTGTCCTTATTTCCCTACAACAATGAATATGAACGTGAAGCCAATTGACCACATACTTTGTAGGAGACAACAAACGGTACGGAAGTAATGTTGATGTAAACGAATAGTATGTTCTTATCCGCCCGTTCTTTCATTCTGTCGATTTCGTCACCCGAACTTCGAATCGTACCTCTGCCTTCGGTTTGCGGAGGTTTCGTTGTTCGAAAAGAATTGTAAGCTGCACCTCGTAGTCTTTTTGAAAACCATAGACTCTTGTGACCAGTAGTCTGAATTTGATGGTCGTCGGCTCCAGCGGTTGCTGTCAACATTCCTGAGGCTCCGGCACTTGTCATTCCCCCATCTTCCACCGCTGTGTCGTCCAAATTACGTCCGGGAAAGAAGAACGCCATCATTTTTTGGAAGAATCGATACGTAATCTGGGCTTGCATTGGAGCGATGTTCACTTCAAAATGCTCTTTCACACTTATACCACCGACTGGTGCTCGTTCGCGACAGATCACACGAATCGATGGCGTTTTGTCAGAATCGATACTTCCACTCTCGGGTTTTGGTAAACGGCAAAGAGCTTCCTAAAAGAAACATAATCAAACATCGCGAATGCTTATTCCTTACCTTATATTTGCTATTCGGTAACAAATTTAAGACTTTTACAGTTCCTATTTCTAGCAAATGTTCGCCGGAGTTGTCAATTCTTGCAGTCCGATTGTACCTGAAAGTAGCAATCGACACGTTTACTCACGATCCACTTACAGAAAGTTGCGAATTTGAACTTCAGTTATGGAAATCTGACCATCGTGTTCAGTTAAACGCCAAACACAATCCTCGAAACAGACTTCAAAACGTCGCGCAATCTCGACCACCGACTCCTCATCGGTATTACTATGCTGCTGCTGATCGTGACGCCAACGACGATTCGCTTCGGTCTGCTCGTCCACCGTTTTCTCTTTGAATACACTGATCGTTTGAGCGGTATCGTCGATTAGTCCGAGTTGTTTCCGTTTGTGTTCCTCGATGTCCAATTGCAATGTTTCCAGCTCAGATGTTAAACTGAAAAAAGAGTTTAGAAGTTAAAGTCACGAACTCACTTCGCATCGTTGGGACGTTGTTGAATCTGTTTGTTCAAATAGAAGGATTGTCGTTCCAAACTGCGTACGATGGCAACCAATTCGCGAAGTTCTTTCTGAAGACTCTGAACCGTGATTTTGACTTCAGCTCTCGACTTTCTCGACAACTCAAACCACAGTCTTCTTCTTCTTTCCTGCGCCATTTTCTTTTTGGGATCAACAAACAGAATCAGATGATTTACAATGTCGAGAATTACTTGATACTGTTCAGCGTTAGTCGAGACTTCGAGCATGTTGTGTTTTAGCGTGAAACAGTCGACGTCTTCGCGTTTCGATCCATACGGTGATTCCTCTTTCTCTTCATCATTCAACTGTGGAACAACAAAGTCCTCAAACTTTTCCATGTTAATCAAATCCGAGTAATAGCAGAAAAACAATTGACAGGAACATCGTGATGCCACTCGTTGCAGTTGACAGCTTGTGGTTATCGAGGTTGATGGTATGGACAAATCGGACATTGATGAGTGAAGTTCAGCTTGAGTTGAAGTTGCTAAATGGTAGTGATCGATTATCTTTTGAAATGCAACTCACTTGTTACAACGCCTCCAACGGATTCACCAGACGAAACGATGTTGTTAATTTTGTCGTTTGGAACTGTCGGATTCTTTTCTTCAATTATTTCTCTGCTCAGCCACTGGAATTCGCGGGTTTGTTGACGAGTTCTCGTCGGCTGATACGTGTTTTCCGTTGCGCCGTCAACGATCGAATCCAAATTCGAATTTGATGCAGAGGTTGATGGTGCTTGTGGAATTGACTGGATACCAATTGAAAGAGGCGCAAAGTACTGCATTCCACTAAGCAATGCAGTAAACGATCGTTTCAACAAAAGTTGAGCGTCCTTCCAAACCGGTACGTGAAATCGCTGTGTGATTGAAGCACGAGCGGCAGAAACCAAAATGAATCCGTCGGTCTCGTGTCCTTTCAGCACCATTTGACTGTTCAACAAATCGACTTGCCAGTTCGTCAAAACAACGTCATCGGTTGTGCAGAGCGCCATTCCAAGAAGTGAGTTGTTTGGTCGTTCCACTGCCTCTTCGCTGTATGCCACCAAATTCGTCTCGGCCTCGTTAATCAACTTCCACAACATACTCTCGGACTCGTCAACCGAGTCGAAGGTTGATCCGCTGGCTTCGCCTTTTGATGGAGAGTTGTTTGAGTTTGGTGATGTTAAGTTTGATCTTAACGTAAACTTTGGAATGGAACGAGATCAACAAACTTACGTTTTAGATGCACGACGTTGCTCCAAACGTTCGTTGAAAGCGGCACGATTTTTGTTATTGATCAACGACTCGTATTGTTGAAGGTCGGGATCAGAGAACTACGAAAGTCATTAGTAGTTGTTCACACGTTCAACTCACTTGAAACATTTTCATTGCATCGTTACTTAAAACCTTCCGCAATAGATACGCTTTTTGAACTCCATCAGCTAAATTCGATAGTCAAAAATTGTTGATCTTGGGGTTCTTGCGGATAGTTTTAATGTATAAAGCTAGAGACATGATTGTTGTCGCTCCTATTTCTTTTTTCAGTCGTGTTTTGGAATTAGTGCCGAATCTACCGAGATGGACGAATCATTTGGTACGGTTATTTTTGTGTTAACTAAGATTATTCATAATTTAAGGTCGAATCGTCAATAAGCCCAAGAGAAAGGCGTGTGAAAAAACCAGAGGGCTTTCCGCGTCAACCAACGAATTTGTATGCATACTTCTTGAAGGATTTTGTTAGATTGTCCGAAAACAAGACAAAAGGATGTTGCGAACGAGGAAAAACGCTGGTGCAGCATGGAAGAAAATGATAGAAACTGAGAAAGCTCCATACTTGGCACTTCAAACGGCTGACAAGAAACAGTATGCAGATGAAAAACTCCAATTTTTCAACGGTAGGTGTAAACTTGAGACAATTTTTATCATAAAGTTTTAGAGGGTAAACGATTCAAGCCGGCGAAGGAACGTTCTGTCTTTGAAGAATTACCGTACAAAGGTGTTCTGGGTTGCAACGCAGATTTTTGTTGTCCAATTTGCTGTGTGCAATACAGTTTTTTGGTTAAACATACTTCTTTTGTTCATTTCAACGGAGATGACGCGGAGTCACGGGACTATCTGATCTCGTTAGAGTAAGTCAACTTTCTCGTATTTTAGTCTTTTTTACTTTAGCAACATAAAAGCTCAATATGAAGATCAACATATCCGCTATTTGGAATTTTGGAACGAATTGAATCGTGGTGAGCAATCGCAAGAAACGTTGGAAGTAAGTCAGGGTTTTATTTTCGTTGCTTTCTCGTTTAGATTCTTGGTAACTGTCAATTAAACGACAATCAAATGCTCGCGCATGAATCATCCGAATTACAAGTGGACGAGGATTTCATTGTTATACACTCGTTGATGACTTCGAAGACGCCGATGTTTCAATGGAAAAGACTTTAAATGCGATCTTTTATGGTGGACGGCATACAAAATATAAAGAAGCTAAATCTAAATATCACAATTGGGATTCGGTTCATTGGGAAACACGGAAGGGCTCAGCGTTTGGAAAGAAACTGCGTTTGTCGTATAAGAACAAGTCGCGGGTTTATCGTGTTCAAGCATTCGTTCAAAGAACGAGAAATCGTCGTCTTTCGTTGAGCATTCACTTATTTGTGCGTTAAGTAAGCGATGATTTTTCTGTTTGTAAGTTTTCTTTTGTTTAAAGCCTGTCAATGGTGCGAACATGGTTAATCGACAAACAGCACGTTTACACGAAATGTCGACGGAAAAGAAATTGACGATCCCAGAACTCGAAACAAATGCAACATCGGCAGTTTTTTACGGTCTATATCTTTTGCACAAAACGGCACTTCGTATTTCGAACTCGGTGAAAGACGAGTAATTGATTTGCGTATTTGAATGCAAATAAAAACGTATATTTTTAGGACATTTAAACGAAATCCGAAGTTCTTGCGCACTCTTGAAAAGAGTTGGAGTAGTGAGGACAAAAAAAGCTTAAACAAACGGCAACGGAAAGTGCATCAATTAAGCAGTGCAATGAGGATGAAAAGGAGAATACTGAAGTGGTCACTAAAATTATTTGGGCAGATGAATATGTTTGTTTTGTAGCTTAACGTGGAACAGATGCCTGAGTATTCCCATGGAAAGGCCGACGAACAGCAAAAAGTCGAGTTGTTGAATGCGGCGAGCGAAATCGAAGAACAACGTAATTTGGCTGCTGACTAAAATCGTTGGAAAGTAACTCAAGAACAAGCAATTCGACCAGAAGAACGAGCGTCTCGTAGTGTCGAAATGATTTTGGATTTGAAACGACAACTTGAATGCAGTCGACAACATTTATTCCAATTGCAACGAAATGAAGGCGAACACAATATTTGAATCGGAGAGCTCGAATTGACGAATTCAGATTACTCAATTAAATTCGAACGAGCACGACACTGTCTCCGCGAACTCACTTCCAACAACGATGCCGAAATTGAAAACAAGTGCATGAATTTTGAATAACTATCCAACTTTTTGTATGTAAATTACTTTTTAAGTTTTCGATGTTAAGCTTTGTTTTTTATTTTATGATGCTTTTGAATTGGATCGGTTAAAGTAAATCTCATTAAACTCGATTCAAATTGCAACCGTACTTCTAGACGGATCAAACGTGTCGCGATTTTCTGCATCCATGTGCTGCTAAATTTTTGTTGATTCGGAAAAAGATCTAACTGCGCAATCGACATCGTGATATATTCGCAAATTTTATGGGTACAAGATAACGTAAACCGAAACTAACCAATAGCCAAACATGTGTCACGATTCTCGGCGGTCCACGAGGCTCGTAAGTCGTGAACGGTTAGCCGATGAACGGCCGATGGCTGCGCCTCTTTACCGCCGACCACATTTGCTCCTATTGAGTTGTTCAATTCAACTCCACGCGATTGATTGGCCGAATAGGAAGCAGTTCGTTTGTGCTTTGCGAGAACAGTTGTTGTTAACTAAAAATCAATTAGTTAAGTCAAAGTGTTGATTTCACACCTTGTTGGCTTTTGATTCACGAACATAATTCAATCGGGAAAGTCCGATGAAAAACGATTCATCACGATCGGCGAATGTGGTTTGTGGTGCCGTTGGTTTCTGAGTTTCACCGTACAAGTGAACTTGTGCGTTTTCAAGTTGTACAGAAACGTGAGAAACCTTCCATGCGGTTCGAGAACGCCTTCGAACACCGTCCGTAGGTTCGACTGTTGCTCCGGCATTGGCTGATGGAATACCGGTGGTGAGTGTTGAGCTGTGAGTTGGTGAATGTAAAACCAATGAAGAAGTTAAACTCAAAGAATCGCTGATCATTCGAAAACCGTAGGACGAAGAGAAAGACATCCAATATGAGATAAGGAAGCGTGGAAGAGTTAAGTTCAATTGGATGTTCCTGAAGTCAATATGTTAATCGAAAATACGAAAACGCACTTGAAATGCCGTGAAAGTTGTTGGCGCCGCGAACCGACTTCGTTGAATATCTTCCCGCGTTTGATTGGTCGATTAACCATTGTCAACGTGTTCTTCATAAAGTCCAACCATTTGAAAGTGTTTGCGTAGAACAGAATCTGTGGACATTGAGCGTCTGTTGATGGGCAGGGTTTGACCTCAAATTGGAGCATTAGATCCAAATGCGAAGAACGAAAGGCTCGATAAGAATCGTGCCCGCCAGTTGTCATATAATCCGGAAGTTTGTTTGGAGCAACGGGATGAACCTGAAGTTAAGAATAGAATCTCATTGGCCTATGGCACTTACCGCATGATGATCGTGTTGATCGTTCATACATGCCCAATTGAGTTGAATGAAGAATTTCAGTTGTGGTAAATGCAGTAATCGACTATCGTCATATTTCGACGCTGTTCGTATGTAAGCGTCCATATCCGTATGAATACGAAACTCTCCAGTCAGCCATTCGAATTCAAAATTTTCCCACAAAATTTCCACAAGCTCCGTATCGTTGTATGGATCAGTGCTAGCCAGCATTGAGGTTGTCAATCGTTTCGTGTACATGAGAAAACGGCCGTGTAACAGGAGTCGAATTTTATCCCAAAATGCCAATGACGGCGAGGGATCACGACTAGGCGAGTTGACCATACGCCAACACAACGAAATCATCGACAAACACGGTTCCCAACAAGGACCGTAGGTTGTTCGCAAGTCGGTGATTTCCGATTCCAAATCGTAGTAGAACTTCAACGGACACATATTTCTCTCCAAAATGTAAACACCCCATGGTTGTGGAAGTTCGATTCGCGTTTCTCGCATCGATCGAGCACCAGCCAACTGTTCAGCACCGCAGATCGTTCCCCAAAAGTGTGCATCGGAAATGTGTTGATAGGGAAGTGGATAGTCGCGAAACTGTATCAGACTTTCGCTTACATCCAAAACCACATCACGTGCCCATAAGGTCGAAAACTCCATTCCATCAACAGGAAAAGCTCTACGGAATGAAGACAAAATGTCACGAAATCAGAACTTACGACTCGGGATTATACGTTCGAATACAACGTACAACATTTTCTTTTCCGTGAAGTGAGCGATCGGCAAAAGCTTTCAAATCAAAGTTTTTCAGCTGCCAAGACAACAAATGACGTTGCGGTTGTTTTTTCATCTTGTTGATTCGTTCAACGTAAATTTGTGCGTCTTTCTTTATCAGCGAGTGATAGAGTGCATCAACTTTGGATTCTAAAACCCCAATTAAGGTCATTAAGTTGGTTGAAAACTCACTAGAAAGTGTTGGATCATCGCGTTTCAATTGCTCAACTTTTGCATCCAACATAATGCGTCTTCGTTCCTGTTCGAAGGCCTCATCCAACGCGGTTTCATAGGCCAATTGAAGTCGGTTTTCGAAAGGATCATCTTCCAAACTCAAAGTTGCACTGCGAATCGAAATGTTCAAATCGGAAGGAAGTGGAGATTCAACAGCCGATAAAGTGGTTTTTTCATTTGTTTGGCGTCCATCGCGATGAACTCGTTTCATCCATTTGAACGCATTGATTATCTCTTCGTAAGCTGCAGCAAAATTGTAGCCGTAGGGAAAAGACAACTCCAACGCGTTTGTCGACCAAATCCAACAACGATTCGTTCTGTTGGTTCGACGTTTGAAGTCTCGACGTGCCAAATCCATTGCCGCAACCATTGGTCGACGTTCAAAATGTGGTGACTAAAAGCAGAAGTTACCTTCTGAGCAGAACTAAGTCACCTCTAAGGTCATGATGATATGACCGTCAAGTTCGAGAAGAAAGGTCGGCGCTGATAAGCGAATTGCACCGGCAGATGTACGTTCGATTTGAAGTGACGGTGTGATCCAACGCATAACGTGATCTCGAGGCAACTGGAAATCCAAAGCAACTGTGAAATCGGAACGAACTCGAATATCCAAAGATGGCGCTGAATTTGAATCGACCGGTGGTTGAGTGGTAAGTGGAGAAGTAGTTGAAGTATTCGGAGTTGAAGTTGCCATTGGAGTGTTGGATAGGCGATCACGTTTAAGCAAACAAATTAACTGTTTGCATTGTCTAAAAACTGATGTCAAAGAGAATTATTGTGCCGACGACATACGTTAAAACCTCGTAGAAAACAATGTAGGCTAAAGGCGACCAACACAGATCGAAGGAATCAGTTGCTTCAACGACCAGGACTCGAGCTTGAGGCCGAGAAACAAATCGAATGGTTAGTCCTGCACAACCGCCGCTTTGAACAACGTAAATACGTTTGGGCGATGTCCACCAATCTAGAACAAAGATTATTTGTGAATTAGCTTTCTGTTTTACTGCATGGCAACGAATATCGATGATCCAATTCTCCGGTTCCCAGGCGGACTCCGTTGACCGTTGAATTGACTGTAAAAGTTGCTGTCGATTGAGCGTCCGATTGGGCGTTGAATTCTGTTGGAATCGAAGCAGATGGTGGAGGTGACAAAGCACTAAATCGATTTTGAAAATCAACACGTAGACTATTAATTGAAGTGACAATGAAGGCCGAGTTTTTGGCTGTGAAGAAGAGGGAGAGTTTGGTTGCGGACAAAAGTACTTGTACTTCCAAGGGCGATGAACTAACTTTATTGTCAGTTGATTGAACCGAATTCGCTGAAAATGTTGGGGTTACTGTTGTTAAATCAAAACCTTACAATCGTTTTCCGGCGATTGGGTACTTTCGCTCATCTTCTTTGGTTTGAATAGCCGAATGTATTCAACCAAATGTCGCATCACCGCGTCTTCCCATTCGAATTGACATTCGTCCAATTGAACATAAACTTGAATTCGATTTGCAGTTTTAGAAGATCGAGTCAACTGAAAGAATAAAAACAATAAAAGAAATCAAACTCACTTGTGCACATCCCGCACCAATCGCTACAGTGGTCCCCCAAATATGCTGCTCGAAACTCAGTTGAGCTAAACCGCCGGGAAACTCGGAGGTAGCCATCGATCGATGACACCACAAAGACTCGACACCGAAGTCCACAGATTGAAAACGCTGCAAGAACGTATGAGTATAGAAGCCAGTGCGAATAACTCACATGATCGCCCTTCAATTCGGCAGTTTCAACGCCCAAAACAATCACCGGACCGTCGCGTACCCGCAAAACACATTGGAAGTCCGTGAGTTCGAGTTGGAAGTAGAGAGTCGATTGAGCAGAGTCGTCGGTGGTTGGAAACCGTTGAGTTGTCGGAATCTTCGGTGCTGTCGGAGATCGAAAGATGGCAACCAACTGATCAATTGGCTGTCCACGCGCGTAGTCCATCCACCAGGCCAAATCGTAACTAAACAAATGAAAGGTATTTGTAGAGAGTACTTACTTGTAAAGCTCTAACTTCGGTTGTCCCAATCGTACTTCCAATTTCGAATTTGCAATCCCGTCGAACTCTTCCATTGGATTCTCGTCGATGTCAAAACTCGAATCTCTTCCACCCGTGGACACACGACCACGACGATTCAAGGCGACCAGAAACTGAATGCATTTGAATTGGGACATGGCCTGATGATCGCTGATCAACAGATCTCCAAACTTCGCCACTCCACTGCGATTCTTCGCGTTGAAATCGGCTTTGATTTTCTGCAGCGAAGCGGAAAGCGTACGAGTTGAACTGTCAGCCAAAACGGCCACAAACTCGACGGTGAAATTGTCCAAATCGACATCGATTGTCGGAACTTTATCCAAACTGAGAACGGAAGAAGACGATCTTTTAGTCGTGATTTTTCTGTGCTTCTTTGGTGGATGAAGTAGAAGATATTCAAAGAGTACTAGAAGAATCGAACCAGTGATTACAATCAAAAAGAAAGGACTTACTGTCGGAAAGGCTGATCTTTGTGTTCTTCAACTTCAAACCCAATTTCTTCACTTGTGCTTGTTCGGCGACATCCACGGAAATCGAACCGGCTAACTGTAAGTCGAGAAGCGAAATCTTTTTCAACGGACTTCTCATGAACAGTTTGATTTGAATGAGTTTGAACTGCAACTCCAGTTGAAGGCCCTCACGATGTCGATACGCGTCCAACTGCAGACCTTCGATAGTGACGTGAAGAAGACAATCGGGGACATCGTCGAGCAGGACGATTCGCGCGGCTCCAACGTGCACATTTACGTATTGTAAGACATAGAACAGTAGAGCATTGTTGCGATTTGGAGAAGAGCTGAAGACAGTAAAAGTGACCACAAGAACGAAGCACAAACCTTTCGGGAGTGAAAACATTGTCGGTTTCCTGTTCTTCATCTACTTCTTTTGATTTGGTTTCAATTAATGGCTCCCGACCAATGTCCGCGGCTGTTGAGCGTTTCTCAATTCGAACATCTCCAATGGACAAGTGGAAGAGTTTGCTCGCCGCCTCAAAGTTGAACATCGTGAAGCGCAGTCGAACATTCTGAACTTCAACGTCGTAATCTTCGTATTGCAACTTCACGTGTCCGACGCTCAGAAACGAAATTCCGTGGAGGGAAACGTTTTTGCATTTCAAAAAGCGACCAATCAAAGCGGAAAGTACGTTGTTTATGTATCTGGGAAGTGAGTAGAACTTGAGCTGTGACTTCAAACTTACTGATAGAAAAAGTAGCAGAGAGTCACAAAGAGGATTAGAAGCGCAATCCAAATGAGCATCTTGTACACGACCGCAGATCGACAGTCCGAACTTTCTACCCATACGCTGGAAATGGGAATAGCAACACTTTTCTTCGGATTGAAAATAACGATCGTGCTCGTCAACACGTGAACACTGAGACCTTATTTTGACTAACAATTTTACTTTACAATTCGATTGCACAGGCTAACACAAACTAAGTGATGAACAGGCAAATTTCGGTGAAACCCGTGGACTTGAAACCGAGAAGAAGATTCGAAATGAAAAATTGAAGAATGTAAATGCCGTGGAAAATGGTCAATAGAAACGTAGTCCCATGTCTTTTGTTTTTGGATCGTCGTCGGCATCGGGAAAAACAATGATGAACCTGAAAATCAGTTAAAAGAAAAATAATCAAAGCTCACAGAGTAATCAGTGCAAAGCCAGCCGCCAAGGTGATCATCTTCAACGGTCGAAAACCTTTTTTGTTCAACTCGTGAGGCAGAATCTCGAAACACGTAATGTATAAAAATGTTCCAGCAGCAAACGCCTAAAGACTCCAAAATCGAAGGAACGATGGAAGAAACTCACTTCTAGGATCCCACTGATAAAAGTGGCGAGATCAAAGGATTCGTGATTCAGAACGCGCATGATTCCAAGTCCCGCAAAACCGCCGATCAGAATCTGTCCCGAAAAAACGGCACAACAAATGACCACCGTACGCGGACGCATGTTGCTCTGAACCAACCGAATCCCCAAACTTATACCAATGATCGTTTTGTGAATGAGAAGAGCACCGCAGATCTGAACGAACTACTGAACAATAGAAATTGGAAACTGACTTGAAGTAAAGCGGCAACATCAACGATCATTCCAACGGAAAGACCTTCAAAAACGGCGTGAAGTGAAATTGCCAATACCAACAGAACGGCGCGCATCGTGGAGTGAGTTTCGTGTTCGAAATGTTCGTCTTCAACTATCGCTCCGGCTTCTGCCTCGACTTCCACAGTCGATTCCTCATGTTCGTGATGCATCAGTCGTTGATGTTGAATGCTGCCGATCCATTCGCGTTCGTGAGCAAAAATAACCGCCTAAACAATTGAAACAGTTGTGGAATCGAAATCACCTGTTCGATGGTTAAAACGAACATGAAGCCAAGAGAAATGCACAGTTCAGCCAATGGAAAGTTGGAGTCCCATTTCATGTTCGTTCGTGCCTTCTCGATCTGTTCGATAGATGCGGGCATCAAGTCCATTAAAACACTGGCCAAAAACACGCCTCCTCCAAAACAGGAGATCAATGAAAAGGCCGTGGCGGCATGACTGTTGGGCGACGAGCTTCGAGCAGCTCGTTTGAGAACTAGTGCCGACTAGAAACAGAAAATCGAAAGGCAATCAGAAGACAAACTTACAATACTGGCCAGAAAAGTGGCAAAGAACAAGACGAGAAGTAGCACCGATTTCAAGGCATTTCGCGTCGGAACGATTGGTGCCGGAGGTACAGGATCTACGGTCGCTGTTGTCATTGTTGAATCAGAAGAATTGTCGATCAACAAATGAGTAACGTTTTCATTGCAAAGCGCGCCACAAAACTGTCAACTCTTCCGACAGGTCATGTTCTTCTTTTCGATCAACTGAACGGCAGTTTCAATGGCTTCTCAAACATAAAAGCATGAACGAGTTTATTTTGTTTCATTTGCACAAGATAACAACTTAGATAGAAAGCGAAATGACGATTATTATGCGATTAAGACCCTTAAGAAATTTTGTGGCTAATTTTTTGAAATGGCATTCTGGTGGAATAAAATTGCAAATACTGAGAAATAAATTAGTGCTGAGAAGAGGGTTAGGAATCGAGAGCTACATCGCAGAAGTTGAAGATTTCGTTGGCTCCACTTTGTGCGGCTTCTCGTTCGTGTTTGATTCGGCCGAACACCTCGAACAGGTACTCGGCATACTCGGACGCTACAATGAGATCGTCAACTTGATCGTTCTTGCGTATTCGAATCAGCATCGAGGTTTGATCGGCGGAAAGCGAGTACTCGGCTACCAAAGTCCACTCGACTTCAACGGTCTTCTCCTGAAACCTCAACTCATTTCGATCTTCGAATTCAACTCACCTTTTCACTTTGTGCGAATTTTAAGTGCAAGTTCAGTTTGTTGAAGTCGGCGTTGATGAGAATGAGTCCCGACTTGTTTTTTGTCGAAAACTCGGCGGTCGGGAATCTTGCTTCGGAATAGCCGTCTAACGGTCGTAGAGCATCCAGGTACTCGTCACAACGCTCTTCGGTCTGTAGTGCTTTTAGTTGATACATTCGCTCTTTGATTTGAATAGCTCCCGAGTTCACGTCGTTCACGGCTTGATAGAAACAAAGCTTCTTGAAGACCGAGTCTTTGGCGCACAGTTTGCGTTCAATCTCAACATTGAAACACCATTTTCGTAGCATCAAACACGACGACGCGGCAGACGAATAGTTTTGAATGTAGACGTTGTGCGGACATTCGCGAGTCGAAAGTTTGCGTTCGAAATTGGTGTCGATGATCTCGAAGAGTCCGCAGAATTGAGCGGCTTCTTTGGACAAACCCAACTTCTCGATCAGCATTGCAAAAACGGTGGCCGTGTCACTGGAGCGCTTCACAGTCAACGGGATTGCTTTGTTGTTTGGCAGAAGAACGCGAATCGAGTGATCGACAGCACACGAACTCGGCTGTGTGTCTTCCATCAGAAAGTCCTAAACAAAAAAAGGCGAATTAAAGTCTTCCGAGCAATCAAACTCACTTGCATGATGTCGCAGTCGGCTAGAACTTTAACGGTGCAAACTTTCTCCAAATAAGTTTCCAGCATTCGACGTCTGGAATCAATCTGCTGATCCGAAAGTCGAAACGGCCATTTGCGTGGAAGTTTCGGGAACGAAAAGTCGGGGAACTCTTCTTTTAGAATCTTGTTTAGTTGCACGAATTCGCTGTAACGTCGCGATCCCAAATGTCGACCGGCCATGTGAATGTTGTAGACGATGAAACGCTCGTTGGCCGAGTCCACGTTCTGGAAACTCGGAATGGTGATCGGTAGTGAGCGCTTGTCCGTGTAATCATACTTGAAAGTCGCCATACATTCGTCGGCGAACATCTCGTCTTCCAACATCTCGGCACCCACCGAAATGACCATCAGCTCCAAACGATCGCCGCCTTGTCGTATCAACTCGACGACCTGTCGATGTGTTGATCCCTCAACGGCAACACCATTCACCTGCAGAATTCGATCTCCACGCAGCAGTCCCGCCTTCTCCGCGGCTCCATTTCGCAAGACCGCGGAAACGTGTTGCAAAGGCGCATAGAGAACGCCGTTCAAACTGCGCAGCTGACCGCCCTCACTCACCTGGCCCTTCACGTTGAAGCCGAACCCTGAAAGAGCGAAAATTCAAAAACCAAAAATCAACCGCTCACCCGTCGCCGTCTTCACGATCACAACCAAATGCGGATCGGGATTGAAGTTGTTGGTTCCACGACCGCAATTTTCCTCTTCGCTGGTCGAGTTGCCTTCGTCGTGCATCTGAAAAGTGTTTTTTGGGAGCGAACGACGTTTTAAACGCACGCGAGAAAGTTTGACGCGGCTGTAAAGTGGCAAGCGAAATGCGCGGAAAACGATTCCCGTTCGCAAAAAAACACGAAGAGCGTGACGACAGAAAAGCGGTCTAATCCAAAAACCGATTTTGATTCCCGTTTTTGAGTAAACGAGTTTGAGATTGAACAATTTTTTGATCGAAGTTGATAATCGAAAAAACAGGGAACGACGTCGACGAATACAAAAAAAGCGTCTGAAATTCTTTTTTGCGCTTCTAAAAGCCGCAAAGGGAATGTCAAAGGCCGAAAGACGCAATGACAAAAAAACAACAAATTTCGAAATGCGTGAAACGTTGAATTTAGCGCAAAAAACGGATTTCCGATCGCCTTTATCAGCGGCGTCACAAAAATTTCTCCAGTGGGAAACTCTCGTGGTCATCGGGCAAATCGATTCCGGTCGATTACTTTGTTCACATTCTTGTCTTTGTTTCCACGCTAGATTCCCCGATCGGCTAATTGGATTTTTGTGTCCAAATTTGAGAGCGATTGACGCACTTCGCGTCCAACTTTTTCGGCGACTTGAAGGCATCCGGTTTTTTCTTGGAGAGCGCTTTTTTATGATGCGCACACGCAACTTGGTTGTCGATGCGCGTCAGCTGATGGGTCAAACGTAAATTTGCGAATTTCAGGACCAAAAAATGGAAACGGACGAATTTCACGCTTCCGAAGTATACAACGAGGAAATAGTCGAGGGTTACAAGTGAGTTTTTGATTCGAAAAAGATTAGAAACTCGTTCGAAGCGTTTCTTTTTCGCGACTGATCGAACATCGACGACCACGTCGGTTATCAAAAAAATTTTGTTTTCCAATTCGAAAATTTTCTCGTCGACGAGTGCACGTCGATGACGAGACCGGGGAGAAGAATAAGCCGCATTCTTCGGGATTATAAAAATTGCTTTTTAGCTTCCAAATGCCCACCAGTTCAGCGGACGATGTTTACGAGTTTAAGAGCAGTCCCGAAGAGTCGATGTTGTTGAATTCCATCGGCGAGCTTGAAGAAGAGGATGAGATTTCGGAATCGACAAAACGAACAGGTAAGAGTTTAAAGCAAACTTACGATTCGTAAGGCCACATTCTCGTATTTTATTTGCAGGTGTAAATCTTGTTCTTTTGGTCGAGAAGCTTTGAATTCAATTTTTTTCTTTTCAGAGGAACCAATGGAGGCCGAAGATAACGGGGCTGAGCGAAAAGTGCCACCGTTGCGCATTTTGTTGATGCCGAAGCCGAATAGCGAGGACGACAAGACGGCCGATCCCGATCACGTGCCCAGCGCCAAGAAGCCACGAACACGAAAACAACCGGAGAAACGAGCGAATTCGTCGTCTCGTGTAACACGGTGAAATTGAAATTTTGAAATTGAAAGTTGGGATTGTCAATTTGCAGCTCCAGTGTACGTCAAACGGCACGTGAACAGACGCCCGTGGAGTCGCCGGACGGACCGCCGGCTAAACGATCACGACCGCAACGAAGAGCCGCACAAACGACAATCGTTCGACGCGTCGAAACTCAACTCCCGTCCACTTCCACGTCCTTAACAGTAACATCAACAAATATCGATCAGATCTCCGTGGGATCTCCACCCGATCCAAATTTGGACGAAACTTCGCGCTCCAGCGGAAGTGACTGCGATCTGAATTTCAGTTTACAACAACCCGAAAGGCTCTCTGATGAGGTGCGAAATCTCTTCAAGCTTCAGGATCTGGGCGCTTTCTGTGGCTTGAAGCGAATGGTGAGTCAGAAGCCAAAACGATATACATCGTTCAGTTGTCCCAACGGTGGGCACGTGATTTTCAACAACAACAATCAATCGCTTTCGTGGACCACAAATCCGCGTTGCCGCCGCTCAAGAAAAAGAATTTCGTTGACTTTTGCGCCAAACCTCCGCCTCAAACCAAAATTGCGACGTCGGCCGAAGTTATGACTTCACATATGAAACAACAGGTGAATTTGGACCTTTGGATTTATTCTTGTTTCTTTCTTCAGCGGCATATGCGCAAACGACACGATCTGGAACGTCGGCAGCTTTCCGAGTTCATCGAACGCGAATTCGTCCGTCAACTGAACGATCTTCCCGGACGATCGCGAAATGCCGTCACTTGCAGTGAGCTTTTTTGAACTTTTACGTGATTTTAACGTCTTTTAGTGCGTATTTTGGCTGATAACGACGTCTACAACGCGAACGTTTTGGACATGAACACAGAGGAATTGAACAAAATTTCGATTCGATCACGCGAAGAAATCATCGCACAGATGAAAGAAAAAATGGAGATTCTGATTAAAAACGCTTTCAATCGACATAAAATGGAGGCCGAAAGTCTCTACTATCAACAGGTGGGAATCGCGCCAGTTTTGGTTGAGAGCTTCTGCTTTTCAGTGCTACGAATGGGAACGCCACGTTTTTGATCAGTTGCCGACGGATCGTCGCGCCAAGATTGAGGACTTCAATCTGCGCGACTGCGTTAAACGTGTCAAAACGAAGCGCATCGACTTGGCCGCTCTGTTGAATTGATCTCTTGATTTCTTTTGGGGTACAGTGACTAATCTTCTTGTGTGAATATACTCGCGAATAAAACAGTTCAATTAACCGTCGCCTTTGAGCTTCTAATCAATTGAATCGAATCAAACAGTAACAACAATAAGAAAATTAAATTTGCCGATTTCAGGGCTCCAATTTGAAAGGCTTGATTCAAAATTGTTGTATGATGAATTAGTACTTCAACGATATCAATTTAGCGCCTGTCGACGACTAGAAGTAAAATATGAGCATAATTTTCGTTTGCCTTGTTTTTGACTAAGTTGGTCACTGACCAACTTCGGCGGATATCTGCAGATAAAAAGAAGTGCGATTGAAGGTCGGAGGTTATGACTTTGTTTGGCTTTAAGTTTTCAATAAACGGTTTTTACGATTATCGTTGTTTCAAGTCCACGCACTTCGTAGGTTGTTTATTTTCTTTGATAGTGTGTAAATGAACGTAACAGAATTGTGGCGATTAGTTCATGTCGTCGACGACTGGTTGCAAAGTCACTTGTTCGTTCGTAAAAGCCAACGATAAACAATAGGATCTTTGCAAGAGCGATCCGATCGACCAATGATCCAAATTGTTGCTGTCAGTTGATTCTCGTATCGCCAAATAACATTCGGTGTTCTTCTGAAGAGTTTCAATCAACTCAGAAGTTGAAACAAGAAGATACCTTCCCTTTGTCTTCCTCAACGTAGCTTGTGCCGAGGATGTTCAAAGATTCCGAGTTGAACTCAAAGCTCAGTTTTGGAGCTTTAGCCACTTTCGATCAGTCGACCACATAGCGATCACCTTCTTCGTAAGCTCCCAGTTGTTGAACAAGTTTTTCGAAGTACTGTGAAGGTGCAACGATGTAGTGAGTGGAGAAAGTAAACGAAACAAACTGATTGGTAGAAACGTGTACTACCCGATTTCCACACTGAAATCAAGCTTGAGTGAATTCTGAGCTGAAGCCAATCAACCTCTCAGCTTGGATTTGCCAGTTTTGTTTGCCGATTTGCGGACTCGTTCCACAATGTTCTCCACAAGTTTTACATTTCGGTAGAATACGATCGAACCAACTGCACTTGAAATTTAAACGATTTCCTTTCGTCCATTGACTGATAAGAACTCGAGAACACAGAATGTTCGAAGATAACCAGTGAAATTGTGAGCTTCTGATTTGGAGTTTCGTTACAAATGGACATGCGATTTGATTTCACGTTTGTGCCAATTCACTTCTCCACCAACTGGTTACTTTCAATGCTGAGAGCAATCAGAAGATGACGTTTGTTTTTGCCATCTCAAAGCAAACAAACGAACAAACAAGTGAGTCGAAATGGAATGTTGAGATCCACAAACGGCTGATTGGAAGCAAAGTTCGTTCGAATCATGAGGGTCGTAACGTGAGCACTTTCTGTTAGAGTCGTTGTATTTGTGAAATTATTGAAGTCGTTGAATGCATTGGTTAGTTTTTCTGGGACTTTTCGAAGGCATTCGAGTGCTCTGTGGATTCCGATTTTGTTTTTTGCGCCAAAAAGAAGTGCGAGCACCCGAAGAGAAGGCCAAGTTGTCTGCATCGGTGGTTACTGATCGCGAATAGACGGACTGTTTCCTTTTGAAAGCATGCTCGCGCCAAACGTCCAACAGTACACGTTTGAAAAAGAGAATTCACAAAATTTCAAGTTGATTGCGAGCCGCTGATGGTGCCTTTCTTCCAACTCTTCATCGCACATCCTGAAGAGGAAGAGCAATACCGCAATTTTGGTATGTAATAATAAAAGCCTTTTCAATCCTGATTTTTATGTATACCTCGTAATTTCAACGAGTTCTACAGGGTGTCTCAAAAAAAGGGCAATCGTGCTGTAACTTTTTAACCAGCCATTGTATGAAGATTCTGTAAAAAGAAACTAAGGTTGTTTTTGGCCGCGGAGTCGATTGGTCTAATTTTCTGCCGGATCGGACAAGTCCGCAGGCTGCTATGGACAATTTTGTACCTCCAAGCGAGTTTAACGCTGCTTCCCATTCTTCATTTTTGTCTTCCTTTTTAAAAGCGCTGGCGGTATCAATAATCAAAGCGAGGCGAAATGGCGTGACGTCGTTATGTCAATTGATGGATGGACTTGATTACAGATTATTTATAACAATTTAAGATTAAAGATTACAGTTTGTTAACAAGATGTTCAATGTGGCCTCCGTGTTCCCGTACTACCAAAGCAATGCGCTTAAGAAACTCATTAACCCACAAATTGCACAATGGAATCTTATACTCTAGTTCTTCCTATGCTTCCAAAATCCGGATTGTCATGAGTGAATTGATAACGACTGACCGTCATAACGAAGACAAAAATGAAGAATGGGAAGCAGCGTTTGTAAATTTATGCAAAAACTCGCAGCGTTAAACTCGCTTGGAGGTACAAAATTGTCCATAGCAGCCTGCGGACTTGTCCGATCCGGCAGAAAATTAGACCAATCGACTCCGCGGCCAAAAACAACCTTAGTTTCTTTTTACAGAATCTTCATACAATGGCTGGTTAAAAAGTTACAGCACGATTGCCCTTTTTTTTGAGACACCCTGTATGTATGGCGGGTGGTGACAAGTTGTTCTTTTGTAGAACAAACAACTACAGTTGAAACATTTAAGCTTCTGAACCTATTGTCATAACGCAGTTGTCAGCGGGATCGTTTATCGACGAAGCATTTGGCATTGACAGTGAAGTTCAACCTTTGCGTACGGTTGCCAAAGAGCGCAATTTAAAACTGTTTAAATTTGATCTCCACTTGAGCGAATGCGAGAGTTAAAACACATGCACTGTCTTGTACTTGTGAACTACGAAAAGGCATTTGTTTCGGTTGAAATCAACGCAGTGATCAATGCACCGGTCCGCCAAGGTATCCCACCGAAGATCGTCCGCAGACTGCTTAACACCAACACACAATGCTCGACAACGTTCCAGTTGTTCAGCCGACCAATCGAGGTGCACGTACACAGAGGCGTCTGCCAAAGAGATACCATCTCCCCGAAGCTCTTTACCGCCGCCCTAGAAGACGTCTTCAGACAACTAGACTGGGACAACCGCTTTGGATTTTGAATCAACCAAGATAAGACAAAAGCGATGGTCAATCGATTCTGCACAACAACGACCAACATTCGCCTCAAAGAAAAATCCATCGACTTCGTGAATAAATACGTTTACCTCGGCCAGAAAATTACTCCGAACCACGAAGTCGATGGAGAATTCGAAGACGACGATCGGCCGCATGGTTTGCATTCAAGGAAATCGGCGACGTGCTCAAGAAGACGAAAGACGGTAAAATCCGCGCCCAACTCTTCAACTCAACAATCCTCCCTGCACTCATCTACGGCGCCGAGATGTGGACGATGCGCAGAGTGAACGGATCAAACTCAAGACCACATTGCAGTCGATGGAACGGCGCATCTTGGGCATCAGTCTGCGAGACCGTATACCAAGTGCGGACATTCGAGCGCGTATGAAGTTTAAAGACGCGAGCGACAAGGCATTAAAGCGCAAATGTTCGTGGATGGGACATTTGACAAGACACATCGACAATCGATGGACGACGCGGACGACATTCTGGTGGCCGTACAATCTCAAGCGGAGCCGCGGACGCCCGACAGACCGATGGCGAAACGATCTAGACCGCCCGATTGGACGCGGATGGCAGAAATTGGCCTACAACCGAACGGAATGGAAACATCACGTCGAAGTATTCGCAACAAACCACCGACAAGCATTTAACTACTAATTGTTGTTGTTGTTTGTTAGAATCGAATAAAATCTTTGTCTTCTCTTTGTTGTTTGTTCTTAATATAATACATGTTACCGTTTTATTCATAACTTTTTCTGAAATCCAAAGCCCAATGTTTTATTAGGAGCTCACTTCCCAGTTAGCTCTCCGTTTTTCACCTCCAAAAAATAAGTCTCCATAGGCGATTAATAGGAAAGTGACGAGATTTAACTGTTGCGCTGAAGATGCTCAACAGACTTTTTGAGTCGAGATTTTGTCAAAGTGATGTTTATTTATCAGACTTCTGTAAGCAAATGCTTTGAGTAAAAGAGCTGTAACGGCGTGCATATTCCAACATTTGTGGCAAAGAACTTGCAATCAGTTAAAATAGTCGTGATGAGAATCCAAAGTGGTTTGAAGACAACCAGCTGAAAATGGTTGATCGATGCACCTGCTACTGAAAGGCTATTTTCGTTCAAATACAATCAAACTCACGGTATTTGCTACTTCTGCTGTTTGTTCTCCGGCCCAGTGAAATTTTAAAAACAGAAGTTAACAAAATGCATAGTATTTTCTTTCATAACGACAAAGCGCGAATGTGCGATCGACGAATTTCCACTTCCCGGGACACCAACAAGCCCTACTAAGTCAACAAAATTGATGCAACAAGTGACTCTGCAATCTGTTCGGCTTCAGATGTGATTGAAATCCATAAACAAGAACTCAGAAAGAAAATTGAGTTCAATTTGTCAAGTTCCATTTGTTCGATCGCAATTTTATTGAACATAAAGTCATTTCGTATTTACCGAAGCCGTTTTAATTCAATAATATTAATTGACATCAATATGATGCTACAGAAATTACATCAAACCACAAAGTTCGAGTCAATTAGGTCTTCCGCGTCTGTCATATCGACACCTATTGACGTTTCTAAGACTTGCTATTGGAGGCTCTTCGAACATTCTTTCTGTGTCATAAGCGATGGATTTAAACAATCCTCACCAATGATCGAGATTCTTAACTCACTTAAGAATCAATCTGCAGTTTTTAAATAGTTCAAAAAATTTGATAACACCATCGTCTATCAATTGCATCAACTCACAGTCATATCGAATACGAATACCAACGCATAAATTGATCGTCAATATTTCCGCTTATCAACATCTGAAAGAATCGGCGAATAAACTATTCACTGTTGAAAATCCGACCAGTAAATCGCTAAGATTTCAAAGTTGTGAAGAAATGTGGAAAAAAGTGCCACTCGCCAAAAGGTATCATAAAAGTTGCGAGGCTTGTAACTCGGAAATGATAGAACGACGTGATACGCGCTGATTAACGTGCTAATTGGTTCTTTATTGAATCTTTGAGCCTTGAATACATTTGGATTCGACTTCTTGCTTGTTCAATTGTCAAGTGGAATTCAACAACAACAAAAATTAAAGCACATCAATTCAAACAACTGCGTTCCTTAATCCCAAACGAAACCGCTGTCCAGAAATCTGTATGAAACACGAAGAAATCTCACGACCTAAGGACTTTGTTTTTTCCTTCTGTTATGATCTAAAAAAGTTAAAGGGATCACGATCGGAAATTTAACTACAACAAAGATGCAGGTTCTACAATAAAAAGTAAAACTCCTATTCCCACACTCATTCATATCAAGGCAAAATTCACAACGTTCAATACGCTATAGATATCATAAACAAATCAAATACAAGCTCGCATAAACAACAAATAGAGTATCTCAGTACACACATGTTCTTCTAATAAATCTAAAGAAATTGCAGACGTTTTTAATGTTCATTTCACACGGTTCACATTTAGCGGTTTTCGAGTATCTTTTGAATTCCTATTAAATTCCCAACAAACTTCAACTCTCAAAACTTCTCGATTCTTACTGTCACCTGCTGATTAACAAGCGTGCCAAATTGCAAATGACCATTATCAACAGGAAGAGCTGCATAAACTTTTGCAATTTTGAGCGATTTTTGACAGATTCTTTGGTTTCGAAGTGCTCTCATTTTTCTCTCAGGTATCTAATAACTACAAGTTTAAGTCCATTGAATAGCTAGTCTTTTGGGCTTTCTATCGACACAATACATGCGCTAGTTGTTACCAGAATCTGGGAACTACATCGCTTTGCGCGATGAACATGCTATACAAGGGAATGGGGGGTGTTGTGTATTTTGGCTCATTGGCTGATTGGATTCCGCTCATATTTACAGAGATTTGAGTTTATGTGTGCATCTTATTGTTTTGTTAATCACATCTTTCCACTGTCACTGCCTGTCAAGTTGTAGTCAATAGAAGTTAATTTTTCGGACGTTGATGTCTGATAGTTTGTATTTTCGTCGATTACACTTTCAGCTTGTGGATTTGTGGAATTAAGTAGTTAAACAAAAACAAGTCCTTTATCAAATAGCCAAGAACAATTATTATTCAAGCGGTATTTGGAATGCAAAATTGACGAATCGAATTTGCTTTGCGGGAGTATCCGGCTGAGTCTTATCTTTATTGACGAACTATCTGATATTCTCTCGCAAGGAACAAAAGGAAAAAGTTACTAGGTTTTATTAGCACGTTTTTACAACGTGCTGATAATCGTTTGACTACTGAAACCGTTAACTGGATGGAACATGGACTTGGCTCGACGAAAGAACTCGAAAACATGGTTTCGATAAGGAGTGACAAATAGAACGACCAAAGACGAAACAACAGCGGGGTGCGCAGTGAAAACGAGAATCCAAAGCTGTGCCCGATCGTGGTTGTTGAACGGTTTCGATGATATGCGTACCACCATCCCAACGTACGGCCAGCAAAGCATTAAAGTTGGAAAAAAGACCTGCAGATGGTTCAGTCGAATCTTTGTTGCCGACCTACTTGCGCAAAAAGAAGCAACGTCAGCCGTTGATGTAACTCTATTGTTCGTTTAGAAAATGAAGCCCGATTGCGTCGCAGAATCAACAGAATCCAAACGATCAATATGAAGTAGACAACTTCCGAAACGAGCAATCCGACTGCCGTGAAACGTAGAAAGTTTTGTGTTGCTGGTTCGGTGTTGCGAAGAACTTGGCGCGGTAAAGTCAAGTCGATGGTCATGTTTGTCCAGTGACGAAATATTTCGTGGTATTCCTAAAGAGCGGCTATTGAAATAGAAACGAGCGTTTACTTCTGGTGTTGCCATACAATAGCAGTAATTGAGCCCAGTCATTGCACCAGCGATGCAAACACAAACATAAATTAGAATTGTGATTCGCGGTTTCAGAATCTTTTCACGAAATCGATTTCGTGATTGGACGGACAAGAAGCGATAAACCAAACAAATGTCTTGTGACAATATCATTCCCGTGCCAGTAAAAATTTGAAAAAACGACTGAAATTTTGTCGATGAAAGGGATCTTGGACGTGTCTTTCTTACGCACACCACTATTCCGCTTTGTCCAAATTTGGCGCTAAGGCCACGAATTAACAAACCGATACCCGGGTAGAAAACAGGTACCTGTAAATATAATCAACGAGAGCTCCATAAAATCTGCTTACATCAACACTCAACATTATACCCCAGATAAATGTGTAGGAAAACTCAAAGATCTAAAGTTTTTAATTGTGATTTTTCCACTTTCAACATACGGTGCTAATTAATAGGAAGATTCTGTAGTCACTCATGTATTGCGGACTAAACACATAACATTAAAAAGTAACAATGATAAGAAATCAAACCTGACAAACACTATCAAATACATGACCCCAATTTGTAGTGAAAGAGTCAGAATCGTGATTACAAACATAATCAGTTCGTATGGCTGCGTTAAGTCCATTAACGTACAGTTATCCTTAAGTTGCAGTGACCAAAATGAAGTACTTTAAAGCCAAGGAAGTGATGGCGTAAACTGAAAAACTGATGAATATTCAGAGTTTCTTTGGGAATTACACCTGTTTAGTTTTTCACTTGGAGCTAAAAATGCATGTCGCCAGATGACCTTAAAGTAAAGATCATGACTTCTGACATTTGGTTTGCTAATCACTTAGTCCCATGTTTGTAAGACCAACGATTTTAGCATATTAACTTGTTGCACATAAAATTGGTCTCAACAATGACGCATAGTAGACGTTTGAACACACTCCCGTTCACACGCCAATTTTGGTCAAACTCTTATACTATTGTCATAACAAAGCCAATTTGACTATGCGCTTGACTGCTCAATTGTGTTAACCAACGGGAATAAACATCAGACTTTAGCACTAATCCATTTTTCGTGCAAATTACTTCATTAAGTTGAAGCTTTGGCTTTGGATTTTAGTCCCAAAAAACCCCATCAACTCAAAGGCTCCCGACTTTTGTTCATTCTAAGGTTATCCATTAGAAATTATAATGGTTTGTTTCTTCACTTTCTTGGTTCCGACCGCCGAAGAGCGAGAACAAGCGAACGCAAATTGGCCAAACAATTCGCATTCCTTTCAAATTCGCGTGTCATTCAACTTTGCGGTCGTGACGTCAAAAGACGGAAATTATTTTTGCTTGAGTTCCATTGTGTCACCGGACTCGTGTTTTATATTCAAATCTCTTTCTGAATGCTTCCTTTCAAATTCACCGCTTCAGAATCCGCCGGGAATCGTTCGTGACATCGTGGGGCGGACATAACAACCATCGGGTTTCGATTGAACTGATGCTGAAAGAATATGGTGGTAGTGAAATATCGTTGAGCAACTACAGAAGACCATTGGAATAAACCGACGGCAACTAATTCATTGGTATTTGCATTACGACTTTTTCTTTGCCTTCTCTTTGCGTGTTTTTGGCAAATTGCCTACGGCATTTTCCACACTTTCCATATTTTTAAGTGCCTTTTAAAAACCCAAACCCCACGCAAAAGGTCTGCCCGGCAAATCGTTCTTTTCCTCTAAACATGTTTTTATTAAGTTTGTTCGTCCAGAAAACTTTGTTGGCGGGATCACATTTTGAGTGATTGCTGACTACGAGAACAATGCAAATGATGTTCGTCTCTCGACTGTTTTGGTTTTACGTAACTCACTTAGAATCCAAGAGATCACGTTTTCTTTGTTGTCAAAGGCTTTCGGGTTTGCTTTCGATGTCCCCATTGTTCTCAGTTTCTATTTTGAACCCAAAAACCGGGTCAATTAGAAGGCGAAAGGGAAGTCGAGAAGCGGTTTCCATCCGCTGAATAATTTACGGCATGAATATGTTGGTCAACGGTCCTATGCCTCGTTTTGTGTGATAGTCGACAATCCGGCGGAAGTCTCCCGACCAATTCTCACACTGCCCTTAGTTTATTGCCTCCGGCTATTTAGTCGAACGACCTTTAATCGTCGAGAGTTGGTGAGTCGGAGAATGTTTTTATCGCCGTTGGCCGAATTCTGTGCGCGGAGTGGCGAAAAGATTGTCCGATGAGAAAGTCGAAACGACATGAGCGTGTGCCGTCGGTGGCAAAACACGCTCTTTACTTCACGAAGGATCTCCAACGAAAAACAATGAATTGCGAATAAATACGAAGAGAATGAACTGCCGATTGGGCCAATTTTTATTGTTCGGTTTCTTTCGCATTGTGTCTCCCGAGATACGCAAATAAATCTTCAGGGATAAGAAACTCTCTTTCTTGGGTATTTCGCGCTTGTTCGTCGACTACAACTCCATGGACTGTGAGGCCACACAAATCCCGAAAAGACGTGGGATTTGAAACCGACGGCTTTTGCAGAGTTAATATCTTTCATCTTATCGTTTGGCTTGCTAGCCAACAAAGTTTTACGATCTTCATTTGCCGGAGACACGTTCTGCCCGTGGAACTTTATTTTCGTCGTGTTTGTTTTCGATGTTTTCAATGCTTCAAATTGACGTAAAACGGAACATCAATGAGACAACGCGTCAAACGCACAAACTCGTCCGAATGGCGTTCATTTAGTATTCCTCCCGCATGAACGAATTTCTCCCTTGTTTCAGTAACCGACGCTTTTACTAGACAATGAAATCCGATATGAAGCCTAGGAAGAATGACAGAAGATTGCGCACGGGATTGGGTCTGTGGTCACAAACACGCTAAACATTTCGGCTTTCGATTTCCGTATTCGGAACGGCGAGTCGACGTCTCCATTTCGTTTGAGTTTTTAAACTTTTGATTCGCATTGACCGGCGCTGTTGAGTACGAATTAGCTGTTTTTATCGTGGACTTTAGCATCCACATCAACCGGCAATGGCATTTCTCGGCCAACTTCAAGCGAAGTTCAACGATTTGAAGACTCAGATTCCGCAAGTGGTCGAACAGGCAAACAAAGCCAAACAGAATCTTGTACCGGTCTTCAACAAGGGCCGCGAACAGCTGGGAACACTCGGCAAAATCTTACAGGTAAGTGCTTGTGAATCTCGAACTTTGATTGAAATCGTCTAGGTCAACGTGGATCGCAAACAGTCGCCAATCGATCTTCTCCCCGCATTCACTGCCTTCGATGTTTCTTTAGAAAATGCTACGTTTCGGTGAGTTCTTTCGTTGAACAGATATTCGCAGTACTGCATAAGAAATCTTTTGGCTTAAAAGTACACCAGAAATAAATATAAGATGAGCGCTTGTGAGATCATAATCCCTCATTTTCATGAGTAAAAAGCTTCTAGCCGGATTTCCGGATCAAACCAAAATTATCATTCGGATTAAGCAAATTGAGACAAGAAAATTAGTCTGTTTTTGGCGTTCGGTTAATCTCCTCGCAAAACCGGTACGACGGAAAGTGCCGTAAAGACGTGATTGAAAAATGGGTTTTTAAAGCGTTTTTGGTCAAATAAATGACTTGATGTTTTAGATTTGACTACGACGACAGTTGTCAAGCAGTTTTGCGAAATTTGGGAAGCTGCTTGTCGATCAAGTATCCCGATGGAAACTCGGACGACTTTGGTGTTTCGTTCATTCCAGAACAATTTCACTTGGATACTGTGAATTTTCATTGGGGCAACGAAGTGATGAATGGCTCAGAGCACGTCATTAGCGGCGTCGGTTATTCGGGAGAGATCCATTTCATTCATCGGAACCTAAAGTACGCAACTCTCGATGCAGCACTAAAACAGTCCGATGGAGTGGTTGCTGTTTCTGTGTTTCTAAATGTAAGTCAACAGCAAACATATCACGCTATAGATATTTCAGGAGTCACATGGTGACAATTTGAATTTGATTCCGCTCACTAACGTTCTTGCCAATGTCCCATACAACGGAAATGAATCGGGCCTTCAAGGCCTACGGTTTACTCAATTGCTTCCCGGACCCGAGAAAAACAAAGAATTTTGGGTCTATGAAGGTAACACGGTTATTGGTTCAAACCCGACGATCAAGTTTAGGATCTGAGACCATTGAACCATATCGAGAAACAGTGAAATGGATTGTTTTTCGTTCGGCGATTCCAATCTCATCTGATCAGGTTGCTTCACTAGTAGATGATTGTCATTTACACATGCACTTTGTAGTTGGAGAAGTTCCGTGAATTGAAGTCGACAAGAGCCGAAACGGAACTTGAAGAGCGAATGAATCCGATCAGAGCCGTTCAACCGCTGAACTCGAGATTGGTGCGTTCTTCGTTTAAAAGTGCGGCACAAGCGGAACTATCGTGATTAGTAGCGAGTTGAAAATTATTTTAAGCAAACGATTAATGTCTCTCTAGCGTTTAAGTTCACCACACAAAATTGTCTACTTCTTAATTCAAGTCGTTTGATCTCTAAATTGCCAGCAGTTCTACGATTAAATAAACTTATCAAAATACCAAGTTTTTATTGGCTTTGTGTGAAAACATTGAGTTTGTTTTGAGGTACGAGTTATAACACAAAAATGACAACGAAATCATCAATAAGATTGAACTTGGCATGATAATAGAACAGTCAAAACGAGTATAGAGTCTCCAGCACTTTCTTACATTCAAATGATGATTGAGTCACTTTTGTCGAGTAGACAGAAATTCAACAGTACACATACCATAAATTTAAAGTGGTGGGAATATCGAAAACGAACAGAAGAAAAGAAGTTGACTGACAGGTTCAAAATCGATGATTGAGGCTTTCGAACACAAAGTCTGATGATAAGAACGGAATATGAAGCCAACTATCAACCAGCTATTAAAATGGAAAGCTCAGAGTCAAAGACCATAAATACCTTCCGACGTATTGGACGGAACGCGTTCTTTCGTATCAGCAAATTCAGTTTCGAGATCGAAAAGTAAGTTAAAAGCAAAGAACCGAACTTCAATGATACCCGTTGAATTGGATAAGAATGGCAAGTGATTACGAAAAAAACGAAAGTTGTTATCTAGCGTTTCATTGGCCGAAAGTTCAAAATCTCGTCTTCATCATCACTTTCAAATTCGTCCATATCCTTTAATGGTACCCGTTCGAAGCCGCTCAAGTCCTCTTTCATCATTCGATGTCGACAACGGCGATTTACGTAAACCTTAAGATGAAAAATTGGAGTAGTGATAAAACAATTGACTTACACAACATCCGATTAAAACGACAAATGCTAATACTGCGGCCAACGTACGTCGACTAATATGCAGTGAACCTTCACGCCATAGATAAACATCCAGTTGCGTAGTTCGTGTTAATTTGACCTAAAAAATTCATCTGATGAACTTAAATTACCCGTTTATCTACCGTAAACTTTTGATGTTCGGAATCTTGATAGTCTTTCACAGCAACGTGCATTTCGTAGTCTCCCGGCAGTAAAGGAATGTGAAAGAAACCATTGAACAACGCAGCTACTCGCATAACATTCTTTTCCGAACCAGCGAGATTGATGGTCAAAGTTGCATTTGCAAGCGGTTTTCCATTTCCATCGTATACTCGACCCGAAACACCTTGAAGCCGCTGAAGCACCCAAAGTTGTGAGTCTTTTCCTCCTTCAACCTACTTTATCAAGAAGATCCAGTAGTGAACGGCGGTTCTCTTTGTACAAATGTTGAACCCCACGTAATTGATAACAACAGGCCGATTGAACCAAGACCACGTCCGGTGCAGCCGGAGCTCCGCCTTCCAGAATCGGCCAACGAAAGGCAGAGGCCGGCGCTCCGGCGGACCAACCGGAAAGTGACGATAGAACTGGACCGGGACTGTGATCGTTTGCGCAGGTGTCTTGTTCGTTCTAAAATAAAATTTCTGCTTGGTATTCATTCACGTCTTTTGTTCGATTGTTTTGTAATTGGCGCACAAAACCACAATATCCGATTGACAGCTGTTTTTTGACTTAAGTAAGCATTAAAAGTACAGAGTTTCCAACTCGTAATCAAGTGATTTCAATTGGCTTCTCAACGTTTTGAAGAAACGAGCAATTAAATCGAGCTCACGATCTTTGATGTGATCGTAATGTCAGGGAAAGGAGTGTTTTCCGTTTAAATTGGAAAATTTGGAACGGTTGATCACGTCAAGGGAATGTTGGCTCAACGTTCGTGCACTTGTCATTGAATTGACGTCAAAACAGCAAAAAGATCGCAGCAAATTAAACGGAATTTGTCTTGAAACTTTCATTCGAAAGTCGAGTGATTAGCGAAAAGAGCAATAAGCGATTATGCTGTTCGGGACATTGAAGAAACCGAATTGAATAAGAACATCGAACTATTTCATTTTGGGTCCCACGAGCAACAAAGTCGAACGTTAAACTGCCGCCCAGCAAAACGGCTAATGACGTCAAACCGAAGACGGCCGGCAGTTAAGACAAAAAGAAACGAACATGTGGACGTTAACAAAAACGATGTGGGTGGAACCCAAAATAGTGATGACTCAATCACAAGGAATTCGAAAAATCAATGATGTTAACTTTCAATTTGACTGATTGATTTGTATGAAACGTCGCAATGCTAATACGTGCACTTTAGCTTCTCAAACTGAGAGTCGCAATCAACAGCGAAAGTGCACAACTTTTTGAATTTGAAGTCGCCCGTAACTCTCTGATGATAAACTGATGACTAATAGTCGTTTTGTTGAGTTTGTTATTTGCACTGACCTGTTTCATCATATCGTGGTTCTCAACATACAAGTGGGCTAATTCCCGAATCACTGAAACGGCCCCAATTTCTCCAACTCTTCCAGGGCTTGCGTCGATGTATCGTACTTTCAATCCACCAGATGCCATTACGACAATAAGATCGATTTCGGGGACCAATTGCAACACGTGGGCAGTGAGATTGAGGAATGGAGCAATGGTCGGATAGTCGTGACAAACCAGTTGAGTGTGTGGAATATGCGGCAATAGAACAATTGTTGATTGGTGCAGAATTCGGTTAATTTGAGCCGCGTCGGGTGACATACGTGCGTTAGTTGTTTGGTCACAAAGCTGACTGCCGAGTTGGTAGATCGGCGCTTCTGTTTTCTAAAACAAAGTCAAACGTTCGTTTCCTTTTTTTACCTCTTCGATTGACATAATCAATGTATGTGGTCCTTTCTGAGCTCCCATTGTGTAAAGTTTGAGGTCGCCACGTTCGATCATTCGCGGTTGACATGGTAAGTTCGAAGGCAGTCGATCCAACCCAACACTTGTCGAAGCGATTGCCTCGGCCGGCGTGAAGTGGTCAGCGGGATTGGCCGATGGAATGACCGAAAACTCTTCCACGCGGTCTACTTTGATCACATTAAGAAGCTCCTAAAACATCAGACTTAATGGTTACAGCTGAGATATAAGAGCAAGTGTACTCGCGGAAAGTCGAAGAGGAAGGCGCAGAGGTATTCGGTAGGATAGGAAACAAAGTCGAATTCGCATTTTAATTGAAAGGCACGACACAATCGAATAAACGTCTCCAATTGACGGCCAATTTCACACACAAATAAAATGTTCAATCACACCCTATAACTCACTTCTCGCTTCTTGTTTGTCACATATTTTTGACCACACACGACGATTAGCCGCAATTAATCAGTTTGTCTACCGGCTGGCCATCACGTTTGTTTTCGATGGAGCGATAAGAACATGACCCACGATATCAAAACATCAGTCTTATAGTGAGGACGATGAGTAATAGAGACGCAGAGGTACAAAGATTTTGTTAAATGGAATAAATCGACACACCAGAGATCAACAAAAAACGAATGGGTGTTGACGAAAGAAATCAAAAGGGTCGCAGCAAGCAAAGATTTACAATTGAAATTCGATGGATTGATAGAAACAGACGGAACTTTACGTTCACTTGAACCCAAGGTTCAAAAGCGTTTAAACACGGAAACCACAGAGTTTCGATCCGAAGTTTAAGTTACTGTAACAAAGAAATGAACTGAAGATTATTTTGCTCTAATTTAGAAGCTCATTTACGAGGTGCTGATTAACGAGAGATGTAGAACAAATTCAGGTAATGGTAGAGAAATATAGTCAAGGATAAGAATGATCGTAGATTCTGGATGAGATTAGGTGTTAAGGGTCGGGATTCAAAGAACTCAAGATATCTTACGAACACGGTTTTCTTCTTCATCTGCGGTCTTCGAATTCGGGAATCTCGACGGTCAATGGAGAAACAAAATTGCGACGCATGGTTTTCGCGGACACGCTTTTCGAGTTCAATTCCCATGATCGCAAACCGCAACATTTCGCAAAGAATTTTGAGAGGAATATAAAACGAGCGGAACGCAAAGTCTCCGTCTCAGCAAAAAAAGAAAGAACACATTTTCAAAACCCAGTCTCCGTCACAACAAACAATAAAACGCGACCAGACCTTCTCGTCCCACTCTCGAGAAACAGTGTCCAGTCGTTTTTTTGCGTCTAATGGACACAACCGAGTGGTCGCTTAATGTCCATCTGGTCTCTGGCGCAGCGAATAAGATTTGGGGCATCAATGATGACAAAACGGCGATGACAAAAAGCGAACAAGTTCAACGGTCAAGAACGAAAATTTTGCGATAAAAAACGGAAGACCAGAGATTGAGTTCCGGAATGGTGAATCGAAATGAAGGATTGGATCTGCGTAGTTCGATACGTAGAGTTTTATTATTGGCGAAAATTTGGACAAAACAGATGACTGGAGCTGCGCAAATGGCAATGACGTGGCGAAACATTAAAATGGAGAGGCGGAGTTCGTATGTAAAAACCCGAGATTGGCATTTTGAGTGGTGGCCTTTTCAACGATATACTTTCACTGTTGACCTTAAGAGTGGGAACAGAGCGGCGGAGTGATGAGTACGGTGATGTTTATGTTTTTTGCTGTGATGGTGCGTTGAGCCGTGATGATTTGAGCGGTGTCGTTTGTAGAAAAAAGCTTTTAACATTTCCTAAATGTCGTGCCACACATTTAACGGTTTTGACATTTTGGGTTCACACACAAATTACTGGATACATGACAGATTGGGAGATTTGAAATGGAGAAGTGCACAGAAGTGAACGCATTTGAGTAAAGGAACATGTGGTCTTAATAAACAAAAACTGACCTCGATTATTCCGTAGATTCCATGGGAAGTGCCTTTTAATGTCGAGTTCTCACCCAAACAGCCGATCCCAATTCCCAACTCAAAGGTTTTGCTGAGCGAAAGTGAATCTACGGTCTCGGCCACCGACGACGCCTGAATCACGTCCTTCGCATCGGCTGCACAGTCGTTGTCATTGAAGAGTCTAAACAAAGGTTATAACAGTGGGTAAAATTTTCAGTTAGCCCCCAAATTATGGGGTTTAAGGATAAGTTGAGTGGTCGAGATTGATTTACGATGTTGCAAGACACTTCTGACTACGATGTTGTCTTAGCACAAATGCGAACCAAAAATTAAGGGCATTGAAAAGACAGATGGTCTTTGGGTTGGCCATTAAAGTTCAATCCAAGACAAAAGGCCGACCTTCGGAGTTCAACCACAGTATTCGTATCGCGAGTAGAATTAGGAAATTCAATCAACAAAAAACCACTCGCCGATTCGTTCAATGGACTCGCAATTTGGAGGCCGTTCAGTCTGATGACTTTTCGGGTCCGTGGGTCGTTTCAATTCGTGGCCATTCCGGTCGTTGCGTTCTTCTAATTTCTCTCATTTGGCGGCACATTAAACTCCGACCAAACGGGGAAAGTGGGCGAATTTTTGGTCGAAACGAACGCAAAGAATTAAACGAAAAAACTGTATATTAGAACACGGAAAGCGGTTAACGATCCCAACTATCCGGAATTTACTTTTTAATTCAAAACTGAAAGTTGTCTTTTCGGCCTCATGACTCGTGAGAAGAAACCGAATTCACGACCAAGTGCAAGTTCGCGCGTTCGTAAGCGTAATCAGCGGTTCTCACGTTGTTTGGTCGCCGAGATCGTAGGTGGTTTTTGAAGGATCGTCGGCTTTTAAACGAAAACGGCCGCTACAGAAGCTCGAAAAAAGGTCTCGGGTGAAGGTCGAAAAATTTGTTCGGAATCGAAAAGGTCCGACTTCCAACATTTCGAATAACCCTGAAGCGGATTATGCTGATTCGAAATGAATGTTCGTATGATGAAAAAACAACCCCGACAACAAACATCAGACCGTGAAATGACCTCGTTCACAACTTTGCAAAAGCAGACGAACGCACATTGATTGCTTGAGAAGAACTCTGTCAGTTGTAGTTCGACATTCGTAGAAATGGAAAAACTTTGTTTTAAACTACCTACCGTTTAATCGCTCCTTCAAATAGCGACTTCTCGAAAGCTTTGGGTGTCACATCACCCGCATTGAAGAGAACTAAATCTGCGGGTCCTGATGCCAAAACAATTAGCGCGTCCGGTGTCACAGCTTTAATGTACGGCGGATGATCGGTAGACTCATAAGCCGGAAGAATGTGAATTCGAACTCGTTTTTTCGCTTCAACGGTCAAACCACTCAACGAGCCATCGATTTTCGAACACGATCGATTGGCAAAATCACTCAGCGCTCGAGCCGCAGTTTCATCTGCACCAGTGACCACAACTTTCACTGCTCCATGACCGCGTACATAAATACCCTGTTTTGTGTTGTCTAAAACAAAGTTGTGAGAAGTAAACGTTTGTTCTGTACCGTCTTGATCACATGGAGCTTCGCTTAATGTTACATTTTGCACTACTCCCTTTCCAGCTTCGATTTTGACCTTGATTGTTGCTGCAGTATAAAACTCATGACTGATTTGTAGCTATAAACTTAAATTTGATCAATATCAGTACCGATTTCAAACCTTGTAATCTCCGGGTGCTAATACACGCCAAAACTCGCCAAGTGCTGTGGTCGTAACGTTCTTCCCTGTACCGCCCTCGACAATGTAAACAGTGGCATTGCCTACTGGCTCTCCATTTGGTCCGCTCACGATTCCTTTGACTCCTTGATGCACGAGTTCAATGTACGATAAAAGTGAGTACTTGTGTTCGGACCAAAGTCGAGGAATCATTTCGTCTGTTGGAAACTTGAAACAACCCATTTCAATGGTTATCTCCATGCAATTTGAGTGTTCGTATTGCCAATCCTTTAAAGTTGTTATACTAATCGTATCGTTGATATCTTGCCTGCATTCCACCAGATAAATGATACCAACCCGCACCGTTCGTAATTCCATGAGCAAAATTATCGCCATCAGAACTCAAACCACAGCGCCTTCCGGTCTTCCACATAAAGAAAATTGAAATCAAAAACCTTTTTAATAACCCACTTACATGTTCTTGTGAGCTCGCGCGTATTGATAAGCGGCCTCAACGAAAAGTCGATCATCAGGCGAGGCAGTGTAGATTCCGTCCTGTCCGGTATCGGAGTCATCCCACGGATAATTCGCGACCAACGAACCACCGTGAAGATTCGCAGATAAAACGAAGGGTTGTGAAAGAATCCAATTCATTACGGCTACGGTTTCTGGTTCGGGATGCATTCCACCGCTCGGATCGTTATGCATGGGATAACGAGCCGGAAAATTTCGATTGAGATCAATACCATTAGCATTAGCACGACCCTGAACAGAAGGAGATGATTATAAGTTTAGATTAATTACTTGATATCCAATTCGATCACCGGGCAAATCGAATTCGTAGCCGTCGGGATTCATTGAAGGCATAATGTGAAGTCTTGTGTTGTTCATCAAACGTGTTAGATACTCATTTTTCCCGTAGTTTTCGCATAAAATTGCAATCAAGTACAAGAGCGCTTCACGACCGACGACTTCGTTTCCGTGCATATTCCCGACGTATTTGAACTCAGGTCTCAGAAGCTCATGTTCCTGAAACATCCAGATTTCCTTTCGCTTCCATGTTATTGATTACTTTCGGATTCGATCCAACGATCATCACCCACAACTGTCGGCCCTGAACTGAACGACCAACAGACGAGAGTTGAGTTAATTTGGGATACTCGTTGGCGTATTTTTTCAACCATTTGGTCATTTCATCGTAATTGTGGTTTTTCTGTCTGCAATCAGCCGCTTATCTTTGACCATAAACTGAACTGTTTACAATTTGAGCGTAACGTCTTGAAACTTTCCAACGATTTCCTCCATATTCTCGAACGATCGAAACAAAGTCAAATCGTCGATTTTGTCTTTGAAGTAGAGACTCAATGCGTCTTTCTTAGCTGCTTCCAACTCTTCAGCGGTCGGCACAATGTCGCTGTTCCAATCGATGGCATCGACACACACAAGAGACGCCGACGAAATAAACCAGAGAATAAGTCCCCATTGTAAGCGTTTTGGCGTTCCATCAAAAATTTGTCCTTTCGGATCATCACCGGCGTTCAAGTGAAAGCGCATCATACGCAAAGACCCGTTTAGAAATCTGAAGTTTAAAAAACATGTTGGAGTATTTGAGCAAAAAAGACATTTCAGTGGCCAAATCGCGTCAGACGTAAAAATCGGACGAACAAAACAACGTAAAAAGCTCTTTTGTCGAACTTTGCGCACGTGAAAACTTTCTGCCTTCGCAGCTTTTCGTTCACCCATCGAGTGCGCGGCGGTACAAAAAGCTCGTGGTCGAAAGTTCGCACGAAAGCGCGGTTCCGTCCACTTTTTTGCCGCTTTCGTATTTTTTCTTTAAACTAAAACAATGATTCTCATCAGAGCTGTCTTGCTGCGAGAAAAAGATTTTCGATTACCCAAAAATAACCCAATAGGGCCGATCTTTTTTGTAAAACGGGGACACGTTCGCTAGTCGGGTTCAGGAGCCGACGCAGAGGATTTTCTCCCCGCGAGCAGTCAAATCGTTTGGAGCAACACGGAAAAGAAGGAATGCAAACGATCGACGCAAAACGGTTTTCGATTAAAACACTAGAACGCAAAAGGTTTCAAAGTTACGCCTGGAAATCTCACGCAAATGCCGCACGCAAAAGTGGACGGTAGAATCGGCCTCCGCGATTCACTTGTTAGCAGCCCGATTAGACATCGAGATCCGCTAATTAGATTCCTATCAGTGAGTTCGAAGTCTACAGGTTTTCTGATTGAAAAAAGCTGTTTGGCGAACAGAAGACCGTTTGCTGAAAAGACAAATTCGCCAAACCCACGGGTAACATTGGCAAATAAAAATGATGAGACGCTTTGACGGCCATTTTTGGAATCGACGGACGCAAATTTCAAACTCAAAAGTGTGTTGCCGGACAACGAATCAAAGCGTTCAATTGAACCCTTCAAAAAATGGATTAATTCATGAGTGCAAAAGTTCTTAATTCACGTCTTTCCACTATTTTTATTGAGCTGCTCGCCATAAACAATAAAAAAAAGTAATAGTGAAACAAACTCACGATTCGTTCAATGAATAAACACAAAACCCGAACGACTATTATGTGTCGTGAATAGACGAGGAAACGCGTCCAAATACTCACGAACAATAACTCGAGATGGTGATTGAAATAAGAGTGAGACAACACGAGCACTCGATAATTAAGCAAAAACACACCGTTGATCAACACGATGCAATGACCATTGAAGACGTTGTGCTTCAAAACCGAAAAGGTCAACGTGTGCTGTTGACCGACTGTGGAATTCGATTTACACGAGACTACGCTTCGCTCGATTCTTTGACCTTGAAATGGTCTTCCGAAAAGAATCCAATTTGAGCGCTGAACTGAAGCAAATCAAACGTATTCGAAAACATTTACATTTCGTTAATCGCTGTTCCTCAATCGGACCTTCAAGATTAATTATCTGTAGAACATACAACCATTTGTTTAGACAGCTAATATGAAGTAATTCGTTTAGGGAAACATTAAATGGCGACTTATAAGGTCCACAAAGCCTTTAACATTGTCGTTCTCGTATCCGCTTCTGTTCACTGTGAGACTTACTCTAAAGAAGATATTCCATCAAAATCCGTTCAGTTACTTTATTCTGTTTGAGTTCAACCAAAAGCTATTCAATTTGATAGCCTTTGTATGTCGATTCGAGAAATGAAAGTTTGAAATGCGATAGGTGTTAAGTTGACCGGTTGTTTTATTCATTTTCTTGACGATAGAAAGGCCGAAAAAATTTCTGTTTCACAGATCCACAACCAACAACTTTGCTCTCAACTACCAAATAAATGCAATTATGTGCAATGGAGAGAGATAAGGACAAGTCGACTTCGAGTATTCAATTAAGCCCGCAATTATAATCGAAGGTCGAAATTTGCGTTCCGTGAATGAATTCCGTTTCTCGTAGATCGATGATCAGACTTCATGTCAATTGATCCAAAAAGAAGAACAGTTGCTTTTGACTTTCTTTCGCGTACATGCGATTAAACAAAACAATCTTATTAAAATTCGGAACAAACAACAACAGGAAACACCGCTTTGACTTATTTGATCGGACGTCCATGAACGTTCACGGTTCCGCGCTGTGCGTCCATTCTCTTTTTCTCTTCCTTGAAGGCGACTCGATTGGCTTTACGTTCCTGTCGACGATCTCGACGTTCGTCTTTCACCGCCTTCTTACGTTCCCGTCTTTCTTCGGTTGTTTCGCCACGAGATCGAACTGTGCAAACTGAACGTCCAGTACGCGTAGAAACCATATCGACGTCCATCTGCTCATTCGTCTAAAAGACCCGATTTGAATGACGATCAAACCTCTAACTCACGTCATTCAACTCGCGCAAATCTTTTTTGGTCAAACCGGCAGTTTTGCGCTTCGGTTGCTCGCGGATCACCGTCGGATGGTTGTAGAGATTTGAGTAGGTGGACACGATCGATTCGCAATCCCAACGCGCTTTCTTCGACCGAACTTCCACCTCAATTTTCTCCGTCTCCTCACCGGCTTCGGTTTCCTGGCGCATGTAGGCGGCCAAGGAGCGGCGTTTAGACTCTTCATCCGGCTTCTGAAACGATTGTTTAATGTTGCAGTAGATGGAAACTAACCTCATATGTTACCAGCTCTTTTTCCGTTTCGTAAACGTCCGCAAAGTTGTCCAGAAGATGATTGTCGATCTCATTCTCTTCATCATCATATTCGTATTCTTCAGCATCACCCTCTTCCTCGTATTCCACGCCTTCTTCGACCTCTTCGTCACTGTTCTCCATGTTGGCGTAGAACTGATTGAATCGCTCATCCAGCTCCTTTTTGTCGGGGTTTGTTTGAGTGTATTGTTTTAAAATAGAACGTGATGGTGCGACATGTCCGTTGAAATGAACTGGCCGAAAATCTAATAACGAGAATACAAATAAGAGCGAAAATTGACGTACCGTCATCACTTTCATCTTCATCAGAACTTCCGCCTAATTCAGCGGTCTTCCGAATTTCCTCGAAGATTCTTCGACCCTCGGGCATCACAAATCCACCGGCCAAGGCGCAAAAATCGTCTTCCAATTCGTTGTCTTCGTTATCGCAGTCATCTTCCAACTCCAACGCTGCCAAAATCTCCGGGTCGATGTCCGCTTCAACGTCAATGTCGACGTTGTTCGCTTTCTCGTCGTCAAAAGATACAAATTTTACCGATCGAATTGAGTCCCGTTTTACGTCCAACGGAATCTCACGTCCACGTACTTCAATGATTTTCGTTGGGTATTGAACGGCCGACTTTGGAACAAAAATCTCGGTCTTCTGCACATCAAAAACATCGACTGCCTAAATGACAATTGAAATCACAATCAAATGAAAATATTCACCTCATCTTTGGCTTTCAAGTGACTTAAATAGTCGTAGTTATCGTCGTAGTAGATTCCCCACTTCTCGCGTTCTGCCAACTCGTTTTCCGTCACTTGGACGACATTAACGAGCTCCGCAGGTCCAACGGGTTTCGGTTTGTCCGCGACTTCGGTTGCAGAAGTTAAACGATAGGTGGTGGTCTTTTCGTTCTTGTTGATGAAGTACTTCTTCTTGCGCGGCTAATAAATTAAATCCGATAGCATTCCAGCAACCCACAAACCTACCATTCTGTATGATGATCCAAACAACTTGAATTGCAAACACGGCAATCGATATCAAGTAAAAGGAATCTCATAAGACCGAAAGCTGTGCATGCAGAGCAGAATGCCAATTAGGCAAAAAGAAGGCGTGTCGAAGTTCAGAAGGAGCGCGACTAACTTTGACATCAACTCAAATGTTGCTGCTGCATAGCTGAGCGAAATGAGCTAACTAGGTGTGTGATAATCTGTGGGCAATTATAGCCTAACTTTTCGATGTTTCATTTTCAAAAGGTTTATGCTTCAAAAATTACAAGTGTTTCAAAAACTTAGCTCACTAAAACGTTTTTCGCTGCTAGAGAGCTTACGGTCTGAGAGAAGACCGAAAAGAGCGGAGCTGTTTCGGCGGCTCGGGAGTTGTGGCCCATACACGTTTTGTCAGAAAGAGCCAACTTTCTTTTTCCGTTTGCCACTGCAAAGTAACTCCTGTTAGCCAGCGGCAATTCTGTTCCGGCTATTCATAGAATCGGCTTTGTTTGCGATCTTATTTTGCTCAGATTTTGGCGCCCAATAAACTTCAAATTTTATTTTGAGGTATGGACGTGGTTTACACTTTTGTTGAAAGTAAGTTCTTAGAGCGTAAAGACATTCGATTCTTAGGTTTACATTTCTTTATTCCGATTATTGCTGTTTGTGTCATTTGCGCGTCAATTTACTTCGCGCGACAGCCAGATCACGTAGAAGAATACCTGCACCCGGGAGCCGACGATAATAAACGTGAGTCCAAAGCACCTTCCGATGTTTAACGATGAAGTTCAGAAACGAGCAAAGAAGACAAGAAATCAAAGAAAGAATCCTGATTCATGTTTTTCACCAATGACTTGTAAATAAACGACTGCAGAATGCAATAGTCTAATATTAACTATTTTTGCATACAAGTTTTTCCATTCTTCCGTTTATTTACTCATGTTTAACGGTGCATTGAAACGTTCCTCGAGAGAATGACATCTGAAAAGCTCTTGCTCAAACTCTTCTTTCTGTGCTGTTTTTTCAGTTCGGAGAGTTCTGATACTCCTCTGATTTGTGTTCATGGTAAGTAGCTGCAAATTTCTGGTTATTCTTTCAATTTACAGGATACCGTTTAGGTAACAAAATCATTAATGAACCGCCGAACATTGACTGTTTGCTGGGAACGGCATGCATGAAGATAGTCGACGATGCGAGTGGAACGGCTGTTGCGTATCTTTTGATTTGAAGTTTTTTCTACTTAACGAATTTTAGCACTTGCGATGACTACAACATATGCGATGAGATAGCGATCGGGCCGATAACACAAGAAACGATCTTCAGCAAGAGTACTCACTTCTACAGCAATATTACTTGTTGTTATAAAAACCGTTGCAATCAATTGGATGAACCGTAAATAAATTAATAGAATTTCTGTGCATTTACCTGTTTACTGCAGAGTAACTGAGATGTTGGAGAATCGATTGGATGTCCAATCCGAGCGGAACCCGAGCCTTTGACGGCGTGTACTAATGGTTTCAAAATAATCATCGATCTGGGTGTTTCGTGTTATCTTCGGTTTAGTTGGACTTTTAACCGCTCGCTAAAGACGTTCGGGAGAAAAACTGGAAATCGAAAGGTCCGATTGAAAACCACTGAGCTCGAAAATTCGTGTTGTCGGACTTCTTACTGTTCTTTCGAATTTTGTTGAGCACATGATCAGGATCACGTAGACACCAATCTCACTACCAGTTAATTACTCACTATCTAACTATCATCAATAAGCGTACTCAGAAATTGCGTGTTGCTAAATCAATTCTTTATCAAGGAATCTTAGGAACATTAACGAAGCACTGAATCATGTTAACGTTTGAAAGAATTTGTTTTCTATTTATTGTTGAAATTTGTTGTACTGCATAAGTTGGTGAATTGCAATCTGTGGACTTTGCACCCAAACCAAGTTATTTTCAAAACTGTTCTATGTTCATTGACCTCATAGGGTTGTTGTTCGTTTAAAATTATTGCGAATATCCCCGAAGTCAATTGTTGATTGCAGCATGAGAGTGAGATTAACGGAAGAAATGTTTGAGTTCTTACCGGCATTTCCGCCAGCGTCTAGACCTTATTGTCCTTCGAGCAATCATACGAATTTCCCAAGCGTAAATGTTCGAAGACAATGCCCATCAATTGTTCGAAGGCAACGCCCAGCACAATCATCTGCACCAAACCGCCCATTTTTGCCACAAACGAACGGTTTATAAGCCGAGTTGAACTCAAGCAAAGACATCACTTGAGTTCAATCACTCAAACAGCTCTCCGTTGCTTCTCTTTTATCCCATCGACTTTTGACCATGGTCAAAATCCTCTTCCTCACGACATTGGTTGCCGCGTCGATTGGTGCCGTCTCTCCTTGTGCACCACCTGCGCTTCAACGGCAGTACATGTCGGGTGCCGTACCACAAACCAACATTCCTGCCGGGGTACCCGAACACTACATTCGTCAGTACCAACAACTTCATCGTGACAATCGTAAGTTTTCTTTTTTTAAAAACACTTTTATCTTTGCTCTTTCAGCGTGTGTTCAATGTGACGCAATCGTCGCTCAAACCTCATGCTCTAACCACTGGCACAATTCTCAATTCTCGTGTCCGACTCCAAGAATCGGCTACGGACTCAACGGCAAATGCGGACAAGCAACAATCACTTGTGCACCGGATCAAGCCACTGGACACCCGATGATGGTCGTTGCTCTTCTCGACAATTCAGATGGACGTTTCGGGTAAGTGAACATTTGAAGTTCATCGGTAACGTTTTTGTTCAGACAAAACGCTCAAGTCTACGCTCCTATCAGCAGTTTGGGTAATGGCCATGCAGTCGCGCAACAAGGTTGCACAATGGAAAGTACGTGGTCTCGTCAATCAATGGATAACTTTCGTTTGGCTCAACCGTTAACCGTTCAATGCGCTCATCAAGTCGATGGATACGTCTTACCACCAGTTGCCGAACGCTATCGCTCATTCCAACAACCTCAACAGACTCGTCCTGCTCTTCAAACGACTTATCGTGCTCCGCAACCACAAGCCTTTGTTCAAACACAGCAAACCAGTTACGTCGCTCAACCACCGCAAACGCACTACATTGCTCCACCTCAGTACGTAAACCATCAAGTGGTTCATGAGAACGTTGAAGAACAAATCCTTGGCACAACTATCATCCCTGTTGTCAAAGAGCGCGTTGTGCACAACACTATCAAAGAGGTTCACAACAAAGTCATCCAGAAGAAGCGTATCATCAAAACCAAGCGAATTTCCAAACCGACTCAATTCATTCGCGAGTACATGGAGCGTGTACCAGCAACTCGTATCGTTCCGACTTTCGAAGAACGACGTATAACCAAAGTCGTTCGCGGAACAACTCTCGTCCCAGTTGTCGAAGAAATGGAAGTCACGGAAATGTTGCCAGAAGTCACTCAAGCTCCAGTTGCTGTTCGTCGTCCAACTTATCAAGGTGTTGTTCCTCCGGTGGCCGTCGTTGAGAACTCTGCATATGAGACTGCTCCAGTTCAAAAGCCAACTTTCCAAAAGACCCGTTTTGAACAAGGATATGGAGCAAGCCAAGCGCAGCAAACTGGTTACGAGCAAAGTCAGCCGAGCAGCTACGGACAACAAACTGGCTACGGCGAAAACTCGACCCCTAATGGATACGAACAATCTGCCACTGGTTCGAATGGATATCCACAACCCGGATTTTCTGGTGTTCAATCCCAACGTCGTAACCAAAATCAACGTCCAGACCAACAACAACCTTACGGTTCTCCTCAACAACCTCAAGAACCATTCCAAACTGAAAGTCAATCTAGTTCGCAACAACCAACTTGGACTCCAGTGCCTTTAAATGCCTCATCAGAACAAAGCGAACGACCACTATCGACTGAGCAACCAGAAGAATCGTTGCAATCTGAACAGCCACAAAACCGTACTGATGGTCAAATTGCTGAACCAGAATCACGCAGCGATGAACAACGTCCGGAAGAAACTCAACGATCAGTCGAACCTCAGAATCCATTCCCTGAACGTCCAGAAGTTGCAACTGCTGAACCACCATTCTTGGCCGAACGTCCAGAGCTTGCCACTGCTCGACCCGAAGACTTGCAACCTCAAACACGTAAACAAACGGAAGCTCAACGAACGACCCGTCGTCCGGAACAATTTCGGACTGAAGACTCCGAATCGACCACTCGCACATTCCCCTCCGAACGTTTTGAAAATTCCCAACGAACTCGCCAAGAAACCGAACAACCACGTCCTCAAGGATTCCGCACTGAAGAACCGGAAAATGTTACTGAAACTGCCGAACCTCAATCGACTTCATTGGATGCTTCAACACAACAATTTGAAGAAATGACCGATCGTCCAGCGGACTCCAAAACTAGAGGAGCACGAGTTGAAACCACTGCATCGCCTCAACCAACGTTGCCATTGGTCGAAGATGAAAACCAATCGACTTCTCAACCTGAACGTCAGGAATTTGCCACCGATCAGTCAGTTGTTTTCCCAGCACCAACCAAGAAAGCCGTAGTCATTGAAGTACCACAGAAGGAATTGGAACAAGCAACTATTCTTCCAGTAGTCGAAGAAAAAGAACCTGTTTCCACTAGTACCACCACCGAAGGGCCAGCTAATGCCACTATGATTCGTATGTAATCGCTTTGTTTTGTTCATTCAATTGTTATCAAAATAAATTTCTTATATTATTATTCGATTATTGTTGTGGCGTTTCGAACATTTAATACTACAGAGAAATTGAACTCAACTTATGAATCGGAAAAGCGATCGAACAGAAACCTCTAGTTTGCTCTGAAGACTTTAGTTATGAATGTGTAATAACAACAATTTATAACCAATTGATTGGTCGACAATTCAACTTCGTTTGACCACCGACTTCAATGACCACTCGCAACATCGATGAAGATAGAGCAAAAGTACGATTGTTATTTCATATCATTTATTTTCCAATGTAAAGCATATTAGCCACTGGCAAAAATTAAAAAGTGAATAACTCGGGATAATCATTAGATCAACAAGTGTGAGTCTCTTGATTGACATACAGAAATTGTAAGTAAAAAAGTGAAATAACAATACGAGGAACAATTAGATTGCGATTACAAACCAGCGGCAAATGGATTGGAACGTGAAAAGGTAAATGTTGGAGCGGCTGAAAGATTCGAATTTCGAGGCATTGAGTGGTTGAACGACGGAGTTGAGTGTTTGGATGATGTAAACGGGATTTGACTTTCGCTTAATCGCATGTTCTGATTCAAAACTGGAGCTACAGATTTGACGAATTCGGTGGCAAAAGCCAAATTTGCAGTTTGAGCGTCTGAAAAATCAAACTTGTTATTTGCGTCTCTTCTTTCCCTCCTTCTTACATTTTCTTCCACGGGAAAGTTGGGGTAACGTTTGAATGACTTGAGCCAAAGAAATCGTCTTCGCCGTGGGATTATCTCCCAAATACGGCAAATTGCGAAGTTCCTGTGGACCATGAGCAAACCAACAGTGAACCCCGAAGCTGAAAAATGCTCGTTTAAGATTTGCAATCGGAACCATCGAACCGACCGACATTCTCGTCCATTTATCCACGCGTCACAAAGTCGACTCTTGTAGAGCGCCGGATTCTTCCAGGACGAAGGTTTCACTTTAAACTTATCATTCATCTCCATCTTCAAGCCAACGGTCCTAAAAGCAAGAGAATTGAAAGTCGAAACATCAACGAAAAAGTGAAGGGATGCACTGAACTCGACGCAAAGAAAATGAGTAGGAAGCGCAAACTCGATCAATCGACTCATTGTTGCGATTTGATAGAAACAGAGGATTCGAAGACGCAAACATGTCGACGAATAGGACCTAAGAAATATGACGACAACAGAAAATGAATTCGGTGTTTCGCAATTCGTGTTTGTTGTTGTTTACAGCACTCAAAAGGAAACTTTGTCATTGATGGGAAGTGTAAGCACGGTTATAAGCGCTTGAAAGGTTAGGTCTTAACCATTGTTTGACTTCAGCCAAAGACCTTAGCAGCCACGGCTCAGAAGACGGAACAAATCGACCGAATATAACCGTCGCCCCAATCGACAGAAAACAGACGTCGCGTGCCAATTCGATGCAATCGATGTGGAACCGAAATTCGTGATTGTTTTGCAAGATTGCGATTTACGTTTTGCCCTTAGAACCGACTCTGTGGAACTGAAAGCTGATACCAGGCGCAAGAATACGACAATTCAAACTCCACATCGCTAAACATTTCTGCTTTGAGATTTGAAAGTCCCAAATTTAGCATTTAACGTTCTCGTGGCCGACAAGCAAATGAGCGGTCATTCAATCAGTCGATTCGAAAGCAACTGGCTGCTCCGTCATGTCGTCGACTTTAACGGACGAAAACTCGGCTTCAGTTCCGTCTTCCGAATCTAAAGCCGCGACTTTGATCGCGTCAGAAACGGCGAAAGAGGATGACGAGTCGACGAAAGAAATAAAAGTCGGAAATGACAAGAGTCGTGGCCAATGGAAGAACCCGATCGACTTTTTGTTTTCAATGATTAGCTATGCCGTCGGATTGGGTGAGTTCTTGCACTAGAATTCTCTTCAATTTGTTCTAGGCAACGTTTGGCGTTTCCCGTACCTGTGCTACAAAAATGGCGGCGGATCGTTCATCTTTGCTTACATCATCTTCTTTATTTTTGGTGCAGTTCCCGTCTTTTTAATGGAAGTTAGTGTTGGACAGTATCTACAACGTGGAGCAATGGAAATGTGGAGTTTATGTCCGATTTTCACGGGTGTTGGAATCGGCAGTATGGTCATTTCGGCAATGTGTATCTGGTTGGTCGTCATTCTTCAATTTGATTCTTGACTTGTTTAGGTATTTTTGCGTGATTGTTTCATGGGCTATGCACTATCTAATTGCTTCGTGTCAAACAACTTTTCCGTGGGAAAATTGCGACAATAGCTGGAACGATCCCGTCACTTGTATTCCAACAAGTTCAAATCGCAACGAATCCTGCAACTATCTCGCTTTGACTCCAAATTTGACCGGTTTTCAAACTCCTGTTGAACAATATTGGGAGTACGTGATTGCGTATTTTGCTTTATGATCGTTTTTAGAAAACGTGTTCTTAACATGTCACCTACTATTACCGATTTCGATGACATACGCTGGGAGATTGTCGGACTGAATGTGTTAGCATGGCTTATTGTCTACGTTGCCATGTGTCGAGGAATAACTCACGCTCAAAAGGTACAAACTAATTCTTAACAGCTAACCAATGCTTTCAGTTTGTTTATTTTTGCGCTGCTTTTCCATACTTGGTTATCGCCGTTCTTTTGGGTCGATCTCTATGGTTGGATGGTGCAATGGAGGGAATTAGGTACTACTTAAAGCCCAAATTAGATCGTCTTCTCGATATCACGGTTTGGAAGGACGCTGGAACTCAGGTTTTCTACTCTTACGGTGTTGGGTTTGGGACGCTGATCGCTTTGGGTTCACATAACAAATTCACACACAACTGTTATCGGTTGAGAGAGCTGACAATAAGAATAACCAGGTTGATTTCAGTGACGCTATTTTGATGTGTTTCATCAATGGAGGAACAAGTATTTTGGGTATGGAGATCAGGTCTATAAAACAAAAGATTTGTGCTTTCAGCCGGTTTTGCCATCTTTTCGGTTATCGGATTCATGTCGTACTCAACTTGCAAACCAATTGATATTGTTGTAAAAGGAGGTCCTGGTCTTGCATTTCTCGTTTATCCCGAAGCAGCTAATCATTTGCCATTGAAACAGTTGTGGGCAGTTCTTTTCTTCCTTATGATCATTATACTCGGATTGGACAGTCAAGTTTGTATGGTCGAAGGTTTGTTCACATCAATGGAAGATCGATGGCCGACAGTGTTGCGTGAATGGAAACGTGTGTCAATGGCAATGTTTTGTCTCTTTTTTTTCTTGATCAGTTTTCCAATGTACTCCAATGCGGGACTTCATTGGTTGAATTTGATTGATGCTTATGGAGCTACTGGATACGCACTTTTATTCATCGTCTTCTTTGAAGTCGTTGGAATTGCGTGGGCATTTGGAGCTTCGCGTATTCGAGAAGCAATGTACGAAATGTTGGGAAGACGTCCGTGTTACGGTTGGTTGATCATGTGGAAGTATCTTACTCCTTTGACTGCACTGGTATGTTTGCAAATGCTCAAAAGCTGTGTTTTAACAATTTTAGTTCTTGTTCGTATTATGCTGCTGGTTCTATCAGCCGTTAAAATATCCGGACGGCAGAAGTTATCCGGCTGGAGCGGAAGTTGGAGGCTTTATTTTGTCTTCGTTGTCCATGATCTGCATTCCAATCTACGCGCTTTACTATCTGTTCATTAAGAAGAGTCGTTACGGCTTATGGGGGGTTGTAGTCGTTAAATATAGTTTAATTCATTTTGTTCTTTTAGCGTTTTTACCGTGGAATCAGAGTTCAAAAGAAGTTTGTGCCTATTTTCACGCCGAGTCAACAATCAGTCAAGGAAGCAGAAGGGTCTTCGGACTAAAATGTTGGAGTAGTAGTCGAAATAAAGACAATCTTATGTGCTAGTTTATTAGTAATTTTAAGAAAAATAGCCATAAAATGATACATTATCGCACCTCAATCCTCCAACTATTTTCTCCGCCAATCCAGCCCTTCAGCCAAGAGTACGTGATGAGTTTGTTTTCAAGTTACCGGATAGGTTTCAAAGTTGATTCGATCCGTTAAGAAGCTGGTAATGTGATTTTTATCCCAACAACGACAAGTTTATATTTTTATTTCTCCAAATAATCACACAGTCTACGAGTTCCTACTGACGAACATCCCTATCATTAAACGGCCTCCTTGATGGTCTCGTTGAGTTTCTTGACACGCGATGCGATCGACAGATCCAAACGACGATCGCCAATCTGAACGATCAAGCCGCCCATGATCTCCGGTCGAACCTGATAGGTGATCGAGACGCTCTTACTACTCTTTCCGAGTGCATCGCTGATGGAGCGTTTGGTGGCGTCGTTCAACGCGTCGGCCGAAACAACTTCGACGGTCAAATCGCCGCGGTTGGAACGGAGAATGTCCTCGAAGTTGACGAGCACCTCGTTTAAAAATCCAAGTCGTCCATTTTCAGCCAAAACTCCTGAAACCCAAAGACAAAAATCGAAGAAACAAAACTCGGGACTCACCGAAGAATTTTTGCGTTTCCGAGGAAACGCCAATTGACTTCAGAACACTCGTCAACGCCGACTGTTTCAAGTTGCGATTCAACGTCGGATTCTTGACAAACGCCTGGAAAACAAATGAAAAAAGGTTGAGAGCGTGAACTCACCGAAAACTTCTGATCAGACGCGTACAAATCTTTTACGATCTTCACGTCCTTTTCCACAGCGTCCAACTTGTTCAGTTTTTTTGCCGCCTGATACAAACTGGTCGCGTATTTGCGCGGAACACCGGCGGCACGACTTGCGGACATTTCGCTGAAAACGGTCGTAAAGAAGGTGTGGAATCACGTTTCGCAAATTTTTGGTCACAGAAAGTCGGAAATCAGAAAACAAAATCACGTCTAACTCAACGAAATTCTTGTCCACGAGAAAAGGACGAAAGCCGATCGACCATACGGACGCGGAGAAGAGCAACGTGACGAACAGGCACGATCGCTCCGAGAGTTTCTCTTCTCGCTTCTCAGCTTCTCACTGAAAATTTAGTTTAGAACAAAAAAGGTTGAAAATTCTCACGTTTCGAAAGTCATCTCACAGTTCAAGTAAAATCAAATTGCTAATTTCGAAATTACTGAAAGAAACAGCAAGAAAACCAAACAGCTAGTTGGTTCGACGGTTGCCATAGAGTTATAGGAGTTGTTGGGGCCTCTTTGCGGCTTGTTGCCATGCCGTTCGAGGGTCGTGAACAACGAGTTATCATCAGGATTCCGTTTGAAATCTGTTAATTGGTCCTCTCATCACTACTGTTAACGTTCGGAATTTCAGTTTTCATCGGAGGTCATGAGTTCGGCAAAAGATGCAGCCGACTCTCGAAAATCTTACATTCTCCGGATTGCATCGCATTTGGTGAGTTTGAATTTGATCGAAGAGAAGTTACCGAATGTCAACGCATTGCAACGGTTCTGTGACACCAATACTCAGCGTTTGATAGTCACACGTTTGGACTCGGTAACTTGTATGTTTGCTAATCGGGTAGAAGAAGGAATTCTAGAAAGGACACGTTGACGTGAGGAATGAAGTGCCTACTGACCAGAAGTGTTTGTTTCGTGTAATATTCTACAAACAACACGACGGTCCTTTAACCAAAGATTATAAGCGCGAGATCTCAGTTTTAACTGCAAACGAACAGCAGCTCTCGGAGGCCTTCTTGAAGACAATCACTCAGGTATTTGCAGTTTAGACAATTTGCGTTATTGTTATTCAGATCTATGGTGAGCTACCCTCAGCGTCTATAGCGCATACAAACGGAACTGCAAACTTAACAAACGGTCATTTTCCATTAGCTTCGGATCGTTTCAATTTAGCTGCCGAATTGCGTTACTGGACAAAAACTGCAGATCCCGGAGGCTTTTCCGAGATTTTCGAGCCGTTATCGGAGAAGTTTACTCAGTTGGACCAACTAACGTTGGAAGAATGTGAGGAGTTTGTTGACACTGCCATCTACGTAGTTGATGGACTCTGGACAAATGATCTTCCCTACGAACAAAGTCGAATGGAGAAGCTGCTTGAAGCAATTAGTAGGGTTTTTAGTGCTCTTTTTTGGATAATTTTTGTAGGCTATGAAATTTACTTGGTTATACGAAGCAAAATTAAAATCGATGACTTTTGGTCGAACTCTACGGCGGTCGATCAGGTGCATGTGGCAATTGCGTTATGCGAACAATGGATAGTTAGCGTTCAACTGATGACTTCGCAAACTTGGTTAACTCATACAAACGAATGGCGTGGCAAACCGGCAAAATTGGATCTGATCACTGGATACAAGAAACGATTGGACGAAATTTCAATCGTTCGACGTTTATGCGATCAGGTATTTACTTACAATGAGTGGGTTTTCAAAAGAAATTGAAGGTCTTGTTTTTATTGGAAAGTGGAAATTCGAATCGTGTCACAGCGGCCGTTGAAAGCGCAATGTCAGGAGTCAATCCGTTCATATATGATGCATTAAAAAACGATGAAATCTTATCGCGTTTACACAAAGTAGAGAGCATTCTCGATGGATTCATTGATAGTGTAGTGCCGGCATTCAGAACAAAATTGAATGATTCCGGATCGAATGGTGGAAACGTAAGTTACTTGGAAGTAATGAACCAATAGCTTTTCTACAGCCCGTAGCTGACATTTACAAATACCGTGAACTTTTGAGTCGTCCGACAGTTAAGAGCAAATTGCAATCTAATCGGCAAGTGGTTTTCAGTTAAACGCATAACTCAATTGTGATTATAGCGAAGCTTTATTCATGCGTATTGTCGAACACTTCCGACAACGTCGGTATCAATACGAAAATCAGAATAATATCGCAACGAATACGCGTTACTTAACGGAGATTGGCGCAAGAGTTGTTTGGATTCGTTCAAATATAGTTCAGGTAAAGAAAGAAAACCGCTTCATAAGCTTAAAGCCGAATTGCAGTTTCGCCAAATCGACGAAGTTTGTCAAAATCTGTTTACCGATTTGTCCGCCTACTCACAATTCGATCGTGAATTAAAGTCGTTTATGTCTGAATTAAAAAGCTTTGAATCCGAGCAATTTGACAACTGGTAGGCAAAATCTTTCATAGTGACAAACCATGTTAACGGTTTGAAGGTCCAAAGACTTAATACGTGAGATAGATGATCCGACGAATTCGATTGCACTGGAAACCGCCGGTCGATTAATGCAACTCGATCATACGCAAGGAACGCTGAACGTCAGTTTCAGTGATCGACTAGTCGGATTGCTACGAGAAGTGAGTCAACTGTCAAGTTTGGGTTTCGCTGTGCCGCGGAAAATTCTACAATGCACTCGAACAGCCGAACAGTTTTATCGTTACGGAAACGTTTTGAAACAGGTAATAATTAAATAGGCGCCTAGTATTCATCGGTTTAGGTCGCTCATTTTTATAACACAATCGAACAACAAATGCTTCCATCACAGCAAGCAATGATGTTGGAACAAGCGCTCAAATTCGAACGTTTATTGATGCCTAAAGGATCAAAAGATGGTGTCAATATTACTTGGGATGATCCGAAGAAACTTCAAGAGTATATTGAGCAGTTGCAAGAGGCTGTGTTGGGCTTAACAAATCAAAATCGGTCAGCTGCCAATTAGTTCAACTTGAATATATATTTTTAGACAATTACGCAAAGCTCACATGGAGATCTACAGTCGCGTGTTGAAATTACTTCAACTTGATTTTACAAAAGATGTCGAAAAGTGGTCGAGTGCTGTGGCCGAAGTTCGTCAACGATTCGCCGAAGAAGAGCGACGTGTTGCTAATCCGGCAAACATGCGACCGTGGGCGATACATTGGGATAAACAGTTGTATAAGATCGTTCAGCTGCAGTTTCAATGGGGAATGCAGAACTTACAAACGGTCGTTGGAACAATTAACATTCAATTGATCTTGAGGTATAACAACTAGTGTGTTGGTATACAACTTTATTTTAGAGATCAAAATCTCCATCTTCGTCCATCGCTGCACGAAACAAAGGCCAAATATTACGAGGATATGCAAAAGTTCTTTGCGCTTCCCGCAACTTTACGAAGCATTCAACGCTTTAATAATGTCTGTTTATTTAGTATCACGATTAGTGTTGAGTTTCAGACCAAAAATGACAGTCCGTTTGCTTCAATATCCCTTCTTAACGCTGACAAGTTTCCTCCAATTTATGCCCAATCTGAACGTTATTTTGCCGAACTCTCGACTATTGAGCAACGTTACGACGAGTGGCTATGGTTAAGCAGATTAAATGTTGAGGATCTGGTCGCTGAACATTTCAAAGAGGCAGAAGATTGGGAGCGTCAATTAGAGACTTTAAAAGGTATTACTCGACGAGCTGATGAGCTGCCAAGGTTTCTTAAAGTTTTAAGCAAATTTTAGTCTAGGATTTTCAGTGAGGTATCAATTGGACCTATTTCTGTGTCTTTGGTTAGTTTTAAAAACTCATTATCAACAATGTTTCGTGGTATGGTTGACACTCTACACTGGACTTTGCGCTACTCGATCAATACGGGACTTCAATCGATGAGCAACTTAATCAAAGAGGTCAGAAAAAATATACTTTTAATGTTGTAATTGTGTTTCAGGGAATGACCATATTAACAACAAAACCGCAATCATTGCAAGAAGTCGGGGAAACGAATCAAAAGTATGTGATTCTGAAGAAAGACCTAACAAAAGTATGTTGAATTGTCATTATATTATCAGTTAATGAATTCAGATGGCCAATGAAAATGCGCGCCTGAATCAACAGAACGTACTTCTTCGCCGATTAACTGGCAATGGAGTGAGCGATCTTGGTGAATTGAACAACGATTTGGAACGCTACAAACATCTTCTGGAAATGTTCGACGAAGTGATTCGCGAGCAAGTAGATCAAATGAAAGCAACAATTGGAGATCGGGTTAAGCAATTGACCAATGAAGCTGAACGTCTGAACGCTCATTGGACTCAATTCAAACCTTCTGGTGATGTTCTTCAAGCTAAAGGCGATGTTTTAACTCAAAATATTGAATTCATTCGCGAACATCAAGAAAAATTTGCTGCATTAGCGTTACAATACGAGAACTTAAAGTAAAACGTTGATCAAGAACAGCCTGCAAGCATCTGATTTTAGATTAGAATGCGAACAATTTGATTTGCCTCCAGTAGAAATACACATCTTTGATCAGATGGCTATCGATTTGGATTCAGCTCATGCAAACTATACGGTTTATGAAGAATTCGAAAAGGAGCTAAAAATGTTGGGTGAAATGGAATGGATTTTATTTAGGTAAGATGATACCAAAAAAGCAATTGCCAGTGTTATTTCAGAAACAAAGCGTATCTTTTCGACGAGTTTCTACAAGAATGGACACAGAAACTAAAATCAACTCAAGTGACTCCGATTGTTATTCGTCTACAACGTACGGTTGAAGGAATGCAAGAGTTCGCTGGATGTTTGAAGTTTTGCCGTGGAGAATCGTTGAGTCAAAATCACTGGACCGAATTCTTTCGACTTGTTCATTTGCCGCGTGGTATCTCGTTAGAACAACTGACATTTGGCGATTTGGTGTCTGTTCGACAGCACGTAATTGCAAACGTGGATCAATTAAAGAATTTGGCAGCCAGAGCTCAAGGAGAAGCGGCAATTCGCGAAGCACTTCAAGAGCTTGAGCTGTGGGCCGCTCAAGCCGAATTTGCACTGCGCGATTATAAACACTCGAATGGACAGACTATTAAAATAATACGTGAATGGAAAGAACCTATCTATCAAGTGAGTCTCCGATGAACATCGACAGTCTTATTAGGACTTTTAGGTCAAAGATAATCAAACGTTGTTGATTTCGTTGAAGAACTCGCCACATTATGCGCAGTTTAAAGATCAGACGGGAGTTTGGGAAAGGCGAATTACCGATTTGGACACTTATCTTCAGCAAATGAACCAAATTCAACGTCGTTAGTAAAAAATCTCAAAATCCATATCGCCGTGAACATTTCAGGTTGGGTGTATTTAGAACCGATATTTGGTCGTGGAGCTCTTCCGACTGAAAGATCTCGATTTCAGAGAGCTGATGCCGAATTTCGTTCGATCTTGCACGATATTGGACGAGATCCGCGATTAGTTACTTTGTCAAACCAACAGTCTTTAGCTCGATCTTTGGATGAAATTGCCGATCAACTGAACAGATGTCAGCGCGCGTTGAATGACTTTCTGGAGGCAATTGATCAATTTGTTCGGTTGAAATAGTTTCTATTTGTAGGTTAAACGGGTTGCCTTTCCGCGTTTCTATTTCTTGGGCGACGATGACATGCTTGAGATTCTTGGTCAATCAACTAATCCAACCATCATACAGAACCACTTGAAGAAGTTGTTTCAAGTTCGTTTAAGACTGACTTCATTGACAAACAATCGATTTTAGGGAATCGATCGTGTCATTTTTGATCAGGAACACAAATTCATTCGTGGAATCATTTCGCCTGAAGGTGAACAGGTCGCGCTATTGAAACCAGTGCAAATTGTTGCTGATGTTGAGGTTGGTTTTTGATTTGGAAACTGTCGTCAAAACACCTGAAATAAGTTCGCTTACTCAAATCAAAGAAATTTCAACTTCGCTTAACATTTCAATTAACACTTGTTCTAATTACTGACTACTCGCTGTAGTACTGTGTTTGAATGCTAAAATATCAATAAGCGCAAAAATCGTTATTGATTATATATCATTCAACTTACAACATTAATATTTTCGAGACCACACGCGGCGGCAAAAGTCTGCCGGTTGGGCACACATCGAGTCACGGCTTTTTGGGACTCGGAGACGAAAATGAGCTGCTTCTTTGCTCTAACTCACTCAACTTGCCGCCTTTCGTCGTTGCTGTCCCTCGTGTTTTCTACCAACAGCGTCAGTCTTTTCCGATAGAGAAGACAAACTTGCAGGAGTAAAATGAATTTGCTCATTTATCTTTTGTCTTCTTTATTAATAAAGAAATAATCGAACAACTGGAGTATGATTTTAAAAAAAAGGTGAAAAAATTAAAAAAGATGAAAAAATTAAAAAAGGGGATATAATGTGGATTTAAATAAAAGGGCAAAAAGTAGACTTATGTAAACAGATTATTTACTCCAGAAGGGGGAAAATAAGTTGAATTTTTTGGGAACAATGATGTCATAACACATAGTTTACGGATTTACGGTTGTAAAAAAGCGGAGCATTTGGGAACGTCTGGCAATGGGTTATTCCAATGATCAATTCCATTTATTGCATTGATTACAAGTGTTGCTCTCGTGGTTATGGGAAGGTCGTAGCTATGCATGAAAGTGCATTCGGTTAGGGCCACACATAATTCGAATTGAATTCTTCTGTAGAACTGTTGTTGTTCTTCGTTGAGCTTCTTTTTACTTTGTGTTAAAACATCTGTTGTTTGGGCGATTCCAGTAACAAAACTCTTGAAATGATCCTTTTCAAAGTCACGATAATGTAGTTCTTGGCTATCCATGGGATCTTCTCCTTTCTTCCAGTTAAAATGGCTAGAAACTCGTTCAAGATTTTTAATCAAATTTTGAAACGTATTTTTCGGTTTCGTCAAAACCTCTCTATTCCAGCGTTGACAGTAATCTTGTCGAAGTGGGTGATACAAGAGAAGCTTTTCTATTGGTGGGTTGGGAACTTGAAGACGAGAACGAAGATATTGCTTGTCATCCACAGTGTACGCAGACACCGGCCATCGATAATTCTCTATCCACTCGTCGTTGCCAGCAACTTTCGCTTTACTCTTCTTTTCACTCTTCTTCGCATCATTCTTCGTACCGTTCTTCTTCATGGTGCTGGTCGATCTCGTCATGGACGTGTGTTTCTCAGCGGTTTCCTCGGCATCAATTTGCTTGATCTTGTTATTGTGTCGGTGGATGAAGACGAACCCGATTATGATAAGGATGTACAAAATGACGGCGCTGAAGTGAGTCGGCAATGAAGTTTGTTGGTCATTTCAAACCCACACAACAGATGCGAGAACCGTCCACAAACGCCATCCACCGAAACTCCAATCGTCCTTCTTTTCCGGAGCGACGTAGATCTTTGAGTTGCTCTGAAAGTCGTGGCCATAAGATGAGTTGATGCTCAATACTCACGAATGTGATCTCCAAGTTTGGAAGCTCAACATCAGCTTCGTAACTGATGCTTACCAAATTGCCATCTCCATCCGGGACGAACTTTGGAGTGCAACTGGGAACTTTGTAGTCTGGTTTTGTGAAACTAACGCCTCTTGGAGTCGCCTTTGCCGGAGCCGGAAGATTAGAAGTAACGGTATCTAAAAACAACTGTTATTGCAATCGTAATTCGTAGTCACCACTGAGCTTAATGAAGTCGGACGCCTGCGTCTTCCGCTCACTTTTTAGTGACGCGCCGCGTGTGGTCTAAAAATCGAAGTGGGCGGACTCGTCGATAAATTTAGGGATTCGTCGATGAAATCGGAGAGTTCATGAGTAGTTGCTCTACCGACATAGCAGTCGATTCTCATCATCAGATTCCATCGACGGTCGATACTCGAATTTTAGAGACCAAAATTGACTGTTTATTAAAACGACCACACGCAGCGAGTGACCAGAAATGAGCGGAAAACGCGGCGTGTGGTCCTATTAAATTGCTTAATTCAAGGAAGTCCATTCATGTGCTGAAATACGTTGATTGTGAGTAGTAATTACTGCGGAGAGTAAATGAGGTGTCAGAGATGTCAATTGGATGTCTAATCGAGTGAAATCCGAGTCTCCGAGGATGCCTACTAATCACTTCAAACTGATCATTGAGCTCGTTGTTTCGTGTTGTTTTTGGTTTGGTTGAGCTTTTTACTGCTCGCTAAGCACATTATTATAAGCACGTAGACACCATTATCCCGAGTAGTTAACCGCTCATTATCAAACCATCACAACGTATCAGGCTCACAAAACTCGAGATCACAACTTGAACTATAAAACCACTCAAAACGCATCTATACAACTTTAAATTGCATTTTATAAAGTAATCTGATGTGGTTAACAAAAGTGGATCAACTGAAGATATAACAGTCAAGAATGCCAACTGCCAGACATCGGCTTCTGGGAAACCACCTTCCATTGACTGTAACTCATCAATTAGTAACTATGAGCGCGTGTGATTAACAGAACAACAACAATTCTTACTGAACTCTAAACCCTGTGAATATGAGCGGAATCCAATCAGCCAATGAGCCAAAATACACAACACCCCCCATTCCCTTGTATGACACGTCCATCGCGCAAATCGATGTATCTCGGAGATTTGGGCAACAACCAGTGCTTATATTCTTTTAATAGCAAGCTCAAAAAACTGGCTATCTAACGTGTCCAAACTTGTAGCCATCGGACAACTGAGAGAGAAATGAGATCACTCCAAAGCCAAAGAATTTGTCAAAAATCGCTCAAAATTGCAAACATTTCTGCAGCTCTTCCTGTTGATGATGGTCATTTGCAATTTTGCACACTTGTTAATGAACTTGTATTTCTGTGATACTAAAAGTTTGACGAGCTGAAGTTAATCGGGATCTAAACTGGAATCAAAAAACATACTCGAAAATTGAGACTTGTGCAGTTGACTGTTACAACAAACGTGATTGATCTCTTCATTCGACATTTGTACAACTATCCGATAACAGTTAAATAGATTAGTGCAGTTAACTGTGGATCAATTAATCCACTGGTTGCAAATTCTAAAGTTAGATGTTGATTAAGATTATGATGATATTGTCTTAGCATGTTTTTATACGATTGTTTCAGAATTACTTGAAAGACTTGGTCGATGAGATACGAGCTACGTTAAAGAAATTGTTGTTGGACTGTTTGGCTGAGTCGAATCTAGATCCCAGTCGTTATCCAACACAAGTAACGACTGAGAGTTTGCCGATAAACCTTAAATTTTAGGTCGTTTGTTTGGCCGAGGAAATTCGTTTTACGCGCGACACTGAGCAGCTCCTTGATCGTGAAGGTTCGGTGGACGAATACAAAACACAACTTGTTCAGCAACTCGATCAATTTACGCAAATAGCTGTTGACGATACACTGATGAACCTAAGATTAAAGTCACTGATATTGGACATTATTCACCACATTAACATCGTTGACGTTCTTCTGCAATCAAAAGATAAGTAAGTTATACTGTTCTCTAAAACTATTTTCTTCGGTTAAGAACAACAAAATCGTGGGCATGGCAGAAGCAAGTTCGATTTTACATGCGCGGCAATAATGTGATGATACAACATGGAAAAGCGCAATTCGAATACACATACGAGTATCAGGTAATTCGACTTTTAGACTATTATTATCTACGACAGGGATGTGCATCACGATTGGTTCATACGCCGTTAACGGACAAATGTTATCTGACTCTGACGCAAGCGTTAAGTCTCGGTTTGGGTGGAAATCCATTTGGTCCGGCCGGCACGGGAAAAACGGAGTCGGTGAAAGCATTGGGCAATTTAATGGGACGACAAGTTTTGGTCTTTAATTGCGATGAAGGAATTGACGTTCATGCAATTGGTCGCATGTTTATTGGATTGATTCAATGTGGTGCTTGGGGGTGTTTCGATGAATTCAATCGATTGGACAAAGTAATTTTAAGCAACAATAGACCATTAAATTTCATTTCTAGGATGTGCTTTCGACTGTCTCTTCACAAATTCAAACAATTCAAGATGCAATTCGATCTCGAACAGCAACTTGTGAACTGAATGCTCGTCAAGTGAAAGTTGATTTTAATGCCGCAATTTTCATCACATTGAATCCGGTTGGTCGTGGTTATGGAGGAAGACAGCGACTACCGGATAACTTAAAACAACTTTTTCGACCGGTTGTTATGTCAAAGCCAAATAGCGAAGAGATCGCTGAAACGTTGTTGTTTGCCGAAGGTTTTAAAACCGCAAAGAATATGGCAAAAAAGATCGTAACAGCATTTGAAATGAGTCGGTGAGCATAAAGAAGGATTTGAGCAAAGTAGTTGTGTTACTTTTCAGTGATCTTCTAAGCAACCAACAGCATTACGACTGGGGACTTCGTTCAATGAAAACGGTTTTAAAAGGCTGCGGAAGTGCGTTGGCGGCAAATCGACAAGCAAACGAGCAATCAGTAGTCTTGCAAACTTTACGATTGAGTACATTGTCTAAATTGACATTCGCTGACTTCACACGATTTAATGCACTTCTTGATGACGTGTTTCCCGATGGCAGTCAAGACAGCGATCATGCCGCTGATATTCTTGAGCATGTTCGCACCGTAGCCACTGAAAAGCATTTGGAATTGAATGACGCGCAGATGACAAAAATTGTTGAGTTACAAGAACAACTTAGTCGAAGAATGGGGGTGGTGATTGTGGGACCAGCAGGAACGGGAAAATCGACGTTGTGGCAGGTGCTGAGAAAAGCGATGGAACGAATGGGAACGACCGTTGATTTGCACACCGTGAATCCGAAAGCAATGCCGCGACAGAAGTTTTTAGGCGAAATGAATATAGACACACGCGAATGGACGGATGGAGTTTTGACAAGTGTGGCTCGTGAGGTCGTTAAAGATACGAAGAAACGAGCGTGGATAGTTTGCGACGGAGACGTGGATCCGGAGTGGTGAGTAATACGGATTTAAGTCGTTTGATAACATCTCGACTATCTTATTTTTTCTGGGCAATCAAGATCACATATGATTCCAACTTAAGCTTTCTTTTAGGATTGAAGCTTTGAACTCTGTTCTTGACGACAACCGTCTACTTACGATGCCAACCGGAGAACGTATTCAATTCGCTGATAACGTGAACTTTATTTTCGAAACCGACAGCTTAGCTCATGCATCTCCGGCAACAATTTCGCGCATGGGGATGATTTACATAAGGTAAGTTGGAAGATAAATAATTGAATCAATGAGTCTTAGCGATGAAATTGTCGATGTAAAATCACAAATTAAACGTTTGATTGCGATTAAAAACTCGTCTTCAAACGTTGCCGATTGGCTCAACGATCAACTGCCAGCAGCGTTGGATTGGCAATCTCGAAATCGTGAGTCGGAATTGGCGACGAGCAAAGTTGCGATAATCGAGAACGTTTTCTCATTGACTTGGAATGCGCAATCACTTGACGAATTTCGAGTTGGTTTGTTACGTGGCTTGTTGCCCTTTACTAGCTCTGATTCGTATGGTAAACTGGCACAAGAGGTTAAATTAAATACAATAGAACATTTATATGATGTTTTAGCTTGTCTTTCAAGGCACTTCACTTCCCGACTTGGCAAATTCGTGGAATGTTTACTTCGACAATTCCTATAGTTCACTTCAATCTTTTACCGACGACTTGAGTACTACGGTCACTTTGAATGACATGAAATACGAAGAAAATCGACCGACTATTTTAACGGCAAGAATGAAAATTGCTCGTGATACCGTGAACAAGTGGCTAGTCGAAGATAATCGACAGTCATTCTGCGTAATGGGTCCGGACGGTTCTGGGAAGGATCAGCTGTTACGTGGCGCATTTGCCGAACATTACAAAAGTACATTAGTTCGCGTTAACTGCGGAGCTCAAACAAGGTAAATAGAATGCTTGTCTATAAGATACTCTTCTTTAGCGCTCTTGACGTTATGAACATTTTGATCCGGAATTGTGTTCAAGTCAGCAGTGCTTCTGGTCGAGCTTTGAAACCCAAAGACAAAGATTACTTGATAGTTTACTTGAAGTCTATCGATCTGATTCAACCGGACAAATACGGAAGTTCAATGACTATTGCTTTTTTGGAAGAACTTTTGTATTATCGTGGTTTCTACGATACGAATAATGATTGGACAACTTTGGAGAACGTTCAGGTGAGTGGAAATAACATTTTCGATCCACTTGTATTTTAGATTGTTTGTACTTTTGCTTATCCATCATCTTCTGGTCGTTCTGTAATTTCATCTCGTTTTCTTTGCCTTACACGTTCTATGATCATGGAACCCCCATCGGACAACGAACTTGTTGTTGTTTGCTCCGCATATTTAATGCCCGTGCTCAACGACTATTTCCACTCGAATACCCGAGTTGAAGCGTTTGCCGCATCGCTTGTTCAAATTTACAAACGAATCAAAGACAAGTTTGCAGTTGTGACTCAAACACATTATGCTGTTTCTACACGTGATCTTGTGAATTGGATCTTGGCATTCGTTCGATATCCATTTACATGTAAGTCTTCGAACAACATTACGAAAAATTTGTTTAGCTGACAACATTCACACATTACTACCTGCCGTTAGTGTATTTGAAGGCAAACGTATTTTTGGAGATCGATTCATCAATGCCGAACATCGACAGCATTTTGACTCGATTATCAACGAAGTTTTTCCAACGCAACAAATCGCTGAACAAATTTTTGTTCCAATACCCGGAGCCTTTCTTTGGTAGGTTTTATTTGAATTTCTTTAACACAGTCACTAATATTGCAGGCATACAAGTGTTATGGGTAAACCAATGGAGCAGTCGGAACGTCGCGCTTATGTTCAACATTTGACTAAATGTGTGAATCGATACGGTAGTTAAATACTCGAATTATTGTTCTCATGACTTTTTGTAGAATTCGAAGTTGCAAACTTTCGATTTACACTGTCTAATGGGTTGGTTGATTTGTGTATTGCGTTGGATCGAACTTTAACTCAAGCTGGTAACATAGAATTTTAAGTAATCGAATCATCATTGCATTTAGGAGGTTCGGTTTTAATTGCCGGTGTTGCTGATTACTCACTTCGTGCTGTTGCATTGCTTGTTGCTCATATGCACGGATTTCGTCTTTTCAGTCCACGCATTTCCTCTTCTTATCGACTTAAACAGTTTTGTAACGATTTGAAACAAGCGATGATTGTAGTGGCTGTGGAAAGTGAACCGGCAGTTTTCTTAGTCGAAGACTATCAGCTTCGTGATCCCGTTTTCATTCAATACATCAATCAACTTTTGTCCACTGGCAGCGTTCCCGGTTTATTCACGGCACAGGAATTCGAGCAGATGAGTGGACAATTGCGCGAGTTGGCATCACAAGATGGATATGACGGCGAATTAGCATCATACTTTGCAAACAGTTCGTTCAATCAGCTTAGTGTTGTTGAACTGATTATTCTAGAAATCAAACGGCACTTGCATGTGGTTATAATTCTCGATGTTAACAACGCCGCCTTTTCGGAGCGTCTTCAGACGAATCCAGCGCTCTACAAATTCTGTACAGTCATTTGGCGACCTGCACTAGAACGTGACTCGTTGGCTCAATCAGCAAAGTTGGCGCTGGAGAACGCAGAATTAGAAGAAACTCGACCCAATCTATCGGATATCTTTTGCGATCTTTATGCCAACAGTCCACTGGCCGTTCGAACTCCGCCTAAGTTTATTGTCTTTTTGAACAACTTTGTTCAAATATATCGTCGAAAAGGAAAGACAGTAAACGAGAGATTGAAAAGATTAAAGGTTAGTCCAAACCACACAAACTTCTTCAATTGAGCATCTTCAGGCGGGTGTTGATAAACTGACGGAAACTCGCGATCAAGTGGCAAAAATGCAAAAGAAAGCGGCAAAGAAAAGTAAACTTTTGGCTGAAAAACAGGAGGCTGCTGATCGTGCATTGTCAATGATTACGCAGTCAATGACCGGTGCACAGGAGCAACGAGAAGACATGGAGAACTTACGAGTGGAAACCGAGAAAGAAACACAAAATATTGCCGAGAAGAAGAAAAAAATCGACGAACAGCTCAAGGATGTTCAGCCGTTGCTTGAAACGGCACGACAAGCCGTCGGATCAATTAAATCCGAGAGTTTGTCTGAAATTCGCAGTCTACGTGCTCCACCCGATGCGATTCGCGATATTCTACAGGCCGTTCTTCTCTTCATGGGCATTCAAGACAACTCATGGGAAGCGATGAGAAAGTGAGTTAGTTGACTGGTGAACTCTTTAAAGTCTAACTTGATTTAGGTTTTTGGCCAAGAACGGAGTTAAAGACGAGATTATCAACTTCGATGCTCGCAACGTTACTGACGAAATGCATAAACGAGTTCAAGCGTTGGTGCGAACAAAAGCGAATTCCTTCGATGAAAAAGTAACCAAAAAACACGTAGAAAAATCGAACAAGCTTTAGGTAGCCAAACGAGCGTCAACAGCGGCGGCCCCATTAGCTAATTGGGTAAGTCCATTCGCTAAAATATCATCCTATGGCAAACACTAAAGGTTATGGCAAATTTACAATACGCTGAAATAGTAAAGAAAACTCGACCGTTAGACGCTGAAAAAAAGACTCTGGAACAGTAAGTGCATTCTGAGCGATCTTATCCCGCGGTTCTTGTTTAGAAAATTGAATCAAACAAAAAATGAAATGAAGAATCTATCAACACAGTTGAGTTCTGTTGATGCGCATGTTGAGAAGCTGAAACAAGAGTTTGAGGAGTCGATGAAAAGTGCAACACAAATCAAAATCGATTTGGATCGTGAACAAGCGGCCATTCTGGTGGCAGGAACAATGGTCGAACGCCTGGGCAACGAATACAAACGATGGCAGACACAAATGGAGAACCTACAAACAGAACTCGAGAAGGTAAACCTGTTCAGCCATTTCATTTTCATTATTTAGTTGGACATTCACTGTGCTTTGGCGAGTGCTTTTGTAACGTTTTTGGGTGTTGAAGCTTTCGATAATCGGCACAAAGTTGTTCACGAATGGCTGCAAATTTGCCAGTTGCCGAATTTTGATGTGGTTTCATTTTTGAATTTGGAAGTTGATCAGGTAAAAGATTTGCAAATAGGTTCAGAAATGAGTCATTTTAGCAAAAATGGAAATCTATCGGCTTACCGTCAACTAAAATTGCAACTGAAAATGCATCAATTATCTTTAATACAACCGAAACTCCGTTCATAATCGATTCAACGGGAGTAGTAGCCTCCTTCTTGCGACGGTTGTACAAAGACGCAGATGTGCAGTTACTTCTACCAACACAACCCGACTTTTTGACTCAAATCGAATTGGGTGTTCGCTTCGGCAAATGTGTGATATTGGACGATGTTTACGAAATTGAACCGGCTCTTGTTCCTTTGTTGCGTAAAGAGTTCTTCTCGCAAGGACCACGACAAGTTTGTCAGATTGGCGAGAAACAAGTGGACGTAAACGACAACTTTCGTTTCTTCATTTGTACTCGAAATGAACAAATCCGATTGCCGGGTTATGTTCGTAACGGTGTGGTCGAAGTCAATTTCTCAACAACATTGGCAGGATTGTCATCACAGGTAAGCAGACAAACATACAGTTTCACTGTACTTGTGTCTAGATCCTTAGTCTCGCATTAAATACCGCGCATCCCGAGTTAGAACAGAAATCAGTTCAACTGTCCAGTGAAACCGAATTGTTAAATTTGCAGTTGGCGGAAATCGAACAAGTGCTTTTAAACGTGAGTTTTCTAGTTTGTTTATTTGTTGTCTATGACTTTTTAGGAATTAGCAACTTCTGAAGGAAGTCTCTTGGATAATACTCAATTGATAGATTCGTTGAATCAATCGAAAGAAAGTGCCGAACGAGCAGAAAAGTCACTTGCTGTACTGGAAAGTGTTCGGCATGAAATTGACGAAGTGGGTTCCACGCACTAAGCTGATTCTTAATAAGAATTTCAGCAAAAACAAATCTACATGCCTTTTTCGGAGAAATGTTCTTTACTATACTTTGCCTTCAATACACTTCATCGTGAAAATCACATGTACAACTTCAACGTCAAATTGATTCTTTCGTTGTTCCAAAAGGTTTTTGCCAAAAACCAAAGTTCAAATGCCGACACAAACACAAAATTGACTCAAATCTATCAAGAACTTGTTCACATTGTCTTCTACTACGTATCTCGTGCAATTTTCAAACAAGATCGATTGGCATTTGCATTGCGTTTTGTTCGTGTTGTCCAACCGAAACTTTTCGAAGATCGAGTAAGTCGAATATAGTTGCAAATGCAAGTATTTGAACTTTGACAGGAATGGAACTTTTTTACCGGAGATACACAAGACGATGAAAACGTTAATCATAGCGCTCATTTACCATCGTGGATCGGACAACAAAATCAGTCGGCATTACAACGTTTACAATCTGCATTGCCTCAACTTTACCATCAGCTCAATTTGGACGATCGCGGAACGTGGTCGGAGTTTGCAAATGGCGGAGACGCATCGTTACCAAAATCCATCGGTACGAAGCTCTCGCCTTTTCAACGAGTCTTAGCAGTTCAAGTGAGTTCTCCATAGCATTGAATAGGAATCCATCCAGTTATTTTAGGCTCTCCGACCCGAGCGTTTGAATACGGTTCTGAACAAATTTGTTTGTTCAACTCTTGGTTTGACATCAATCAATCCGCCATCTAGTGATCTCAACGATATATTACAAAACTTTTCAACTCAAACCCAACCGATTTTTCTTATTCTTGGTGCGAGCGCCGATCCAGCTCAAGAAATTGCTGATTTGGCTGATAAGACCGTTGGCCGTGCGCGTTATCATCATTTGGCTATGGGCACCAGCCAACAGTCGAGAGCGTTGGAGTTGTTGCAAAAGTGTATGCAAAATGGCGATTGGTTGTGCTTGTCAAACGTCCATTTGGTTGCGGAATTTCTGTTGAAAATCTATGGAGTAGATTGTCTTCTACCAATTGGGTTTCAAGTTCTTGATTTAGGAATTAAATTCACGTCAACCACAATCTTCTTTTTGCTTATGGTTAACAGCCGAACCAGATGATGGATTTCCGGCAGTGCCGCTTCAAGAATCGCTGAAAATCGCTTATGAAAGTCCGCCGGGCATCAAACACAATCTGCAAAGGACGTTGGTGCAGTGGACAGAAAATGAGCAATGGGGCACACAAACTAGCGAGTATCTGCAACGTGTTTACTTTGTATTGGCATGGTTACATGCGATCTTACAAGAACGAAGAACTTTCATACCGCAAGTATGTCAAGATCTTTACTTTAATTCAAACTTATTGCTTAGGGTTGGCTTAAATTCTACGAGTTCAATTCCAACGATCTGCGAGTTGCACGCCAAACCATTGAGAAAGAGACGCAAGGAAATGGTAAACGCGACTTACAAGATAGTTACCAATCGTTTAGCTACAAACTGGGAAGCCGTTCGTGGTTTTATGGAGGATGCAATTTATGGCGGTCGAATCGAAAATCAATTGGATATCGGATGTTTACGCGCCTACTTACGTCAATACATTAACGCACATTTGATGGGCGATTCACAAGCAGAGTTGGGAAACGGAATTCGACTACCGCGGTTATCGAACATGTCTCAATGTATCCAATTCGTTCAATCGTCAATAAGTGGAAATGACTCGCCCTCAATCTTTGGACTACCTGAGAATTTGCTGTCAACTTGGGAAGTCGCTCAAAGCCAAAAGACCATCACAAAATTACGAGCTTTTCATATCGAAACTGAAACGAACGAAACAGATTTTGTATTCAGCGAGTGGTCAAATCAACTGATCCCTATATTGGCTTCTTGGAAGAAACTGAATCAGAACTCTGATTTGCATCAACAAGTTGTGACCGAAGTGCGCGGGAGTGGTGATCCGGTTCTCGAAATGCTGTCAACTGAATTGCATTTTGGAGTTTTATTGGTATGTTGATTCTAAAGTGCGACCTTTAAAATGGAAGTTCAGCTTAAGAAAATTCACACTTCATTGTCTTTAATACGAAGAGGATTAAGTGGAAAGCAATCGCCGAACGCTAAAACCATCCAATTAGCTAAATCATTGGCAAAGAAAGAAGTTAAAATAACCACATTATCGTCAACTGATTTGTAACTTTCAGACTCCAATCGACTGGGATCTTCAGTGGGCAGGTCCACTACAATGCTACGAATACATGGAATTAGTTTGCCAAAAAGCGCGTAAAATCCGATCAATGTCTCAACTATCCGATTCTTCAACTCTGTTCAACGGTCCTATCAATTTGGAAGATTTCTTCCGACCGACCGCTCTCTTAAATGCGTTGCGACAATTTATGGCCCGGTTCGTATTGATGGAAAGTGTCGTGTTTTGTCTTTACATGTGAATCGATGTGTGTGTTCAAATTTAAAAGTTGCAGTAAAACAAACACGAGCGTTGACAATTTGAAGTTTGCAACAAGTCTCGATCGAATCAGCGACGATGTTCCGCAGTTGCAGTTATCAAAACTCAAAATTCAAGGTGCGAGTTTAACAGGTGGCCGATTAGCAGCTGTAAGCTCCAATTCGCCAACCTTCTCGACAGCTCCAACGATCTATGTAGCATGGATTCCAGTGGTAAGTATTACTCTCCAATGCTTTTGTTTGTATAATAACTTTAGTCCACTCAACTGCCGTACAACGAAGTTCAAAGCGTCGATTTGCCGTTGTTTGTATCCGATGATCGTGCCGAGTTTGTGGCTCTAATCCGTGTACCATGTGGAACCAATGAGCAAACGATATGGACATTAGCGAGCGTGGCAATGTTCACAAAAGCAATATAATCTTTTGATGTTCTCAAAACTGTTGTAGTGAAATTCAAATGTCTGTGTTTATAAATCTAAACATTTTGTTGTTATTAGATGAAAAGATTTAACTAATCCGACGATTTAACTTACAATATTTTTGGAGTCTACACACCTCGTCATTGCGCTCACATTTTGACCACTCATTGTGTGGTCCGATAAAATGCCGCCTAATTCAAAGAAGTCGTTTAACTGCTAAAACGCGTTGATTAACATTGATGATTATTGCAGAGTAACTGAGATGTTGGAGAATCGATTGGATGTCCAATCCGAGCGGAACCCGAGCCTTTGACGGCGTGTACTAATGGTTTCAAAATAATCATCGATCTGGGTGTTTCGTGTTATCTTCGGTTTAGTTGAACTTTTAACCGCTCGCTAAAGACGTTCGGGAGAAAAACTGGAAATCGAAAGGTCCGATTGAAAACCACTGAGCTTGAAAATTCGTGTTGTCGGACTTCTTACTGTTCTTTCGAAGTTTGTTGAGCACATGATCAGGATCACGTAGACACCAATCTCACTATTATACAACTATTTATATTGAATTATTGAAACTCATCGATTAGACGCATATGTTTGATTGTCGAAAATCTAATTGAATTGCATGAACAGTTTTTATTAGTTATTGTGTGCTTGTGACAGTGCAGAATAAAAACAGCATTCAGCAGTGTCGGTATCCAGCGCACTAACAAAAACACTCTGCCAGAAAATCAATAAAATTAACAATAACATTGCTTATCGTATGACCGTGCAATTCAAATCGAATGAGGCCATTAACTTCTGTTTGTGTGAAACGGAAGTAAAAAGAAGCCCTGAGAACATTGAAATCCGTGCCACTGACTTCTTACAAGGAAAGTGCACGAATGAGAGGTGGAATAACGGAACGTGGCATAGCTCATTCGATTCATAATAAAAAGTTGGAAGGCAAGTGTGCTTTTGTTTCTGCTTTGCGGCACTCTGGAGCACGCTAGAACGCTTCAAAATTGAAGCCGATGTTAAGCCAACTATAGTTTTTGAGAAATCGAACAAGAAAAGATGTGCGGTGATTGCCGAGTGAGTAATCGGTCTGCTTGCAGAAGCTCTCTTCGATTGTCGAGTGCGGGTTCCTGCTTTGTATTCGAAAATCAGGAGGAAAAAGAGTGAACGGTAGATGACTGCAAGAGAGTCAATCGACTTCTTTCGCACTTTTTGGGGTCGTATTGGTAAATCCAATGCAAGCACTTGAAATAACGATCGAAAGATTCGGACTCCCAACTTGCAAAAAAAGAGCTTCTGCAGGTAGACCGCTTAACCGCTCGACCACTATAGCAAACTTTCTATTACTTAATTTTAAATGCCAATCGCAATAGAAATAATTACAATTTTGAAGCGTTCTAGCGTGCTCCAGAGTGCCGCAAAGCAGAAACAAAAGCACACTTGCCTTCCAACTTTTTATTATGAATCGAATGAGCTATGTCACGTTCCGTAATTCCACCTCTCATTCGTGCACTTCTCTTGTTAGTGTCTAATTCTTGTGTATTCTAATGTTTCACATTGTTTTCGGCTCGTCAATAAAATGACTGCAAATATTACGTTTATTTGGCTACAACAAGGACACACATCAATCGATTGGAATACGAAACCTAACAATCTAAGGAGGTTTAACATAGTAAAACATTTTCAACCGTTTGTAATTAAAAATGGCGTTCAGTAGAACAATTAGCAATGGTCTGCAAATCTACGAGTAAAACTGGTTTAGCGGAAGAGAACTAGAAATGTGATGTGTGAATAGTTCTTCAAGTGGTCTTTCAGTTGAGAAACTTCTTGACTGCTTCGGCAATGTGTTTGGCTGACAATCCATAGCGATCCAACAACGCGTCTGGTGCACCAGAACGTGGAAGTTCTTGGACAAAAATTCGACGAATTTGAATATTCGATTGATCCGACAACGCTGCACTGACTGCTTCACCAATTCCACCGGCTTGATAGTGGTCTTCGACGGTGAGAACCCGTCCACCGCAACGTTGAGCATGAGCCAAAATAGTATCTCGGTCAATTGGTTGAACGCTGAAGATGTCAAGAACAGCAATATGAACACCTTCACGATTGAGTTGATCGTGAGCTTTGATTGCTTCGGCCAAAGTAACACCAGCACCAATAACGAGAACCCGATCGTTTTGAGATTGACGAACAACTTTGGATTGACCGATTTGGAACTTCTCGTCATTCGCGTAGATCACTGGCAAATTCGGACGTCCACTTCGAATGTATGCAATTCCTCGTTGATTTGCAACCAATTCAACAGCGTATTCGGTGGAAACAGCGTCACTTGGATACAAAACAACTCCACCAGGAATGGCGCGAAAGAGAGCCAAATCTTCGAGTCCCATCTGCGAAGGTCCATCCTCTCCAATCGAAACACCAACATGACTTCCACAGAACTTCACATTAGCGAACGAAACAGCAGCCATGCGAATTTGATCGGCAGCACGAGTGAAAAAGGCGGCAAATGTGCTGCAGAAGGGAATGGCACGTTCACGACAACCGAGTCCAATTCCAACACCGACCATGTTCTGTTCGGCAATGAAACATTCAACGTATTGTTCGGGGTGCTTCTTTGCGACCATCTCCGAGAATGTGGAATTGCTGACTTCAGCGTCCTGAAACAAAAATTGATTTCAGAAAACAAATCGATGTATTACCAACGCGATAACACGTTTGTTTTGATCTGCCAATTTTACCAGAGCAACACCATACGCCTTTCGAGTTGCCACCTCATCGCCAATCGTATAATTCGGTGGAGATGACAACTGAAAACAAAACGGCTTAACAAAACAATCTTTTAGTCAGTTACCTTATTGCTTCCAATACGAAGATTGGATTCCGGAACGTCGTAAGCCGGCTTTGCAATATTCCATTTGTGTGGTTCGGGGCTTTTAAGATTGTCACGAATCGCATTCAATTTTTCTTTCGGCAAAGCTTTGCCGTGATAACCTTCGTTGTCCGAAACCCCTTCGATTCCATTTCCCTTGTACGTCTTTGCCAAAATCACCGTTGGCTTCCCTTTCGTCTTCTTCGCTTCTTCATAGGCCTTCAACAATTCGGTAACATTGTGGCCGTTGACGCTGATCGTATGCCAACCAAATGCCGCAAAACGCTTAGCATAAGTGTCAATGTCGTGACCGAGTTGGGTTGGACGCGATTGACCGAGACGATTGATGTCGACAATAGCAAGCAGATTGTCTAACTTGTTGTGCGACGCAAAAGCTAAATGAGACGATTGCAGAAAGAAAATGAAAACTCGGTTTACCTGCCGCTTCCCAAACCGAGCCCTCAGCTGTTTCACCATCGCCCATCAAACAGTAAGTGCGGTACGAAGCGTGGTCGACTTTCTGTCCCGCAACAGCCATTCCAGCGGCCAGCGATAAACCTTGACCCAACGATCCGGTGGCAACGTCAATGAAGCTTAAACGCTGAAATCGGAAAAGTCAGGTACAGGTGATTTACAATGTCATTTACAGGAGTTGGATGTCCTTCAATGTCCGAATCGATGTGACGCAAAGTCATACAATCATCGCGACTCAAAAGTCCTGCTTCAACCCAAGCTGCGTAGAGCACCGGACACGCGTGTCCCTTCGACATGACGAAACGATCCGCATTGACATCACGTGGCTTTTGGGCATCATAGCGCATCTCGGCAAAGAACAAAGTCGCCATGATTTCAGCAGCCGATGCCGAAGAAGTAGGATGTCCCGAATTCGCCTTCGAAGTGATTTCAATCGACGTGACGCGAAGACGATTCGCACAATCCTCCAAAAGAGCGACGTTGTCCGAACTCATTGTTGATGGATAAGAAAACAGTTGAGATTTCTGAAACAACGAGTTTATAATCGAAACGAAATTAACGAAAAAACACGAAAAGAAACTAATGAGTAGGGAGAACAAGGCCGCTGAAACTGAATGATTGTTTGCTTTGCGAATTGATTACTAAGAAAGTGCAGGAACGCCGATAAACTATCTCGCAACAAATGATATCACTCGGAATTTGTGTGGGGTGATTGAGGGAAAATCATCAAAATGTCCGAAGAGCACAAATCTCTTCGACCTGAAACTCCACTGCAAAATCTTTAATTTTTTATGTTTATCTTAGGAATAGTCGTCATAAAGTCTTTGAAATCTACGACAAAAAGTTTTAGTTTGCAATGAGAAAACGAAGAAGATTGATAATTTGCAGTCGCTCACGTCTGACCACCGTCTTTGCCATTGGAATGAAGAGAAAAACCATTCAAAGGTCTTTCCAGTTCGTACGGTCTCTCTGCCTTCAGTCGCACCACAAAACGGACGATCTCGATCTTTCGATGCGTAAACAACATCGTACATTCACGAGTGAAACAATTGACATGCGATCGAAACATTTGATTTTGAAGGAACATATGACTCGATTGAAATTGGCATCGAGTACAAGTTTAATGTAAAAGCTACAAAAAGGTTGGCCATTAAAGAAGAGCCATTTTCTTCTTCGTGTTAGTGGACGAGTAAATGGCAGCAGGTGTTATAGTGAAGAACATTCAAGAGTTTAGTCACAAGCTCTTTTTGCTTTTGAAGTTTTATGTCTAATCAATTTGTTGCTTGCTTTTGTTAGCTAGTGATTATGGTCGATCTATTCGCAATAACATTACGCGTACTTGGTGCTCAAATTTCTCCCAACACTCTAGTGTGTTGTTTGTATCGGAACGAGAATATTGGACGTGTTTTTGGTTCGTTTCTTTTATTTCCGCTGTTTAGCTCAAAATGAAGAAATGTTGTTTGTGCCGTCGAGATTTGATGCCCGGCTCAAGTCCGCAATGTGACAAGTGTAAGAAGAACGAAGCGAAGTACGGAAAGGTTTGGTGATTATTTTATTAGCTTTGGTATTTCTGTCTTCAGCCTACCGAATGTATTTACTGCAAACTACCGGCTGCGTTCGTGGACAACAAGTGTGTACACTGTTCTTATTCGGAACGCAAAAACGGTCCTCCACAAGCGTGTAGTCGATGCGGTAGCAAATCGGCGTTTACGAGAAATCCGCTGAAACTAGTAATTTAGAAAGGTTTGATTTTGATGCTTTTGTTTCAGTCAAAGAATTTGCTTTGTCGTCTTTGTCAACCAGTGCACGGCAATGGAACTTCGACTTCTTCGAAATCGCACGAAACTCATTATCAGAAACGAGGGTCTATTGGAGATGAGTCGAGAGCTGAAAAGAGATCGCGGACAGAACATGAACATCACAGGTAAACAACTTGCCGTTTTCTTTTGAGTATTTTGAGCTTTCAGTCATTCCACTTCACGAACTAATGCTTCGGCAACATCGACCGTTTCCATGAATAACATCAACAACGAGATTGCGAACACTCAAGCTCTGAAGGACAAAATTATTGAGTTAAATCGAACGATTATGGAGAAGAATCAAATGATCAAAGATCAACAGCAAAAGGTTTTTTTTCATATTTTTTAAAATTGTTTGGTTTAGATCGTGGAATTGGAAGCCACTCAAATGCGAAAAGACACAAACAATCGTCAGAAGTTGATCAATCTTGAGAAGCAACACGATCTAACCGTTTCAAATCTCCAAGATCAAATCAAACAACTGAATAAAGAGGTTAGTGAACGAAATGATCTATTTCGGTTTATTTGATCTTCTAGTTGGCTTCAAAACGAACAAGGCATTAAAGTGGATTTTCGAACGCATTTCTTTTACTTTAATGCTCCCTTCAAACATATATTCTCCAAAAGACGTCAAAAGCCAAGATTCTTCAAATTGTACTTTCCGATTAGCTCAACTATTCTTTCCAGTATTGCTTTGTTTGTTCAATTGTTTCATTTATAACCTCATCTGATTTGCAATTTACTTTATCGATAATCATGCTCAATAAAATTTATGATTGGAAACATGAGTCCGTTTTGTGAAACCAACAAAGTGATTAACTACTTTTCTACTTAGCTTTGAAACAACAAATGAAAAGCTCTAATCATTTTAAAACTGTCAACCTTGCGTCAAGGCCAAATGTCATCAAAACACTTGTGTTTTACTTTACATAATATTGAAATCTTCTTTTAAGAGCATTGAAACATCATATGAATTTGCTTTCGACTAGTTCGAATCATCGTCAGTTGTATCTTCGAATTCACATGGAAAATACGAGTCTGCTATGAAGTTGGGTTGCTGAGGGCAACTGGAGAGTTATTGCTAATAAATTCTAATTCGAAACAACCAAATTAGTGATCGGAATTCAACGTTCTCAACAACAGAAAACTCAACACGCTTTATTTCTGCTTATTTGAACATAATACAGGGTGGGGCAAAATGAACTCCCACTTTTTTCCGAAAAAAATTTTTTTGAAATGAAAAATCGGTCCGTTTTCACTTTGAGATCGGAATTTATTAACCGTAATAATTTCACCGGATTTCCACTTGTCCCCCTTGTAGATCGAGGCAGATTTGAAGGCGCCGTTGGTAACTGGCCATGACTCGTTCGCGCATTGGTCGATCTTGTCTTAATTGGTCGGCAACTTCCACGATTGCCATCTTCAACTCGTCGAGCGATCTGAGACGCTGATCACTCTTGAATATTCGGCCTTTCATGTAACCCCAAAGCCAGAAATCACATGCTGTGAGATTAGGGGATCGAGGTGGCCAAGCCACGGGTGCTGGATGGGCACGGGTTCCTCTTCCAATCCATCGCCACCGAGTCCAATAAGGAACGGATTGCGCCTCGTTGAAAGATGTGGGTTGGTCCCGAACGCTTCTCGAACATCGTCAATTGCTTCTGCGGTTCGAACTCGCCTAAAGAGCAATGAAAAACAAAGCAAAACTCGAACTCACTTGGACTTGTGCATACCGCGCTCGCCGTGCACTGAACCAGTGGCGAAGAAGTCGTCCACCCATTTTTTGGTGGTTTTGCGATCGGGGATACGAGCATCATCATCACCAGCATCACGACGAATTCGTTTGCCAAACTTGACGTAACAGTACGCCTCCTCAATGAACACAGCAACGAATTTCGCTTCTTCTTGATCACTGTAACCCATAACAAAACAACAAAACTAACCGATTTTTCCAATTTTTCATTTCAAAAATTTTTCGGAAAGAAAGTGGGAGTTCATTTTGCCCCACTCTGTAGAATCGAAGAATACTTATGCCTTGACGTTCACGGGCAACCATTCACGGTTACATAAGTCAGCTCTAAATTACGCTTATTGCAGCCTTTCAACTTGAACTTACTTGCAAGTGCAGATCTCCAAACCGGCAGAATCGAGCACACATTTGTTCTCGACTTCAGGAGCATGAATGGAACATTCAGCAAGAAGAATCGGCATTGAAGCATTGGAAGCTGAACGACGCACTACACAATGAAAGTAGTCGGCACCAAGTTGCAAACAATTTTGTTCATGAAATCCGATTTTCTCAGTTTGGTCTCCAACGTAACATCGAAGTGCAGTTGCAATCGACAAAGAGAAAAAAAAGAAGCAGGAAAGATTGAGAGCACATTTTGATAGTCGAATGTTAATGCGAATTGCGTTTTATACGCGAAACTGCCCATCAACGGATTGTATTTCCCAGCATTAAAATTCGTCATCATTATAATCTGATAGATGTCACAACGTAAGTATCGTCGATCAGTTCAAATTCCAAATTGACTTATTGGCAAGTTCGAATTTTGGACACTTTGCAAGATTTACCATCTTTTTGCTTCGCTTTCAATTCTTTGATAAACTCGAAGTAGGAGCCAAAACAGAGTGATCACCGTCACCTTTGAACTTCAGTAGTCCTAATGGTAATTGACGTTCATCAACTTCAGCGGTGATCACACTGAAAACGTGGGTTTGTTTTGTTGTATCATAATTCAACGAACTTTTTGAATATTTATCATAATCTCAACAGATACAATCAACTCGCAATTTGATGGGAACTTATCAAATGGCCATCGCGTTGAGGTCCGAACTCCGATCTCCAGTGATCATTTTGACTGGAAATCGAAAAAGGTAATCAGCAAGCATCATGAGTTACCTCAAATGAGCGAATCCACGATCGATAAGATCGTCATAATAATCTTTGCAAATCTTGATGTCCGAGAATTAGATCTTAAGGTCGCTGACTGATAAGCGAATCCAAGTATTAGCAACAAACTAAAAATGATCAAAAGTAATCGATTTGGTGATTAGACCTACAGCCATTTCTCAAACTTCGTGGAAGTAGATTGCCAGCTCCCTTTTGTGGAAATTTTGGAGTTCCTTGGAGACGAGGCGAACTGGTGCAAAGACGCGGGTCGAGGTCATAGTCGATATTTGAATGAATCGATTAGACGTCCATCCAACAGTAGTACTGCGGGAAAACACGGCTACGTGCTTGAATTCCTTGCACAAGTACGTCGCCATAGAAAACTGTGAAGATCTGGAGAAAAAACGAAATGAAAATGATTTCTGAAGTTGCGTGAATTCAACTCACTCGGTTTTAATTTGCATATTCTTCACACCATCCACTAACTCTTTTTTGACTGTTGGATTCATGGCAAAACCATACAAACTAAATGGTTGGCTTGAGCAGCAAATGATAAACGAGTTGGAGTGACAACGCAAAGATGCTTGCGAGAAATCACTTCCGGTAATTCTTTTGTTGGACGCATTTAATCATCATATTAGCATGGCAACACAATTTGTAGTGGGGGAGTTTCGTTGACTAGTAGTTGGCTTCCAGTGCTTCTGTTTGGCTGCAGTTCTTTCTAATCAGAAGTGAATTGTGAAAACGACTTCTTTCTAAGAGCTTCAACTTCACATTGCTTGAATGGTTGGATAGAATAGTGTAAAACAATTTTATAAAGTAATCTGATGTAGTTAACAAAAGTGGATCAACTGAAGATATAACAGTCAAGAATGCCAACTGCCAGACATCGGCTTCTGGGAAACCACCTTCCATTGACTGTAACTCATCAATTAGTAACTATGAGCGCGTGTGATTAACAGAACAACAACAATTCTTACTGAACTCTAAACCCTGTGAATATGAGCGGAATCCAATCAGCCAATGAGCCAAAATACACAACACCCCCCATTCCCTTGTATGACACGTCCATCGCGCAAATCGATGTATCTCGGAGATTTGAGCAACAACCAGTGCTTATATTCTTTCAACAACAAGCTCAAAAGACTGGCTATCTAACGTGTCCAAACTTGTAGCCACTGCATATCTGAGAGAGAAATGAAAGCACTCCAAAGCCAAAGAATTTGTCAAAAATCGCTCAAAATTGCAAACATTTCTGCAGCTCTTCCTGTTGATGATGGTCATTTGCAATTTTGCACACTTGTTAACGAGCATGTGAAAATAAAATGTTGAAAGTTTGGAGAACTGAAATTTATCGAGAGCAGAATTGGAATCGTAAACATACTCAAAAGAGGCCACAATTGAGTATACCCTTTATTTGATGATTTTCAACAGTTTGCAGCTAACAAATCAGCTAATTGAAAGCAAAGAAGATGTTCAATGCACCGGCTCCAATAGTCCATTGTCGAAAATAAGATTCAGCTGAAGACCGCAGTTATCAAAGCGCAAAGTTCAGAACTCACCATTTGCATTGTCCAACAAAGCAAACGCGTAAATGACAACCAACGGAATTTCAAGCAGTAAGCCGGCCAAAAGCAAAATGGATCCAATTGAAAATCCAACGACGCCAAACACCAACGCGCTCATAACCGCAATGGTCGTGATTTCTAGTTCGAAGCGAAGAACCGATACAACCGCTTGGAATTGACACTTGTTATCTGATTTGGACATCATGACGTATGGACTTGAATGACCACTTGATTATCGCAAACAACACTCGACCTGACAGAACCAACGTTTTCAATCAAATGATTTTCGATTTGAATTTGCATTCAGTTTCGAAAAGCTTGGACTTGTTTTTGGGTTACCCTTTTATTCGAAAACCCTTGTAGAAAACTCGTAAGTGAAAAACTACATGATAGTCGAGAAATTAGAAATAAACAAAACCGTCACAATCAACGTAGACGTCACTCTCGACATAAATGTAATCGGATTCGGTCGGTCGAATGAAGTCGCCCAAAGTCATTAGTGGTGGAGATTGAAGCTCTTCGCCGCCTTGCTCTTCGGTTTCCATTGAATCAAAATCTAAGGATTCTTCTTCCATTTCAACGAATTCGCCTCCCAACTTCCACGGTTTGTTGCTAGTCGAAGAGTTTTGCGTGTAACTGAAATCGGAGCTTGTAAGCGATTGACTGGACATCGATTTTACATTCTCGGCCAACGATCCTTGTTCGCACCGTTCATGAAATGAGCTGTGGTTTTGGGTTCATAGGCGTAATAGGTGATACGAACCGGTGGTTCTTTGGATTGATCCATTCCTTCTTCTCGTTGTTTTCGTCTTAGTGCTCGCTTCTTGTTCTTACTCAACGGTCGTTCAAACGAACTGTTTGAAGTCGAAGGAAGAGCTCTAAAATGAATAGTGCTGAGTAATGAGTAATCAAAAAAACGAGTTACGGCAAGTAAGTGTATGAGTGACCGTTGGATTGGGCGTTCTCTCTCACGTACAAACTCCCGTCTTCGTTGCAGGCAATCAACTTCTTAACAGACGACGGTCCCACATATATGCTATGACGAGAAGGAGCATCGAAAAGCCGTGGGCCCCACCAAGCATCCAGAAGCGGATGTTCGCTGGTTGCCAAAACACAACTCAAATTCTGATGCGGAACTTGGAATTTTGCGGCTTTGTGTTCAAATTCAGCAGCCAATTGCCAACGTTGCTTCTTACTCAATGAGTAAGAAACCTCAAAAGAATCCAAACCGTAGGGATCGTTCTCCACCAACTCCATTCTTGTCCGTTCTTTGGCTTTCGACCACTTGGTTTTGATTCGTTTACTTAAACAAAAAATGAATTTGTCTAAATAAACTGGTTGGTTACCTTGAATACTCTTCACAAGTGCAACGCCAATTCTCACAAGTGCAATTGGTCGCTCGTTTCGGTTCTTTTAGAATTTCATGTCGTTTGTCTAAAGATCGAACTACAACACACGCGAAACGAGAAGTAGCGATTAACGTAGTGAAAAACTTTCTGGTCGGTGTGGTTCCGAAAAAACACCGATTTTGGATCGAACAACTCCAACGGTATTTCCGATTCGTCTAATGAGCTACAAATACACATACTCGGAAGTAGAAGTTGAGATCTTACTTCGACATCTTTTGGACCAAAGCGGAGGAAGAGGAGTCAGTGGGAGATTCGGGAATGATTGAAAGAAAATGAAAAACTAGAAATGAAAAGTGACCTAAAATTCCGATCTTTATAGCCCTCAAACGTTGTTTCGAAATCGCCTTCTCGACCTTCATCTCCGCCTCTTTCGCGTAAACCGAAATGTTTCGAAATGTTTACGGGCGGTGACGAATGAGTGAGCAAAAGGAAAAAAGAGAGCGGACCTTTGGATGCACATTGAATTTCGAAACCAAAAATTTCAGACAGAAGCCAGAGCTCTAAAACGATTGATTTTATTGCGATTGACAAAAAGTGTATCGACCACGGCAGGATTCGAACCTACAATCTTCTGCTCCGTAGGCAGACGCGTTATCCATTGCGCCACGCGGCCTTGTGCTCTCAGACGTTAAACAGAAACAAGTGAGCAACTGAAGAAAAGACGGGAGTTTCTTTTGGACTGCCGTTCGCTGGCCGGCTGCCCACTAGTCAATCGTCGGGTAACTGATGAGCATTTATCCTCAGTTTCCAGCAGAACGTTTGGAACACAGCTGGTGGGTCGGTAGAGGTCTAAATATGTCTGAAAACTTAAGATCACGTCTAACACGTGCGTTGTGTTCAGAAGTTTATGTGAACAGTCGAACATGTTTCTAGCTTTTTTGACGTTTAAATTCATGTCTTGATTCTGCAACCAAAATGCTTGTTGGAATTACGTTCCGATTTAGACTTCAACAAACACGTGTTATCGTCCAAGTGTATAAATGGTATAAATGGAGCAAAACTACTGGGGCAAACAATGGAGTTAACACAAAAACTGATAAGAATGCGATGATCAAGTTCGGAATCAACAACCGAAATTTAGGCACATGAAAGGGATTCTCATCACGTTTCAAGGCTTAGTCGTTTGTGTTCAAGCGCCGAGACAAACGGCTGCGTCACCATTTTTGATAATGACCCTCAAGTCGGGCGCTTCAAACAAAAACACCAAACCTTCCGGCACGATCCACGGAGTCGAAATGATAACGACGACAAGAACAACACTTTTTTCATACTCTCGATTTCACACGACGTTCCAAGTCGTCGCAAATTCTTCAATTTGCATTCGCCTGTTCATATTCTCAACGTTCAATGGTTTTGTGTCACGGTTATCGCTATTGGGTTCTCCTGTTGGGATGCTTGTGCATGACATCGATCTCCTCCAACATGTACACCTTCAACATTGCACAGGGTAAGCGAACGCAAATACCATTACAGTCGTCGGTTTCAGTTTGCATGTCGACAACGAACAATGGAACAGTAAGATAACGACCGATCGATTTCATTTTAGTCGCTTCAGAAAGTGGGCAATTGGAAGCAAATCGACTACACGCCTTTTGAGGTTTCCATGATTAACGGAGTGGTTGGTGCAGGAACGATGTTGGCCACGATTCCATCGACGGAAATCTACTCTCGATATGGACTGAAAAAGCCGTTTATTGTTGCCGGATTGATCTCTGCATTGTCAACGGGAGTTTTGCCGTTCGCTGCCGAATTTCATTTATACGCAATGTTAGCAACTCGATTCATTCAAGTGAGCGGAGCAGTTAATAAAAAGGTGGACAGACTTGTTTCTTAGGGAATGAGCTACGCTGCTATCTATCCGGCAATTGCAATTCTGAGCTCAAGTTGGGCATCACTGAAGCAATGCGGACTGTTCATTTGTGTTTACATATGTTACACTCCGCTGTCTTCTGGACTCACCAATGGATTGGGTGGAATTGTCAGTTTACAGAGATGTTGTGTTATGAATCAAACGTTCAGATGTGCAATTCGCGGTTCGGTTGGCCGTTAGTCTACTTCTCTCATGTTGCTGTCGGAGTTGTGATCTTCATTCTATGGTTTTTCTTTTTCAACGACCACCCACACAAACATAGTGCTGTGTCGAAGATCGAGTTGGAGAAAATCCAACGGGACAAAACCGAAGCACTAATGCACGGAGACAACGATATTCCTTATAGGGTTCGGGAACAAGCATGATTCTAAATGTAATTAAACTTTAGGCGATTCTTTCCGACGTTGTGATTTGGACCATTTGGTTCAACAATTTAGCTGAGATCTTCATCACAAATTTTCTATTCGTTTATGCTCCCTATTATATCAGCAATGTTCTTCGGTTCTCAACCGAAACCACAGGCTTATTCTCCGCTTTCACATCGTCTATGCAAATTCCATTACGATTGATTTGCGGATTCTTGAGCGACAAAATCAAGTGAGTTAGAATGATCGAGAGTCAAATGAGGAGTTAGATTTGTTTCTGAACGCAACAAAATGATTTTCTTCAACACAATTGGATTGGCGACAGGTGGAATAATCTGTGCTCTGGTCGGCTATGTTCCCGACGAATACCCGGTGGTTCCAGTGATTCTGTTCGGTTCGTGTAATTTGGCAACTGGAGCAGCAACCGTTGGGTTCTTCAAATGCGGGATCATTTATGCACGGCAAGTTCTACTGATCTTGTGATGCTCATTGAATACAAGCTGTTTAGACAATACAGCGCGTTTGTCACGTCAACTTGTCAGTTCATTAAATGTTTGGCCGTTTTTCTTGGACCCGCACTAGTTGCCATTTTTGTCAAGGACGAGACCTCAAAAGCTCAATGGCGAATCATTTTCCTTATTACATCTGTGGCTTTAGTGCTGGTAAGCCAAAACGCTAAAGTCTGAAAATAGAAGATTTTAGGCGAACATTATCTTCGTCAAATTCTGCACAGCCAAACCTGCTCCTTACACTGTGGAGAGTCCGTTAAAGATGCGTGGTGCAGATGAAACGTTGATGTCGAAACGATTCTCTAAAGAACAGTTAAAGGACATTGAACGTGTCAGACGGAACAGCATGATGAGTGTGGCCGGAGCAGTGATGTGAACTTACAGTTGTCGTGTAAACAAGAAGTTTGTACATAACAGTGGACATCTTTTGTTACCTCATTTCTTAAACAATAAAGTTGTTGACCTCATCAGTTGGTGGTACATCAAGAAGAGATTGCTAGACAAACAGTGTAGATAAATTCTGAAGTTTAATTACACAGTTAAACTTCCCAATCGTTATTACAGTTCTTAAAGTGATCGTCACTCTCATTACTTTTTCGTGTGGTTCTCAAGCAAACGGGCAAAGTGCTCAGCGCACTTGAGTCTCTTTACATCCACCAGGCATGTGTGCCCTCTTAGCTCAGAGGCAGAGCGTCTGTCTCGTAGGTTCGTGTCAACAGAAGGCCGCAGGTTCAATTCCTGCAGGGGGCAACTTCCTTTTTTGCTTCATTCACATGACCTAAAATCTCTTGTTGTGAATCATAAACATTTGGTATTTAAGGGAGCTGAATCTTTTATATGGACTCTCCCCACAACCTAACAGTTTGGCAAAATTTGGTCCAAATTAGTAAGCCCATCGATACGAATAAGAGAAAGCGCTGAACGACGAGTTTGCATCGAAGCCAGCGGCAACCATCGATTCGCACGCCATTCAAACTTTTCTCCCAATTCAACGGTTCCACGTCCATCGTAACCGCCGACAACCACCGGATCACCACGCAAATCAGAGATTCCAAAGTTTGAACTAAAAAAGAAATCAAGAGATCACGAACTTCAATCTCACCGTCCAGTGGCCATCGAATGACCGGAATGCCAGAGTCCTTCACGCGGATCGTAAAACTCCACGGTTTTAAGTCGAGCGCGTCCGGTGAATCCGCCAGCAACGAAAATGACACCGTGAATTGCCAACGCACCAACACCGCTTCGACGTTGTTGCAGTCCACCGCCCACCATAGTCCACGAATCGACGTGCGGATCATAGAACTCAATTGAACGATGAATCATTCGACCATCGAATCCACCAATCACATAAACTTGTCCATTCAATTCAACTGCTTGACCGTCGCTCCTAAAGCAACGAAATTGAAAACTTCCGATGATCTCAACGAACCGAATCAAATTCATCGATGCAATTGAACGCCACGTATTTTGTTCGACGTTGAAGATTTCGGCAGACGAATGGCGAAAGTTTGAGTCGTAACCACCGCACGCCAAAATGTTATCCGAATCCAAGCGAGCAGCATTGACATAGCAACGATTTTCAATCATTGAAGCGAATTGATCCCATCGCTTAACGCTTGCTAATTTCAGTCTTCCTTTGCATCAACATACCATTGTGTTCAAGTTGAATCGTTGAGAGGTGTCGTAATGACGATTACCATCGAAACCACCAATGACGTAAAAGGAGTTGTGTTTGGGCATCGAAACGGCTTCGAAATAGGCACGTGAAGTTCGCAATTCGCCGATTTCATCTTTTGGGTCGACCCAAGATTCAGTGTAACCGTTGAAGAGCTCCAAACGATTGGTCGGTCCATCGGGAGTCCAACCACCCAGCGAAAAGAGAATCGAGTAGGGTTGACGAACGTTTTGATTCACTACACTGCTTGAAATGTTCTCGATCATTCGTTCTTTAAGACCACGAAGTTGCGGTTGGAAGTTTCGAGCTGCTTCGGCGTTCTGGAAATTTGAATTGGGCCCAACTTTCCCTTTCGTTTTGTCACCTTTTCCCAATTATGTAGAATCGGTAGTTCCTGGCCACGCGGGATGTTTATGCGCTCGTGGATCAGAAGACGTTCCAACTCGTTCAACTTCAACAATTTGTAGGTGCGATGACGGTAAATGAGATAGAAGTTGGCGATGATACGCTGCCACAATTGATTGGCCATTTCGGGACACTCGAGTTTGAGAGCGTGAAAAAGTTGGACGTGAGTGTTTGGCACGGATTGATCAGTGAGCAGTTGACCAACAATACGAACGATTGAACGAACACCCAACTGGACGGCGGCATTGAAAGTCTCGAACAGAAGCGGTAACGGTGCTGAACGAATGGACCGGCGATAAAGAAGCGCGATGAGCAGAACCAGCGGTTCGACATGAACGTTCACGAACATCTGATTACGCCCGAGTGTCTTCAGTTCGAATTGAAACACTGATTCAACAGTCGTCAAACTGTCGAGATTTGCGCCGATTCGATGACCGTCAGCAGTCAAAAGAACGACGTTGTGATTCGGGAACACAAATTCGGGCTCCAAAAGTTCGATTGGATGGTGAGTTAAAAAAATTGGAATTGTCTTTTGGACGATCAGTTCCGGTCGAGGAGACTGCTGTTGATCCGCGGCCAATGAGTTTTGGCGATCGAAAAGTTCAGTCAAAGCGTCGGTGCGTGAGTTCGCAACTCCTTCACGAAACTTATCATCTGTTAGTCCTAAAGCATGGTAGTCGTAGACCTAAACAACAAAATCAACAACTGTAGCGACGGCAACTTACTTTTGTCTCTTGATCGGAAGACATCGCAAACTGTCGACCTCACTCGATGACCGCACGTTCAGCAACTAAATTGAAACCAAACCGCGATCTTAATTCCAACATATGCAAATTTAGAAGCTCTTACGCATATCTTGTAACTTATAAGGAGTGCTTGTCATCGATCATCGCTGTAATTTGACATCGTTGGTATCAATCGGCGCGTCTCGATGAGCTAAGCATTACTGTATAAGTCATTTTTGCTCATATGCAGAACTGGCCAAAAATGAAAAAATTGCTAAAATCGTAGTATCGATTATGCTGATTATCGTGGTGAAGTCCGTTTATTATTATCTCACTTCATTATGGAGATATTGGCCGTTTGATTTGGCCAAAATCCATTCCGAGTTATGGTCCGCTAATTTTCCTTTGGATGTTGTAGGTTCAATTCTCGCTGCTGTCGAATGCAAGTTGCTGTCTTGTATTCAAAAAGGAAAAGAGTGAATAGCAGATGACTACGAGGCATCCAACCGTCTCTTTCTCACCTTTTAGAGTCGTTTTGGTAGAACGTAGCACTTGAAAGAGACAATCGAAGAAATCGAATCCGCAACCTACAAAAGAGTTTGCAAGCAGATCGCTTGCTCACTCGACTATTGCAGCTCACACTTCCGAAGGAAAATTAGCGGACCATAACTCGGAATGGATTTTGGCCAAATCAAACGGCCAATATCTCCATAATGAAGTGAGATAATAATAAACGGACTTCACCACGATAATCAGCATAATCGATACTACGATTTTAGCAATTTTTTCATTTTTGGCCAGTTCTGCATATGAGCAAAAATGACTTATACAGTAATGCTTAGCTCATCGAGACGCGCCGATTGATACCAACGATGTCAAATTACAGCGATGATCGATGACAAGCACTCTTTGCTAGAAATTTCTAATTTGAATCGTTTTAATTGGCGTACTGTGGAACAAAGTAACAGATTGATGAGTAGAAAGCGTTTGGTTGTGATTCTAGACTATTTCAAGTTTTAAAGTAATAATCATTCGAATAAACTTTTGTTTCTTGAGTTGGGGATCTATTTGTCTGATGGAAGTTAACAAGTTCGAGAGTTCAAGACCCAGCGAAACGATAACCGTTGGCGGAGTTCTGAACGGAAACTTTGTTTCTTGGCAAAAGCTAGCGTCTTCGTTGTGCTTCTGCTGTTAACTTTCAAGACCTTTCATCTACTTCCAGTCAATTTAAGAAAATGACTATTGAAATACACGAAAATCAGTTGAAACAGTGGATTTTGGACGAAAACAAGTGCATTACGAAAAGATTTGTTTCTCGTCGTTCTTCGATGAGTAACGCGGAGATCGAAAGGTAACAGGATTTTCCATATGAATCATTTGTCTTTCAGTCTTTTTCAAAAGTTCTACAGCGACTACAAGCAAGCTAAACCGCCCGTTCGTGCAACGTTCATGTTCTACGGTGAAACCGAAAGTAACAGCGAGAATCCAACATTGCTGAGTTTGTTGGCTTCTGACGACAAGATCGAAGAAGCTCGAGAGAAGTTTGCCAACATCAAAACGACGACTATTTATGCGCTCTATCAAGGAAGTGCCACATTGAAAACGCTTTTCGACGCCGACTGGTCGCGTGATGGAATTCAGAGCTCGGAGCCGAGTACTTCAGTCGAATTGCCGAAGAAATCAGACGTGGTCGACGAATCGCCGATGAAGCGAAAGAACGCAAAACATGTTGAAACAAAAGGTTCGAAATCAGTTCGATGAGAATGGCATTTTTGATTTCAGATATCAACATGGACGACGCTTCTTCAAGTGTAACGCACAAAGATTCCGACTCTGCCGAAACTTTCAAGACAATCAAATCAGAAGCTGGAAATGTGATTCCCGTTAAACGTGATCGTAAAAATCAATCAAACACAAGCGGTTAGTTGCTTCTTTGTGTCTAATTCAATGAGCGGACTTTTAGAAAATGACAAAGCTGCCAAGAAGACTTCAGAAAATTACATCGACGAAAATGAAAAGTTGGGTGAGTTGTGAGGATTGTGATTCTTTTATCCCATTGAACATTTCAGCTACACGTATCGTGAACAAAGACAAAGCTAAAGAAGCTTCAAACGGAAAATTTACGTCAAACAAAAATACTTCCAAAAAGACGAGCAAATCATCCAAATCAAAGAAACTGCCGGCCAATCAGCCAAAGTTAACGGCCTTCTTCCTCAAAGAATGAGAACTCCTCCAAAATGCACTTCGGTTATGTGTTAGCTCTTAAAATCGTTGATTTTGTTGTTCTATTACTTTCATTCGTATAAATCAATTCATCTACAATTGCTTAAGGTCCCAACAAATTGTATTGATATAAACAACTGGTGTTTGATGTTGTCATGAAACGTTCTTTTGACTTCTATGTTAATGCTATTACTAAATGTTGTAATAACTTTGTATTGAAAACTGTTTTATTCCGATAGTAGAAGAATAGAAAACTAACTGACGGTCTACACGAAAGTTCTACAGTTCGTATTCATCGTGATAAATCAAATATCGATCGCCTTCTTTCTTGTAAATCTGCTCCACATTGTTTGCCTTTGAATTGTCGCCGAGCGTGTAGGTAAGTCGACGAATCAAATAGTTTCCATCCTTTGTTGCGGTCGAATAAATAGGAGTCGATTTGAATTCAGCGTCAATTTGCATGAACGGCCCCAAGTGATCGCGAATCTCTGAAGTCCATGATAGTCAAGAGCAACGACAACTTACCATCTCGACCATAAGACGCTTTGACATCTTTGCGTATAAGAGTGGCATGCGGATGATAACACGCGACAAGAGCATCCAAATTCTTCTCTTTGATGTGCTTACCCTGCTCGTCTTCCAAAGCCTTCAACTGTTGTTCGATATCTAGACATAACAATAGAGTGTACGACAATTCCAGCGAACTCACCTTCTTTACTCAAACCCATCTTTTGTACGAACGATAAGCGCAAAGAAATAAGTTGTCGATCTCAGTTTAAGTGCAGGTTTAAATAGTTGTGTATTTCAAATTCGTGCGCAAATAAAAGCGCTGAAATTGAAACTACGAGCATATACACTTCCTGATCACAAACCATATTGTGTCAAGCGCACAAAAGCCTAACCCTTGTACTTTGAATCAAATGACTGAAGAGAACAATTCAACTTGACGTTTCAGATTTTGGAACTAAAGTTTAAATGTTTTATTTAATAAAAGTGATAGAGCGGGTTAATTACAAACGTTCCAACTTAATTGGCGGACATTTGGGATGAAAACTTAAGTGACCATCAGCTTTCGAGTTCGATTGCTGACTTAGGCCCATAGTTAGCAGTCCACCAGTCGCACATTTTTGAACATAGTCCTTCATTACTGGACAATAACAAGGTATTGAAGGGACGGTTGTTGAGTTCAGATAAATAGGTTGTATTCGTTTGGGATTTTTGTTCTTCAGTTTCGTTGACCGTTTGAATACATTGCTCGTTGATTCGATCGATTGACAACGACAGACTTCTACGGCACAACGACGCAAAAACGAGTGGATTCCAAGAACTGAATGACAAGATTGCAGAAGCGGATTCTGTTTGATCTTCTGACATTGCTTCGAATAACTTCGTCGTTCCAATCGATTCGCAGGTGAAAGAAGTCGAGAACATCGGTCGTCGTCGTGTTTTGTTGATGTCTCCGCATCGAATTCTTCTTCATAAATTTCATCTTTGGCGGCTTGTTGACATTCATCGTCTTCATCAGATCGCCAGCTATCAACAAACTCCGTGGAGTTTTCAGCTACTTTCAATCCAAATTGTGGCAAAAAATCGTCTTCATTATGATCATTGAAGTTGCCGCAAAGTCCACAGAGTTTACTGCAATTAGGCATAGAGCTTAAATCAAAATCATACTCACTCGAAATGTTGACGTTCAGCAAAGATGCGAACCGACTTTTCAATCGTCCAAATGATCTTCAAGCCAACAAAGTGCAAATCCAAAGTTGTTCGATTAGCCGACTGGTAAGCTCGAAAGATGCGAGTATGTTGTGGCAGCTTGATCCTACGGCCACGGTATTTCAAATGCTACGATTCTCAATAAGACTTGAAACACAAACTTTAGTGCTTACTTTTCCTTTGACGAAATTTAAAATACCCAAACGAATTCCGTTGTTTTCATTCAATTCAATGCTCAGCTTTCGAACTTGTCCTTCGCGATCGTTGTGCATTTTGAGCAGAAATTTCGGGCGTTCACTTAGAGAAACCATTGTATCGAATGTTAGATGGTTAACCAACCTCTCAAATAGACATTGCTGTGTGACAATAAAGTTCGCACATTGACGTTCCAAACGAAGGCTTTTACCATCGAATGTACGCAAATGACCATCAGCCGAAAGTTTGCATTGACCTGAAGATGCGTCTGGAAGCTCGGTAGTTGTAATCGTTGGCAACGTTGTTGTTGAGACTAAATGTAGGGCGCTAAACATCAATAGTTTTGTACTCACTTTTCCTACAAACTGGACAACATTTTCCTTTTTCAATAATCCGATTTTCCGGACTGCAATCAGCACGTTCACACGTCTGACTCTGACAAACAACTTGACCAGCACGACAATCGCAAACCGTACATGAGTCGGGATACCAACGATCGTTTTCCTAAGCTTATAGTAACACCTTTGTTTCCGCATTTACACTCACTTTCCAAATCATTTGAGCCGAATTCAATTGGATCACACATTGACGGTCGGGCGAAAGCGATGGGTGAATGTATTGACTGTCGTTTTTGTTATGATAAAATGTTTGATTTGAGAAATGAATAGACGCTGTGGTCACAATTTTTTGATTCTTTCGAATTTCGCCGCAAAACGGACAACAAACTTGCGGACGATAAACGGCACCTTCGCATTGTATCGGACAAATGTATCGCCGACAAACGATACGTCCATTTGAAGTGCAAGAGCATTGGGAACAAACGTCAACACGAAAATTGTCGCCAACATTCAACTGACGACCATTAAATTCACAGCCCATTGAAGGAGTGGAATCTGAAAAATGTCAAATGAAAGACAATTTTGTCAACAAAATTCGATCTCGCAGCGCAGTTTTCTTCATTCGGCGTCTTGGTAATAAGCAATAAGCCAAAGGAGTTTATAGTTGTTTTTGTTATTCTCGAGTTTTCATTGTCCAAAATCCATTTACTCTGCAAAAATGAGCCAAGAATTTGACGTAAGTTACCGAAACTCCCGAAATAAAAACCGTGAATTGTAGGGAAGAACGACCGAAATCTTATGTTCGGTCATTAAATCACTGGCGGCCGCTAGTGCGCCTCATGGAATTCCAGTATGAGTTCAGTTTTAATTTACACCTTATTGTGCATTTCAGATTCAACGTGTCGTCAAGATTATCGACTTTTCGTGCAACGATCAACTCGGTACTCGATTAGAGAGCTACGGAGTTGTCAAGTTTCTTGAAAATCACATCGATTCGAGTATGGTCACAATCTATCAGGTAAATTAAAGGTTTGAGCAAAACTGACTTTATGTTTTTAGGGCATGTTAGTGTTGTCGAGAACGCTAAAAAAGGACTAAAAGTCCGATCTCATACACAATTTTACCAGCTTTCCACATCGTTTGCTTGATAAACTTATTTTACTCATTAGAAAATGGTTTTTCTTTCTGATTATTGAGAAATTGGCTGACCTATTACTAATGATTTGCTTCTTAAGAACTCGTGAGATTGCAACTCAAGCGCTGAAGATGATTGACGACGTTGTCGAGAACACTGTGGGCAACAACTCGACGACAGTTTTTGTTGTTCAACAAACGGACAGTTTAGCACTGGACAAACTATTCGATAGCAAATTTGCCAGAAAGTGGCTAAACAACAATCTGTGAAGAAGTTCTGAAAACAAAACATACCGACAATTTCACATTTTACACACGAATTTGAAACAGTGGAGATAGAAGTTGACTTGTCACTCTTGAAGTCTTGTTTAGTAATCGGACATAAAAGACAGCAATGAACGTTGGATCGAATACCGATATCTTCGCTACATCGATCCACACATTGCATTCGCGATTGGGTTGTGATTCCACCCTGAAGATTGAGAGTGAAATCTTCAAATTCAGTTTATTACCTCACAGATATTTCGAGAGCATTTGTGGCCGCTTGGTTGCCAAACTTCGCCTTGTTTTCGATGTTGATTCCATTCGTCCACACAGAAGGCGCATTTCGGACAACATTGATCAAGAGGATTCACGACAGTCAACGGACAGTTCGACTGAATCAATGGACAAGATTTTCGAGAACAAACAAGAGTTCCATTCTAAACTCGTTGGTTTACAATGTTGTTAAAGATTTGGAGCTGTTAGCTTTATTAGCGATAATTTTGTTTTTTAAGGATACCATAGGTCTTAAGTGCTTTTGCTTCATTACATAACTTAATCAATATAACCAAATCGGAGATTCCAATCACTAAACTCAATCAGTCCCGCATCTTTGTGCTAATTATACTGAAGACAAGCGGGTCTTTCCGGCGTGTCCTCAGCCGTCCATTGTTTCGCTTGATTGAGTTTTGATCGATTAGATGTCGGAAAGTTAAAGAGCGGTTTAGCGCGTTACATCGTTTTTGTTGTTTCAGCTTCTTTTCAATCATACTCGTCATTTGATCGAACATAATTAAGCGAACAAGATGTTAATTAGGTAAAATCGATGGGACTAGTTGGTGGCTTACGGTATAAGTGAAATATGGTTGAACTCACGTGACAAACACAACGAAAACATGACGAATGAAAAGTGCCGTTTGTAGCTTCGGACAATGAAACGATTTGTCCATCGTATTTGCATGGAATAGCTGAAATGAAGAGCAATAATGAGCACATGGATTCCGATTTTGAACTCACTTTTTCCAGCCAATTTCTTAGCCAGTTCGTCGAGTTGAAGAGAAGTGCTATCGTCGGCTTTTGGTATCGCCGTTGAATTGCTTTCCAACGCTTGAAAGAAAGAAATCGGTGAAATGAATAGAAAAATCAAAAAGACATTTGACGTTCTCATTCTTTTTGTTCGTTGAGTAACCAATTCAATAAGATGAGCATTACGTCCAGTCGACAAACTTAATTATGAAACGAATCTCAATGTCTGCTACCACTAAAACAAACTTATTAGTCCACGTCAATTATCCGGTAACAAATAGATACCAAAAACGATTCAATCTTCTATTAGGACCACGCCTTTAATTTCACGGAGGAACTCGGGAGGAGTTCAACTGTCACGCCCATTTGAACGGGCTAATTGGTTTCGTAGGAGTCTCGATTATTCACGTCGATCGTCCAATTCTCGCCGACTAGTCGGCGCCTTCGCGATTGGAAATGTCGACGAGAGTATTCGCCTCATTTGTTGCGTGACATTCTTTGGAAACTCAAATGCAAACCGTTCAATTAGCAAAAATGATCCGAAAGCCAAATACGGTCATTAGACGCGACATCAAAAGGACATGAGTTGTTTAACGAAGCAAAAGCCGATTGGTAGGCTTGCGAAAATCGAATCGTTTGTTATGGTCCAATGGCGATTCCGGCTAATAACAACCAATTAAACGGCTATTTAATGAATGAAAGGCGGGAATCGAGGGTCCCGTCGATTTGTTACTTCCGAAAGTACACGACTTTCGTATTGAAACAAACTGCGATTATTCAAACAATTTGCGTGTCGATTTCGAGTAAACGGATGCATCCACGATTTCGCAGTCATCGCACATCTTATTGCCGTCTGACTTGTTTATGGACCTTTGAGCGCGAGGTGTAACTGTTTGGTCATCTGCAGAGTTTCTTATGAGCAAAAGGAAACGGCGGTTGGAATCGTTGGAATAAAATGAAGAAACGTTGTGAATTGGTCAATAAGCCGAATACTCTGCAATTACTGAATTTATTTGTACGCGTTTGTTATGATCTGAGGTACAGAAAGTGCACTTAAAAGAAAGGCAACACGCTTGGACGATTAAGTTGATTGAGTTATGTTGGACGGTTTGGAACTCAAAATCTGCATCAACAGACGTGGATTCTCAACGGCGAAGTTCTGCCAATCGGGTAACTGAAAGTTGAAAAGTTAGTGACGAGTTGTTTTTGGAGCTCTTACCTCCGACAAAGCCGAGTAGTTGGCGTGGACGTAGCCCATGAAGCGACTCTTGAAAACGCTCGGTTGTTCGTCTTCGATAGCTAATTGCAACAATTGAAAAAACAGACGACCCGTAGCACTTTCTTGCCCGTGAGTTGGTTGCGGAGTCGAAACGTGACGCTCAATTGGACCGTTCGAATCCAAAGTTTGCTCTTCTTCTTGAGAAGTCGATGAAACCACCGCTTTCGAGACTTGAACAGAAGTTTCATTCGCTTGTTCACCATTGTTTTGATCGGTTGGCGGAGTCGGTTTCAACGGCATTTGTTTCTGATGAGGCGGTGGTTTTTGAATTGTCAACGGTCGTCGTTGGGACGTAGTCAATTGCTCCAAAACACGATCGTTATGTTTGGAAGAGAAGTTCACCGGCAACGTTTGATTGTGTTGAGGCTCATATGCGACGTAATTCGACGATGGTGAGAGCGTCGTTAAATGACCGCGTTTGTACAAACTCGACAAATCGCGATGGCTTCCTTGTTGTGATGCTCGTTGTGATCGACGGCCACGAATCGCCGGACGATTCCACGAGTACGATTCGTAAACGCTCAGCGCGTTTTCATCGCTTCGACTTATGTTCGCCGATTGGCATAAAAGCGGCGGATTGCTTGTCGGCTCATTGGACATCGTCTGTCGTGCACTACCGTTCGATCCCCACGAAGCGCAATCGTCTTGATCGTCGTTCACGTACGCACCGAAAATAAACGAAATGATTTAATTGCTGCTGAATTCCTTACGTCTCGGAACTATTTCGATTCGATCCGGTGCTGGAACGTTGATCTCGAGCAATGGGAAAGATGTTTGATTGCATCATTTCTGGAGCTGAAATGAGTTGATTTAAGTGCGTGGAAGTGAGGGAAAAGACGCGAAATATGATTGAAGAGGAAGATCGATGGTTGTGTGAACTCAACAGAATGTTAGACCGCAAAGCGGATCGAAGACGCGATAGACAAAAGGAGAAATGAGCGAAACACCTATTTGACCATGTTGTTTATAAACGTTCTGCTTTTTAAGTGCGGAGTCGACGACTTCGATTTGGAAATCATTTTGCGGGTTGGCAGTTTGAACGCAACAACCGACGGCTGTTGGTTAATAACACGTTGTGAGACTTTGACAACTATTTCAAAGATAATCATCGTAGACACGAAGGTTAAATGCGCTTGACGTTCTTCTTTTCATATAGTTTTCAATGTCAATCTTCACTTTAAATGTCTTTAATGGTCATCGGAAATTGGGTAGAAAGTAACATGTTATTACACATAAACAACATATTTTGTTGCTTCGCACGTCTAAGTCACACATTGATTGTTCAGGTCCCGCCATTTCGTATTTGACCGGTTGCCATAGAGTCGGAGTTGAAAACGGCGGAAATTGAGTAAGAAAAGTTAATGCAGTCGGTTCGTGAAACACAATTTTGGCTCTTTGGATTCTTCTGTTTCTCGACCATTGATCTGAATTTCCGGTCGATGATGTAGACCGACCGTCGGGATTATGATTCCGCAGAGCTTAAGAAACGGAAGTTGCAGAATCGACCGGGTATCTTTCGAGCTGCCGAGACGCTTGGAATCGTCGTTTGTTTTGGTCTCCAAAACTAATTGGACGACACAGCGAATTTGGTATGCGGAACACGAGCTTTTTGTCTCGATTCCACCGATTAGCATTTGCTGGTCCGAATTTCCTTCCATCGATGGAATCGACTCCGGAATGTAGGACAAGTGAGCAGTTCCATCGCCTTAAGCAATGAGGTCAGCACACTACGAGAGTCTTGTTCTAACCCTCGACCTTCTCCGATTGTTCCGCTTACGCACAAAACTTTTTTTGTGCGCAAGGACGCGCAAACGTTTGTCCAAAAGAATCGCGGGGTCTTTTTTCGCCCGTCGGCGTTTGTGTGACCGCGATCAACGGATTAAAAAAGTTTGTTACGTCTTTTTGTCATTTTGCTTATTAATCAACGGCGTTGTCTTCGCGATCGCGCATCTCGATTTTCGCCTCATCGACCAAGACGATCGAATTTCAATTCGCAAAGACCGGGAAAGTCTTGTAATTTCATTTACTTACGCGTCTTATTAGCGACTCAATTAACGTCTCGACATCGAAATTTGGAATGCGCATCACGCCGACGCTCCTGCTGCTCGTTGAAATGTCCAATGACTGAAAAAAAGCTTTCAAACTTTTCTTTTTCGGTCGTGGACATCAACGTTCTTTCCATTGAAACGACGGGATCGTCACAAACGAATTCATCGGGACATCGTTTCGTGGTTTCACGTTACTTCCCCCCACGATCTCTGTGCCACTTATTACTTTTCGCGCTGTGTGGTCTCGAGTTTCGCCCATTGAAGTGGCACGCGTTGGCGAAACTGATTGGTCAAACGCAAACGAATCCCAGAAAATTGAATTATTCACCGCGAAATCGTCGATCGTTTTCTTATCACGATGCTCGAGAGACGGTCCTCCACCGGCTGTCTCCATTCGCCTTCGCTTCTTTGTCATTCCGTCTCGCCTCTGCCGCCACACTTCTTCATCGGGGAACATCTGTCGCCGGACTGCTTTGCGCGATTGCCACCCTCCTTTTTGTTTGTCTTTTATGAGCTTTTCGGTATTCAAATTTCCGCATGTCATTGCGACCACAATACGGAACTCTGGGTTCTTGGAGAATATGATCACGTATTCGATGACTTTTTTTTATCTCAAAATTTTCCAATTCTGTTGTTCAGTTGTCGATGATAAGCGTCGTTGGAGTCAATCGATGGTTTTCGTTAAAATTGCGTGTTTTCAATGTCGATTTTATTTCACGCGTTTTAGCCGTTCAGTGGAGTAATGAACGAGTATCGTTACGATGCCGATGGCATCTCCATGGCCAACGGATCGATGCCAATGATTCCACAGCAGTCGATGACACCTCAGCTTCCGCTCAACGGCTCCATCGCATCCAACGGACATGCGAATCCACCCACTGTCCATCAGAGCGGAACGAAGGAGCGTTTTGCTCGTGAAAACCATAGTGAAATTGAGCGTCGTCGACGAAACAAAATGACTCATTACATCAACGAACTTGCCGAAATGGTTCCGCAGTGCGCAGCTTTGGGTTTGTCAGACATTTTCGATTTTGTTGGATTTCAATTTTCAGGTCGAAAACCGGACAAACTGACGATTCTGCGAATGGCTGTTAGTCACATGTGAGTTAGAGGATGGTTTGACTAAATTGTCTTTTGTTAAACTTTAGGAAGCAAATTCGTGAAGTAAGTTGTCCGGCAGATCCCACGATGGCGGCGGCAGCTGCCTACAAACCCTCGTTTCTCACCGATCAAGAGCTAAAACACATGATTCTCGAAGCTGCCAACGGATTTCTGTTCGTTTTGGCATGCGATTCGGGAGCCGTTTTGTACTGCAGTGATTCGATTTTGCCGGTTCTGAACCTGCAACAGGTATGAAGCAAAGAGCTGAGTGAAAACGTTTAAAACTTTAGGAAGATTGGCTCAATCACAGCATTTACGATTTGGTTCATCCGGACGATATGGACAAAGTTAGAGATCAGTTATGTGGAAGTGAGTCGTCGGCCGGGAATCGAATCTTGGATATGAAAACTGGAACTGTGAAGAAAGAAGGTCGAGTTGGACCGTCAATTCACATGAGCTGTCGACGTGGTTTTATATGTCGAATGCGATTGGGTATTCAGTGCTTCCATCGGTTTCATTGATCTCAACTTTAGGAAACATTGAACCATTGCATCGGCTTAGAAATCGTCGTCCACTCTTCACTCACAACGGTCAAACCTACGTCGTAATGCATTGCACCGGTTATATCAAGAACACACCGCCGAACGGAGTCGAAGCGCCGCCAACTTCTTGTTTAGTAGGAGTTGCACGTTTACAAGTTAGTTCAAACAAAATCGTTTTCTTGGAACGTGTTTTACAGGTCGCTTCGATGCCAATGGTTCGACAGGAAAATCAAGAAACCGATCAGTTCACGATGCGCTTAAACGAAGAAGGAAAAATCACGTTTATCGATCAACGCGTAACACAGCTTCTGGAGTTTCGAGCTGAAGATTTCACGGGAAAATATGTTTGGCAATGTGTGAATGCCGCTGATGAGCCGACAGTTCGTGACGCGTTTTTGCAGTTGGTCGGTGGTCAACAGCCGTTTCAAGTAAATGATTAGTTTTTCTTTTTTGAACCGTTGAATTTAGTTGAATTGTCATTGGAAAAAAGCTCAAGGAGTGGTGCCGAGTTCGTTTAGCGCTTACAAGTTCAACAATCCGTATTCCGAGCAGTTTGAGTACGTGGTTGGAACTGTGCAGCTTCTTGAGCCTACGACCACTAATTCCCAAACAACGTCGAGAATATCGCCGAATCTTAGTAATCCATCAGAGACAAACGACCCACAACAATTGTTACCACCCGCTCAATCCGTTGTCGGTCCATCGGGGTTAACTGGAAGCACACAGCAGCCAACAAGCATCTACGATCAACAACCGTGGAGTCAGGGTCAACAGGTAAGTTCACAAAGTTTTTTTCTATTTTTTGCTATTTAGATTCCAACTGCTTCTTTCTATCTACCACCAGCAAGTGTACAAGAAATCAGTGATCCGTGGTCTATGAATGGACAGCAACAGTCACTTGGCAACCTGTCCAGTTCCTATCCGCCGAGTGCGCCGGCAGCGAGTTGGCCGACGGTTTCTGGAGCTCAATGGGAAGGCCAATTCATGGGACAATGAGCGTTTTGTTGATTTGAATTTAAACATGATTGAAAGCCCGGTTCCTAGTCAAATTTAAAACTTTCGCATTTGACTTTCCATTCCTGTAACTTAACTTTGTATCTGAACACGATTTCAAAAATTCTGCTTGTTATCATTTAAAGTACGAACGCTTCTTATCAATGGCATTTCTTATTTTTTGACTGAATGTCGACCATCACCTCAGTTGTTCTAATCATCGTATGTGGCTCTCTGTCCCACCTCCTCTTTCTATTCAAACTATCGGTTAATGTAAATACATCCAATTAACTGTTAACCTAAAACAACCACTGCAACACCATTTCTTTGTAAATAAAACAAAAACTTTGTTTTTTTTGTTCCAATGGATTCGATTGGTTCGTGTTGGCCATTCACATTCTTAGAACTTTTGGACTGTATAGATGAATACAAAATGTTCAGAAATGAGTAAGACATCACCTGAGACAAGAACTCGACCGAACATTTTGATTACCGGCGTTCCGTGTACCGGCAAAACAACTTTCGCTCAATGCCTAATCGCCGATTCGTCGGCAACCGATTTAACGTACATCGACGTCAATGACGCAATTGTGAAACACAAACTGCACAGCGGATTTGACGACGAATACAAATCATTTGTTCTGGATGAGGACAAGTTTCTGGACTACTTGGAAGTGAGTTGAAGGTGTGAAAAGGAATCTGAATTTGTGATTTCAGGAGTTTTTCGATGGCGAACATTCGGACGGTGGTTTGATCATCGACTATCACTCCTGCGAGTTCTTTCCGATTCGTTGGTTTGATTACGTGATTGTGTTGAGATGCGAGAACACGCCGCTCTACGATCGACTTCACGAGCGTGCGAACTATTCGGAGAAGAAGAGAGCCGAAAATTTGGAGTGTGAGATCATGGGTGTAGTGGCCGAAGAAGCTCACGACTCGTATCCGAAAGAAGGAGTTGTGCACGAGCTTCAGAACAACAATCAAGCGGATTTGGAACGAAACGTCGGCTACGTGATTGAATTAATACAAAAGTTCCGGAACGAGAAGTCGGCCGCATAATTGGCCTTGTTATCAACTTTGACTTTTTTACCGTTCTCTTTGTTGGTTTAGCGTTAATAAAGTTTATGGTTGATGTTGACTAGTCGAATGGAAATCGACGTTGCAGTTTCAAAAACCGCAAATTTTTTTCGAATGTGCCAAACAATCGCAAGGAATCGTTTTCAGAGTTCCGAATTGTGTTTTTCATCGACTTTTTCTTTTCAGTCGCCGTACTCGATCGTCTGTTTCAAAGAATCGATTGCTGTAAAATGTCGTGAAAATGTTAGATCATTGTATTACGTTCGTTCAGATTTCGCTTTGTATTCTATTTCCGGTAGGTTGTAAAGTCTTTAGCTGTGATCGAATTCATTTCAGCCACTTGCCATCGGTTTGTTCTGTCAATCGTGTAATCGGCACGTCTTCTTGTCCATACTCCTATGTCTGCTTGGTTGGTAGGTTTCGGAAGGCGTAAATACGTGAGTTTTGATGTTCAGGTTTCCGGCCGTCTTGCATGCTTTCTATTTCGTATTTTGGCGTTCTGACAAGGTCGAGGATGCGGAGTACGTTGTTGCGTTGACCAAAGTGCATCGTTTGGGCGAGTGCAAGAAATTCCGTCGTTGTCAATTGAAGTGTTTTTCAGAAGATCTGACGGTTCAAACGGAGATCGTAATGCCACCCGAAGTCCCATCGACACCACAGCAAAGTCAAACCCACGTCAAGATGCGCACTCCGCACAATCAGAATCGTTCGCCCGAGATGTTGACTTCAACTCCGCTGCGCAACAACCTACTAATTTTAAATCGTTTCTCCACCTCGTTGCTGGACAATTGCTCACCTGTAAACAACAAGCCGAACAGATTCACGTTCTTTCCACCACCCAGTCATTGGGCCGCTTCATGTGATCAGAGTGTGGATTCGACGAGGACCGACGGCTTCTACGAGTGAATGGTTATCAATTAGGTGTTCATCGACTTCAAGTGTTCCTGAAATTTCAATTGCGGTTATAAATTCACACGGTTGCCACAATGAGATTCCTTTAATCGTTGGCTTATCTTTCAAAAATGTATTGTTCCTGTTTATTGTGCTACTGAAGCGTCGAATAAATAAAAATAATTTCATTTGAGTTCAATGAAACCACGCAATCGCTTCAAATAACATAACAATAGTCCAGGCATTAGAAGGTTATTCCGGCAATAAATAAACAAAATTCGATATCGTTCCAACATGGTCCATTAAACTATTTACTTTTCATTTATGATTTTGTTTGCCGGTTGAACGGGAAACTTCCTGTTCTGTTAATTCTCGAATCAAAGATTTAGAGAACGCTCAACGTTTTCTTTTTGCATTCGAGTTGCCTTTCGATTTTGCCCGATAGAACAGTGGAGATTTTCGAAGAAAAACATTCCCGTGGATTAGCGGAAATGCAATCACGACGTTCGGTTTTGGAGTTTAAAATCTGTGGAGTCAATCAGCTTCGATTTTGATTTCTGATGTTTCTTGTTTGTGTTTTTGATTCCCGCAAACAAACACCGAGATTCAATAACCTTCGCGTTAGAATGTCTAGCCACCAAATAAGCTCCCACAGACCGCTTGTCCACATCTTGATTATGTTTATTGGTCAATGCATGTCTCGTTGTTTCGACACCATCGATGACCATGTTGTTCTTGACACAAAAACTGATCGCCTTTTACGGCTTTGAATTCATTGACACAACAACAAACTTCATAATCTGAATGGGTGGTCATGACTAAAATTGATTCCACTGGTCACAAGCCACGAGTTTGAATTCGATCTGCTGGAAGAATGACGTTGCTAACTTTCGCAATTCTATCAATGATTTTTGATAATCCCATCATCCAATTTTATCATCAATAGTCAAACAAATGGGGCGGAGCTGCAGAGAAAGTCGTATGTGGACCGTTTCCATTGACTTTTGTTTCGGGTTCTGTGTAGCAATTCCATTTGTACAGATTGGTTGTGAACTGTTGGGTTTTGCACGCTTATTCCTCGTTAAACTTTCATAAACAAACTTCAGGAACACCGTCAAGATTGCGCCACGAACTCCCAACCCTGTTTCTCATAGCGAGAAAAAAGACGAACAGAATTTCTCGGAGATTCGAATCGACGTGGGCATGTCGTTGGAATCGAATACCGAAAAGAAAACAGCAACCGGCGGTCATGAGATGATTTTGGGTGCCTATCCAAACGTCGAAAATCCGATCGTACGAATGAGTACCGACGATGTTCGTCGGGTTTCGTTGGCGTCGCTTCAAAAGTCACGACAGAAGCAGCTCGATGATCTGAAACTAAACAATGGAGACAATTCACCAGTGTTTGCACATCGAACACGGCATTTGATTCTCGTTTTGGCCACTGCATGTTTGACTATGGTAATGGCCAACTCGTTAGCTTTAAATTTCACGGTGATCTGCATGTTCAAAGACGAAAACAACGAAAACGACCAAATCACGGTGATCAATGAAACAATCTCTAAAAGTTGGTGCTTAAAATTTTGTGTGATTATTTTGATTTCCAGACGAACTCTCCACAGAGTTTATGTTCAACGACGCAGAACGAGCGTATCTTTTTTCTGGCATTGCAATAGGTACAATCGCTGGAACAATTCCGATTTCTTATCTGAACAATCGATTCGGATTGAGGTACAAGATCGTTAGGTATTCATTCGTATATTTAAGAATTTCAGACGAACTTTCACGTTTTACGGTCTCACGTCCGCCATTTCTACGCTACTTATACCTTTCAGTGCATCTTATGGTTTTTATCTCGTTCTATTTCTACGAATTGTTGAGGTTTGTTTACATGAACGAATTGATAGCTAATGAGATTTTTAGGGTTTTGCGGTAGCAACAAGTTTTCCGGGTTCGTTCAAAGTTAGCATTCGAACATTTGAATCTTTTGATTTTAAGCTATGGGATCAATAGCCACTAATTGGAGTCCTCTCAAAAGAAGTGGAACGTTTGTTGCTTATTTATCTACTCATCTTCAATTAGGTAGACAGACCAATTGATAAAACGACTAATCGCTGTTCATAGGAACGATCATAACTATGCCATTAGCTGGAGAGTTGTGTGGAAGTCAACTCGGATGGCAATCTCTCTACTACATCTTAGGAGTTACGACGTTGCTTCTCTTCGTTAGCTTCTATTTCTTTTATCGAGACTCTCCGGCAATGCACAGGTTTGTTTGAATCGATTGCTTCTATTCGATTGCATCATCTGCAAAACATTCCTAGTCAATGCGATCAGTGATCTTTTCGCATGTGAATATCTTTTTGAGATTAAAACACTGAACGGTCGTCTGAACGTCCGGGTCATATCAACAAATTCGACGGGGTTGCAACAAAACGTCGATCAGCTTTGCATGTGTAATGATAGCTAACAAAAATCCTCGGGAACTAAAAACTACATAGTTTCGTGTTTCAACACACATCAATGACTACCTGATCGAATCATTCTTTCAGAAATGTTTCGGCCAAAGAACTAACGAAATTGCAAGAAGGAAAAGTGATACGAGTAGTGACGAAAGATGAACGTTCCGAAGTTCCGTATCGATTGATTTTTACAGACCCGTCAGTTTTGGGTGTCATTGCCAGTTGCATCGGGGGTTCATTGGGTTTCCAATTGTTCTTTCAGTTTGGACCTCTTTATCTGAACAAGGTCATTTTATGTTGAAAACGATAATATCGAATCGATTTCAGATTCTCAAATTTGATGTTCAAAACACCGGATTCGCCGCTGCGCTTCCTTCTGTTTTATCGATGTTAGTCAAATTTGTGGCCGGACCCCTGTCCGATAATGTTCCCTGTTTGAGCGAACGATGGCGTGTGATTTTGTTCGCTTCAATCTCACAGTTTGCAATGGCTGCTTGTTTTGCAGCTTTAGCATTTCTGCCCGAAAACTCGCCAATGTGGGGCCAATTGTTTTACACTTGTGCTATTGTATTCTCAGGTAAACAAAATTGATTAACACAAAGAGAATTGGATTGCATCGAAAATCGAAGTATTCAACTTTTTAAATTTAATCTAACTTGTATTTAAATCGTGGCTTTGATTTAGTAGTATTTATTGTCCATTGGGTTTCATTTGTTTATCAGCTTTTCTATTTTAAGGCTTAAACTGTGTGGGTGTGAGCAAGTCGGTTACTTTGGTAAGTTGATCAGGAAGCTGACATCTCAAATTGAAGTACAGATTTCTGGACCGTTTTCGTACATTCTAATGGCTGCTAGTCAATTCGTGGTAACTAGCTGGTAGACTCATTCTTGGCATGTGAACGTATTTTCAGATGAGTGTTACCATTTTGATTCTTCCACTAATAGTCACGGTTTTTGCACCGGATAACACACCGGAGGAATGGGCTCGTTTGTTCATATTTACCGCTATCTTGGTTGCCGTTGTGACAATGATTTTTAACGTTACCGCCAAAGCATCACTACGTCCTTGGGCCTACATAGGTACATCCACTCAACCATCACCCAAACCGACTTCCTGCGATCAAACACGAAAAGTTGTTCCAGAATCTGACCACCACTTTGACATCGACTACACGAAGGTTGGGGATTTGAGTCGTGTAGAACAACTGCTAACAGAGAAAAGACTTTCTGTGATTAGCAGAAATGAAAGTTTGCGTATGCCGGCAAACAACTTGATAGATGAAACCACCAACAGCTATCTGCCATCACGACTACCATCATTTACTGAAACAGTAAAGCTCGAAAAAGTCGAAATTTGAACGTACGGTTAGCGATGAGAATCCTGGTATTCTTCATAACATTCCAGGCGATTTAAGCAAATGACCATCGGTCTTCAAAGATTGTTACTCCGAAACTGCTTTGTATTTTTGTGCGTTGTTCTCGAAAATAAATGTTTTTGTTTGTAAGTAAAAGCATGAGATAGACTTCATATTCTGCAAAAAGAGATTTGAGTTTTTAAAACAAACTTTCTCTCAGACATCTTGTGCTTATATACGTAATTTAAAAGCTAAGGTACGTAGTCTTTTAACTTTTTTGATTGTTCTAATTAGTGAGTGTTCAAGATAACTTTCAAAGGTTAATGCAAAGAAATTTAGATGGCAACGTTGATAATTTCATCGATATAATCCGCTATAGAGATTAGAGTTTAATTGAACTTAACTCACGTTCTAAGAACTTTGGAACCTAATTTGCAACCAAAATGATTTTTTTGCTCTTTCCATTTTTCCTTTATCTTCGATCCAAGTCGGTTGTTATGTGGCTTACGCATGCTCCACTGAATATCGTCGTATGATCGTGGAATCTCATTCAATTGCTTATAGCCAAGGTTTTTAGTGCGCTACTTCCTTTTTATGGTTTATGGTCTTACTCGGCATGAGCTACGTGTCACAATTGTACTTTCGGCTTTGGACTCTTCTTCGTCGACAACGAGCGTCGGTGGCCGCCGAGATTCCAATGATTGTTGGGGATGATCAGGAGTTAGGGAAAGTGAGTTTGGATCAAATACGATAGTCATTCGTTTTTAGGATACCGTTTTCCGTATGACTGTCATAACACAGCAAGTCGCGACCCAAGCTCCTGGTGTAACGCACGAGCACGACGAAGAAGCTTCACAGCGCCATCAAATCACACAAATGGAAAAAACTACAAGTGCTTTCGAATTGCCGAAAAGTTTTCTACTTCGTTTTCAGATCTTCAAGACACAAACGTGACAAAACGAACTACTCGCCAACAACAACCAGTACCGAATGTGAGTCGCGGACTTTCAACTCATCGGACCGGCAAAACGTCGAGTCAATTCGTTTAATTGCTGTGTCAATTGCGTTAAGGAATGAAATAACTCGAATGTTTGATCTTCGCAATAAAAATGTTCGTGTTGACAAATTAGCTTGTTCATTGGACCAATTTCGTATATCTCCTTATTTCAACAACTTTGAGTATCAGACACAAACAACCTGTCTGTTAAAAAGCGAACGTCTACCGATTCGATTTTCAACGACTTCCGCTCTCACTTTCCTTTACACCTTCGGTTGTTTGTATTGGCACGAAAGTTTTCTGCACTGGTTGTTTTCGCACGTTCGGGTTGTTTTGATGTTGTGAGAGATGGGTACCTACAATTGACTTCAAAAATCAACTCGCTCTAAGCCCATTTGGAAACCATCTAAAACGCCCATTTAAAGTTGTTTACCTTTGAAGTCGGGTATAAAAGCCGTGAAATAGAAATGAGAACCAAAACCGCCTTAAACAAAAATGCGATCAACAGTCTTGATTCTCGTCGCCTTCGGCTTGTTCGTTAGCGCCGATGTTGTGGACAAAGTGAGTTCACCGCACGTTCTTTGTTTTATGATTTGATGTTTTTAGGTTGCTACTCAGGCACAAGACGCGTTGAATAAGGCCACTTCGGGAGAAACCGTTCGCCAATGTACTTGCGAAGAGCAACACGAATGTATTACCGAATTGGAAGGTCATGGATTGCAATGCATTGATTCCTGTTGGTCCAAATTCAATAAGGTAAGTGTCTTCGCTATCGGATTTAACGAAATTCGATTGCAGGTCACAAAACATCCCGAACAATTGCGCGAGTGTTTCCACCAAAGTTCTGTCACCATCGGATCATTGATCGGCTGTTTCGAAGATGAAGCAACCACCTGCACAAAAGAGAAAAACGACAAACAAATTTCCAAAGTCGACATCAAGAAGTTGTTGGGAATTGCTACACAAAAGCTTTTGAACGTCGAGAAGAACGTTTCGAGCCTTTTGTCCGGAGATGTCAAAGAAGTTTTGGACACATTGACCGAATTCGGAACCTGTGTTAAGGGTTGTCTCGAAGAGAAGAACTCCGACGGCTTCTGCTTCGACAAGAAGGGATGCCAACCTTTGTTGGACAGCAAAGAAGAAGCCAAGAAAGCGGCAAAGAAGTGTACTCGACAAGTCAACTTTAAACAACACGCGGGTGAAGTTTGCGAGTGTGCAAAAAAGGCGGGAGTTGCGTAAGTTCATTTCTCGAATCGGCACAATCATTCGAGTAATTTCAGCAACTTGGACAAACTGTGCCCATTGGTTAAGGCCGGTAGTGAAGCTGCTCAAGACGCCGTCAAAGGAAGCAACTAAATCCAATGCTTCTGTTGGCTAAAAAATGCAATTTGTCATAATAAACATAAGAGACGATTGGTCGCAACAGTTTGGAATCTATCAATGACCGTTGTGAATAGAGGAGCTTATTCGCTTCGCAGAAATAGTAATAATTAGAATCAGAGAGTAAAATCAGATAACTTTCAAGTCCTGAGTTCAGTCCCAGAAAAATTTCAGAGAACATATTCCGTTGTTTGTTTTCTCTGATTAGGGATTCAAGTTGTGAGTTTTTGTGGACGAATATTTCATTTAGATAAGAATGGTTGCAATTATTGGAAGTCGAATTGACTTCATTTAGAATCAAGTTAAAGTAAACAGATGAATATTAAGATGATCGAATAGTTAGAACTGAAAGTACGCAACACTCTCTTTCATGAGAATTCCTACAGGTTTGTACGAATAAATTAAAAGTTGTGATTTCATTGATCTTGTGTAATTTGTTGAATCGAAATGATTTCTTGATTCAATGCGCAGTGATGATGGCAGTGAGACAAAAATGCCTCCGGGCTAACGGTGGAAATAGCGCGAAACATGAGTAGAGGCTCGGACGAAGAGATATAGTGGGATAAAGGCGGCAATCCCATCGGATTTTTCGTTTGTCGCTGCGCAGGTAAGACGAGCGAGTACCGCTTTCTTCGGTCTTCGCCACTTCGGTGGTGTCGATCCATACCCGGTATGCACCGAAACCGCCGTACATCTGCGAGTGTTAAGGGACCGCTGGTGTCGCAGAGGAGATCCTCGGATCACCTGCCAGCGGTTCTTGAGCACTCGCAGGGCCAAGACTAATACTCTCAGTTCTGACTGCGCCAGACGGAATTTTTACGAGTTCCCAATACTGAGGACATACAAGTTTGATTCCAAAAGCAAAACAAGAAGAATGCATGGAGACTTTATTCTCATCATTTGAGCATTGTGTGTGTCTCATTTGATCATGCGGAATCTGTGCTTGAGTTCTGGTTTCTATTGCTGTCAACCGATTCAGTGACTTTATTTCAGCATCGGCGATTATTGTTAACAAATTTGGATTTTCAAGATGACTGTGAGTTGAGTTTCACGAATTTGCACAAGTTTCTTGGGTTGAGTAATTCATCTATTATCGACAACTTATTTATGCAGTAGACAATTTTGAATGGTATCTATTATTTTCGATTATTACAGAGGCTCGAAATGAAGAATCAAGGTTCAGAGTTTGATGTCTGTTTCAGTCGACATGGATAATTAGAAGTCTCGAGATTATTTGGATTAACATGTAATGTTTTGAGCATAATCGACTTTAGTGTCGTCAACTTCATTGTTGTTCTTCAGTATGTTGATTTTAGGTTGTTATTTTGAATATGTCGTATATTTCCGTGAGTATTGTTTTTAGCTCGCTGTCAACCGATCTAATGGTACTTTATCACGAGTAGATATTGTTCAGAATACGAGTTGTTAAGACGAGTGTGACTATGAGTGTTGAACTGTGTGCCGAAGAGTCGAGTATTTCAGTTTATTCAGTTCGGTAAATCTATCAATCCGAATTCATTCAGTTGACAACCCGCATTATTACCAAGTGATCCGACTGTTGCAAAGTGTTCAGATGAAGAATCGAAATTTAGATTCACTTTTGCAGTTGCCGGAGATAATCGTAAGCGCTTGTCATTATTTCAAATGACGGTATGCTTTTGCGTTGTATTTAGTTTCAAGTATTATTAGCTGATTCTTATTAACGTATCATTCAGTTGCAAGTTTAGTAGTTTGTCATTTTGATTATGTATGATTTGTGTGTGAATTGTGTTTGCTATTTCTGTCAATTGATTCAACGGTCTCTTCATTATCAGCACAAGGACTTGTTATCGCTTGCAGATTTTGCAATGGGTTTTGCGAGTGTCTCTGATGTGCGCAAAATTTGAGAATTGATCCAATATTCCGGTTTAAACATCAATTCGGAATTGCTTGCTGATTTTCATGAATACTAAGTGATCCGACTGTTACAGTTCCGAGATGAGGAAAAGAATTTGAGGTTTGATACCCTTTGTATTTGACAACATCAGTTGGAAGTTTAGAGATTATTTCGATTAACGGATGATCGTGTGAGTTTAGTCGATGTTATTGACGCGAACAATATTGTCGTCATGCAGTTAAGGACTTCGTGCCGTTATTTCGATTGTGTAGTATTTGCTTAAGTTTTGCTTCCTATTTACTGTCAATTGGTTTAGTAAGCCGGGGTCAAGCTGATGGACTCAAATTTATTCAGTGATCCTGGTTTATTCTTTCGGTCACACGTTAGCATTCATGGGTATTATCTTGACTGTTCTAGAGTGTGTGGTTAAGCTGAAAAGATTTGAGATTTGATTTTTTTCAGTTAACAGGATAATTGAATGTCTCGAGATGATTTTGATTAACAGATGATCGTGTCAGTTTAGCGGATGTTACTCACGTGAACTCTATTGTCGTCATTCAGTTAAGCATTTCGTGAGTCTTTAATTTGATTGGTGCACGATGTGCTTGATTTTAGATTCTGTGTGATGTCATTAATTTGGTGAGTTGGAGTTCAGTTGATGGATTAGAATCAGTACATTGATATGTTCCGTATTTGTTCATTTGGCAATTTATGATCATATTTGTTAGGCTGACCGTTACTGAGCTGCGGGTGAGATGACGAGATTTAGGTTAGGATTCTTTTTAAGTTATCAGTAATAATTGAAGTATTTGTGTTCGTTTAGATTACGAAGGTGATTTCTTGAGTTCGGTGAATAGCATTGACGCGAAATCTATTGGCGTCTCGCTTGTAGATTTCGTGCCGTTAATTTTGTCGTGTTCGATACGAGTTTGCTTTTAGTTTTTATTCAACGTCACCAATTTGGTGAGTCAATGTGATTGAAGGCTATGGTTAGCGTGCTGATATGTTCTTTGTTGTCAATTTGCAATTATTGATATTCTGATTGTTACTGAGGTGCAGTTGAAGGAGCGGAGTGAGTCTGATCCTTTTTTGCAGTTAGCCGGTATATCTGGAATTGCTCGTGGTCATTAAGATTAAGGAGGTAATCGTTTGTGTGTCAGCTCATGTTACTGACGCTGATCCGATTTTGTTCACTGTGTAGATTCCGTGCGGTTATTTTGGTTTTGTTCGATAGGAATTGATTGCTGTTTGATGCAATTAGGTTGGTGAGTTGGAGTTTCGTTAATAGACTCAAATTCGTGGGTTGATAGGTTCTCTGTTGTCAATTTGTTATTATTGATATCCTGACTTTTACAGAGTTGCAGTTAAAAGGAGAAGAGTGAAGTTAGATTCCCTTTGCAGTTAGCCGGTATAATTGGAATTACTCGTGGTCATTTCAACTAACGCGAGGATCTTTTGTCTGTCAGCCCATGCTACTGACGCTCATCCGATTTTCGAATAGCTTGTAGACTTTGTACCATGATTTTGCTCGATACGAATTTGTTTTCTTATTTGAAGTAAATCAAGTTAGTGAGTTATAATTAAGTTGATGGATTTAAATTAGTGTGTTGATATGGTTCCGTTCTTTCAGTCAGCAACTTGAAATTGTATTGTTATGCTGACTGTTCAGTTCCAGATGCAATGACAATATCTGAGGTTTGATTCTTTTTATGTTGAGATGTTGAAATGAAGATTCTTGTAAACAATCAAATTAAGGAGTTGACTTCTTGAATTAAATGGATCTTACTGAGGCCGATTCTATTTTTGTTTACTGGTGGATTTCGTGCCATGATTTTGGTTGTGCTCGATACGAGTTTGATTTTGGTTTCTTGTTTGAAATCAGTTAAGTTGGCGAGTTATAGTTTGTGTGATGGACTCAAATCTATTGAGTGTTATGTGCTCTACTCAATCGGTTGTCAATTTGAAACTATATTGATAAGCTGACTGTTAAACAGCTGCGGCTGAATGAAAAAGATTAGAGTTTGATTCCTTCTGCAGTTAGCAGGGACAGTTCGAAACTTATGTTTAATTTAGTTAACGCGGTGATGTCTTGAATTTAGCCGAGATTACTGACGCTAATTCCATTGTCGTTCACTTTGTAGAGTTCGCACCATGATCCCGGTTTTGTTCGATGGACTTGAATTTGATTTTTTGTTTGCTGTCAGTCAAATTCGTGAGTTGGAGTTTATTTAGTGGACTCAAATTCATTGAGTATGATGTGATGTACTCAATCAGTTAGCATTTTGTGGTTATATTGTTACACTGACAGTTCAGTTCCAAATGAAATGACGAGATCAGTGGTTTGAGTCTTTTTGAGTTTAACATGTTCAAAAAAAAGAGTTGTTGATCAATCAAATTAAGGAGGTCATTTTTTGAGTTTCATTGGTGCTACTGACGCGGATTCTATTTTTGTTCAACTTCTAGATTCCGCGCCATGAGTTTGGTCGATACGAGTTTGATTTCTATTCTATGCAATCAGTTTGGTGAGTTTGAGTTTAGTTAGTGGACTCAAATTAGTATGTTTATCTCTCGCATGCTTTCAATTGTCTATTTGAACTATATTTTTTATTATGATTGCTGCAGTCTAAAATAAAACGACAATATCGTAGGTTCCATTTCTTTTTTTTGGTATGTTCAAGTGAAGTTGTTTTTGATGAGCTAAGTTAAGGGAGTTATTTTTTTTGAGTTTGGTAATGCCATATTTATTCTCGTTATTTAGTGAAGAACTTCGTGTCGTTATTTTGATTTTGTGCGATACGGGTTTTTTTCAATTTGATGTGATCAGTTTGGTGAGTCAGTCAGTGTAGTTAATGGATGTAAGTTAATGCGTTGGTATGGTTTCGATTTGTTTAGTCAGCAATTTACAATTGTATTGGTATGCTGACTGTTTAGAATTAAATGAAATGATCATTTCTGAGGTTTGAGTTTTTTATTTTTTATATGTTCAATGGAAGTCCTTGTAATCAATAAGATTAAGGCGATCATTTTTTGAGTTTAGCCGGGATTACTGACGCGGATTCTATTTTCGTTGAGCTGGGAAATTTCGTGTCATGATTTCGGCCAATACGAGTTTTATTGCTTATTTGAAGTCAATCAAGTTGGTGAGTCGGAGTTCAGTTAATGGATTTAAATTGGTGTGTTGATATCTCCTATGCTTTCAGTTGGTGATTTGGAATTATATTGGCATCTTGATTGTTACAAAGGTCCTAATGAGATGACATGATCTAAGAGTTGATTCTATTTATTTTTGATTCGTTCAAGTGAAAGTATTTGAGTTCATTTAGATTAGGGAGATGGTTTCTTGAGTTTAATGGATCTTATTGACGCTGATCCGATTTCGTTCAGTTTGTAGATTCCGTGTCATGGTTTTGGTCCATACGAGTTTCAGTTTGGTTTCTATTTAATGTCATCAGGTAGGGGAGTTGGAGTTTAGTCGATAAACTCAAATTTATTGAGTATGATGTGCTCTGCTTTATCAGTTGGCAATTTGTAACTGTATTGGTATGTCGATTATTACAGAGATGCGGTTGAGCTAACAAAATCTGGAGTTAAACTTCTTTTCGTGTTTGATGTGTTCTAGTGAAAGTGTGATCAATTGAAATTAAGGAGGTGATTTCCTCAGTTCTGTGAAAGGGGTTGGCGTTGCTTATAGTTTTAATCAGCTTTTAGATTCCGTACGGGTATTTTGGTAAATACGACTTTCATTTTGGTCTATTTGATGGCAGTTAAGTGGGTGAGTTGGAGTTTAGTTAGTGGACTCGAGTTAGTGTGTTGGTAAATTCCCATTCTTTCAGTTCGCAATTTGAAACTATGTTGGTGTTATGATTTCTACGGTCTCGGATAAAATGACGAGATTTGATTTCTTTTGTGATTCGCAAGGACAATGGAAGGGTTTTTGGTCAATCAAATTAAGAAGGTGGATTTTTTGAGTTTAGCGAGAGTTACTGAGGCGGATCCGATTTTTGATCAGCGTTCATATTTCTGTTCTTATTTCGATCGTGCTCTATATGCGTTCGATTTTGGTTTTTTATTTAATGTCAGCCAACTTGATGAGTGGGAGTTTAGTTAATGGACTCAAATTAGTGCATCGAGATGGCCCATTCTTTCAGTCAGCAATTTGGAATTATAGTGACATACCGACTGTTACAATCTCAAATGAAATGACGAAATCGGAAATTTTATTGCTTTTATGCTTGATATGTTCAAGTGGAAGTATTTGTGATTAATTCAATTAAGAGGGTAATTTTTTGAGTTTTGTGAACGGCATTGACGTGAACTCTATTGTCGTCATTCAGTTAAGCATTTCGTGAGTCTTTAATTTGATTGGTGCACGATGTGCTTGATTTTAGATTCTGTGTGATGTCATTAATTTGGTGAGTTGGAGTTCAGTTGATGGATTAGAATCAGTACATTGATATGTTCCGTATTTGTTCATTTGGCAATTTATGATCATATTTGTTAGGCTGACCGTTACTGAGCTGCGGGTGAGATGACGAGATTTAGGTTAGGATTCTTTTTAAGTTATCAGTAATAATTGAAGTATTTGTGTTCGTTTAGATTACGAAGGTGATTTCTTGAGTTCGGGTGAATAGCATTGACGCGAAATCTATTGGCGTCTCGCTTGTAGATTTCGTGCCGTTAATTTTGTCGTGTTCGATACGAGTTTGCTTTTAGTTTTTATTCAACGTCACCAATTTGGTGAGTCAATGTGATTGAAGGCTATGGTTAGCGTGCTGATATGTTCTTTGTTGTCAATTTGCAATTATTGATATTCTGATTGTTACTGAGGTGCAGTTGAAGGAGCGGAGTGAGTCTGATCCTTTTTTGCAGTTAGCCGGTATATCTGGAATTGCTCGTGGTCATTAAGATTAAGGAGGTAATCGTTTGTGTGTCAGCTCATGTTACTGACGCTCATCCGATTTTGTTCACTGTGTAGATTCCGTGCGGTTATTTTGGGTTTGTTCGATAGGAATTGATTGCTGTTTGATGCAATTAGGTTGGTGAGTTGAAGTTTAGTTAGTGGACTCAGATTATTATGTTGATAGGTTTTCCGTTTTTTCAGTCAGCAATTTGAAATTGTATTGTTATGCTGACTGTTCAGTCCCAAATGCAATGACAATATATGAGGTTTAATTCTTTTTATGTTCGACATGTTCAATGAAAGTTCTTGTAATCAAGCAAATTAGGGAAATGATTTCTTCAGTTCGGTGAATGGCGTTGAGTTGGTTATATTTTTGCTCAGCTTGTAGATTTCGTGCGGTTATTTTGGGTTTGTTCGTTATGGCCTGCTTCGGGGTTTAAATTGCTGGCAGTTAACTTGGTGATTTAGTTTACTTAATGGACTCGAATTTATTGAGTATGAAGTGATGTACTCAATCATTTAGCATTTTGTGGTTATATTGTTATGCTGACTGTTTAGTTTCAAATGAGATTACGAGATCAGAGGTTTGATTTCTTTTTATTTGTTCAAGTGAAAGTGTGTGTGCGCATTTAGATTAGGGAAATGAGTTCCTGAGTTTGGTGAATGCCATTGACGTCAATTATATTTTGGTCGGGGTGTAGATTCCGTGTCGTGATTTTGGTTTTGCCCGAGGCGAGCTTCATTTTTGGTTTTATTTGATGCAGTCAGTTGGATGAGTTAGAGTTTAGTTGGTGGACTCGAGTTAGTGTGTTGGTAAGGTTCTATTCCTTCACTCGGGAATTTGGAATTATTGGGATCTTGATTGTTACTGAGGTGCGGGTGGATGAAAGAAGGTTGATTGCTTTTGCAATTAGCAGGAATAGTTCAAAGCTTGTGATTGGTTCAATTAACGAGGTGATATTTCGTGTGTCAGTTGATGTTACCTACGTGAACTCTATTTTGGATCAGCTTGTAGATTTCGTGCGGTTATTTCGGGTCTGTTCGATACGAGTTTGATTTCCATTTGCTTTCAGCCAAGTTAATGAGTTGGAGTGAAATCAATGGACTCGAATTAATGCGTTAATCAATTTCCATTCTTTCGGTCGGGAATTTGGAATTGTATTGTTATGCTGACTGTTCGGTCCCAAATGAAATGACAATATCTGATGTTTCATTTCCTTTATGCTTGATATGTTCGATGAAACTTCTTGTAATCCATTAGATTAAGAAGATCATTTTTGAGTTTAGCGGGGATTACTGACGCGGATTCCATTTGTGTTGGGCTGGTGGATTCCGTGTCGTGAGTTTGGTCGATAGGAATTCGATTTCTATTTGATGCAGTCAGTTGGGTGAGTTAGAGTGTAGTTAATGAACTCAAATTAGTGCATTAGTATGGTTTCCATTCCTTCAGTCAAGAATTTGGAACTATATTGTTATGCTGACTGTTACTGAGGTGCGGGTGGATGAAAGAAGGTTGATTGCTTTTGCAATTAGCAGGAATAGTTGAAAGCTTGTGATTGGTTCAATTAACGAGGGGGTAACATTTTTTCGTGTGTCAGTCGATGTTACCCACGCGAACTCTATTTTTGATCAGTTTGTAGATTCCGTGTCGTGATTTTGGTCCATACGAGTTTCTGTTTGGTTTCTATTTAATGTCATCAGGTAGGGGAGTTGGAGTTTAGTTAGTGGGCTCAAATTAGTGCATCGAGATCTCCCGTTCTTTCAGTTTGCCAATTTGGAATTGTATTGGCACACTAATTGTTACAGTCCCAAATGAAATGACGAGATTTGAGATTTGATTCTTTTTATTTTGATATGTTCGAGTGAAAGTGTTTTTGATAAGTCAAATTAAGGATATCATTTATTGAGTTTGATTGGTGCTACTGACGGGGATTTCTATTTTTGTTCAACTTTTAGATTCGGTGTCGTGAGTTTGGGTTCGGTCGATGTGCTTGAATTTTATTTTTTTGTTTGAAGTCAATCAATTTGGATGGTTATAGTTCAGTTAGGGAATTCGAATTTATTGAGTACGATCTGTTCTGCTCAATCAGTTGGCAATTTGTAATTGTGTTGGTATGTCGATTATTACAGAGATGCGATCGAGATGACATCTGAGTTTTGAAGTTTTTGTGTTTGGTATGGTCAAAAGAAAGTGTTTTAACTCGATCAAATCAAGGAGGGGATTTCTTCAGTTCGGTGACAGGCATTGACGTTAATTTTATTTCTGTTATTCAGTCTGGGTAATTCGTGTCATTATTTTGGTCGATACGAGTTTGGTTTCTATTTCTACTTGATGCAGTCAGTTGGGTGATTAGAGTTTAGTTAGTGGACTTGAGTTAGTGTGTTGGTATGGTTTTCGTTTTTTTAGTGGGCAATTGGCAATTATATTGTTATCATGATTTCTACGGTCTCAAATGAAATGACAATATCTTAGGTTAAAGTTCTTTTTGTATGATTTGTTTAATGGAAGTTCTTGTAATCAATCAAATTAAGACGGTGATTTCTTCAGGTCGGGGAAAAAGTTGTTGACGTCGATGATATTTTGGTTAGCTTGTTGGTTTCGTGCGGTTTTATTTCGGGTTTGTTCTATACGAGTTTCATTTTGATGCCATCAATTTGGTGAGTTGGAGTAAAATTAATGTGTTAATCGGTTCTCATTCTTTCAGTCGGGAATTTGCAGTTATATTGTTAGAGTGTGGGATTGAAAGGAAAAGAATTGAAGTTTGATTTATTTTGCAGTTAGGCGGGAACAGTTCGAAGTTTGTTGCAAAATCAGATAAGGAGGTAATTTCTGTCAGTTTCGCTGAATGGCATCGACACAGATTCTATGTTCAGTCTGTTGATTTCGTACCATGGTTTCGAGTCGATACGAATTTGATTTCTATTTCATGCAATCAGTTTGCTAAGTTGGGGTTTAGTTAGTGGTGACTCGAGTTAGTGTGTTGGTAAGGTTTCTGTTCTTGCAGTTGTTAAATTTGAAACTATTGGGCAAGCTGACTGTTCAGTCCCAAATGCAATGACAATATATTAGGTTGGACTTCTTTGTGTTTGATTCGTTTCAAATGAAAGTTTTTTTGATAAATCAATTAAAGGAGGGTCATTTTTTTGAGTTTAATTGGTTTTACTGACGCGGATTTTTTTTATTTATTGAGCTGGGTGGTTTCGGTTGCCATGAGTTTGGTCG